>OY728120.1:659660447-660910447 GCA_963277665.1 Viscum album
CAAATCAATGTAAAAATAGGGATAGAAACAGAACCCTATATTATCTTAGATGGAAAATAATTTTGATAAAACACTTGAACTCAATTCTTGAGGAAAATATCCTTTCTACCTCAATATATTTTTTCCTTTCTTAACATGTCATACAATTTTAAACTAAATGAATTTGATTAAAAATAAACTTGAAAACATGTAAAGGAATCTTCTTGGAAATAATTTTTTAAAAATCCATTCATTCCATATAAGTTAAAAAAACATTCTTCTCGTACTTTTGTTAGAAAAGTCAAAAAGTACTTCGTACGAAAAACAACAAAAGAATCCTTTCATATCCTTTACTAAAAACTCACGGAAGGGTAAAATTGTATTTAAACAATTGTAGGTGGATAGAAAAATATTACATATTTAGGGAACATGGATGTGGATGATAAAATACACCCCAGTAAATACCAAAGTAAAAACAATCTCGTATAAAAATGAGATTGTGATATTTTCCCTTACCTTAGGTCCAATTTGCTTCGTAAGTGTCCGAACCTCCTGTATAGTGATTTAAATAATGAAATTGACTTATTCCAGAATCATACTCATTGTTATGATATCATATATGGCCATATTCTTAGCTTCTTATTAGTAATATATCATTGCTACTTGTTATTCGGGTGTTTATTACTTTTTGTTCTTATGCGTGTTTTGTCGAATAAATTCTTAATATTCTCATTAGGTTATAGATACCTCATTTCCAGAATGGTATTAGTGTTATATATATCATATTAATTAATTCAATTCATTTATATAATCATTAGGCAATGAAGATCATGTAGAACGATTCGGATCACATCGTGGAGACGGTATTCCTTACGTACGCACGAGCGATGATATCATTCCCATGATCGTGGAATTCTATTGGAGTGTATGTATAATATTTCAGAATCAATATCACTTTAAAATAATCATATATAGTTATTTATTTTAACCATTATACCCATACAAGTAAGGTGATGATGGAAAATAGATTACACCGCTGCGTGGAGATGGTATTCCGTACGTACGCACGCACGATGATTTAATTTTCCGTAGGATGGATAGATGGTGAAATAGGGTTGTTTCATACCTATAATAACATATCATTATATGAGTGATACCGATGTTATTAATTCATAATGAAACAACTAAAGAAGAAGAAGTGGAAGATGAAATAGAGTTGAATGAATTGGTAACAGACATTACCTCTTCTTTGAAGCGCCTCTTTGAGACCTCATCTTAGGGCACTACAATTGGTTTTTGAAGAAGACCAGGACCCCTAGGATGTTTCTAAGGAAGTGGGGTAGTGAAATGGGCAGGTATTTGCTGATCTTGAAGGCTCAAATTGGTGTGACGAGGAGAGGGGCACCTTTGGAAGTATAAGAAATATTAGTTTATATTAAATTCCAACCCCACTTAAAAACTTCCAAAATGACTCATATCCAAAGATTAGATGAGATAGGGTTGTAATCTCATCAAAAAATAAATTTTAGACATTTTAGGAATTTATTTTAAACATTATCAACATGATTTTTCCTTATTTATCAATTTAATTTGATTTGTGGTAATAATATTCTATATTTTAAATTATTACAAATAATTACATATGTGTTGTGAATTTTCCATTATTTGACACTTTGTGAAATTTTCGACCATATAAATTTTAATTTATAATTTTTAAATACTTTGTGATTTTTAAACAATTTTATAATATGTTAGTTTTATAAAATAACAATAGTGCCAATTTTGACACTATTCATTTATTTGAATTTAAATAAAATATATATAGAACATATGTTCAAACTAAAAGCTTTAATAGATCCATAGAATGTCTTATGTATCTATAAAATTAGTGGATAACATTAAATAGTTCATATAATATTTATTTTAATATTTTTGAAACCATTTATTTGATATTTTAATTAATAAAATAATTTCAACATCACTATTGTGGCATAATTAATGATAATTATTTAATCCCTAAAAATTTTAAATAAATTCCTATGATGTAGATAATTGTATTAGATTTCTGGATACTATTAATGTTCAAAGTTTCATTAATGTTATCACTAAATTAAAATTATTATACTTATAAGATTTAAGAAAGTGACACGTTGTCACATTCTTTGGTTTTAATAATAATTAAATTATTTTCATGGAAAAAAGTCCATTAAATAAATCTAATCCGACCCTTAGGTGATATGGGTCGACTTTTAGTCATCCAATAGGATTTTGGAAGGTTTTAGGGTAACTTTATAATCTTATATTTACCCTTAATTACCCGATTTACCTTTAACTATGGTAAATAAAATTTACCGTAGTTACTATTCATAATGCACAAAAATAAAAACTAGCCTATTAACATAATTTGGACCCACTGATTCCAAATATGGAATCCATTTTTCAAAATTCAAACCATATAAGTTGCAGTAATTAATTTGAAATAAATCTCGTTGTTAAGAAAACGGGTTTTAGAATTTAAAACAATGCCAAAGATTGAAATGTTTTTACCTATGAATTCAATGTGAAATTAAAGCTAATGAAAAACATTATATTAAATGGAAAAAATATATTCTATTTATACTTTAAAACCATTCAATATTATAATTTAACCATATAAAGTATCTCAATGAAAAAAGTGGTTTTTAATTAAAAATTAGCGTATTTTTACTATTCATCAAAATATGAAAGTCATCATAAAAATATCAAAAAAATCTCCAATGTAAATTTTTATACCCTGATTCAAAAAAAGAATTTTATTTTGACCAATTTAACTTATAAACATTTCAAAAATTAGATTTAATGTGGGTGTTCCATCAAAAGGCAGGAAAACTGCATTTTTTTAAAAATATATATTTTACCCGAAAAATTTATTTTGTTCTCTTACCATATTATAGAAAATATTTAAGATGAATAATAATGTTATAAAATTAAAAATTTAGTTAATAATATTTGTAACGGCTAGTCCATAATAATATATCATTGTTTAGTGAAACCCGGTATTGCGTATGACGCAAGCTACCGAGGAAGGTCGTGATTGCGTGTAAAGCAAGTCAAGCTAGTGTTTTGTGTAGAAAAATATTCCTCTGATGATTTATATAACATAAAAACAAAATATTTCTCATAAAAGTCTCGGGTGTTACAGTTAGGGTTATATTAATATCATTTTTAACCTTAATTACACTATTTACTTTTAATCGGGGTAAATAAAATTAAAAAGTTACTATTCACCAAAAATTATTTTTATCTTATTGAACCACATTTTACTCCTTGATATTAACCGTGTCTCTCAGAGTTTCGAAATTCCACTCACAGAAGCGGTAAAATTATGTTTTATGTGAATTTGCAAATTCTCCTACGAGATGGGTAAAGGACGGTCAAAAGTTCAATAAAATTTTTATATGTCTAAAATTATTATAAACTGACTCCAATGAATTACATTGAACTTATATAGGTATTAGGTATCTATTTTGACTGAAATTAATTTTAAATAAAATAAATAATTATTTTAATAAAAAGTCGGTTTTAACCAATAACTTAGTTTTTTTTCACTATTCATCAAAAATTGAATGTTTTAAGAAAAATACAAAAAATTCACCCTAGTCTAATTTCGTTATTCTTAATCCCCAAATGAATTCCATTTTGAATGATAAAATTTATAAAATTTCAAAAAGTGGATATTACTATTCATAACAGCTAGTTTGATTGGTTGTGGTGTGTGATAGAACTTGAAGTTGCAAACAACACATGCTACTGTATTATTCAAAGAGAAGCGTATCGTGGATGCTTGGGGTGTTACAATCTTAATTTGATTATTTAAAATTTTTGGTGCACATAGAGAATGATTCTGATGCCTGGAATAGTTTCATTGAATCATCTTACAAAGCATGTGAAATATTTTATAATAGGAACCATCATTTCACATATCTGGTTTGTTCACAACCATAATTATTTAATATATTAACATATATCCCATTTCATGTGGTTTCAATATCCATTTAATAATCACTCACTCATTATCTTATTATTCATACATTACCAATATCATAAGGTTTTGATCGAACAAATTTGTAATTCTTTTGTCATTGTATTCTATACATGAATATATTATTAATAATTTCATTGATCATGAAATTAAATACTTTTCATATCTTATAATTCTCACATAAAATTTATCACAATCACCAATAACCACTCCATAAAACATTTTTGTTTAAAAAATGCATAGTGTATGTAAGAATAACTTTCATTACTACCAATGACAATTTTTTCCACGTACATGTTTTCTCTACAGAAAATATTTACTCAATTAATGCTATAATATTTTATCTCCATTATATTCTACATAAATTCCATTACATATCTAATTAAATGATGTTCCATCAATGTAAATCAAATTTAATTTTTTATTTAAAACTACTTGAAGCACATAATGATGGTATTTCTATAAATTTCATACCATTATTGATTTATTATCATGATTATTGGATCTTTTTAAGAAAATTGAATTTGAAACTATATATATGAATTTTTTGATTTATATTTACATTCCCCTATCGAAAATGTTGGTACAAGTTATTTCCACATCATCTTCTCTAATAATGATTAGAACGTACTGTGAAAACTATTTAACATTATGATTTATTTTTCTATCATGGTTTATCACTCGTGATGTGATATTTTGATCACCCTATAAGTTCTATTATGATATTATTAATTCCAAATGATTAGATTTTTGATATACAATGTTCTAGTAAACTCATGAATTTTGATAAAATTTGGAATCCTACCTCCTTACCTGGGTTATTTTAGAAACATTGGTGATTGTTTATTAATTAAATTCATATTTATAAATGATTATTTTATATTTAACAAAAATCAATTGGCCTATGTGTATATCTCATGAGATATTAATGTATAAAAGTAATGAGTGTGGTTACTCACGCATGGGAATAAAGGGCTTAGTTACATTTTTAGGCGTAATCATAATGAGATTATTCCCATAGGTTTTACAATTATGTGTTTTTTCAAAATGGTTTTCCTATCACTATGGTTCTGAAAAATTCCCATGTTTTTAATAATGTTAGGTTTTATTTCCAAGATTAATTTAATTTTAAAATAGTCTATTAATTAATGATAATCCTTATATTTAAAACATTCTACACTTTTATGGAATTCACTCTTATTTTATGATTATTGAGATAAAATTTGAGAAATGATAATAATTAATTTCTTCTATTAGGATAGGCAAATGATACTATTTTGATACATAGTGATTTGTGATTACCATATAAGGTAAGATAGTCTTTTACTATGTAATTTATCATCTTCAAAATTCACTATTTCATGTTTATATTCTAATATATGGTGATATTGTTTCCCTAACTATGTATCTTAGTTGACCACATATATAAAAATAGAAAAAATAAAAAAGTACACAAACTATTTTCGTACTAGAATATAGAAAGCAATATTATGTTTGTAATGGGTTGTTTATTATGGATTAATATTTTTCTAATCTTGGGTAATTTTATTTCAATGTGGTTATGTGTTAACACATTTATTCTTTATTTATTAAAACTAATAATATGTTTCACAAGTTATTCAAACATTACGTATATAATTTGGACGGTGAGATGAGGTTGTCGTTGGAAAATTTATGTAGCTGCCCTGAAAAAGCTATTTGAATGGTGGAATTATAACCAAAAAATTATTGATTCATTATAGTTGACATATAATTCAATATTAATAGATGGAAATCATATCATTATAAATATATCAAATTATTAATTTATTTAACCAAAGTTAGTACATATTACATAAAAGCTATTGTTTTTTTAATTAATCCAATTTCCTCTACAATCATTTAAAATGAATTATTGTATAGTGTGGAATTTAGATTAGAAATTTTCATTTAAAGAAATTACCATATTACATATCAGTTCCTGTTGTTTTAATTCAAAGGGAGACATAAATTTCAATTATTTAAGTAATGAAAATTTTCATTACCATTTTATTCAATGAAATCCCTTTCATGAAAAAATATAATGGATATAGGTAAAATTATGATTTATTTAATATAATCAATTTCTACCTTTATATTTTATTAGAATTATAATAGTATAAATATTTATGTATTATGAATATAATGAGTCAAACCAAATTGATTTATTATAATAAATATCATACCGATGAATTTAGTGTAATAATAGATTGAATTTTATATAATTTCAATCACTTATATAAAAATGGAAGACATTGACAGTTCTTTCACAACTCAGTATTTATATTTTTGTGATCCTTTTAGTGATTTATTTATCATTTAAAAATGTATTTATATTTTAATATTCCTTTATTAATTTATTCTATCGATAAAAATATAGTGGAAGGTGTGGTAGTTGTTATGACCAATTAGGATTGATAGAGGTTTTAAAATATTTGATCTAATGACATTCCAATGGAAGGGAATTACATGCCACCTAAGTGGGTTGTATACTGAAGTATTCTCATGACCATTGGACCTGATTAATAAATCATCATTGATGATATTACTTACTCCCTCTCGATAACTGTTTCAACTATATATGGTTCATGAAATATATTTTTTTAGATATAACACCTAAGGAAATATATCCTATTGGTTCAAAAATAGTAAAATCTAATTTAGTATATTGGATATAAGAGGAGGTGCTTCATTTAAGGGTTAATCCCCATGAAAATAAATTATATAGTCATGAATAGCATACTAATCAAACAAAAATAGACATACAACATAACATAGCACTATGTTTCAATTGTGTTGTGCTTGTGTTAAGGCCACCTGGATCCTGAGGATCAGATTATAGGAAACTAGAATGTTTTGGTATTTTAATTTATCTATTTTGTGTAAAAAATTATAATTATAGTCCATTTTGATAGATGAATCTTTTGAAGGAACGTTTTGGAAAACATGGAAATGTAATAATGACAAATCTGTTCATAATAATATAATATTTTTTTAAAATTGAAATTATTAAAGTGACAATAATTATTCATTATCAACACTTTTTGGATTCCCAAATTAAATCAATCAGTCACATGAGGATTATTTGTTTAATAATAATAACTCAGGGGAATATGAAATGAATTATCAAGGGGTAAAATAAAATGAGTTTAATTAGAGAATAAATATTGTTATGAGATATAGATAACAGTTAATATGAATTACTTTTTTCATTAGGGATTATTCTGGTTCATAAGTATACAGATATGATCACCTATCAATATATTTAATTAATTCATGATTTTTATTCCATGTGTGTTTAGTAGATAAATAATTATAAATCTATTTATAAAAGTAATTATCTTTTAATTGGTATTGATTTTAGATAATATTTAGTTTAAAACATTAAAACACAAAATAATATTAATTATTGAAATTTTATTGACATTAAACATCATACAAAATAGATTTTCTAGTAATTATATGTGTTATGGTAAGGGATGAAAATGATTTTCTATAGATCCATGAAATTTATGAAGTATGTTTGAATGTTTTCAAAAACTACTAAAATGAAAATTAATATGATTTTTACTAGTTATTCCATAAGGCTATTTTTTAGAAATAAAATCAATAAGAGTTTTAATAGTTAAAAAATAATATTGATATTTTGACATAATATATAAAGTGGTTGAATAGTAAAGGCGTGATATATGGTTTTTTTCAAGGAATTAAGATGTATAATTTCTGATAATATCTATAATGATGTTTTGATTCCCCAATGAGGAATCACATTAATGAATATTTATTTTCATCCCAAATGATTGTTCCATGATTTAGTGATTGATAATAATGAATAGTTACATCTACCAAAATTTATGAAGTGGTTTATTCTATATGGTAAGTATTAATAATTTTTTAAATTATCTAGAATAAAACAATGATTAACCATAAAAATACATCTCATAATAGAATAACTCCATAAATCCGTTAAATTTAGTAGTTTTGAGGACATGATTTGTCTATATAGATAAATCAATATGAAATTTTATTTTTTGTTGAATTATCATTTAATTATAATTCTATTAAAACATGAGGGAAAAATAAGTATGGTATAGTATCTAACTATTTCAAGGACCATTTTCTAAATAATTTAGAATTACAAAATTTGAATTGATATAATTTTTAGGTACTCAGTTACCTTGAGATGTTAAAAAATATCTAATAGGTGGATATTGATGTATAAACAATGATTTAATGCATTCCATAAACTCGCCCTTTAACAAGGAAAATATCAAGATCTTACAAAAATATCATTCTAAAACTCTAATTAATGTATTATAATATGATTAAACATATATCAATATATCTCCCACTACCCTGATATATATATATAATTAATCAAATCATATATTTTAGGAAATATGGAGTTATGTAAAATTTCTCAACCATAAAATACATTGTATAATTAGAGATGTGAAATTTATACACCATCCATTATAAGAGAAAATAACTTTTATTAATTAACATAAACAGTGGAATTGCCACTTTCTTATAACATGGATATCATATGAGATGATGAGATATTGGATATTTCTTTTCTCATAACCATAGCTTAGTGATTGTGAGGTGAAGCTCCAAATTTATTATGATGTATAAATAAAATGGTTGGAATAAGTGTAAACAAAAACGACCAAATTTATTCTTATTTTATCTCCCATTTATATTTTTGATTAGTCGAGACTCATAGTTTGAATAGATAATCATATAAATTCTCATGACATCAATCCAAATACAATTTATTAAATAATAATGAACTGAGTCATCTTATATTTTAATCACATTTCATCCCAAAATGGGTATCAATTAAATGAAATTCTTTGGTCATATCTACGATATATATTTCTATTTTTCTAATAAAGGGATGATAGTTGTGGGATATATCATCCATAAAACACTAGATATCTACGAAAAATCATATAATGTCCCCTAATTTATTTACATAATCTCATGAATTTTTTTAGATGAACACTATTAATTTCACAATGGGTTTTTTTTAAACTCATGAATAAAAAATATATCCAATATGTTTCATGATTTCACTACATCAAAATGGTTTGATATTTTTCCTCATGAAAAAGATTTAAAAATAGAATTTTTTATAAATAATATTATCATGAATTTATTATATGATGACACAAATCAATATACAAATGATCTATGCTTTTTGATAGTTAGTGCCTTCACATTTCCTATCAAATCATTTATAAAATACAATAAATGGGAAAATGATAATGAATTGATAAAAAATATTTATTTATAAATCAATAATCATATTATTCGATAATCCCTTTTAATAATATATTATGAATAAAAAGAAATAGAATTTTCCATACTCAATTGTCTTCTTTTCAGTATTAATTATCCTTAAGGATATAACGTTACCATAGGGAATTTATTTTTCCAATTTCATTTTCTTTCTATAGGATTAGTAGTATCATCACTCATTGAAAATTATTATCATTTCCCTCACTCTTATATAAATAAATAGAAACATATGGAATAATAACAAAAAAAATTATTATTATTATCTTATTCTTTTATATAATTAATTTACCTTCTTTTGTGATTATAGTCATCTTCTCAGCAAATCATGTAGGCTTATTACCAAATATCCTCAATCATTTCCATTTGATGTGAGAATATTCTCATGTTATTTTAAATATCTAATTATATTATATTCAATTCATTGTACCTCCCACAATATAGACACTAATTATAGTCTTAATCATATATAGGAACATACACTATATATTATAAATAATCTTTTTATTAAAAATTACAATATATATTTATGACTAATATTTATGTTCCGATTACAATATATATTGTCAAAAAAATATTTTTAAAATAATATAAATAAAATAGAGTGATTCACTATATTTATTATCATTTAATTCATTTTTAAACCCAAATTGAAATATAAATTAATAAAAGATATATTTATAAATAATCCACGATGAAAAAATAAAATTCAACTTACTTTGTCTAAAAGTAAGAAAATTTTGTAACTAGAAAAAATATAAATTTAATAAAATATGGTAAACATTTATTTTGTGAGGTAAAATATTCTTTGCAAACTCCATAATATCTTATAAACAGTAATGTGAATATTTTGTAATCTAATGCAAATCATATGCACAATTTTTATATATTCTATATAAGTAAAATTTCTTCACTATAAATATTTTTTTGATATATTAAAAAACACTACATTATGTTCCATATCAATATATAAATAGAATGTATCATTTTAGATGATATTATATTTCAATATATAAATCATATTTATGCTCTAGTGTATCTTATATATGATTGTGTATTATTTACTTCAAGGTATTTTAGAGTTATATTCATTAAATATCATCAATATTATAAAAAATATATTATGTATCATATGGAGAACATTTGGTATAATTTAAAAAACTATATTTTTCACTTTTTGATCCCTAGATATTCTCATGGTAAATAAAAATAATGGTACATATAACTTGGATCTGTTGTAAATTTTCAGTATTATGTTAGAAAAATATATATATAATTCTCTTTGAAATCATTAGCTTCATCTTAATATTCAACGAAACATTATATTGATTTGATAACATTTTGAATCCTGTTTATGGATGATTTAATCATGCCAATTCATCCAACAAAAAAATCATTACAAATATATCAAACCATATTAAAACTCATCCAAAAAAGTTAAAAATTTATTATATAATATAAAAACAATCTATTTAATTATTTTAAATAATTTATACAGTGTCATTAAAGCATTTAGAAATCATAAAATTATGTATCCATCATCCATAGATATTAATGAATATATGAAACAGTATTGATTCTTCAAAACATAGGTATATCTATAATAACATACTAAAAGGTTTTATGATTCATCAATCAATGATCCTTGTGAATTTCAATCGATTATTATTCATTGTCATAATATATAATTTCATATATGGTTTTCTAATCATAAAATTAATTTTTGATTAAATCACATTTTCCAAATATCATAAAATCAATGAAATATTAAATAAATAAATAATCTTAATAGATAATTATCATGTTATTATTCTTTTCCATTATTTGGAATAAACAATAATAATCCAAAATCCATTGTAAAGGGGTAGTATTTCTCAAATACGTTAGTCAATCTCGATAAATGCACATAATGCAAAAATGGGATCTCTATGTAGTAACACACACATATATAATTAATTTTTATTTCTTAATCCTAATAAGATACTCTTCATCAATCATATTGTATATATATTTATTCAATAATTATAATTTCAATATTTCACATACATATTGAAATATTTACTTCCTAACAATTTCATTACTTATTTATAATAATTAAATCAATGAAAATATGTTTGGTTATTGTTAAAAATTATATTATATTTTTTAATAGCATTAAATAAATAAAAATTACACTCCTAACAGTTTATAAAAAATACTTCAATTTTATTTTCTCTATGTTGAAAATATATAAAATATATCTAAAAAAAATTTGGTACAACAATCTCATTATTTTATCTGTATTGATTGAAATTTTTCAAAATATTTTGAATGGAAATGAATAATTTACTTGGGGAAAAAGTGGAATACAATTTATCATGTGAAATTATCCAAAAATCAGTCAACTCATAAAATATAATATCTTTTATGTTGAAAAAAATGAAAAAAATATTCAGAAAATTTATTCAATAATTGTATTTTTCATAATATAAAAACCCATATATATACATTTATCCATTTTACAATAGTATTTTTGAAATAATATCCTATATTCATCGTAATAATGTAATAAAAATCATTTAAATGAATTCTTATTCCCCATCAATATATTTAATATCACAATAACCTCCCTTAATTTATAATATATTTTAATATAATCAATAAATCCAATGAAAAATTGATTATCATATCAGAATGTTATATTTAAATAGATATTTTAGATTCATATGCAATAATGATATTTTGTAAGCACATTTACTCAAATACAACTCATGTGATGGCCTCTAGAAACCATAATCGTTGATAGTTATTTTTAATAATAATTTGGGTATATCATTATACAACAAGATGAAATTTCTCAATAGTGGTATTGATATATCAAACATAACTCCTTTAAGGTAGATACTCTATGTTTTATTTCTTCAAAAAAATCAATTTATCGCTCCTCATGCATCACCCACAACTCCCAACGAAAAGAAATCTCCAAAATCAAATGTCGGAACAAGTTAGATTCTCATTTTATATTTAATGTGAGTTACATGGATTATATTTTATTAAGAATCTATAATATAATTTCAATTTAGTTTTATGTTATTGAGAACTCAAAATGAATTTTTAAATAAGTATTATATAAACATCATCCTTCTTTTTTAATTAACTTCATTAATTCAGTAATATTCTTTTGATATTTAATTTTCTATTTTAACATCATTCAGAAAAGTGAATGAATTTTCTTTTTGATTATATAATATTTCATTACAATTCATTTTAGTATACACAAGTCAATAATCACATAATAGTTACATGAACTAAAATTAAGTATTTTGTTGATTTTTTCTGATGATTTCATATTTGACAATTAATTTGAAACCACCCATGTTAATTATCTTGGATACCGTCCACCAAACTAGTTTTTTTATTACAATAAATAAGTGATTAAATTTTTGTTCCAATATTCATTAAAAAAATGATATCCATGAACTATTTCATAATTCCAATATTAAATACTTTAGATGACATATTTTGATGATTTTGAAAACTACCAAATATAGACTATAGTTTCTAAATTTTTGGGAATGTCATCATAATAATCAAATAATTAGATATGTTTTTATAATTGAATCTCTCTTCTTTAGTAGATATTGATGTTCTCATTCTATAATGTTTATAAATTTACCTATTCTATTTAGAGTAATCAATCTCAATATTGGAAGGAGATTGTCTTTCCTGTATGAGAGTGTAGTCCATTAACTATTTATTTATTTTTATTAGATTATTTTTAAAGTAACCCCATGACTATTCAAGTAGGAGTTATTTGAACTAGGATTCTATATGATTTCTACAAACATATAGTTATAAAAATAGTTTGAGGCTTCTTTTGGAATTTCCATTATATAAATAAATGTTTTATTCAAATTAGTTGTATAATGAATTCTAAAAACCTTATTCAAACTGATTTTCCATCTATTTTATTTAATCATATTATTCTATATTAAGGTTCATTGAATATTTTTAATAAGAATAAAAATTTATTATATGATGGAATTCCCTTTTGAGTTTGATAATCATGTCCATATAGAACCCTCTTGTTAAAGGTTGAGAGTTATGAAATTTTTTTAATAAATTTTTGTTGTTTTTTATTATGTATATAAAAAACAATTGGATTAAACCAACGATATCATCAAATGTGGTAAATGGATCCAATTATATCATCTTATAATTATTATCCCCCTTTTCCTTGTCCTTCCTCATTTTATTCACCATAAAGACAATGGATTTTTCATTCACCATGTCTTTATCCACATAAAAAATTAAATTAATATTTTTAAATAGACTCTACTCATTATTGATCATATTTTAATTCAAAATGAATCTAGATATGGTATTGGGCAGTGTTGATAGTTTGTGATCTATATGAAACTCGTCCAAAAATTCAACCCTAATGATGTCCAAACAATCATTGTTACCAATAAGCTTGACTACATGTGGCCCCGCTGGTGCAGACTCTCCATGCATAGTGGATATTAAATCATTGGAGATCTCATACCTCTCTTTACTTTCCTTTACATTGTTGTTATCTCAATGGTGATAAATCATGCTACAAGTATCCATTTACCCATGTTTCATCCAGAGAAAATTGGTCACAGATGATAGCATGATGCACTGAATATCTGTAGAATCATTCTGATGTTTCTCATAAATAGAGAGATCCTCATCACTCACCTCCTTACCATGACCAACTAGTAATGGTTTATCCCACACATATAGTTTCATTTCATTTCAAAGGATGTGCCTAAGGTATCTTTTTCACTCCGATAAATTACTACCAGTGAGAAAGATTTAATTATAAAGTATAAATCGAAATCATATGTCTGATATCATTTTTAATTTCGGGTCTAAAAATAATATTAATTCAGTTTTAGTACTCTATCAAAAAATATTAAGAAAAATAAATAAATAAATATTCTTTTTAATTCCACAATTTTATCAATACCCAATAGCCCACAGAATTGGCTTAAGATATCATGTTGAAAGGAAATTCAAGAGAAAATGAAATATATTTCACTTGACATTATGAAAACCTTAGTTGGACAAGAAATTTGAAAGGTTTTAGGTCGGAATTCCAAATGCCACCTCTAATAACTCTTATCTCCTTGATATGTTGAGTGGACTCCCAAATCCTAAAATCCATATTTTTTATTTCCTCATCCATTTCCTCTTAGATAAACTAAGTCCTTCTTTGGAAGTCAAACCATGATGTAAACAAAGTTAAGTCATACCAAAACCACAAATTATAATTCCCCTATAATTGAAAGCACACCAACAATGGCTGGTAAATCACTATGAACCGTGGTTCAATTCTAACAAAAGTAATAGGAGGCTATACGAACATAATATTTTATTTATGGATTTTATCCTTTATGAATAAATTTCCATTTATTATCTTTTCACGTTGTTTTTAATATTATGTGTTACAATATTTATTGATTAACCATGTATAATATAATACTTATGCATAAACTAACCACTATATTATAATAGAAACACCTTGTAATAATTAAGAACGTGTTTACAACATTCCACTTATCCACCTTTGTATCTCCTAGGATTTGTTTCGCCTCAGCTCCTAACATGAATCACCCCCGCTAGCCTGGAAGCTCTATCAATTACATAATTTTTTCACAAACACATGTGAGGGGTTGAATAGGGTATACATAAAAATCATGTGTATGCATACCCATGATTTAATTTAAAAATAAATTAAAATTAAAACCCATCAAATACAAAGTTCTTGTCTAGATCGTGATCTTCCACTTTCCGAAAATGAATTATGCATTTAATAAAAAAAGAATTCAATTATTTAATCATTCATATTTAAGATAAATTAATCTTTATTAGATTAATTATTATCTTCATTTAATCAATCCTTTAATTTTAAACCTTTTCTAAATTTCCATGAGATTCTCACCCGTTATAAATTTAAAGAAATTATAATTCATTTAAAATTATCATTGAACATAACTTTCTCTGTAGAGGCAACCCAAAGAATACCCTTAAAAAACTATCCAATATGCATTATACATTTATACACATTATTCTTTGGTAAATGTTCCATTCACATAGAATTATAATTGCAAAACAAGTCATAAATGTAGTGTAAATATTTAAACATTATTCAAAAGTTAATTGAACACACACACACACACACACACACATATATATATATATATCAAACACCTATAACATGTTAGTTCCCAGATTTATGCCCACACAAAGCTACATGTATCAATGGTTACATAATATAACAATAAATTTTATATCAACATTGTCTAGAAAAAATACATTTCATATAGATTAGACAACATGGTGTTTACCATCCTCACCATCCATATGAAGTACATGCCTATGGAAATGGATTGTGTGGTTTACTTCATAAATAATTGGTGTACAAGGCGTTTCTAGTGGGCCAACTTCAATTTAGACTTCTCATTACTCATTCACTCATCGGGACAACTGCTTATGGGATACTTGACATGCCCATGACCCAAAGGGAATACATGTCATGTCATGTGGGGAAAACAACATGTAGTTTGGTTTCAATGTACCAGTTAATCCTAGTCAACACTGCATGGATTAATATTCATTAATGGTTCCATTAATACATAATTAATACAAGATCTCAAGTAGATTATCGAACAAAATCTTGACGTGTTGAGTAATAGCACATGTACTGTAATTCTTATTGCATACCATGTAGTCTAGTGTTGTACATCCAAGATCCTCAAGACCTCCATATGAGTTCCATGATTTTATTTTATTCGTAAAATTTATCATTTATATTTGATCTATGAGAAACAATGAAGGATGAAAAATGTATTTTAATTTAGATGAAAAAAATCTAAACTTGAGTGGAGAAACTAAAATATTAAAGAATAACCCATCAATGAATTATATAAATAATTAGAAATAATAATATTCCATCTCTGATATAACTTGAAGGTTACGGGAGCAGTGGAAGCATAGGAGGATGGGTTCCCATCTTTAATTTTTCCCTATTCGATGGATAATCTAGGATCAACGCGATGACGAATGCAAGTATGCAGATAAATGAATCAAGGATTTAGTATAAGAAATATATATCCAAAACCATAAGATATGACCTAAAAATTTTGTTTATAATTATTTTAATTAAATTATTGAAATACATCTATGTTGATTCTTTCATCGTTGATATATTCGACCACAGATCTACAGCCTACCTTCGTTGTGTTCTAGAGATCAAGGGTAGAACTCCTCGAGAGGTGATCCAAATGTGCTTCGTGAATCTTTGGATGTCTCTGAATGAGTCTCCAGGTGATAGGACATAATATCCTTGTGCTTGTGTATTCCAACATTGATCAACTTAAGAACCACTATCAAATCATTATCATATATCCAGTGGAGGAGGGTTACTCTCATTCCTGATTACATTCAAGGAGAAAATAGAAATCTCTTGGTTTAAGGGAATTTCTTCAAATTGTTGTGCACAACATGATTAAATAGTGTGTAGGTTTTCACCTTTTGGGTAATTATATAATAATATAACTAGTAATTTAACTCACCATGTAATCATAAAATAACATTCATTGGAGCATGAAAAATTTTTTTAACCATGTGAAACCCCCTGTAAAATAATAACAGCAATGTTATTATTTTATTTCATGTTCTTAAAATGAAATTTAAATTTAAATATTATTTTCATAAAATATTAATTAATATTATTATTATTGACCAGACCCAAAACATGGTATACAAGTTATCCTCAATATTTATCAGGCCTTGATTAATGACTCTTTATTTATTAAATAAATATAATTTCATTATTCATTGATAAAGAAATAAATATTTTATTTAATAAAATATTTTTTTAATATTTTTTTAATAATTCATTCATAATATATTGTCTCAAATAATTTCTGACAAAATAAATATAAATAAACATACATGAATAATTATTAAACCACAACCAGGAATAATTTTTTTTCAACTTCTTAAATAATAAATTATTTAACAGATAATCCAGATATACTTCGTGTGTGACCCTCTTGGACACTTTTTCAGTGGAATTAGGCTTACCTTCTTAAATTCCAATGTTAGATTTTAACAACACACCAAGGAACCCATAGTGAATGATGTTTATGATGAAACAATATTTCACCTCATACAAACTCTTACTATGTAATATAATCTCATTGTCTCGATATCTCCCATCAAACAGGTTGGATACAATTTCCATCAACCCATGTGTATGATTTATCATTATTTAACATTCCAAAAATTTAACTTTATTATAAAACACCATGTCCATGGATTTATTTAGCCTATATCATTTCCATCAAAGGGCCCATTATATCATCATCTATTTTGGAATAGAAGAGAAAAATCCGTTCTCATATAATTCATTGGTGTTGTATTACTTGTGTTGCATCCAACATATCCTACCTCATAGTGAAAATATGTCATTGTGGTTTTCATCAATACATCTAATTTAATGAGTCACAATAATCATTAATAATAATATTAAAGTTGAACGTCCAAAACACATATACATAGATAGGAACATCCAATAACACATATAAATGTGGATTTCCTACTATGGGGTCTCATTCTAATAATATATTACATGACATTTCCAAGGGATTACACCCTGAGAAGGTTCCTTAATGTCCTATGAGTCTCCACCCCTAAACGCATATATTGTTTTTCTTCCTTCAAATGATATCAACTAGATATATAACATATGTTCAAGAATAATGTAATGGCACCACCAGGTTCTCATCATAGTATGGATAATATATGACCTTTTAGTGTAATAACAACACTTGGGACATTATCACATTAAATTTCATGAAAAATAAAAATCATGATGTGATAAGTAGTTTATTAATATCCATACAATGAATATATGTTTATCGTAAAATAGAAAATAAGTTATTTCTAGGTAACCAACTACAAAATATGTTTCACCATGCTACCACCACCACCATAGGTGTTTCTCTCTAGGCTTAGTGTGTTGGAGGATAGTGGTGGGGACAACTTTTTATGGTAAAGGTTTATGACCCAGTGGAATCATGGATGATTTGTGGTATGATCTTAGTGTCTTCTAATATATATTATGTACATACCAACACATGTTCTAGTCATTTCTATCAAACTTGGAATCTTTTTAGAAACCTTTAGATTCTGGAATAAATGATTAATCATTCCTTAAACTTAGAGAATCCTACTCGGGGAGACTCTATTATCACACATATATTATGTAAATGAGACATTAACCTTAGGGACATGGGTTTTGGTTGGATCCTTTTGGTGGAATAATTGAGGCCTTACAATGTAATTCTATGTATTAACTGGTTATCTTTAGTCTATACCCTTATTTACTACTTTAAGAAAACATTGAGGTGTGTCCTTAGTTATGGAGTGAGGTTTTTCTTTTTTGGGAGAAAAGAAAACCCTTGTTGTGCAAGATGGACTCATTATTATGAGGGTTCAGTTTATTACCCATTACATTCTTATCATAAACCTTGGGGCTGTAGATGTTATGAGTTTATAGTTCCCAATAGCAGGGGCAGTCTATGATGTTATAATCCCTGAAGACGTTCCATGATTACCTTTTTGTTGGGGGGTGAGACGTTTTCATCAAATTATATCGTTGTATGGCGCTGATATCCTCACTAATATATTGGATTACATGTGATGTTATTGGAGGGATGAGGGTCAAGTTGGAGAACTTGAAAAGTAATAGCTTCATGAGATCCAGTGTTTCATCCTAGGTAGCCCTAGTGTTATATTCTAAAAAGGGTGATGGGAGGTTGAGGTAGTGTCTGGACTATTGACACATGAACTTGGTGACGGTGAAGAATTCCCCACTAGTGTTCTTGGGAATCCATAAACAGACCATCCCTCCCAACATATACTAGTTTTAGTATTGTTCAACGATGATATCCTTGTGTACAAGAAATCCGAGGAGGAGTACACGAGAAACATAAGGACGGTTTTTTATGTAATCCGAGAGTATAATATTTATGATAAAATCATGATTTTTTATAATGGGATTCAGGATTAATACTTTCTTTAATATGTTTTCATAGATGATGGAGTAGTAGTAGACCGATCCATGGTTAAGGTTGTGTTACCCAGGGACCACATAGTAGTGTGATAGAGGATATGAACTTCCCTTGGATAGCTTGATATTACAAGAGATTATTCCTTGATTTCTATATCATATCAGCACCTATGAAATTTTTGAACATAAAGGGGAAGTCATTCATGTAGAAAAATAAGTGCCCATTGGATTTCCAATATTTGAGACATAGTTTTACATGGACTCCAATATTGAAATTTCTATATGAGGGTGTTGAGTATGTATTTTTCTATGATGCATTAGGAATCAGGCTTTATTGCATACTAATGTAGAGGAAAATAGTGATTTTCTAATGGTTCACGCTATATAATACCACAATAGCTGAACTATGTGACCTGTGATCTTTAGTTGGCAGTGGTAATCTTCATTAGGAAGATGTGGTTATACTTTTTGATGGGAGACTGGTTTACCTTCTGCTTTTATAACATGAGTCTCAAGTATATATTTTTTCATAAGGTTCAAAACATGGGATAGAGGTGGTGGAAATAGATACTCCATGATTATGACTTTGGGATTTCCTATTCCCCTGAGAAGGAGAACATGGTGGATTATTTTCTCTATAGAATTATGAGTTCATATTTTCTAGATGTGGCATCGTATCATTGGACCGCATTGAAGTTATCCATTGTGGATGGAGATGGGGGATCATACCTTTAGTATAAGGTTGTTACCCTTACACTCTTACATCGATTCATGGAGGCATAGCTTGAGGATGAAAATTGAGAGAATATTTGTGCTCAGTTATCCACATAGCATGCTCTTGATGGATATTCGAAAGGTGAGGATCACATAATTCATTTTATAGGATAAAGAGTTGTACCATTCCCTTTACGGGAGGAGTAATTGAGGGAGTTTAACACATTCCCTTTTGCGGTACATCCTGGTGTGGCAGTGTTGTAACATGACATAAGACATCAGGTTTGGTGTTTTGGGATGAAGAATGTATTTGATGATTTTATTTCCTAGTGCCTTACTTTCCAGTAGGTGATGGTTGAGAACTAGGTTCCAATATGTTTAGCTCAAAACATTGAGGAGCTTGAAAGGAAGTGGGATGCAATAAAATTTGAATTCGTGAATGGTTTCCATAAAATACATGGGGACATGATACAATCCAGGTGATTGTTGATCGATTCACCATGTCAGCCAACTTCTAACATATATTGGAGTACAATTATATATAATCTTGGGGTGCCACCACATTTATGAGATATTTTTTCATCACGGTGTTCCATTGATGATAGTTTCATATCAGGATGCTCATTTCACATCTTGTTTGTGGAATTAATTAAAGGAAGTTTTTGGGAGAGAGTAATTTCTAAGGATGAAATTTTATTCCAAGATGGATGGCCAGATGGAGATGACCATTAATGTTATGAAAGATATACTCTCGACCATTATCATGGACATCAATCCTAGTTAATAGGATCACCAACAACTTGTGGAGTCTGTATAAAATGAAAACTACCACTCAAAAAATGGTATGGACCCCTTCAAGGCACTATATGTGAAATCCTACAGACCACCCCTTTGCAGGACTGGGCCAAGATAGATAGCACTCATGGGCCCAGAGTTGGTGCAAGATACTTCTATTAAGGTTCAGATCATCTAGGAGTGGGTGAAGACTATGCAGAGCCGACTGAAGACATATATAAATACGATATGGGGACTCTAGAGTTTCAGGAGGAAGGCAATGTTTTCTTTTAGGTCCCACGTTGATGTTTCTTCTAGATATTTGGCTGGGGAAGAAAGTTATCTATGAGGATAATTATCCATTTTCTGATACTGTGTAGAGTTACTGAGCTGGAGTACCACCGAGCTCTGCCCCCAAATTTTCATCAAGTACGAAATCACTTCCATATGTCATAGTTGATGAGGTACATGTCTGGGTCATCACACATCATCGATTTGGTGGAGCATTATATTGAGGATATGTTTACTTTTGCAGCGTACCCATTGGTGATTTAGGATTGGTATGAGAGGATACTTCATAGGGAATGATTCCCTTGGTGTGTGTCTAATAGAATCATGGGAATCTCCAAGAGATAACATGGTAGTGGGAGAATTAAATTCATGGGTAATACCCACATCATTTTGAGTAGTATTGATTTTAGATTTTCAGGGACATAAATCCCTATTGTGGGAAGAATGTAATGTCTCTGATTTTTTCTTGTATTAAATTAAATATTATATGGAATTACATACTAAATAGGCATGGAGAAGTCATGTGATTTTGACGCCAGTTTTCTAGGAATAAATTATTGAAAAAATTTAATCATTTTATACCATGTGAGAGAAATGATTCTTAAAAAGAGGAATAACATCAAAATGGGTGCATGAATAAAAATTACGAGAAAAATATTACATTCATATTAGTCTGTTTACCCTATAAATGGCCTATAATTTTCCATTATGGGTTGACCATGAAAAGTAGTTTTTTTGATTTCATATGAATATTATTATTTTAATAAAAATTGTTTTTATTTGATAGAAAAATTTCATTTTTTTAAAGTCTTTTCATTAATCCAGGGTTATAAAAATAACCAAATAATTATGTTCATACACTAGATAGAAATAATATCTTGGGTATCTATCCAATGAATGAAAACAAAACATGGATCGAAGATAGATGAATCAATGCATCCCTGAATTCGGTGGATCAATGATTGATGAATGATGTTCGAATATCTTCTCTCTTCATCAATGATTTTTTCCACATGAGGTACAGTTTTTGTTTTAATTTTCATTCTTCCAAATTCTTTATTATTATGGTTAACATTAATCAATTGATCAATGGATTGACTCACATATCATCCATATTGTTGGTACGTTTTATATTAGTGGGATTTATTATTGTGGTTGATTGTTTATAGATTTGTTTTCTGTTTTTGATCATGCATATAGAATGGATCGAGGCCAAATAAAATAGTAAACAATGATTATTTTTAGGGTTATTCAATTTTATTATCTCACCTAATATTCCTTTCATTATTCATGTACTTCAAGGGTTAGAAACAAAATATCATTGCCTCGTCATTTTATGGAACAATGATCCCAGATTAAAGATTTGGCCCAGTGGTGATGTATCGAAGATGCGACAACAAATACGTAGTGCAATTTGGCCAGTATTATTGAACATGGTGGAATATAAGGTGATACATAGAGATAGGTCTGTTCAGTCCATGGGAGTGGAGAAAAAATCATAGGTATTCTACACACTAACAAGTAAACCAATCCGAGATAGTCTACCCACCAATACGAAAAACCATGATGTGCAGTCATGTTACAACTATTTAAATATAATTTTTTCCTTATTAATATATTAATTGTTACTCAAGGACCTATCATTCTAATACCAATAATAACTTATTACAGAGGGTAACATTTTCATTAATAAATTAATCAATAAAATCTGAGATCAATAATTTTAATTCATTTTAAAACACAATTTCCCAATTTCATATTTGAATATGCCTTATGTTTCGAAAATATATATATGTTATCATAATATTAGGCTACATAATATTTTATTCCATTATAACATATTTCTCAAGGTCAATTATCAATTCATTTCATTAAAATGATATCAAAATAAATCCATCCCCATTTTCAATTCTAATGAAATTGGGGGTCTTCACAATTTTGATACCCATTTTTTTTATAAAAGTTGGAATCATCTCAATTACATTTTTTGAAATAAATTATAAAATAATTTCAATTTAATCAATGAATTCATGGATTCAATGGTATGGAATGTAATTAGGGAAAACCCAAACATGAAGTAAAAAATTCATAATTCTGCCCCTGTAATGGGACTCACGAATTTTTTATGACAGTGCCGAAAATCCAGTAGTACAACTAAGAGCCCCGATAAAAGAAAACAGAGTTTACATCCATCTATTACATGAAGATCTATCTATATCAAAGGAGTAGAAAATGAGAAACATGAACAAAAAAACATGAGAGAATATAAACATAATAAAATGAGATCAATCAAGATAAAAAATAAGTAGATCCACCAATGAATGGTTATTGAGGAGTAAATTCCACCTTTTAACAGTCTCCAAGATCGAACTAATGTGTTATAGTCAAATGGGTGGATTAGGAAACCTAAAAGGTGGGGGGTATCATATTTATAAATTAATTTATTATTGAACTAAACTATATCCAAGGTTCCCTGTGGAGGGATACATAATTTCCTATGGAGGGAGACACCTTTAGACCAACCTTGTCCCCTAACCATTCACCCATACTGGACTACTATTTGGGGATAATGGTTTGGTTACACAATTAATGTAACAAAGTTCCAACCATGAATTCCTCACTGTCAATTGGTTTCATGTGTTTGAGGGGTGGATACATAGTTAAAAAACCCATTAACTCTAACCATGTGCCCTCTTATAGTGGATTACAACATGACTCATAGTTTGATTGGACCAACCACATAGTATTCCCTAACAATATTACAACAATTCACAAACCAAAGGACATAAAATCAATTTCCAAATTCCTCACAAAATATAAATAATGATGTCCAAATGAAATTATGATCGAAACTAGTGTCATGAAATACATGAAAACCAGTAACAGGATGATACATATATTCTATATAAGAATATCTAAAAACAAATATTTTATCAAGATTTATTGTCCTTATAAGGTATACAGAGTTTCATAGGTCCCCAACATCTCATCATTATGGATTATATGATATATTATATTAATGATAAGATTATTTCATCAAAATTATTTAGTGATATGATAAAAAATTAATTTCAATAGAGTTGTGAAGAAAATTTCATTATAAAATAACTTTTTATGTCTCCAAAAAATGAATGATAAAACAAATATATCACATTTAATTACTTGTTGTCATTTATATATATATATATATATCAATTTGTATCTATTCATTAATTTTTATATAATAGTTGGGAGTATAGTAATAATTTTTATGGCCTGTTAAATTACATTAAATTGAAATAAAAATTATATTATTTTTGTCTATCAAATGCTGGATCACTTATATATATTATACCAACTCATATATTCATATCCATGACTTATTTGTTAATAGGGTTCCCAATGCAATTATATTGTGTGTTTAAAACATAATTGGGGGAATATTATCAGATTATCATCATGATCAAAATTAAAACAATGTTATCTACCACTAGTCGGTGCTACTATACACTTCATAAAAAATTAATATTAACAATATTAATGTATTCATAAAAATCATGAAACCCAATAGTGCATTTTATTTTCTCACAAGACATACATTATTATTGAATTCTAACCACGATGAACACGATTGGATTCATGATTTTATTTATTACTATTATTATTTTGGTTCATATATTATGGGTAGTCTATAGTAATTGTAACTACCCAAACATTTTGAGTAGTATATTAACTTACTCTTAATGATTTAATAGTGATGTTAATGGTTAATGAAAAAAGTGGAGTAGATGGCTTCATCCAGTAGACTTGAACCTTATGAAGCCCACTTATCAGAGATTGGGAAGGAGGTGGCATCTTTGGGCTTCGCTTTGGACCAAACCCAAGCCGAACTCCAGTGTGTCAAGCTTGAACGGAAATGCCTACGGGAGAAGTTCAAGTTAGTAGAGATTACTACTAGGGAAATATTATATGATCCCCCCTCAGATTATCTCACCATAGCACACCTTACACTTAGGTCATATGCTGGTGTTATAAGGGGCTATGTGACGAGACCCTAACTTCTTTGTGCAATCCTTTGGGATGAATAAATTGAGATTTCTTCCTTTAGTGAAGTTTGTGAAATTTAAAATGTCCGGATAATTTTAGGATGTATTTATTGATGAATTTAAAAAAAAGGATATTTTAAAATATTTATGTAAACCTTAAATAATTAATGATGTGTAATGATTTTCAAAAAAAGGTCTTCTACAAAAGTTTTCAGTAAGGAATTTGGAGACTAATAAGATCAACTTATTTTTTGATGAATAGTAAATTATGAATACTGATTTTATGCTTAGGATTAGTAATGAGACCAAATGAATTAGTAATTTCACTCATTGACAGTTTTAATATAATTTAGGCACCTAGATTAAGTAATGTGATTCAATAAAATGGGTAAATAACGGTTTCATAAATTATTAGTCAAGTATTATTTTTTGGGGTGAAAAGTGTTTTTTAATTAAAAATTAAATTAAAACTATTTATAAAATTATTTTTATAAAATGGACTTTATTTTTGAACTCCGAGCACCGATATAATGTTATGGTAATTTTGGGGTTTTTTCTGAAAAATGAATTTTCAGTGAATAGTGTTTTTATTTAAAAATTAAATTAAAAATACTTAGAAAATTATTTTTATAAAATGGAGTTCATATTTTTAATCATAGTGTCGATATTTTGTTAAGGTGAAAGTTTGGGATTTTTCTGAGAAAGATAAATTTTCAGTGAATAGTGAGAATACTGTTTTTAAGTTACGGGTGTTTAATAACATCATTAAATGATGTATTAAGTATGTAATCAATATGGTAGACTTATGAATAGTAACATAAGTTATGAGGTGTCCCAAGTGTCCAATACCATGGGAAAATACAATGGGAAAGCCCATGGTATTTCCAAAACCACTAATGAGGTGTCCCTTGGCCATTAATGCCTTGTCCCCTCACTTTCCATATAAATACCAAGCCATTCTCTCATCCTTTGGACTCCAAAATCATTATAATCGAAATTATGGTCTCCTTACCTCCCAAGGAGTCCTCCCAAGGTTCCCTCAAGCCTCTCAAGGTCCCAACCTTTGAGTTTTAAGAGTTACGTTTAAGGTAAGGGATCTGACCTCTCTTTTTTTTTTTCAAGTAATCGCTTTTATGTCATTCCTTTTATGCTCCATGTTCTTATGTGGGAGTATGTTATTTTATATTACTTTTACTTCCTTTTTCATTTTTATATAATGATAGATCCCCTCTTACTCTCATCATTTTTCTATGAATGTTTAAGTGGCATCGTTAGGCTGCCGGAATTTTTGTACCAGATTCTTTCACACATTTCATTTTCAAGTTCTATTTTCTTGTCAAGTCTTTCAAGTTCATTTTTATTAGGTTGGGGTATGATCTATATATCTATCATACTAATATTTTATTTTCATATGATGAGAGACCCTATTTTATCCCTTCAACTCATTTTGTTGATGTTTAAGTGACGTCATTAGGGTGCCGAATTTTCATAAGAAAAATCTTATTTTTCTCTTCCTTCTTTGTTTTTCATTTCAAATGGTATGTCCTTAAAATCTCAATACCATGTTCATATATCCTTTATATTCTTTCCCTCTACTTTTTTATGGATCATTTATGAGTGGATGACCCTTGTCCCCTCTTTTTTCAATGTTTTCTAAAACCCTGTAACGTAGCCGTTATGGTGCAGAATTTTCGTCTCAAAATGCCTCTCTATTTTTCCGAAAATTACTTTATGTTATTACGTTAACACTCAAAGATCTTATTTATATAGGGTTATTAAATTATATATCAAAATTTTCTATTTTGAATTCTGGGATTTACATACATGAAACCCGCTTTCCCTTTCCTTGGGTTTAAAGTGACATAAAGATCATGTCTTTAAAGAAGTTTTTAAAACATTATGATTATGAAATGAAACCCATTTCTTTTATGCTATATGGGTTTTTTATGAAATTATTGATGATGATATATGTGGCTCACATGATAATAATGACATGTCAAGGGATCTCCTAGATAGCGCTCCAATGCATTGGGTAAAGACTTAATCTCTAGAGATGACCATTTAGACTGATACCTTGGTGAATAACATTGTTAATTTTTAATTACACATTTGGGATGGACCTTGGTGAAACGAAATGATTGTCAATATTAAATGTTGCAGACACATCTTCAAGTTATGAAAAATGTTATTTTTATTATGATATATCTCATGATTTCTTTCTCATGCCTTAAAGTTCTTTTCATGACCTTATTGAAGTATCTCAAGTTCACTTGTAAAATGTTTCTCTTGTTTCCATTACTGGGCCTTATGCTCACCTTTTCTTTTGATGTATGTCCCTAGGTTATGAGATGCAGTAATGAACCTAGGATGAACTTAAGGAGAAGCCTTTCAAGTGTTTAAGAAGACTGTTTTTTGTTGTTTCCGTGTATTATGTTCCTAGTTTCCAAGACACCAAACCTTAAAGATCCTCAGTTTTGTGTAATGTAATGAAAGTTTATATTATAAAAAGATGGGATGCTATAGTTGGAATCAAAGGATGGTTTAGTTATTTATGGAAATTAGGGTATAAAAACTTTAGAAAGAACCCTATAGAAAAGTTTAAATATAGGAAAACTTCCTGGTATTTTGGTAAGTTTTGAGTAAGTGGTTTATCAAACAAATACATCCATGTCTGGATACGAGCAGATAGAGGCGGCTCTGGAACAGATGTACATAGGGGTAAAAACCAAAAACACGGCTTTGAGCTAGACTTGAATGGGAACTGGTGCACGATAATGGGACTTGCTGCACTCTTGGTTGCGACACTCCTGGGGTATATGTTTGGTTAATCACAAGCTTTTTATGAATCATTATGATGGAATTATAGAGAAATGTAATCGTCTAAGAATGAAGTCCTAGTTAAAAGAATCATAAATGAAATAAGTTTCTCACTAAGGTTTTATTCTTTTATAAAATGGTGGGAAATAGGAGGAACCGTGCCGATGGTGACCACAATGCACCATGTGCTTGTCACGACCCGTCCTCGGGGCCCGTGCCGTGACTACCCCAAGCCCGCCTTCCATAGGCCAGGGGCTGGTGACTAGAACCAAGGCGTAAATTATGGTAAAAAGGGAAGGAATTTCCTTTGTAAAGTAAAAAAACAAACACCACAGAGCAAGCAAACAGAAGTAAACACTAATTAAAAACTGAGTACAACAGTAAGTGAGGAAAAGTAAGTGGGCCAGAATACAAACCCAAACTGAAAGTAAAGTACAACTGGAAAGGGAAAACATCAAATAAAAGTAAATCCTCATCGTCAAACTGTCCACTAGAAATCCCACCTGAAGGGTGAGTACAGATGGCCTCCACAGCTCCTAGGGTCCCTCCGTCCACTCCGAGTACGTCCCGCCCAGTGGCCCACCTCCAGGTACCGTCCTACTCCGCAAGCCTCAACCACGATCATCGTTGTCCGTTGTCTGCAACCAACAAAATGTAGTGCGGGCATAGCCCGTGCAGGGGTGAGTATAAGCTACTTAGTAGGGACCCCGAGACCCCTGAAGGTCTCCTAGAATCCACAAAGGATAATCCCCAAAGGAAAGATACAATCACAAAGTAACATCTGATATTTCTTAGGTATATGCCCAAACATATACCTAATTCATTAATTCACGTTCGACTCCAACATCCGAGCCCATGTACAACCCAGTCCACACAGGAAAGAAAAACGTAAATCCACACAGGATAGCACAACACCATCCACATAGGAAATCAAAACAGGATTCAGCTCACACATGTATACTTCTTCGTAAGACGATAGAGATGATTAGATATTGCCACTAATTCATCTAATCCATCGTCCCCACAAAGGATCGATAGGTACTAACCCCCGCAATGACCCACAAAGGATCTGACCCACACAGGATCGATAGGTAACTAACCCCCGCAATGGCCAACAAAAGATCTGACCCACAAAGGACCGATAGGTAACTATCCCCCACAATGAACCACAAAGGATCTGACCCACAAAGGATCGAAAGGTAACTAACCCCCGCAAAGACCCACACAGGATCTGTAGGCGCTGGCCCACACCGGACCGCTGAGCACTGACCCACATAGGATCGGACCCACACAGGATCTGGAACACTGATCCATGTAGGATCGCTTAGTGTTGTAGCCGTCGCCGTAGAATCCACTGAGGATCTCTGTATAGTGTTCGTCGTAGTCGCAGCCAGCTCTAGGGTTCCCGCACACAGCAAGATCGTTCGGTAGCGTCCGCTCCACGAGCCGAGAGGATGATACATCAATTGAGAAATAGTCTGGAGTTGATGTATCCAAAAGTTCTGTATCGTCAACTGGAACTCAACGTCGCAGACGGCGCGTTAATCGGACGTCCGGTCTGAGAGTTATTGGCTTTTTCGTCCCAGGGGCCCGGTTGGTTTTTAAGTCAAGACCAACCCGACCATAATCTAACTACACCAAAACCTCGAGTGGAGTAAGCCAAAAGATCCGTCTCCGTTAGAGTAATCCATCAAAGTCGACGGCACGTCAATTAGACGTTCGGAGTTCAAGTTATGAGCGTTTCTGCTCTGAGGGCCCGATTAGTTTCGTGTACGAACCAAACCGGCCAAACCCAAAGTACTCCAAAACCTTGAGTGCGATATACCTAAATGACCGTCTCGATCCAAGGATCACATCGCCACTGACAGTGCGTCGATCGGAGGTATGTAGCCCATGATTTGGGAAAAAGACCGAAAGAGGTTCGAAAACATGGGGTCTGGGCCCAGACTGACCTGGACCAACCCCCCTGGGTCGGCCGAAACTGGGTGGACTCGACCCGGGTCTGGGTCCGACCCAGATGGTGCGACCCGGCATGGCCGGCGCAGCCCGGTCTGGCCTGGGCGCGATACGGCTGGCGCTGGCCGGGTGGCCAGCGGGTCGGGTCGGCCGTTACGGCCGAGCGAAGCGGGGGGTGCGCTGCCCCCGCGTGGAGAGACTGTGGCCCCATGTGGGGCCTCCCATGCCAAAGGACGCGGCCGGTTACCACATCCCGCTCCTTCAAGTCCCGCGCGGTCGCGGGACCGCGGCCTGCCGCCGTGGCTGAAGCCTCGGCGGGAAGCTCCGCGGACCCCCGGACGAGTTCCGGTGGTCAGAAATACGTGTCGTCTTCGCCAACGGGCCTCCCGGGACCCGTCCATCACTACAAGGACCTCACAATGCCCATGCGGCCTGCTTCACCATCGTCCACCGATCCGCACACCAAGAACGAAAGGACGGTGGGTTCGGACTTGTTCGTTGGTCCGCACCCAATGCGTTAGTGGTTTTCAAAGTCTTCCAACAAATATTTAAACAAACTGCGGATATAATCACATAGATTAAAATGAAAAAAACCCATACCTCAACGTTGTCGTTGAACGTGAGTTCGTCGCAGAATTAACCATCGCGGAAGAAGGGGATCATCGCGTCGCGGAAGGGGCATCGCTGTCGTCGCGGTACACGGCGTTGCGTAGTCAAACTCTGAGGATTTAAAATCACACAGATTTAATTAAACCATTTAAACCCATGCTGATGATATAATTCAGTAAGAATAAAAAGAACCGCAACCCCCTACCTCAATCGGTTGTTGATCGAAGATTGTCGTGGGAGAAAGAACGTCGTGTAAGAAGCGTCATGGAAGAAGCATCGTGGAAGGAGGATCGTCGGTGTTGCATCGTCGATCTCTGAGGGTTCGGTGTTCTTCGTTGCCCTTCGTCGGAGGCCGGCGTTCTTCATCGGCGATGATGCGTTCTTCGCGTTCTTCGCGTTCATCGCATTCTTCAACAAAGGAGGATGAAGATTCTTCATGCCTTAGAGCTTTCTCCAAATTCTCTCAACAAGCAACCCCTCAATAAAATAACTGCTGGTCTGATTTTATTTCCCATGCCAACGTTTTGGAATTCATAAAAAGAATCAAACAATTAAATGAATTAATTTCAATGCTTAAACCGTTCAATTAATAGGGGCATTTAATATTTAATTTAAACGCATGGGTTGACTTTATTTAAAAAGAGGGTTTCGCGGGTGCGTTACGTAGTGGGAATGAAACGGTGGGGCTCATGTGGGCCCCACCTCACAAATATCCTACCTAGTGGGTAGTATATTATGGGTCCCAACTTATCTTCATAACCTAGGTTAAGCCACTTAAGTAAAATAAAAATAAAAAGTCGCACCACTTTTATTTTTATTCCTTAACTAAACCCCAAAAATTAAAAACCACATCCGAGAAAACGAAACTCCGGAAAAGGTGTTTCTAAGCAATTACCGACGCTACGATTCCATCGGTGCCCTCAGAATTTGATTCTGAGCACCGATTCAAATGTTATAAAAACCCACTCGTTCGTTCACTGAACGTACCTGAGCCAAACTTCGAAAAATGATTCTAGGCACACCGGGCCATGGAATCAGGTGCCGTCAGAAACTGTGTTTTTATTTAATTCCATATAAATATTAAGAAAAAACAATTCCTTGCATTTTACGGGTTATTACATCACTACCACCTCAGGGCTTTACGTCCCCGTAAAGATACATCATAAACTAGGGAAACAAAAGTGGGTACTGAGCATGCATCTGAGCCTCCCGCTCCCAAGTGCTCTCCTGGAGGTTCTCGTGCTGTTATCTGATGTGCACTAGAGGAATCGACTATCCACGCAGGACCAGCTCCTGTCGATCCTCAATCTCCACCGGGACCTCCGCAAAAGACGCCCCATCATCAATTTCCAACTCCCTATGTTCAATGATATGCGTGGGGTTATGCACATGTCTCCTTAGTTAGGATACGTGGAAGACGTCGTGCACCTGGTGAAACTGAGGTGGTAGATCTAGGCGATAATCCACCTCGCCAATCCTGCTGAGGACCTGGAATGGCCCGATGAAGTGTGGAGACAGCTTGCCGCCTCGGCCAAATCTCTGTAATCCATGTCGAGGTGAAACCCGCAAAAAGACGTGGTCATCATCCTCGAACTCTGGTGGCCTCCGCCTCCTGTCAGCAGAAGACTTCTGCCAGCTCTGAGCTGTCCTCATTCGCCCTTGGATGACCTGGACCTTCTCTGTCGTGGCCTGGACCATCTCTGGTCCCACAAGTGCTGACTCCCCAGGGTTTGTCCAGCACAATGGAGATCTGTAAGGTCGGCCGTACAACGCCTCGTATGGTGCCATCTCGATGGTGGAGTGGTAGCTGTTGTTGTACACGAACTCCACCAAGGGTAGTTGGTCCTCCCAACTGCGACCAAAGTCGAGGACACAAGCGTGGAGAATGTCCTCGAGTTTCTATATGGTCCTCTTCATCTGACCATCTGTCTGAGGGTGAAAGGCGGTGCTCAAACATAGCTGCATCCCAAACGTCTCCTGCAACACCATCCAAAGCCGGGAAGTAAAGCAACCATCTCAATCAGAGACGATAGATGATGGCACACCGTGAAGACATACAATCTCCTGAACGTAGAGACGTCTCAATCTCTCCACTGAGCCCTGCTCTCTGATGGGTAAGAAGTGAGCCGACTTGGTGAGTCGGTCGACAATCACCCAAATGTATTCGTGACCTCTGGAAGTGAGTGGAAGTCCAGTCACGAAGTCCATTGATATTCCATCCCACTTCCACTCCGGGACCTCCAAGGGCTGTACCAAGCCTACTGGTACTTGATGTTATTCCTTCACCTGTTGGCAGGTGAGGCACTGAGAAATGAACTCTGCCACATCCTTCTTAATGCCCGGCACCAGTGCTGTCGTCAAAGATCCTGGTACATCTTCGCCACTACAGGATGTACCGCCAAAGTAGAAGTGTGAAAATCTCTCAGTACCTCCTCCCGTAAAGAAACTGGTACCAAGGTACGTCCTTTGAAAAGGACGTCGTGCTCTCCCCCTAAGGAGAAACCATCAGGTGCCTGTCCTGAGGATATTTGCGCATGCCGTGTCTCACAGTCAGCGTCCCCACACTGTGCCTCTCTGACCCGCTGCAGTAGTGGAGGAGTGACTGTGAGTGACTGAAGGAAGGCTGCTCCATCTCTATCCACGAAGGATATCTGCAAAGCGGCTAGCTGCTATGTTGCCTCCTCAAGTAGCGGAATGCCTGTCCTCCTGCTGAGAGAATAGAATACCACATTCCACTTCCCAGGAGTATAGACTATCTCAAAGTCATAGTCCTGGAGGAACTCGAGCCATCGCCACTGTCTCAGGTTCAGGTCCTTCTGAGAGAAGATGTACCTGAGACTCTGATTGTTAGAAAAGACTATAAAGCGCACGCCCATCAGGTAGTGCCGCCATGTCATCAGAGCGAAGACCACTGCTGCTAACTCCAAGTCATGGGTAGCGTAGTTCTTCTCATGCGGCCTCAACTGGCGTGATCCATAGGCGATCACCACCCGCTCCTGCATTAGGACACATCCGAGTCCGGTCCCTGATGCATCGCAGTAGACTACGTACCATTCTCCCTCCTCCAGAAGCCTCGAGATAGGGGCGCTGGTCAATCTCTGTCTCCGCTCCGGGAAGCTCTACTGACATCTGTCTGACCACATAATGGGTTTCCCCTTTTTCGTCAATGCTGAGAGTGGTGCCACAACTCTGGAAAAGTCTGGCACAAATCTCCGGTACTATCCAGATTTTCCAAAGAAACTCTGCACCTCCGTCACGCTCCTGGGTGGCTCCCAAGCTAGCACTGCCTCGATCTTCATAGGATCCACCGTAACTCCCGCCTCAGAGATGATGTTCCCTAAGAAGTGGACCTCGCGTATCCAGAACTGACACTTTGAGAGTTTATCATAAAGCTGGTGATCTCAGAGTGTGTCCAGTACAACCCGCAAGTGGTAGGTGTGCTCCTCCTCAGTAGTCGAGTATATCAAAATGTCGTCGATGAAGACCAAGACAAATCGATCGAGGTATGGCTGAAAGATCCTGTTCATGAGGCCCATGAACACTGCTGGAGCATTGGTTACGCCGAATGGCATAAACAAGAACTCATAGTGTACATACCGACATCTGAAGGCCGCCTTCTGCATGTCCCTGTCCCGAACTCTGAGCTGATGATAGCCTAACCTGAGGTCTATTTTTGAGAACCACCGTGCTCCCTTGAGCTGATCGAAGAGGTCATAAATCCTCGGTAGCAGATACTTGTTCCATATTATCACCTGGTTTAGTCGACGATAGTCGACACAATGTCGCAAGCTCCCGTTCGCCTTCTTGGCGAACAATATCGGGGAAGCCCAGGGTGAAACACTGGGTCAGATGAATCCCTTTCCCTGCAAGTCCTCCAACTATACCCATAGCCCTCAAAGCTCAGTGGGTGCCATCCGATATGCTGTAGGGGATATCGGGGCTGTCCCGGGGTACATGTCAATATAAAAGTCTACCTATCTGCGAGGAGGTAGTCCTAGAACGCCGTCGGGAAAGACGTCCGCATACTAATCCACCACTACAGGAAAACTAGGACTCCGCATGTCAACTGCTCCTAGGATTAGTCTAGCCAACTGATGAGTGATGGGTTTTCCTCTCCTCTGTGGAAGTCCATCCTGTGCTGTGAAGGCTCCCTTCTCGCCGGTGAAGGTGAACCTGCTCCCGTCGGTGCGTACACATCGCACCTTGCGTCTAATACAGTCGATCTGAGCATGTACTATAGATAACCAATCGATGCCCAAGATGACGTCGTAAGGCCTCGACGCCGCTACAAGAAGATCCCAACTGAAGCTCTCGCCTCCTAGATTAAGCTCACACTGCTGGCACCAGTGCGTAATCGTCGAGTCTACTCCCGTAGGAGTCTATAGCCGTAAGGATCGTGCCAACGACTCTATTGGAATCTACGAGCTCCGAACAAGGGCAGTGGCTATGAAGGAATGACTCGCTCCTCTGTCTATAATAACTGCAGCAAGGGTGTAATAGACACAGATAGTACCTCGAATAATCTCGGGCATGCCGTGGTCGTAGGCCTCCACTTCCTGGAGTTGTTCCTGTCTCTTTCCGCCAGCTCCCTATGGTCGGGGTGGACCTCCTAGTGGTGGTGGTAAAGCCTCAAAGCGTCGCCCACCACCTGCTGCTCGGCCAGCTCCTCTGCCTTGTCCGCCTGCTCCCTGCGGACTGCCACGGTCAACCCTCTGCCTCTGCATGGGCGGCCCCTCAACCGTCTGCTGCTCCTCGGCTCGACGGGTCAGGCAATCACGATCCATGTGGCCCTGCCCGCCGCATATGTAGCACTACCTGCCTCTCGAAAGACTGGCTCCGGGCTGTGTGTCCCGCACTGCTGAGCCAATGTCATGAGGTCGTCTGCCTGAGGGTCTGGTCCTCCTGGACCCATGAGTCATCCGTCGACTACCTGCTGTAGAAGACTCTGCTACATGCCACCCTGTGGTAGGTCTCGCTGCTGATGAAGGCTCAGCAAGAAAGCTATCGATCAAAAGGGCTCGCTCCAGTACTCCTGCCTGAGTCGGGATGCTGAGAGAGATCAATGATGCCCTGATCTCATGCCTCAATCCCTGCTCAAAGGTTCGGGCCCAGAATAATGGGTCTCGTACCATGTTTGTCGAGTAGCGCGAGAGATCGGTAAATCTCGCCATGTACTGGGCAACCGTCAAGATGCCCTGCCGCAGCTGTAGAAGCTCCTGGATGCGCACCGCATAGAGGCTGGCTGGGACGAAATCTGAGCGGAAGAGGCTCTCAAATTCGATCCAGAGAAGAGATGCCTCATCGTGTACCGGGATCATCAAGCTCTACCATCGGCCCGCTGCCGCGTGCAGTAGGCTCGCTGCGAGGATCACCATGAGGTCTGTCGGTGTCCTCACTGACCTGAAAACTCGTAGCACTGCCTCCAGCCAATCCTCTACTGCCTGGGGGTCCGTCTCCTCACGGAACCTGGGTGGTCGCTGGCACTGAAACTCATGCAGTTCACTAAGGTGACGTGCATCGTCAATGGCTGGAGCTGGAAGCTTAGGTGGATCACCGGGTAAAGTTATCGTCGGTGCCTCGGCTGTCAAAGGGCCATGTACCGAGGCCTCGTCACTCGGTGGGCTGTCGTCACGCTTTACTCTCGGAACCCTAGTTGGCTACCGTCGTGGGGCCATCCTGAAAAGGAAACTGGTGCGCCATGGTCAGAGTAGTATACCTGGTGAGCTGACACATAATAATCACAAAGAAAACTTGAATGACAGATGCAATCAATGTTTTCGTGCATTAAGTCAGAAATCAGAAGTCAGGGTCCTGGTGTACGGATACGTCGGCCGTCGCACCAACACCAAACTCCCTGGACTGATAACCACACCTAATACGCTTAACACCATTTCTTTACATAGAAAAAGATTAGAGTCCAAATCTCTGTGGTAGAACCGAACTCCTCTGATACCAATTTTTCATGACCCGTCCTCGGGGCCCGTGTCGTGACTACCCCAAGCCCGCCTTCCATAGGCCAGGGGCTGGCGATTAGCACCAAGGCGTAAATCCCAGTAAAAAGGGAAGGCATTTCCTTTATAAAGTAAACAAAAAACACCACAGAGAAAGCAAGCAGAAGTAAACACTACGTAAAAACTAAGTACAACAGTAAGTGCGGAAAAGTAAGTGGGCCAGAATACAAACCCAAACTGAAAGTAATGTACAACTGGAAAGGGAAAACAACAACTAAATGTAAAGCCGCATCGTCGAGCCGTCCACTAGTCATCCCTCCTAAAGGGTGAGTACAGATGGCCTCCATAGCTCCTAGGGTCCTGTCGTCCGCTCCGAGTACGTCCCACCCAGTGGCCCACCTCCAGGTACCGTCCTGCTCCGCAAGCCTCAACGACGATCAGCGCTGTCCGTCGTCTGTAACCAACACAACATAGTGCGGGAATAGCCCATGCAGGGGTGAGTATAATCTACTCAGTAGGGACCTCGAGACCCCTGAAGGTCTCCCAGAATCCACAAAGTATAATCCAAAAAAGAAAATATACAGTCACGAAGTAACATCTGATACTGCTTAGGTATATTCCCATACATATACCTAAGTCATTAATTCACGTTCGGCTCCAACATCTGAGCCCAAGTACAACCCAGTCCACAAAGGATTGAAAAACTTAAATCCACACAGGATAGCACAACACCATCCACATAGGAAAGAAAAACAGTATTCAGCTCACACAGGTACACCTCTTCGTAAGATGATAGAGATGATAAAATATTCCCACTGATTCATTAAAGCCGTCGGACCCACAAAGGATCGATAGATACATACCCCCGCAATGACCCACAAAGGATCTGACCCACATAGGATCGATAGGTAACTAACCCCCACAATGACCCACAATGGATCTGACCCACAAATGGTCGATATGTAACTAACCCCCGCAATGACCCACAAAGGATCGAAAGATAATTAACCCCCGCAAATACCCAAACAGGATCAGACCCACACAGGATCTGTAGGCGTTGGCCCACACCGGACCGCTGAGCACTGACCCACACAGGATCAGACCCACACAGGATCTGGAGCACTGAACCACATAGTATTCCTAAGTGATATAGTCATCACTATCAAATCCACTAAGGATATCTGTACAGTCGTCGTCGTAGTCGCAGCCAGATCTAGGGTTCCCGCACACAACAAGCTCATTCGGGAGGGTCCGCTCCATGAGCCGAGAGGCTGATACATCAAATGACACATAGTCCGGAGTTGATGTATCCAAAAGTTCTGTATTGTCAACAGGAACTCAACGTCGCAGACGGCGCGTCAATCGGACGTCCGGTCTAAGAGTTATTGGCTTTTTCGTCTCAGGGGCCCGGTTGATTTTTAAGTCAAAACCAACCCTACCATACTCCAAATGCATCCAAACCTCGAGCGGAGTAAGCCAAAAGATCCATCTCACATAGAGGAATCCAACAAAGTCGACGACACGTCAATCGGACGTTCGGAGTTCAAGTTATGAGTGTTTCCGCTCCGAGGGCCCGGTTGGTTTCGTGTACGAACCAACCCGGACAAACCCAAAGTACTCTGAAACCTTGAGTACGATATACCAAAACGACCGTCTCGATCAAAGGATCACATTACTGCTAACGGTGCGTCTATCAAGGGTCTGTAGCCCATGATATGGGAAAAAGACCGAAAGAGGTCCGAAAACGGGGGGTCTGGGCCCGGACCGACCTGGCCCAACCCCCCTGGGTCGGACCGAACTAGGTCGACCCAACCCGGGTACGGGTCCAACACGGATGGCGCGACCCGGCCCGGCCTGGGCACGACCTGGCTGCCACTGGCCGGGTGGCCAGTGGGTCGGCTCAGCCGTTACGGCCGAGCGATGCAGGGGGCGCAGTGCCACCGTGTGGAGAGACCGCGGCCCCGGGTGGGGTCGCCCTTGCCAGTGGACACGGACGGTTGCCGCGTCCCGCTCCTTCTGGTCCCACGCGGTCGTGGGACAGCGGCCTGCTGCCGCGGCTTCATCCGCGTTGCCTCCTCCCGGTGGCGCGCCGGCAGGCCGCTCCGCAGACCCCCAGACGAGTTCGAGTGGTCGGAAATGCGTGTCGTCTTCGCCAACAGGCCTCCCGGGACCCATCCTTCACTGCGAGGACCTCACAAAGCCCTTGCGGCCTGCTTCATCGTTGTCCGCCGATCCACACACCAAGAACGAAAGGGCGATGGGTTCGGACTTGTTCGTTGGTCCTCACCCACCGCGTTACTGGTTTTAAAATTCATCCAACAAATATTTAAAAAAAACCGCAGATATAATCACATTGATTAAAATGAACAAAAACCCCTACCTCAACTTTGTCGTGGAACGTGAGTTCGTCGCAGAATTAACCATCGCGGAAGAAGGGGATCGTCGCTTCGCGGAAGGGGCGTCGTTGTCGCCGCGGTACACGGCGTTGCGTAGTCAAACTCTGAGGACTTAAAATCACACAGATTTAATTACACCATTTAAACCCATGCTGAGGATATAATTCACAATGAAATAAAAGAACCGCAACCCCCCTACTTCAATCGGTTGTTGATCGAAGATTGTCGCGGGGGAAAGAATGTCGTGGAAGAAGCGTCGCGGAAGGAGGATCGTCGGCGTTGCGTCGTTGTTCTCCGAGGGTTCAGCGTTCTTCGTCGCCCTTCGTCGGAGGCCGGCGTTCTTCATCGGAGACGATGCATTCTTTGTGTTCTTCAAGGAAGGAAGATGAATATTCTTCAATCCTTAGAGCTTTCTCCAAATCCTCTCAACAAGCAACCCCTCAATAAAATAAGTGTTGGACTTATTTTATTTCCCATTCCAACGTTTTTGTATTCATAAAAAGAATCCAACAATTAAATGAATTAATTTCAATGCTTAAACAGTTCAATTAATAGGGGAGTTTAATATTTAATTTAAACGCACGGGTTGAATTTATTTAAAAAGAGGTTTTCGCGGGTGCGTTACTTAGAGGGAAAGAAATGGTGGGGCTTGTGCGGTCTCCACCTCACAAATATCCTACCAAGTGGGAAGGATATTATGGTCCCAACTTATCCGCTTAACCTAGGTTAAGCCACTTAAGTAAAATAAAAATAAAAAGTCGCACCACTTTTATTTTTATTCCTTAACATAACCCCAAAAATTAAAAACCATACCTGAGCAAACGTAACTCCGAAAAAGGTGTTTCTATGCAATTACTGGCGCTGCAATTCCATCAGTGCCCTCCGAATTTGATTCCGAGCACCGGTTCAAAAGTTAGAAAAACCCGCTCGTTCGTTCACTGAACGTACCCGAGCCAAACATCGGAAAATGATTCCGGGCACACAGGGCCTCAGAATCAGGTGCCGTCAGAAACTGTGTTCTTGTAAAATTCCCAAACAAAATTAAGAAAAAAAACTTCCTTGATTTTTACGGGTATTTTTAGTAATGACGACCCTCCGATTGAAGCCATAATGGAAACATTCATGTGAATGATGAACCAACTGACTCAAGTTATGAGTAATAACCTGAATCATGCAGAGAGGACGATCTCACCACGAAGGGAACAACATTCTATTGAGTCCTTCATGCGTCAACGACCACCATCATTCAGTGGATCTACTGACCCTTTGGCTGCAGAACAATGGATAAGCTCCATAGAAAATATCTTTTCTGTACTCCTTTGTTCAGAACAAGAAAAAGTCACCCATGCTGTTTACTTCCTAGAGGGAGAAGTTGATCAGTGGTGGTAACTGGTCAAAAACATGAATCCTAGAGGAGAGATGGAAGATATAGAGTGGGAAGAGTTCTGAGGAATATTCATTAATAAGTATATCCCTCGTTCCATGAGAACGAGAATGGAGAAAGAGTTTCTTGAGCTCAAGCAGAAGGAGAACGAATCAGTCGGAAGCTATGAGATGAACATCCCCCAACTTTCACGATATACCTCTAGCTTTGTCATGGATCCAAGTGGGAAGGTTGATAGATTTTTCGGTGGACTGAGACCTCATCTGCAAGAAGAATTTGGCCAACTAGGACTACGATAGCTACGAGGAGATCGTGCGGAGTGCATTGAAAGTCAAGCAAGATTTTGGTGAGACACAGTGGTCTCATAAATCAAATGATAAGAAGATATCATTGGAGCCCAGTTTATGGAAGACATTTGATCAGGGAGGAGGTGGAAAAAAATGCAACTTACCACATGCAATAAATGTGGGAAGAATCATCCAGGGAATTGTTTGATCGGAAGTGGCAAGTGCTACAAGTGTGGAAGATGAGGCCATATTTCTCGGAATTGTCGTAGTGAGGTGAAGTCTCAACTCCCCAACACTAACGACAGATGAAAGATGGTTCTGGCCTTACCGAAGTCCATTTCTTCAAGTGCAGACAACTTGGGCATTATGCTAATCTCTGACCAAATCCAAGGGTAGTGGAGGGGAATCACCATCAACCTCAGCAAAGGATAGGGGAGCAAGGTCATTCTTTTCCTATCACAACAATTGAAGTTGAAGCTCCGAATGACGAGGTAGAAGGTACTCCTGTTGTCCTCTTAAAACGAGAAATTAATTTGTTTGATTCTGGTTCTACGCATTCCTTTATTTCCTCCAAGTTTGCAAAGAATATAGAATCAATCCCTGAACTTCTTAAGGTAGAGTTGTCAGTCAGGACTCCAAGTGGGATTATCCATGCATCAACATTGTTTAAAGACTCTAGTGTTTACTTTAGTGAGCACAATCATATCTCAAATCTAGTAATCATTCCCTTGTTGGAATTCGACGTTATACTTGGGATGGACTATCTCTCAATGTTTAATGCTAAGATCAAATGCAGAAGTAAGGAAATCTCGGTAGTCTTGAATAAACGACCTACAATTATCTTCCAAGGAGAGATATCCAGAACAAATCCCTATCTAGAAGCACCTCCTATAGCTTTCTTTATGGAGTTAATCGGTGATGATAAAGAAGGAAAAGGGATCATACAAATTGAAGATGTTCCAATTGTTCAGGAATACCTGGATGTATTTCCTGAGGAGTTACATGGACCTCCCCCAGAAAGAGAGGTAGAGTTCTCCATTGAACTCATACCTGGATATCAACCGATATCAAAGACCCCGTATAGAATGGAAAATGTGGAGCTAGAAGAGTTAAAGAAACAAATCCAAGATTTGTTGGAGAAGGGGTTTATCCAATCAAGTGTGTCTCCTTGGGTTGAACCAGTTCACTTTGTGAAGAAGAAGGATGGAACAATGCAGCTATGCATTGATTATAGAGAACAGAACGAGAACAAAATGAAGAACATATACCCTCTTCCAAGAATTGATGATTTATTTGACCAACTTTGTGGGGCTCCATTCTTCTCCATGCTTGACCTTCGATCTGGTTATCATCAACTGAGGTAGAAGAAGGAAGATATTCCAAAGACTGCCTTCTGATCAAGATATGGGCATTATGAGTTTACTGTTATGCATTTCAGCTTGACTAATGCTCCTGTTATTTTCATGGATTTTATGAATAGAGTCTTTAAGGAATACCTTGATAACTTTGTGGTAGTTTTTATTGATGATATTTTGATATATTCAAATATTTGTGAGGAGCACAAAGATCTTATGAGGGTTATTTTGAAAACTCTATTGAAGGAGAGGGTCTTTGGAAAGTTCAGCAAGTGTGAGTTTTAGTTGCTACAAGTGGCTTTCTTGGGGCGCATCGTAACCAATGTAGGAATCTCGGTTGACCCTGCAAAGACAATGGTTGTGGAGGAGTGGCCTCAACCTACAACGGTAACTAAGATTCATAGTTTCCTTGTTTTAGCGGGATATTATAGGATGTTTTTGAAAAACTTTTCACAGCTTTCTAATCCACTAACCAAGTTGACTCGAAAAGGGTTTAAGTTCATCTGGACAAAGGAATGCGAGGAAGGTTTCCAATATCTGAAGAAGAGATTGGTTACTGCACCTGTGTTAACACTACCCTCTATCGGAGAAGGATTCATTAGTTTTAGCGATGCATCTCTGAAAGGGCTTGGGTGCGTCCTCATGAAAAATGACAAGGTAATTTCTTATGCATCTCGAAAGTTGAAGATTCATGATCAAAATTATCCTATGCATGATCTAGAGCTAGCGGAAATAGTTTTTGCTCTAATGATATAGAGGCACTATCTTTATGGGGACAAATGTGATATATACACCGAACACCAAAGTCTAAAGTATATTTTCAAAGAGAAAGAATTGAACATGAGACAATGGAGATGGCTGGAGCTTATTAAAGTCTATGATTTTTCAATTCATTATCACCCTGGAAGAGCAAACAAAGTCTCGGATGCATTAAGCAGGAAAGACCCTATTGTTCTGGAAACAATGAGGATCCTAGGAGATCCCCTGATTAAAGATCAAGTAAAACTGGACATGGGAATTATAAGGAAAGGGACATCATCAACCATATCCCAAATGATTTCTCATCCTTCATTACTAGAGAAGATGAAGAAGGCTCAAAAAGAAGATCCTTTGCTGCAGAAGAAGTTGGAGGCTGTAAAAGATGGGAAGTTCCCTGATTTCAATATTGATCAAGAAGGTGTATTGAAATTTTGTACAAGACTATGTGTTCCATCTATTTCGGAGATAATGAAAGAACTGATGGATTAATATCATAGCTCTAATTTCTCTATACATCCAGGAAGCACTAAAATGTATAGATACCTTCGTGATCATTATTGGTGGGATAAAATGAAGAGGGAGATTGTTGATTACACTACAAGGTGCCTGGTGTGTCAAAATGTAAAGGCAGAAAAACAACTTCCTAAGGGGGTATTACAACAGCTACCCATTCCAGTATAGAAGTGGGATAATATCACTATGGACTTTGTAACTGGTCTCCCGAAAACATCCAAAAGAAAACAATGTGATATGGGTTATTGTGGACCGTCTCACTAAGACTTCCAATTTTATCTCTATTCGGGAAGATTTCTCACTGGATCAACATGACATGATATACGTAATGGAAGTTGTGAGGCTGCATGGGGTACCACGATCCATCGTGTCTGATCGTGATCCAAGATTCACATCAAAATTCTAGACAAGTCTTCAACATGCTCTGAATACTGAATTGAATTTTAGTACAGCCCATCATCCTCAAACAGATGGCCAATCCGAAAGGACTATTCAGACACTCGAAGACATGCTGAGATTATGCTCAATGGAATTTAAACTTGGAAGGGATCAACACCTCCCATTATTTGAGTTCTCCTATAACAACAACATCCATTCGAGTATTCAGATGGCACCCTATGAATCTCTGTATGGAAAGAGATGTAGAACTCTTGCTTGTTGGGATGAAACTGGTGAGAGAAGGCTTCTTGGGCCTGATCTCGTGCAACAGATGACAGAACAAGTTCATGCCATCCAACAACACATAAAGGCTGCTCAGAGTCGGCAGAAGAGATATGTTGACAATCGTCGAAGGGACTTGGAGTTTGGTGTTGGCGACAAAGTCTTCCTTCGAATTTCTCCATGGAAGTGAGTCATGTGGTTTGGGAAAAATGGGAATCTTAGCCCTAGGAACATTGTCCCCTATGAAATCATTGATCGCATAGGAGCAGTGGCCTATCATCTAGCGCTTCCACCGAACCTAGCTCATGTTCACAATGTCTTCCATGTATCTCTCTTGAGGAAGTACATACCCGACCCTTCGCAAGTACTGAACCCAGAGGTGGTACAATTGGAACATGACCTCTCTTATGAGGAGCTGCCAGGGGAGATCTTAGACCTTAGAGAAAAGGTTCTACGAAACAAGACTACACACCTTGTTAAAGTATTTTGGAGGAATCATAAATATGAAGTAGAGACTTGGGAGCCTGAGGAAACGATGAAGCAAAAGTATCCTCACCTTTTCGACTATGCCTCAAGTATAAAATTTGAGGACGAAATTTCTTAAGGGGGGGAAGAATGTAACGACCCGAACTTTTGGAGTAGTATATTAACTTACTCTTAATGATTTAATAGAGATGTTAATGGTTAATGCAGAAAGAGGAGTCGATGGCTTCATCTAGTAGAATCGAACCTTATGAAGCCCACTTATCAGAGCTTAGGAACGAGGTGGCATCTTTGGGCTTCACTTTGGACCTATCCCAAGCTGAACTCCAGCGTGTCATGTTTGAACGGAAACGCCTGCGAGAGAAGTTCAAGTTAGTAGTGATTACTACTTGGGAAATGTTATCTGAGCCTCCCTCAGATTCTCTCACCATAGCACACCTTACACTTAGGTCATATGCTGGTGTTATAAGAGGCTATGTAACGAGACCCTAGATTCTTTGTTTAATCCTTTGGGATGAATAAATTTAGATTTATTCCTTTAGCAAAGTTTGTGAAATCTCAAATGTCTGGATAATTTTAGGATGTATTTATTGATGAATTTTGAAAAAAAGGATATTTTAAAATATTTATGTAAACCTTAAATAATTAATGATGTGTAATGATTTAAAAAAAAGGTCTTCTACAAAAGTGTTCAGTAAGGAATTTGGAGTCTAATAAGATCAACTTAATTTTTGATGAATAGTAAATTATGAATAGAGATTTTACGCTTAGGATTAGTAATCTGACCAAATGGATTTTTAATTTCACTCAAAGAAAGTTTTAATATAATTTAGACACCTTCATTAAGTAATGTGATTCAATAAAATAAGTAAATAACGGTTTCATAAATTATTAGTCAAGTATTAGTTTTTGAGGTGAATAGTGTTTTTTAATTAAAAATTAAATTAAAAATATTTAGAAAATTATTTTTATAAAATTGAATTTATTTTTGAACTCAAAGCACCGATATTATGTTTTGGTAATTTTTGGGGTTTTTTATGAAAAAATGAATTTAGGTGAATAGTGTTTTTATTAAAAAATTAAATTATAAATATTTAGAAAATTATTTTTATAAAATGAAGTTCATATTTTTAATAAGGGCATCGCTATTTGGTTAAGGTGAAATTTTGGGATTTTTCTGAGAATGATAAATTTTCAATGAATAGTGAAAATACGGTTTTTAAGTTACGGGTGTTTAATGACATCGTTAAATGATGTATTAAGTATGTAATCAATATGGTCGATTTATGAATAGTAATATAAGGTATGAGGTGTCCCCAGTGGCCAATAAAATGGGAAAATACCATGGTAAAGCCCATGGTTTTGCAAAAACCACCAATGAGGTGTCCCTTGGCCATTAATGCCTTGTCCCCTCACTTTCCATATAAATACCAAGACATTCTCTCATCCTTTTCACTCCAAAATCATTCTCAATGAAGTTTCGGTCTACTTACCTCCCAAGGAGGCCTCCCAAGGTGCCCTCAAGCCTCTCAAGGTCCCAACCATTGAGTTCTAAGAGTTATGTTTAAGCTAAGGGATCCGACCTCTCTCTTTCTGTTCAAGTAATATCTTTTATGTCATTCCTTTTATGTTCAATGTTATTATGTGGGAGGATGTTCTTTTATATTCCTTTTACTGACCTTTTCATGTTCATTTAAAGAGAGATCCCCTCTTACTCTCATCATTTTGTTTTATGAATGTTTAAGTGGCATCGTCAGGCTGTCGAAATTTTTGTAACAGATTCTTTCACCCTTCTCATTTTCAAGTTCTATTTTATTGTCAAGTATTTCAAGTTCATTTTTATTATGTTCGGGTATGATCTCTATATCTATCATACTGATATTTTATGTTCATATTATTATATAACCTATTTTATCTCATCAATTCATTTTTTTATGTTTAAGTGACGCCATTAGGGTGCCGAATTTTCATAAGAAAAATATTATTTTTCTCTTCCTTCCGTTTTTTTCATTTTGAATGGTATTTCCTTAAAATCTCATTACCATGTTCATATATCCTTTATATTCTGTCCCACTACTGTTTTATGGATCATTTATGAGTGTTTGACCCATGTCCCCTCTCTTTTCAATGTTTTTTAAAACCCAGTAACGTAGCCGTTATGCTATAGGATTTTCGTCTCAAAATGCCTCTCTCTTTTTCTCAAAATTATTTTATGTTATTACGTGAATACTCAAATAACGTATTTCTACATGGGTATTCACATATATATCAAAATTTTGTATTTTAAATTATGGTATTTATATACATGAAACCCACATTCCCTTTCCGTGGGTTTAAAGTGACATAAAGATCATGTCTTTAAAGCAGTTTTTAAAACGTTATGATTATGAAATGAAACCCAATTCTTTTATGCTATATGGGTTGTTTATGAAATGATTGATGATGATATATGTGGCCCACATGATAATAAAGACATGTTAAGGATGCGCCCAGATAGCTCTCCAATTCATTGGGTAAAGACTAAATCTCTAGAGATGAGCATTTAGACTGATATCTTGGTGAATAACCATGGTAATTTTTAATGACATCATGGGGATGGACCTTGGTGAAATGAAATGATAATTAATATTAAATGTTTCAGCCACACATTCATGTTATGAAAAATGTTATTTTTATTATGATATATCTCATGATTTCTTTCTCAGGCCTTAATGTTATTTTCATGAACTTATTGAATTATCTCAAGTTCACTTGTAAAATGTTTCTCTTGTTTCCCTCACTAGGCCTTCTGCTCGCCCTTTCTTTTGATGTATGTCCCCATGTTATGAGATGCAGTAATGAACCTAGGATGAACAAAAGGAGAAGAATTTCATGTGTTTAAGAATAAAGTTTTTTATTGTTTTCATTTATTATGTTCCTGGTTTCCAAGACACTAAACATTAAAGATCCCCAGTTCTGTGTAATGTAATGAAAGTTTATGTTATAAAAAGACAGGATTCTATAGTTGGAATCAAAGGATGGTTTAGTTATTTTTGGAAATTAGGATATAAAATCTTTATGAAGATCCCTATAGATAAGTTAAAATATAGGAAAACTTCCTGGTATTTTGGTAAGTTTTGAGTAAGTGGTTTATCAAACAAATACATCCCTATCGGGATACGAGCAGGTAGAGGCGGCTTTGGCACAAATGAACATAGGGGTAAAACCCGAAAACACCGATTTGAGAAAGACTCGAACGGGAACTGGTGCACGATAATGGGCTTTGCTGCACTTTTAGTTAGGACACTCCTGGGGGATAAGTTTGGTTAATCACAAGCTTTTTATGAATAATTATGAAGGAATTATAGAGATATGTAATTGTCTAAGAATGAAGTCTTAGTTAAAATATTCATAAATGAAATAAGTTTCTCACTAAGGTTTTATTCTTTTAGAAAATGGCGGGAAATAGGAGGAACCGTGCCGATGGTAACCGCAATGCACCATGTGCTGACGACCCTCCAATGGAAGCCAGAATGGAAACATTCATGCAAATAATGAACCAACTGACTCAAGTTATGAGTAATAACTTGAATCAAGCTGAGAGGCCGATCTCACCACGAAGGAAACAACATTATGTTGAGTCCTTCATGCGTCAAAGACCACCATCATTTAGTGGATCTACTGACCCATTGGTTGTGGAACAATGGATATGCTCCATTGAAAAGGTCTTTTCTGTACTCCTTTGTTCGGAACAAAGAAAAAGTCACCCTTTCTGTTTACCACCTAGAGGGAGAAGGTGATCAGTGGTGGTCACTGGTCAAAAACACGAATCCTAGAGGAGATATGGAAGCTATGGAGTGGGAAGAGTTCTGGGGAATATTCTTTAATAAGTATTTCCCTCATTCCATGAGAACGATAATGGAGAAAGAGTTTCTTGAGATGAAGGAGAAGGAGAACGAATCTATCAGAAGCTATGAGATGAACTTCACCCAACTTTCACGATATACCTCTAGCTTTGTCATGGATCCATGTGGGAAGGTTGATAGATTTTTTGGTGGACTGAGACCTCATCTGCGGAAGAATTTACCCGACCGGGACTACGATAGCTACGAGGGGATCGTGCGGAGTGCAATGAATGTTGAGCTAGAGTTTTGTGAGACATAGTGGACTCATAAATCAAATGACAAGAAGAGATCATTGGATCCCAGTTTTGGGAAGACTTTTGATCAAGGAAGAGGTGGAATGCAAATGCAACTTACCACATGAAGTAAATGTGGGAAGAAGCATACGGGGAACTGCTTGATTGGAAGTGGAAAGTGGTACAGGTGTGGAAGAGGAGAACATATTGCTCGAAATTGTCGTAGTGAGGTGAAGCCTTAACTCCCCAACACTAAAGATAGAGGAAAGATGGTTCTGGACTTACCAGAAATCCATTACTTCAAGTGTGGACAGCTTGGGCATTATGTTATTCTCTGTCCAAATCCAAGGGTAGTGGAGGGGAATCACCATCAACCTCAGCAAAGTCCAGGGGAGAAAGACCATTCTTTTTATATCACAAAAACTGAAGTTGAAGCTCAAAATTACATGGTAGAAGGTACTCTTTTTGTCCTCTCAACACTAGAAACTACTTTGTTTGATTCTGGTTCTACACATTCCTTTATTTCCTCCAAGTTTGCAAAGAATATAGAATCAATCCCCAAACTGCTTGAGGTAGAGTTGTCAGTCAAGACTCCAAGTGGGATTATCCATGCATCAAGAGTGTTTAGAGATTCTAGTGTTTACTTTAGAGAGAAAAATATTATCACAAATGTAGTAGTCATTCCCTTGTTGGAATTTGACGTTATACTAGGGATGGACTGGATCTCAAAGTATAATTCTAATATCAAATGTAAAGTAAGGAAATATCTGTAGTCTTGAATAAACAACCTACAATTATCTTCGAAGGAGAGATATTCCGAACTGATCCCTATCTAGAAGCACCTCCTATAGCTTTCTTTATGAAGTTAATCGGTGATGATGAAGAAGGAAAAGGGAGCATACAAATAGAATATGTTCCAATTGTTCAAGAATACATGGATATATTTCCCGAGGAGTTACCTGGACCTCCCTCAGAAATAGAGGTAGAGTTCTCCATTGAACTCATACCTGGATCTCAACCGATATCAAAGACTCCATATAGAATGGAAAATGTGGAGCTAGAAGAGTTAAAGAAAAAACTCCAAGATTTTTTGGAGAAGTGGTTTATCCGACCAAGTGTGTCTCCTTGGGGAGCACCAGTTCTATTTGTGAAGAAGATGGATGGATCAATGAAGCTATGCATTGATTATAGAGAAATGAACGGGATCACAGTGAAGAACATATACCCTCTTCCAATAATTGATGATTTATTTGACCAAGTTCGTGGGGCTCAATGCTTCTCTAAGATTGACCTTCGATCTAGTTATCATCAACTGAGGGTGAAAAAGGAAGATATTCCAAATAATGCCTTATGATCATGATATGGGAATTATGAGTTTATTATTATGCTCTTCGTCTTGACTAATTAACCTGCTATTTTCATGGATTTGATGAATATAGTCTTTAAGGACTACCTTGATAACTTTTTGGTAGTTTTTATTGATGATATTTTGATATATTCAAAAAGTCGTTAGGAGCATGAAGATCATCTGAGGGTTATTTTGAAAACTCTACGAAAGGAGAGGCTCTTGGAAAGTTCAGCAAGTGTGAGTTTTGGTTATAACAAGTGGATTTATTGGGGAACATCATAACCAATGACGAAATCTTGGTTGACCCTGCAAAGGCAATAGTTGTGGAGGAGTGGCCTCAACCAACAACAGTAACCGAGATTCGTAGTTCGCTTGGTTTAGCAGGATATTATATGAGGTTTGTGAAAAACTTTTCATGTCTTTCTAATACACTAACAAAGTTGACTCGAAAAGAGGTTATGTTCATATGGACAAAGGAATGTGAGGAAAGTTTCCAAGAGCTGACGAAGAGACTGGTTACTGCACCTGTGTTAGCACTACCCTCTATCGGAGAACGATTCGTTATTTTTAGCGATGCATCTCTGAAAGTGCTTGGGTGTGTCATCATGAAAAATTACAAGGTAATTTCTTATGCATCTTGACAGTTAAAGATTCATGACATAATTATCCTACGCATGATCTAGAGCTAGCGGTAGTTGTTTTTGTCTCTAATGATATGGAGGCACTATCTTTATGGGGAGAAATGTGATATATACACTGACCACCAAAGTCTAGAGTATATTTTCACACAGAAAGAATTGAACAAGAAGCAAAGGAGATGGTTGGAGCTTATTAAAGACTATGATCGTTCAATTCATTATCACCCTGGAAGAGCAAAGAAGGTCGTGGATGCATTAAGAAGGAAAGACATTGTTGTTCTGGAAACAATGAGGATCCTAGGAGATCCCTTGATTAAAGATCTAGTAAAACTGGACATGGGAATTATAAAGAAAGGGACATCATCAACCCTATCCCAAATGATTTCTCAACCTTCATTACTAAAGAAGATCAAGAAGGCTCAAAAAGAAGATCCTTTGCTGCAGGAGAAGTTGGAGGCTGTAATAGATGGGATGTTCCCTGATTTCAATATTGATCAAGAAGGTGTATTGAAATTTTTTACAAGACTATGTGTTCCATCTATTCCAGAGATAAAGAAAGAACTGATGGATGAAGCTCATAGCTCTACTTTCTCTATACATCCAGGAAGCACTAAAATGTATAGATTCCTTCGTGATCATTGTCAGTGGGATAACATGAAGAGGGAGATTGTTGATTACACTACAAGGTGACTGGTGTGTCAACAAGTAAAGGCAGAACGACAACTTTTTAAGGGGGTATTATAACTGCTACCCATACAAGTACATAAGTGGGATAATATCACTATGGACATTGTAACTGGTCTCCCGAAAACATCCAAAGGAAACAATGCGAAATGGGTTATTGTAAACCGTCTCACCAAGACCACCCATTTTATCTATATGGGGGAAGATTTCTCTCTGGATCAACTTTCCAAGATATAAGTAAAGGAAGTGGTGAGGCTGCATGGGCTACCACTATCCTTAGTGTCTGATCGTAATCCAAGATTCACATCAGAATTCTCGAGAAGTCTTCAACATGCTCTGAATACTGAATTGAATTTTAGTACATCCTATCATCCTCAAACTGATGGACAATCAAAAAGGACTATTCAGACACTCGAAGACATGCTGAGATTATGCTCAATTGAATTTAAAGGTGGATGGGATCAAAACCTCCCATTAGTTGAGTTCTCCTATAACAGCAGCTTCCATTCGAGTATTCAGATGGCACCCTATGAAGCTCTGTATGGAAAGCGATGTAGAACTCCTACTTGTTGGGATGAAACTGGTGAGAGAAAGATTCTTGGGCCTAATCTCGTGCAAGAGATGATAGAATATGTTCATGCCATCCAACAACACATAATGGCTGCTCAGAGTCAGTAGAAGAGCTTGCTGACAATCGTCAAAGGGACATGGAGTTTGGTGTTGGCGGAAAGTCTTCCTTCGAATTTCTCTTGGAAGAGATTCATGCGGTTTGGGAATAAAGGGAAGCTCAGCCCTAGGTACATTGGCCCCTATGAAATCCTTGATCACATAGGAGCAGTGGCCTATCGTCTAGCGCTTCCACCGAACCCAGCTCAAGTTCAAAATGTATTTTATGTATCTCTCTTGAAAAAGTACATAACCGACCCTTCGAATGTACTGAACCCAGAGGTAGTACAACTGGAACATGACCTCTCTTATGAGGAGCAGCTAGTGGAGATCTTAGACCATAGAGACAAGGTTCTAAGAAACAATACTACCCACCTTGTGAAAGTGTTGTGGAGGAATCATAAATATGAAGAGGCGACTTGGGATCCTGAGGAAACGATGAAGCAAAAGTACCCTCACCTATTCGACTAGGCCTCAAGTATAAATTTCGGGGATGAAATATCATAAGGGGGGAAGATATAACGACCCAAACTTTTTGAGTAGTATATTAACTTATACATAATGATTTAATAGAGATGATAATGGTTAATGCAGAAAGAGGAGTCGATGGCTTCATCCAGTAGACTCAAACCTTATGAAGCCCACTTATCAGAGCCTGGGAAGGAGGTTGCATCTTTGGGCTTCACTTTGGACCAAGCCCTAGCTGAACTCCAGCCTGTCAAGCATGAACAGAAACGCCTACGGGAGAAGTTCATGTTAGTAAAGATTACTACTTGGGAAATGTTATCTAAGCCTCCCTAAGATTCTCTCACCAAAGCACACCATACACTTAGGTTATATGCTGGTGTTATAAGGGGCTATGTGACGAGACCCTAGCTTCTTTTTGTAATCCTTTGGGATGAATAAATTGAGATTTCTTCATTTAGAGAAGTTTGTGAAATTTCAAATGTCTGGATAATTTTAGGATGTATTTATTGATGAATTTTAAAAAAAATGATATTTTAAAATATTTATGTAAACCTTAAATAATTAATGATGTGTAATGCTATTCAAAAAAGGTCTTCTACAAAAGAGTTCATTAAGGAATTTGGAGTCTAATAAGATCAACATAATTTTTGATGAATATTAAATTATGAATAGTTATTTTACTCTTAGGATTAGTAATGTGACCAAATGGATTATTAAATTCACTCAAATAAAGTTTTAATATAATTTAGACACCTATATTAAGTAATGTGATTCAATAAAATGGGTAAATAACGGTTTCATAAATTATTAGTCAAGTATTAGTTTTTGAGGGGAATAGTGTTTTTTTAATTAAAAATGTTTAGAAAAGTATTTTTATAAAATGGACTTTTTTTGAAGTCAGAGCACCGATATTATATTATTGTAATTTTTGGGGTTTTTTCTGAAAAAATAAATTTTCGGTGAATAGTGTTTTTATTTAAAAATTAAATTATAAATATTTAGAAAATTGTTTTTATAAAATGTAGTTCATATTTCTAATCAGAGTGTCGATATTTGGTTAAGGTGAAATTTTGGGATTTTTCTGAGAAAGATAAAATTTTAGTGAATAGTGAAAATACAGTTTTTAAGTTACGTGTGTTTAATGACATCAATAAATGATGTATTAAGTATGTAATCAATATGGTCGAATTATGAATAGTAATATAAGGTATTAGGTGTCCCAAGTGGCCAATACCATGGGAAAATACCATGGTCAAGCCATTTGTTTTCCAAAACCACCAATGAGGTGTCCCTTAGCCATTAATGCCTTGTCCCCTCACTTTCCCTATAAATACCAAGCCATTCTCTCATCCTTTGGACTCCAAAATCATTATCAAAGAAGTTTTAGTCTCCTTAACTCCCAATGATTCCCCCCAATGTTCCCTCAAAACTCTCAAGGTCCCAACCTTTGAGTTTAAGAGTTACATTTAAGGTAAGGGATCCGACCTCTCCTTTTCTTTTCAGGTAATCTCTTTTATGTCATTCCTTTTATGCTCCATGTTATTATGTGGGAGGATGTTATTTTATATTCCTATTACTCCCCATTTCATGTTCTTATTATTAGATATCCCCTCTTACTCTCATCATTTTGTTTTATGAATGTTTAAGTGGCGTCGTTAGGCTGTCGAAATTTTTGTAACATATTCTTTCACCCTTATCATTTTCAAGTTCTATTTTCTTGTCAAGCCTTTCAAGTTCATTTTTATTATGTTGGGGTATGATCTCTATATCTATAATACTTATCTTTTATGTTCATATGATGAGAGACCATATTTTATCTCATCAATTCATTTTTTTGATGTTTAAGTGACGCCATTAGGGTGCCAAATTTTCATAAGAAAAATCTTATTTTTCTCTTCCTTACATTTTTTTCATTTCGAAAGGTATGTCCTTCAAATTTCATTAAAATGTTCATATATCATTTATATTCTGTCCCTATACTATTTTATGGATCATTTATCAGTGGTTTACCCATGTCCCCTATCTTTTCAATGTTTTCTAAAACCCTGTAACGTAGTCGTTACGCTGCAGAATTTTCGTCTCAAAATGCCTCTATCTTTTTCTCAAAATTATTTTATGATATTACGTGAATACTCAATTCTCTTAATTATATAGGGGTATTCACATATATATCAAAATTTTCTATTTTCTATTCTGGGATTTACATACATGTTACCCGCTTTCCCTTTCCGTGGCTTTAAAGTGACATAAAGATCATGTCTTTAAAGCGGTTTTTAAAACGTTATGATTATGAAATGAAACCCATTTCTTTGATGATATATGGGTTGTTTATGAAATGATTTATCATGATATATGTGGCTCACATGAGAATAAAGACATGTCAAGGGTGCACCCAGATAGCGCTCCAATGCTTTGGGTAAAGACTTAATCTCTAGAGATGACCATTTAGACTGATACCTTGGTGAATAACCTTGGTAATTTTTAATGACACCTTGGGGATGTACCTTGGTGAAACGAAATGATTTTCATTATTAAATGTTTCAGCCACATATTCAAGTTATGAAAAATGTTATTTTTATTATGATATATCTCATGATTTCTTTCTCATGCCTTAAAGTTCTTTTCATGACCTTATTTAAGTATCTCAAGTTCACTTATAAAATGTTTCTCTTGATTCCCTTACTGGGCCTTCTGGTCACCCTTTATTTTGATGTATGTCCCCAAGTTATGAGATGTAGTAATGAACCTAGGATTAACTTAAGGATAATCCTTTCAAGTGTTTAAGAATAATGTTTTTTGTTGTTTTCATGTATTATGTTCCTTGTTTCCAAGACACTAAACCTTAAAGCTCCTCATTTTTGTGTAATGTAATGAAAGTTTATGTCATAAAAAGATGGGATGCTATAGTAAACCTTAAGTCCATTACATGATATTTCAAATTGGATCATAGGGTGTTATTATATTATTTTATTTAATAGAAAATTCCCTTTTTGAGATATATATTTCTATATCATACACGTCTAACAATGAAACTCAACGATGTTATAGAACACCCAACCATGATATGTTACATCCATGTTAGTGATAATATGGCCCCCATATTGAACATTTTTTATGTGGATGACCTAGATAAAAATGTTTTTACACCCAATAGTTGTTTCATCATTGAAAAGTTCAATAAAAACATTCTTGTTATTATTAGATTAGACTAGTGGGCTTGTACTTTTTGAATATCACTATTCATGGTAAATATTGCATTTTGGAAAATAATAATATAGATAAATATTTCCCCATTTTTAATTCCATTCAATGTATTTTCTTATTTTTCTATAGCAATAATTCAGTTTTATGAGAAATATTTTCTTAATAGAAACTAATCATGTAGTTTTTGGAACTTCAATCGAAATTTTGTAGATATTTCCATTTAACATGGTTTTGATGACAGTTTTATAGCATAATTTTTTTAATTTTTTCTATGAATCTACCTTTTATATTAAATATTAAAATATTACCATTAAAGAAGGCTCCATGATTTTATGTGAGGTATGCAAAAAATAATGAAAATCCGGAAATTGATAAAATACAAATTTCATGAATGAAAATTTATTTTTTATTATAGATGATTTTGAATTTTAGTATTTATGTATCCTCATACACCCTATCCAAAAAATGACCTCTAGTTTTTTTGTGGAGTCCTAGCCATGTGTCTTAGAATTTAGGCATTGTAATTGAATTTATGATATCCATACTAATTCCAAACATACAATTAATATCATTAATTTCTTTAAAAATGTTATTATTTTGGCATGTGAAATCATTCCTAATGTCTAATATTTTTTCTATTTACTTTATGCGTAAAATATTTGAAGTAAGATTACCAAATTGTATATACATGATCTATGCTCAATACGATTCATATTTCTATAAGTATGCTATATCTCCCCATTTTTTATAGAATATGAATCAGTTTTGATTATAAAATTATTTCCATTCTTCAATCATATACTATGGTCATCCATCTTTATCTTTAGTAAAATCATGAAATGTATTGGGTACAATATGAAAATTTATTAGTATTGATGTTAGAATAATATGTTGGTTGATACAATGTTATCTAGAGGATATCGTATTTATCCTCTATAAATTTTCGCTTGAATTATCTATATTTCATTGATTGTAGAAACATTATACATAGATATTTACTTCATCTATATATGTACATATTGTGAAATACTATACTATGTTTCTTGTATAAAATATTCCATAATAAAATTTACCATTCGTGTAAATTACATTAAATTAGTTTATTTATTCCCCATTTAAGGGACATATAATTTTTTAGACACATTATTATTCACATCCTTCAATGTTTTGGCTGATATAACAAATATTTTATTTTCCAATGGAATTAAATAGATATACACCAATGATGAAAATGATTATATTCATTAAATATTTTCATTATGTAAATAAAAATGATGAATGATAATTAACCCAATATGTGTTTAAATAATTTATCTAATAGAATATATGTTGCTTTTTAGAGTAATAAACTAACACATATAAAAAACAAATAATGAAAAATATTTTACTCCATGTGAAATATTTAGAATTTTTTATCATATGCATACCGTGGTGAGCAGTTTTTAGATTTCATCATTAACTTTTGTTGTACTAAGATAAACCCCATGGATGAATACCCATAATTCTTATAAAATTTAAATATCATATGACATAATGATTTGGTATTGTTTAATTTTCATTAATACAAATTTATATACCATGGGATATTTGAGGTGAAACTATATTCAATGGTATATTGATGTGAATAATTATCACCTAGTGGTTTTCTATAAGAAATCCCAATATTATATTTTTTCTTAAAACTATATTTTCCCTAATGGATGTATTTTTGATATAAAAAAAATACTCCAGATGAAAAGAATAAAATAAACCAGATATGAAATTTTTAATGTGTTCAGTCCCAATATTATTAAGTCCTTATTCTTCTATGAGGGACAATTTAGAGTCATATATATATTTTATTAAAAACTGATGATGTATGTTATTAAGGTATAATACAAAACCTAAACGATGTCTCTCAAAAGACAAATTCATTGTTAATATTGTTTAAATCTCAATGTTGATTCATTATAATGTCCCCAAGAAATTAAAAATTTGTACTAAAAACAAACTAATGGCCATGATCATCAATAATGTTTTTGAGGTAACATCATTATAACGATGAGATATTATTCATAAAAAAATCACTAACTTATAATCTGTGATCAACAATAATTTCCTTAATGTTAGTCTTATTATCATAAATCAATCAAAAATAGATTGGTCCATGTAGAAAAAAGGATTAAAAATATTTTATGCTTCCTCATTAAATTATTCTTTACAGAAAAATAAATCTCACAAAACTATAGAAAAAAATTCATTATAACATGAATCGTGATCTATTTATTCCAGGGAATCATCACATACATTATAATCCAAAACATCTAGTGGCATCCTTAAAAATATTTGTCCACTTCATCATCGGATTCAATGATATAAGTGTATCATAGGGATGGTTTTCACCCCATCATTTTATTAATCACACTATTATGTAATCCTCACTATCTGAGTTTGAATATGTCATGACCCATCCCCTAGGGCCCGTATCGTGACTACCCCTGCCTGCCTTCCATATTCCAGGGGCTGGAGGCTTGCACCAAAGGCGTAAATCCGTAAAATATGAAGGAATTTCTTTTATAACTATAAACAAACACATCAGAGTACACAACTAGAAGCAAAAAACTATGTAAAATTGTATACAAAACAAGTTCTAGAAAGTAAAATGGGCTGAAAATACAAGACCAATAAGAAAGTAGAAGTACAACTGAAAGCAAGTACAACTGATGAAAATTAAAGCAGCTACTTGGTTGTCCTCTGGGGTTTCTATATGAAAGGTAGGAACAAATGGCCTTCTCAGCACTTTTGTTCATCCATCTCTTCCATGTACCGTCACAAAGAGTGCTCCACCTCCGGGTACGGTCCAGTCCTACTACCCTCTGCCTCAGTCAGTGTTGTCTGTCATCTACAACCAAAAAAATGAGGTGCAGGCACAACCCATGTAGGGGTGAGTATAACGATACTTAGTTGGGACCCCGAGACCCTCAAGGTCTCAAAAAATACAACAGGGATAAACTAAAATGTATTAAATCAATAGATAACAATTACTTAGGTATATTCCCATACATATACCTATGTTATCTAGAAACCCATCACAATCATGAGGAAAACACAAAATTCCTTGACTCAACACAAACTAGTATTTTTTTATCAAAACCGCGGCTAGTGGTGTACTCCTCCCCCATCAAGTATAGTGGGCCTACCGCATCACACAAAAGAACTTCCCACTATCCTTGGACTATTGAGGTACTCGTCTGGTCGAGTACCATGTGTCGGTCACGTCACACAGAGGCACTCCCCACCATGGGTCTGCCACACTCACACAAAGGCACTCCCCCACGTAGCTTGCTGATGTAATCCTCATGTCATTTATCATTGGACTTTCATGCTCACATAGAGGCGATTCCCACCGTGGTTCTGTCGCGTCACATATATGTGCTCCCCACTTAGCTAGTCGAGTCACTCCAAGTCGAATCGGTCATGAAGTCATCAGGTCTCAGCCATCTACTAGGTCTTTGTACTCTATCTTATCATCAGTGGAAGGATCCACTCCACGAGCTATTTTTATATACTCCAACTATACTGAAGTTCCATGAAGAAGTATCTCAAAGGACTACCATGTCATAGGGGTCTCAATGCAACAGACGACACGTCAATCGGATGCCCGGTCTGTTAGTTATTATCCATTTTGTCCCAGGGACCCGGTTGGATTCATGTACGATCCAACCTGACTGTATCTCAACTATACCCCAATCACCTGTTGGGTATTCTCAAAGGTATGGATTCACTCCATGAATAACAGCGCTGCTGACTGTATGTCAAACGGATGTCCAGTGCCAATGATATGGCCCAAGAATGCAATGAGGTCAGTAGTAGGCCCGGGCCGGGTCTGACCGGGTCAGACCGACGCGGCCCAACCCCGTCTGGGCGAACCTGGTCTGGGTTGACCCGATCAGATTCGTTGGGTCTGACTGGGCCCATTGGGTGGGTCATCCCACTATGTTTGGCCAGGTTTGTTGGGCCCGTCCCAGAAAATTGCGAGGGCTATTCGGCCTAGGCTCAGGGCCAGTTCGGCTTGGAGCATTGCGAGGGCATGACCCAGTGTAGCTAACCCCAGAGGGTGCAAGGGATCCAGGATGCCAGCTCAGCCGAGACAGTGCAGGTTGTGTGGAGGCCAGATCGGGGGAGACTAGTTTAAGGCGTCGCGCATGGAGGCTGTCTCGGGGGTAGGCGGGCAGGGCACCGGGTAGGCCGCGCGGGCGCCGAGGAGGGCGCGACAGGGTGCCCGGAGGCCACAGGGGCACCAGTTGGGTGCCGGACAGGCCGCGGTGGCACCGTAAGGGTGCCGGTCAGGGTACAAAAGGGGCTAGGTAGGCCTCGAGGGTGCTAGTAAGGACGCGGGGGCGCCGGGAAGGGCGCAACAGGGGTCGGGTAGGCCGGTTTAGCAGAGCTCGGGCCGGCGTGGACCAGTGGTGCGATATGCAGAGGCCGCAGGTAGTGCATCCTTTGTCATTTCCACCTCAGTCCCCTCTTTGTTGATATGCTTCCATGTTGTAGAACATCACAAGATTTGAGAGATCGACAGAGGATGTCAGAACGTGCTAGGTTGGCTCGCACCCTCCGAATTTTGGGAGATATCATTTTTCTCATGATGAGAAGAAGATGATAAAAAAATACTTTAGTATTAATCCCTTATTATCCTTTTGAAGAAGGTAAGGAAAAGGTTAAACTTGAAAAAGTAATAAACCCCATGCCTTTTGATTCGTCGATCGTCGTTTGTCATTCATCGCGTCCGCCACATGTCTCAAATCCCGAGCTACATCGACTCGTTGACATTGCCGAGGGTAGTTCGATAGGTGACCTGGTAGAATAATGTCAAAAAATAATCATCATCGTCCTTCTTCACGTTATTCATTGAGAGGGGCGTTCTTCATTGGAGATGATAAGTTTCTCTATGTTCTCTTTCTCTCCCTTGTTTCCACCAAAATAAAAGTGGCCAAAAAATAGTTTTTCTATTATTTTAATCGTTGGAAGAAAAAATGGAAAAGGTGAATTAATGGAAAAGCATCCTCGAATTTAATTCATTTGGTTGGAATGTTAATTGGGGAGTTTCCAAAAATTCAAAATCTTGGGGAGGTGGAGAGTATCTCCCTCATTAATGAGGGAGAGTTGAGAGGTTATATGCTCTTCCCATTAATAGGGGTCGGATGATCCCCACACCTAATATTTAAATGAGAGGTTATGGTCTCTGGTGGTCCCCACATCGTAACCTCTCGTGGGATGTTAGATTTGGGTGGGCCCCACCACCATAAAATATCATGGGAGGTTAGGGTGTGGCGGTCCAACCTCAAACTCCCATGTTGAGGTTTTAACCAACAATCACACACATGGAAGATTAAAATATAATGAAGTGTTTTACAATTTATTTTATTATTTTTTTCTAAAAATCCAAAAACTAACTTTTATTCTCGACCATCTGTTGTCGAGATGAAAGTGATTTAATGGAATAATGACTCTATGAGTTCAACGGTGCCCTGTGATTTCACATCTGAAAACCGGTTCAAAAATTATAAAATCCCGCTCATATGTTTACTGAACGTACCTGAACAAAACATCAGAAATTGATTCCAGGCACACCGGGCCTTGGAATCAAGCACCGTAAATTTTCGCGGACCCGTAAAAATCGCATGTATTTAAGAAAAAAATTCCATGGAATGTCCGGGTCTTTACATTCACCCCACATCAGGTCATTACATCACTCTAAGCAATAACTCGAACTATGGGAACAGATGGTGGTACTGAGCACGCATATGAGCCTCCCGCTCCCATGTGCTCTCCTGGAGGTTCTTGTGCTGCCATCGTACGCGCACTAGAGGAATCAACCATCCACATAGGACCCGCTTTGGTCGATCCCCATTCTCCACTAGACCCTTCATAAAATTCCCCCCATCTTCGACGTCGAACTCTTCATGGTCGATGATGTGGGGAGGGTCGTGCACGTATCTCCTCAGCTGAGATACGTGGAAGACGCCATTCACCCAATGCAACTAAAGTGGTAGAGCTAAGCAGAAATCCACCTTCCCTACTATGTTGAGGACCTGGAATGATCTGATGAATCCCGGAGATAACATGCCGCCTCGGCCAAATCTCCGTAGACCTCATCGAAGTGAGACCTGTAGAAAGATGTGGACACCATCCTTGAACTCCATAGTTATCCATCTCCTATCAGAATATGACTTCTACTAACTCTATGTTGTCTTCATCTACTCATGGATGATCTGCACCTTCTCCATAGTAGCTCGTACCATCTCTGGTCCCACTAGTGATGGCTCCCCAAGGTCAATACAAAACTAGAGTGATCTTCAAGGTTACCCATACAAGGCCTCAAAAGGTTCCATCTATATGGTGGAGTGATAGATGTTGTTGTAAGAGAACTCCACCCAAGGAAAGTGATCCTCCCAGCTATGACCGAAGTCGAGGAAACATGCACGAATCATGTCCTCAAGGGTTTGAATAGTCCGCTCAGTCTGACCATCTGTCTGATATGGAAGGCGGTGCTCAAGCTGAGTTGTGTCCTGTAAGCCTCATGAAACCCCTTCCATAGTCAGGAAGTAAAATTTTTGTCATAGTCAGATACAATAGAGGAAGGTACTACATGTAGTCACACAATCTCCTGCACATAGAGGCATCCCAGGCTCTCTACTGAACCCTACACTCTGATCGGTAGGAAGTGGGACGACATGGTGAGTCAGTCGATGATCAACCAAATCGAGTCGTGAACCCTGGATGTACGAGGAAGACCCATCATGAAGTCCATGGATATCCCATACCACATCCACTTTGGGACCTCTAAAGGCTGAACCAAGCCAGCTGGTACCTAGTTCTCTACCTTCACTTGCTAAAAAGTGATGCACCATAGGACAAACTCTGCTACTTCCTTCTTCATACCTGGTCACCAGTGCTCTCATCGAAGGTCCTGGTACATTTTCACCACACCTAGATGCACTGCTAGATGGGATGTGTGGAACTCCCTCAAAACATCCTCCTGAAGTGACACTTGTACCAAGGTACATCCTCTGAGGAGGATTAAGTGCTCCCCACCTTCATAAAATCCATCACGTGCCTACCCTATAGATATCTGGGCACATCGTTTCTCACAGTCAGTGTCCCCATGCTGTGACTCCCTGACTCGCTGAAGAAGTGGGGGAGTGACTGTAAATATTTGTAGGAATTCTACTTCAACTCTACACACAAAGGATATATGTAAAGCAGTCAGCTGCTCTGTCACCTCTCCTAGAAGTTGTATACCAGTCCTCCTACTGAGTGCATCTGCAAAAACATTCCCTTTACCAGGATTATAGACTCTCTCGAAGTCATAGTCCAAGAGGAACACAAGACAATGTCGTTGTCTCTGGTTCAGGACCTTCTGAGAGAAGATATACATGAGACTATTGTGATCATAGTACACGGTAAAATGATCATCGATCAGATAGTGCCGCCACATCTTTAAGGCGAAGATCACTGCTGTTAACTCTAGGTTATGGGTAGCATAGTACTTCTTGTGATGTCTCAGCTGCCGAGAGCCATATGAAATCTATAACGACCCATACTTTATATACATGGTTATTTCTTCAAAATTTAATCATACTTATTATAACATATAACAAAACCATGAAAGGACGGTATAGGTATACTGTCTTTGGAAACTCAAAAACATAAACAACTGGTTCATAAATCATCTACATTGTCTTGCATTTATTTCATCATATATAGAGTCCATTTTGGCATATTCTACTTAATACCCTTAATTCAGACCTGGGGAAAAGAAAACATACAAAAAGGGTGATCTCAAATTCTCAGTAAGGGTAAACAAAAGAAATATCAATCATATCATAATAATATAACATTTTGAATATCTTAACCTAAAAAAGAAATCATAATATCATAACATGGGATAAATCATAGTGGTAAAATGTAATCCAAAATAATCACAACATAAAACATGAAACTTTGTGGCATACACACATAATCATAGAAAATAATTTCATATTAGTAAATGCGCATTTCCAAGACCATCATAGAGGACACAGTCCATTACTGAACCATGTTCACTCCTCCTTCTAGTCCTGTATCACTGAACCAGTTTAACTTGCCGTTCCAGCCATATCTATCTCATGAGATATAAATCATTACCCAATGTATTTGAGGGATATATAGGTTACACCCATCTCACAATGTAAGCATTCTTATGTGTTCCACAAAATCATAAATCATACATCATAGCATAACCCATGAAATAAAAATAGGATTCTTATAGATCATTCCATCAAAACATAATCCATATAAGATAAAAGGACATCATAAAATTAATTCCACCATTAATCAATCAAATCAATGTAAAAAAATAGGGATAGAAACAGAACCCTATTTTATCTTAGATGGAAAATAATTTTGATAAAACACTTGAACTCCATTCTTGAGGAAAATACCGTTTCTACTTCAAATTTTTTTCCTTTATTAACATGTCCTACAATTTTTAAAATAAAAGAAGTTGACTAAAAATAAACATGAAAACATTTAAAGGAAGATTTTTGGAAATAATGTTCAAAAAATCCATTCACGTCGTATAAGTCAAAAAAACATTCTTCTCGTACTTTGGCCGGAAAAGTCAAAAAGTACTTTGTACTAAAAATGACAATAGATTCCTTTCATATATATTAATAAAAACTCACCGAAGGGTAAAATTGGATTTAACCAATTGTAGGATGATATAAATAATATTACATATTGAGGAAACATGGATGTGGATGATAAATATTCCCCAGTAATTTCTGAAGTATAAACAATCTCTGATAAGAATGAGATTGTGAGATTTTCCCTTACCTTAGGTGCGATATGCTTTGTACGTGTCCAAAACTCTTGTATAATGTTTTAAATAATGTCATTGACTTATTCTAGAATCATAATCATTGTTATGATATCATATATGGTCATATTATTGTCTTCTTTTTAGTAATATTTCATTGCTACTTGTTATTCGGTTGTTTATTGCTTTAGGTTTTTATGTGTGTATTGTCGAATAAATTCTTATTCATCTTTTTAGGTTATAGATTCCTCATTTCCAGAATGTTATTAGTCTAATATATATCATATTTATTAATTCAATTCATTTATATAATCATTATGCAATGAAGATCATGTATAACAAGTCGCATCACATCTTGTAGACGGTTGGTCGTACGTATGCACGAGCGATGATATCGTTCCCATGATCGTGGAATTGTATTTAAGTGTATGTATACTATTTCAGAATAAATAAGAAATTTAATATAATCATATATAGTTATTCTTTACACCATTATACACATCCATGTAAGGTGGTGGTGGAAAAAAGATTACACCACGACGTGGAGACGATATTCTGTACGTATGCACGCGTAGTGGTTTCATTTTCCATAGGATGGATAGAAGGTGAAATATTGTTGTTTCCTATTTATAATAACATATCATTATATTAGTGATACTGATGTTATTACTTCCTAATGAAATAACTGGACAATAAGAAGTAGAAGATGAAATAAATTTGAATGAATTGGTAACAAATATTACCTCTTCTTTGATATGCCTCTTTGAATCCTCTTCTTAGGGCACTAATATTGGACTTTGAAGTAGTCCAGGACCTCTAGAATGTTTCTAGGGAAGCGGAGAAGATAAATTGGAAGGTTTTGACCGATCTTGATGGCTCAAAGTGGTGTGAGGAGGAGAAGGAGGAGGTTTCCTTTTATAAGGGATGAGAGGGGCACCTTTGGAAAGTGTGAAAATATTATTTTATTATAAACTTATCCTCAGTTTCAAAAGGTCCAAAAATCATTAACGATGAATATAAGATGACTCATGGTCGAAGTAAAATCATCCAACAAGAATTGGACATGTTTTGGAAAATATTTAATCATTATAATCTTATTTATTTAAATCATTTTTTAATGAGGTAAATACTGTATCATTATTGTGTCAAAAATAATTTAATTTATTTGATGTCAAAAAATTATAAAAAAAATATAATCATATAGAAAATATTTTTATCTTTACAATTAATATTTATAGTCAAAAATATAGTTTATATAACCCCGTATAATAATTAATTATTAAACGATTTTTGTTAATGTCAATTTTGTCTTTACATTAAATTAATTAATCCAAATGGTTATTATCACTACCAAGTGGTTCAATGTGGTCCCAAAATCGACCCAAGGATGACCATGGTCGGAAACTACTAATAGAATAAGGTTAGGACAAGTGTCAAGGTAATTTTGAATTATTATAATATTCTTTTATCCTTGAATTACCCTATTAACTTTAACCGCAGTAAATTAAAATTACCGTAGTTACTATTCATAATATCAAAAAAAAGTTAACTATTAACATAATTTTGACCAAATTATTCTAAATATGGAATCCATTTTTCCAAATTCAAAACACATAAGTTGCAGTAATTAATTTAAAATTAATCTCATTGTTAAGCAAACGGGTTTTAAATGTTAAAACATTGCCAAATATGGAAATGTTTTTACCTATGAATTCAATATAAAATTAATGTCAAAGACATACATTTTATTAAATGGTAAAAATATATTTTATTTATACATTAAAACCATTCAATATTATAATTTAACCATATAAAGTATTGCGATGAAAAAAGATGTTTTTAATTAAAATATATTATGTTTTTACTATTCATCAAAATATGAAAGTTACCAGAATAATATGAAAAATTTATCCAAAGTAAATTTTTATTTCCTGATTCCAAAGAAGAATTTTATATTGTCAAATTGAACTTATAAACATGTTAGAGACTAGATTTAAAACAGGTGCAACATCAAAAGGTGGTAAAACAGCATTTTTTGAAAAATACTTTTTTATCCGAAAAACTGATTTTGTTTTCATACCTCATTCTAGAAAATGTGTAAGATGAATTATAATGTTATAAAATTTAAAATTAATTTAATACTATTCATAATATCTAGTTTATAATATTATAATAATGTATTGTTGTTTAGTAAAACTCATTATTGCGTACTACACACGCTATCGAGGAAGTTCGCGATTGCGTGTAACACAATCCAAGGTAGTGTTGTGTGCAGTGAAAGATTCCATTGCGTATAACATAAGAAATAAAAAAAATATTTCTCTTAAAATCTCCGGGTGTTACATTATATCCCCCTTAAAAATAATTTCACCCTCGAAATTCATCTCTTCATAACAAACAAATGAGGATACCTCTCCCTCATCATATCCTCAAGTTCCCATGTAGCTTCTTCTAATTGGTGGTTCCTCCATAAAACTTTAACCAAGAGAGTGTTATTGATTCATAGAACATTTTTGCTGCGATCCAGAATCTCTATTGGCTGTTCTTCATAAGAATGATCTTGCTCCAGTGGTACAACATCTGAGCTTAGTACATGTGAAGGATCAGGTATGTACATTCTTAGGAGAGATACGTGGAACACATCATGAACTTGAGAGATATTTGGTGGAAGTGCCAATCAGTAAGCTACCCTCCCAACATGATCCAGTATTTCGAAAGGACCAATATACCTATGGCTCAGATTTCCCTTCTTCCCAAATCTCATTACTCTCTTCTAGGGAGATATTCGTAAGAACACATTGTCACCCACTTCAAACTCTAGGTCATTTCTTCAGTTGTCGGCATAAATTTTTTGATGACTCTAAGCTGCTCTTATGTGTTGTTGAATAGATCGGACTTTTTCTGCCATCTCATCAACAAGATTAGGTCCTAATATCTTTCTTTCCCCAACTTCATCCCAGCAAGTTGGAGTTCTTCATTTCGTTCCATAGAGAGCTTCATAAGAAGTCATCTGAATACTGGAGTGAAAGCTATTATTATAGGAAAATTCCACCAAAGTTATGTGTTGATCCCAACCACCTTTTAAATCCATAGTAAAAGCTCTTAACATGTCTTCTAGAGTTTGAATTTTCCTCTCAGACTGACCATCTATTTGAGAATTATAAGAGGTGCTGATACTCAACTATGTATCTAGAGTATGCTAAAGACATCGCCAAAACATCAAAGTAAACCTCAGATCCCAATCAGATGTAATGGAAAGTGGTACTCCATGAAATCTTACAACTTCCTTCACATATATACTGGAGAGCTGATCCAGAGAGAAATCTTCCCTATAGCAATGAAGTGTGCCGACATCGTAAGATGATCCACTATAACCCTGATTGCATTATTGCCTTTGGATGTTTTAGGAAGTCCGGTGACAATGTCCATAGTGTTGTTTTCCCAATTCCATTCTGGTATGGGTAATGGTTGTAACATCCCTTTAGACTTATGTCTCTCAACTTTACCTTGCTGACAGAACAAGCATCGAGAGACATATACAACAACATCTCTTTTCATTCCATCACACTAAAAGTACTCTTTCAGGTCCCTATACATCTTTGTGCTTCCATGATGAATAAAGAATGAAGAACTGTGAGCCTCATCCAGTAGCTCCTTCTATAATTCTAGGATGGGAGGATCACAAACCCGATTCCTAAACCTTATTATCCCATCACAATCAAGTTTGAATTAAGGAACATTTCTCACCTTCTTTTGTAACTCAACATCTTCTTTTTGTGGCTCTTTAATCTTCACATGTATATATGGTTTAACATTCATTTGAGAAAGATAAGATTTTCCCCTTCCATTATAATTCCAAGATCCATCCTTTGTAAATCCATAAATATTGTATCTTTTGTGATCCTCATCATGGATAAGCTAGCAAGGCCTTGTCGGCTTAATGTGTCTGCCACATTGTTTTCTTTCTTTGGGTGATAATGAATTGAGCAGTCGTAATCCTTAATCTTCTCCAACCATCTTCTTTGGTGCATATTCAGCTTCTTTTGTGTGAAAATATTCTTTAAAATTTTGTGATTAGTATAAATATCACACCATTCACCATAAATAGAATGCCTCTAAATATTTAATGCAAATATTACCACAACTAACTCCAAATCATGATTTGGGTAATTTTTCACATGGGTTTTCATCATTCGTGAGGCATAAGCTATGACGATATCATTTAGCATGAGAACACACCCCAATCCCTTCTTGGATGCATCACTGTAGATCACAAACCTTTCTCCACTACAAGACAATTTGGGCACAGGTGCACTGGATAACCTTCTTTTCAATTATTTGAAATTATCTTCACACGCCTCCATCCACACAAACTTAACTCCTTTTCGTGTCAACCTGTTGAGTGGATTAGATGACCTTGAAAAATCATTCACCAAACATCGATAATATCCAGCCAAACCAAGAAAATTTCCGATCTCAGTTATTGTTGTTGGTCTCAACCATCTTTCGATAACCTCTACTTTTGCTGTATCCACAAATATCCCCTCTTTTGAGATTATGTGACCCAAAAATGCAACTTTTTGAAGACAAAATTCACACTTGGTAAATTTGTCATAAAGCTTCTCCTTTCTCAGGGTCTTCAATAAAATTCTCTAGTGATCTTCATGTTTTTCCTTTCTCTTTGAATATACAAGAATATCATCTATAAAGACTACCACAAACTGATCAAGATAGTCTCCAAATACTCTATTCATTTGATCCATGAAGATATAAGGGGCATTTGTTAGACCGAATTACATCACTATAAATCCATAGTGTTCATACCATGTACAGAATGTCGTCTTTGGTATATCCTCCCTTTTAACCCTTAATTGATGATATCTTGAATGAAGATCAATCTTGGAAAATTATTGAGCTCCGCGTAGTTTATCAAATAAGTCATCAATGCATGAGAGAGGATATTTTTTCATGATAGTGATCATGTTAAGTTTTTTATAATCAATGTAGAGTCGCGTTGATCCATATTTATTCTTAACAAACAGAACATGTGCTCCCCAAGGTGACGTAGTAGGGTGTATGAATCCCTTATCAAGATTCTCTTGGAGTTGCTTCTTCCATTATTGCAACTCAATTGGGGCCATTCTATAAGGTGTCTTTGAAATAGCCATAGCACCTAGTATGAGTTCTATTGAAAACTCAACTTCTCGATTTTGTGGAAGAGCTGGAAATTCCTTCGGAAAGACATCATCAAACTCTCGTACAATGGGAATATTCCTAATCATGAGTTTCTCCTCATCCATTTGAGATAAAAAACATTTATTTATTGGAATCAAGACCCATAAGATGGAAGAAATTTCCACCGGAAGGTTATATTCATCCTTGCATCGATAGGTGATCATAGATTGACTAGGAATATGAAATGTGACTTCCCTTTATTGGAAATCAATATGAGCTCCGTATAAAGAAAGACAATCCATGCCATGAATCACATCAAATTCCACTATAGGAAGGATAAAAATATTTGTGGGAATCACTTTCCCACAATTGAAAATCATAGATGAATTGTAAACTTTTGATGTGACTTTTGTGCCATTAAGAGTTGTCACATCTAACTCAATATCTAATTTTTGAGGTAATATGGAGGTAAGCTTAGAAAATTCTTCAGAAATAAAAGAGTGGGTGGATCCAGAATCAAATAAAACAGTTACTACTTTAGAGTGGATGGTAAGTGTACCTTTCAGCACTTATTTATCATACTCCACATTGCCGATAGTAATTGCATGTGACTTTCCTTTTTCTTTGGCCTTAAGAGTTTGTTAACGTCGATAATCATCAACAACCCTTGGATTTGTGAATTGATTGGAATAATTCCACATCTCCTTGCACTTGAAACATTGAAGTGTTAGAGGTGCATTCTGTGTATCCCTTTATTTGTTCACAACCTTAGACATCTTCTTCCCATTATTTCGACATTCAATTGCCCAATGACCTTATTTTCCACACATAAAACTTTTTCTTGTCCCATTAAGACAATTCCCTCCATGTTTCTTTCCACAATTTGAGCATAAAGTATAACTCATCATCTTTTTAGTATGGTCTTTAGATTTCGATTTCAATTCCATTTTCCTCTTCTTATCAAACCCTTATGACTGATGGGTTACTCCAATCTCCATCTCATGCTTGAGGGCACATCGAATAATTTCCTCGTATCTATTGAAGTCCCTTATGGATAATTCCCTTCAGAGACTTGGTTTTAAGCCACTAAAGAATCGATCAATCTTACTATCAGGTTGGATAATAATCCCAGAAGCGTACCTTTCAAGCCTTGTAAAATTTGTTTCATTGATACCAACAGATTCATCATCCTTTTTCTTTTGTTCAAGAAACTCCTTCTCCATATTTTTTCGAAGAATACGAGGGAAGTACTTATTGAAAAATAAGTTCTTGGACTCATCCAATTCCATGGACTCAATTTCATCCCTTTGTCTCATATTATTAATAAGATTCCAACATTGATCAGCTTCACCTTCCAAACGATATACTGCTAAGATGACTTTATCATGTTCAGAACATAGTAGAACTGAAAATATCTTTTTAGCCGTACTAATCCATTGTTCAGACACTAATGGATTAGAAGACCCACTGAATGAAGGTGCACACTGCCTCATGAAGAATTCAATAGATTATTTCTCCTTCCATTTCTCATTTGGAAGTCATGAATGGTTCATAGCTTGAGAAAGTTGTGTGTGCATGGCTACAAGATTTTGCATTCCAGCTGCCATGACGTTTGGTTGCTCAGGGGGGGAATCATTGCATTACCCGTCACATTCTGCATTTACACGGTTCCTTTGGGTTCCAGCCATTGACTAAAACCAAGAAGCATAGTGTGAGTAACACTAATTATAATAAGAAAACCACATAATCAAGAATTCATTTCACGCTTAAGGTCATATCATAAGTTTTTCATGGCCATTTCTAATACACTAAGATTGTGTTTTATGCTTATACTTATCCTTCGGGTTCTTACTATGGCTTTCACATTCTAGTTTCAAAGGTTGATTATACCATTCCTCTGATACCAACTATAACAACCCATACATTACAAACATGGTTATTACTTCAAAATTGACGTATACTTATTACAACATATAACAAAACCATGAAAGGACCATATAATTATAGTGTCTTTAGAAAATGGGAAACATAAACAACTGGTTCTTAAATCATCTACGTTGTCTCCCATTTATTTCATCATATCTAGAGTCCCTTTTGGCATATTCTACTTAATAGCTTTCATTCAGACCTGGGGAAAAGAAAACTGACAAAAAGGGTGAGCTCAAATTCTCAGTAAGGGTAAACAAAAGAAATATCAATCATATCATAATAATATAACATTTTGAATATCTTAACCTTCAAAAGAGATCATAATATCATAATATGGGATAAATCATAGTGGTGAAATGTAATCCCAAATAATCATAACTTAAAACATGAAACATTGTGGCATACACAAATAATCATATAAAATCATTTCATGTTAGTCAAGGATCATTTCCAAGACCACCATATAGGACAAATTCCATTACTAAACCAAGTTCACTCCTCGTTCTAGTCCTGTATCACTGAACCGATTTAACTTGTCATTCCAGCCATGACTATCTCATGAGATATAAATCATTACCCAATGCATTGGAGGGAGATATAGGTCTCACCCATCTCATAATGAATCCATTCTTATGTGTACCACAAAATCATAAATCATACATCATAACATAACCCATGCAATAAAAATGGGATTATTAAACATCATACCATCCTAATATAATCCATATAAGATAAAAGGACATCATAAAATTAATTCCATTATAAAAAAATCAAATCAATGTAAAAAAATAGGGATAGAAACAGAACCCTATTTTATCATATATGGAAAATAATTTTGATAAAACACTTGAACTCTATTCTTGAGGAAAATATCCTTTCTACTTCAAAATATTTTTTCCTTTCGTAACATGCCCAAAAATTTTTAAACAAAAAGATGTTGATTAAAAATAAACATGAAAACTTGTAAAGGAAGCTTCTTGGAAATAATTTTCTAAAAATCCATTGATGTCGTATAAGTTAAAAAAACATTCTTCTCATACTTTGGCCGGAAAAGTCAAAAAGTACCTTGTACTAAAAATGACTGAAGATTCTTTTCATATCTTTTACTAAAAATTCAGCGAAGGGTAAAATTGGATTTAAACAATTGTATGAGGATAGAAATAATATTAAATATTGAGGAAATATGGATGTGGATGATAAATATTCCCCAGTAATTTCTGAAGTATAATCAATCTCGGTTGAAAATGAGATTGCAAGATTTTCCCTTACCTTAGGAAGGATATGATTTGTACGTGTCCAATACTCTTGTATAATGATTTGAATAATGGCATTGACTTATTCCAGAATCATACGCATTGTTATTATATCATATATGGTCATATTCTTAGCTTCTTATTAGTAATATTTCATTGCTACTTGTTATTCAGGTGTATATTGCTTTATGTTCTTATGTGTGTTTTGTCGAATAAATTCTTATTCTTCTTTTTTAGGATATAGATACCTCATTTCCAGAATGTTATTAGTGTAATATATATCATATTTATTCATTCAATTCATTCAATTGATTTATATAATCATTATACAATTAATATCATGTAGAACGAGTCGCATCACATTGTGGAGACGGTAGGCCGTACGAACGCACGAGCGATGATATCATTACCATGATCGTGGAATTGTATTGAAGTTTATGTATATTATTTCAGAATCAATATCACTTTGAAACAATCATATATATTTAATATTTACACCGTTATAAGCATCCATGTATGGTGGTGGTGGAAAAAATATTACACCACGGCGTGGAGATGCTATTCCGTACGTACGCACGCGCGATGATTTTGTTTTCTGTAAGATGGATAGGTGGTGAAATATTGTTGTTTCATATTTATAATAACATATCATTATATGAGTGATACTGAGGTTATTACTTCATAATGAAACAACTAAAGAAGAATAAGTAGAAGAAGAAATAAATTTGAAAGAATTGACATTACCTCTTTAAAATGGGTGTGCCATCAAAAGGCAGTAAAACTGTATTTTTTTAAAAATACTTCTTTTATCCAAAAAAACTGATTTTGTTTTGATACCTCATTCTAGAAAACGTGTAAGATGAATTATAATGTTTTAAAATTAAAAATTCAATTAATACTATTCATAACGGCTAGTTTATAATATTATAGTAATATATCATTGTTTAGTGAAACTCGGTATTGCGTACTACACACGCTATCAAGGAAGGTCGCGATTGTGTGTAATGTAAGCCAAGATAGTATTGTTTACAGTGAAATATTCCTTTGCGTATAACATAATAAATAAAAAAATATTTCTTATAAAGTATCAGGGTGTTACATTCTACCCCCCTTAAAAAGAATTTCTCCCTCGAAATTCATCTCTTCGTAACAAACAAATGAGGATACCTCTCCCTAATCATATCCTCAAGTTCCCATGTAGCATCTTCTAATTAGTGGTTCCTCCATAAAACTTTAACCAAGAGAGTGGTCTTGTTTCATCAAACATTGTCTCTACGATCCAGAATCTCTATTGGTTGTTCTTCATAAGGGAGATCTTGCTCCAGTGGTACAATTTCTGAGCATAGTACATGTGAAAGATCATGTATGTACTTTCTCAGGAGAGATACATGGAACCCATCATAAACTTGAGAGATATTCAATGGATTCTCTAATTGGTAAACTACCTTCCCAATATGATCCAGTATTTCGAAAGGCCTGTGGTTGCGCCCAAATTTACCCTACAGGTATGCGGTCATTTTAGTACCGGTAGGGGTATAATCCACAAGGACCGAAGAAGAAACCGAGAGACACTCTTATTTTGGAAGGATTTGTCTATGGAGTGGCCAACTATTTGGATTGATTTTATTTTAATAACCACTGATTTAATATTAATAAAAGAAATTAAAATATACAATTACTTAGTCTAAAACAATTAATGGAGATGGGTTGATCCTAAGTTTTACTAGGGTTAGATTGGATGCATTAATTTTCTTATAACATTCATTTCACTAATTCATGATATATCCGAAAAATGATATAATTACTCAACATCATTCACCAATTTAATCCCTACACCATTCCAAGGCTAATCACAAATTCCCTTAGAGGATAAATTTAATTATCACTCCAAGGAATTAGATCGTACTAGCACTTGAAGTGTGTCATTGTTAAAGTTGGAAAAGACGAAAAAGAAAATAAATCATCAAATGGAAATCTTAAAATGATGAAATGATTACAGAATTTTAGATCATAAAATAACATCCAATCTTCCCCATGAAACTCCCTAGGACCAACCAATAAGGGTTCAACCCCCCATTTTGTCTATTCAATAAATGGAAGCGGGAAGTCAACTTAAAGAAGCAGAATTGGAGAAAAAAAATAAAACAATGAAACGATCACTCCACCGTTGTGTGAACAAAATCACAAGGTTTGGTGTGAATAAATTCACACCTTCAGGCAATGGTATCAAGGTGATAAGAGGAATAACAGAACAAGATATGAAGAAGAACTTTTATTAAAAACTATGGTGATTCGAACAACTTACATTGGAAGGTAAAATGCGACAAAGACAATTTGGCATAATAACATTACAATAAAAACAAAGCCCCAAGATGCCTAAATCCTCCACCACTACAGCCTTAGATAGAAAAAATTAATTCTTGGCCGAGCCCCCAACATCTCATGTGCCAATAATTAATTGTGTTGAGGAAAGGTGGGTGGAACATTAATGTTGAGAGACTTTTCCACTTCTTGCCCCGAAGTTGCAGCCATCTTGCTTCCACCAGAAGGACGCACCTAAAGGACCTTCTAGAAGGCCGAATTTGAGGAATCCCTATAAGACTTAAATGAATCCGAGTATGTCCCCTAACATCCTGTAAAAGTACATCCCAAAATAATAAACCTTTCTCAAGATATAATAAAAATAGTGGGCTGTTTTTCTAGGCCGCAGAATCAAGCCCAGAATTGAATCTTCAACTTGGGCCGCCTTAATCACCACCATTTAGGACCAATTAGCACTGTCTACAGGAGAATTATTTGTTCGTTTATATGTCTTCTAGTCTCAAATGTTGTTTGGGTATCATTGGTCCTGTATTGTGGGCCCCACATTTCCATCGGTGGGATGATATCCAATTTTCCTTCTCTAGAATTGTTGCTTTTCATCGCCAAATATCCTCATCATCCTTTTTGAAACCTCCATTGAACCCTGAATGAAAAATGTTCATATTTATGTTTATATAATTTTCCCAAAATATCAAATTAAAATATGGACAATTAAATTCTTTAAAATCATATGAAACATTGGGCCTAAATTGGTGCATATTAGGCATGAATTGCACAAATGATGAGAATGGATGTTCAAAATTAAAATCCACTAACTCAGGCACATAAGATCAAAAATGAACATTTAATACCCTTAATATTTAATCAAAATATGTGTTTTTATTGACTAATCACACCCCCAACTTGAGTTTTTCTAGTCCCGAGCAAAATATATCTCACAAAAATGAAATTTAAATGACCTTTTCCATAAACATTTTAATACACATTTCTCACCCAAATATCAAGTACAAAACAATTACGAAACCCATCAAAATCATTTAAAACAAGCTATTTCAATTGGCATATCTCAAGCCCAATCCCATTCCTTCGTTCAAATTCATTTCCATATTTCATCCAAATTCAATTAAGCATGATGAAATGTTGTACGTCACAATAGACATGGGGGTTCATTTTCATTTGAGGGAGAAAAGATTCAAGATCTAGGAGGAATAAAATTTTTATAATAAGATGAGTACTCATTTTTTTGTTTTTTTTGTTTTTTTTTGATATTTTGGATTTTTTTTGAAATTTTTCCACGGTAATTGAAATTGAACTCAATTGAGTCAACCCATGTAGCAAGACTTTTCCAATGACTCCCAGGCTCAAAGACCTTAGGGAAACAAGTGAATCTCACATACTCAGGCATCATATCGAGTTAACTCATTCAAAAACAAGTTCCAATTACCACAAATAAGGATAAAATTCCCATCTTTGGGCCAGAAAAATATGGAGTCATGACCCCCAGGTGCCGAAAGCCACACATTAGGTCAATTCATTTCTCTACGCACAATTGATTGGTTTTTTTGAATACTCGTGTTAAAATTAAAATGATCGCCAATCCTATGCTATTTATTATGGGTCCCCAAGAACTCAAACTAAATCCCCACAATCTAGAGGACGTGCATTGTATTTTTTTATTAAATGGATGAAAATATAACAGTGAAAAATCACATCGGACTACCGCACATTCCAATATCTATGCACATGAACATAAACATGCATTAAAATCAGAATCAAGGCATGCAAAATTATTTGATATCCAATTTCAAAGTTTGGAATGTGTGTTATCATGTTCAAGGTTAATGACATTTTTCCTTCCACACATTTTCATCTCCCCCCAAACTTGGAATAACACTGTCCCCAGTGTTTAATGAATTGAAACATAGGAGGGGTAGGATAGAAGTTCAATGAAGACATTGAAAATGAAAATTATGGAATGAAGTCACATGGTGGTTGATGTTGAAAATGCATTCCCATATCTCATTTCAGTTCTGGTTTGTCTCCAAATGGCTTGTACGGTTATCACCAGCTTTTCCCAATGACCTATGACAAGCCTTTAATTTTTTTCAATATATATATATATTTTCTATTTTTTTAAACGTACAAATAACATAAACTGATGATACATTGTCTTCTCTTAAATTTCTGGGTAAGGTATTACTCAGGGATCACAGCGAGTGACACAGATGAATACGGTGCTCCCCTTTCATACCCATCCTTACTCATAAAAGAATAATATGCCCATGATCTATTTTTTTTAAATACATACAAAAACATAAAATAAAATAAAATAAACTATTGATACATTGTCTTCTTTATATTTTCTGGGTAAGGTATTACTCAGAGATCACACCGCATGACACAGATCAATAAGGTGCTCCCCTTTCATACCCATCCATACTCATAAAAGAAGAACATGTCAACAGTCTAAGGTAGAATAAAATTATATCAAAATGATCTACTAATCCTATTTGAAATATAAAGTTGATTAAAATAAAAAAATGATTTGAAACTTGAAAAGCACAGGTTGCCTCCCGTGCAACGCTTAATTTTGCGTCTTTAGCTCGACTTGAACCCCCCAACTTAGCCAATTCCAACATTAAATTTTTTAATGACCTCATCTTTCTCCACTTCAACATGATTGAGAATGCGTATACCTTGAGGTTGGTAAGAAGATTTGGAATTTGATTCATGAACAATACTATTTTCTAAAATGAATGGAAAAATCCAAGGAATATCAGAAATGGGTGATGTTTTTTCTTCTATAGTCTTTCCTAATAAACCAATGATCAACCCCCCTTTTTTGGTTTCATGAGATGAATGAATGAATCCCCCAAGATCTTGATTAACACAAATGATAGGGTACTCGAGTGGGGAAGGAAGGACAATGATTTTGATCTCGGTTTGGATAGGACATTTAGACATAGGTTGAGAAATTGAAATCAACTAATTTTAATTTTCCAAATTTCTTGAAAAAATTGTTTCATTTTGAATAGAATATTCAACCAAAAAATTGGAAAGAATAGTGTCAGGAATGGTCATGGACTCAATGTTTTTTATTTCTCTCAGTGGTTCAGTGATTGGTGTTTTTGAAAAATCATCAATAGAGTTACACTTAGGAGACTAAATCAATGATGTCAAATTCCCCTCTTGTGAATACATGAAATCAATTTCCTCCTGATTTAAAGACCCTTCAACAATTTCTTGATTCACTAACCCTACCCAAAATCCAAAGGTAGGTTCTTCTGTTAATTCATGAGAGATTTGTGGGAAACTAGACACTCCACATAGGGTTTTGAAAGGTACAATTGGTGTGGGGATGAGTTCCTCAGAAGTATTAACGCGTTGTAGTTCTAATCTCAAAGATGATACCTCGGAACTCATTATATCCATTTGATTTCACAATTTTTCAATTAGTGTTTGAGGAATAGAACTTGTATGTAGTTGATCATCATGGACATCCCTAAGATTCATCTATTCACCCATCCTTGAGAGGGCTGTAAATTGATCCTTTAAACAATCATCATCCCATTGACTATACATCTCATCGGGTGTGTGGTAATTAATCAAGAGTTTATCAATGAAATTTTCTAATTTAGGGGATTCCCAATATTGATCTTCCATTTTATTTCAACATGAGTTTGAGACATGATTATTTTGAAGATACTCCATTGGACAAGATAGAAAGTTGGATTCTAGATTCTTAGGACACACAAAAATAGAAAGGGGTAAAGATAAGAGAGATGGGGGTGAGAAAAGGATGATGCGTGTCAAGGTACTTACTTGGATCCCCAGAAATGGTGCCAAAATTTGTTTGCGCCCAAATTTACCCTACAGGTATGCGGTCGTTGTAGTACAGGTAGGGGTCGAATCCACAGGGACCGAAGAAGAAACTGAGAGACACTCTGATTTTTGTAAGGATCTAGCTATGGAGTGGCCAACTATTTGGATTGATTTGATTTTAATAACTATTGGTTAAAAATTAATAAACGAAATTAAAACATACAGTTACTTAGTCTAAAACAATTAATGGAGATGGGTTCACCCTAAGTTGTTACTAGGGTTAGATTGGATGCATTTATTTTCTTATAACATTCATTTCACTAATCCATGATATATCCAAAAAATGATATAATTCTTCAACATAATTCACCAATTTAATCCCTACACCATTACAAGGCTAATCACCAATGAACTTAGAGGATCAATTTAATTATCACTCCAAGAATTAGATCTTACTAGCACTCAAAATGTGTCGTTGTTAAAGTTGGCAAAGACGAAAAAGAAAATAAATCATCAAATGGAAATCTTAAAATGATGAAATGATTATAGAATTTCAGATCATAAAATAACATCCAATATTCCCCATGAAACTCCCTAGGACCAACCCATTAGGGTTTAGCCCTCCATTTATGCAATTCAATAAATAGAAGTGGGAAGTCGACTTAAAGAAGAGGAATTGGAGAAGAAAAATAATGCAATGAAACGATCACTCCACCGTTGTGTGAAAAAAATCACAAGGTTTGGTGTAAATAAATTAACATCTTGAGGCAACGGTATCAAGGTGATAAGAGGAAGAACATAACAATATAATAAGAAGAACTTTTATTAAAAACTAAGGTGATTCGAACAACTTACATGGGAAGGTAAAATGCTACAAAGACAATTTGGCGTAATAACATTACAATCAAAACAAAGCTCCAAGATGCCAAAATCATCCACCACTACTGCCTTAAATAGAAAAAAATGATGTCTTGGGAGAGGCCCAAATATCACATGTGCCTTTAATTAATTGTGTTGGGAAAAGGTGGGTGGAACATTAATGTCGATAGACTTTTCCACTTCTTGCCCCGAAGTTGCAGCCAGCTTGCATCTATCGGAAGGACGTGGCTAAAGGACCTTCTAGACAGCCGAATTTGAGTGGGCCCTAGAAGACTTAAATGCATCCCCGGAGGTCCCCAAACAGCCTGTAATGTTTCAGCCCAAAATAACAATCCTTTCTCATGATATGATAAAAATAGTGGGCTGTTTTTCTGGGCCACAGAATCTGGCCCAGAATTGAATCTTCAACTTGGTCTGCCTTAATCACCACCATTTAAAATGAATTAGCACTGGCTCCCGTAGAATTATTTGTTCCTATATATATTTTCTAGTCTCCCATGTATTTTGGGCTTCATTTGGCCTGTATTGTGGGCCCCAAATTCCCATCGGTGGGATGATATCCAATCTACCTTCTCCAGAATTGTTTCTTTTCATCTCCAAATATCCTCATCATCCTTTATGAATCCTCCATTGATCACTGAATTAAAAATGTTCATAATTATGTTTATATATATTTACCAAAATATCAAATTAAAATATGGATAATTACATTCTTTAAAATCAGATGAAACATTGGGCCTAAATTGGTGCATATTAGGCATGAAGTGCCCAAATGAAGAGAATGGATCTTCAAAATTAAAATCCACTAACTCAGGCCCATAAGATCAAAAATGAACATTTAATACCCTTAAAATGTAATCAAAATATGTTTTTTATTGGCTAATCACACCCCCAACTTGTTTTTTTCTAGTCTCGACCAAAATATATCTCACAAAAATGAAATGTAAATGACCTTTTCAAAAAACATTTTAATACACATTTTTCACCCAAAGATCACATACCAAACAATTATGAAACCCATAAAAATCATTTAAAACAATATATTTCCATAGGAATATCTCTAGCCCAAGCCCATTCCTTTGTACAAATTCATTGCCATATTTCATCCAAATTCAATTAAGAATGATGGAGTGTTGTGGGTAACAATAGACATGGGAGTTAATTTTCATTCGAGGGAAAAATATGGAAGCACTAGGAGAAATAAAATTTTAATAATAAGATGAGTACTCATTGTTTTATTTTATTTGTTTTTTTTTGGATTTTTTGTATTTTTTTTCAATTTTGCCATGGTAATTGAAATTGAACTCAATTGAGTCAACCCATGTAGCAAGACTTTGCCAATGAATCCCATGATAAATGACCTTAGGGTACCAAGTGAAGCTCACATACTCGGGCATCATCTCGAGTTAACTCAATCAAAAACAATTTCAAATTACCACAAATAGAGATAAAATCCCCATCTATGGGCTAGAAAACTATGGAGTCATGATCCCCAAGTGCCGAAATCCACACATTAGGTCAATTCATTTCTCTACACACAATTGATTTGTTTTCTTTGAATACTCATGTTAAAATTTAAATGATCTCCAATCCTATGCTATTTATTATCGGCCCCCAAGAACTCAAACAAATACCCCAAAATCTAGAGGACGTGCATTGTGTTTTCTTATTAAATGGATGAAAATATAACAGTGAAAAATCACATTGGACAACCGCACTTTCCAATATCTATGCACATGAACATAAACTTGCATTAAAATCAGAATCAAGGCATGCAAAATTATTTGATATCCAATTTTAGAGTTTGGAATGTGTGTTATCATGTTCAAGGTTAATGACATTTTTCCTTCCACACATTTTCATCTCCCCCCAACTTGGAATAATACTGTCCCCAGTTTTTAATGAATTGAAACATAGAAGGGGCAGGATAGAAGTTCAACAAAGACATTGAAAATGAAAATTATGGAATGAAGTCACCCGGTGGTTGATGTTGAAAATGCATTCCCATGTCTCCATTCAGTTCTGGTTTGTCTCCCAATGGCTTGGACGGTTGTGACCAACTTTTCCCAATGACCTATGACAAGCCTTTATTTTTTTTTAATATATATATATATATTTTTATTATTTTAACCTAAAAAACGTACAAATAACATAAAATGATGATACATTGTCTTCTCTTAAATTTATGGTTAAGGTATTTATCAGGGATCACACCCCGTGACACGGATGATTATGGTGCTCCCATTTCATACCCATCCTTACTCATAAAATAAGAAAAAGTCAACAATATTTTTTTAAATACATACAAAAACATAAAATAAAATAAAATAAACTGATGATACATTGTCCTCTTTATATTTTCTGGATAAGGTTTTACCCTGGGATCACACCGCGTGACACAGATGAATACGGTTCTCCCCATTCATACCCATCCATACTCATAAAAAAAGAACATGTCAAAAGTCTAAGGTAGAATAACATTATATCAAAATGATCCACTATTTCTATTTAAAATATAAAGTTGATTAAAATAACAAAATGATTGGAAACTTGAAAACCACAGGTTGCCTCCCGTGCAGTGCTTAATTTAACGTCTTTAGCTCGACTTGAACCCCCCAAATTATCCAATTCCAACTTTAAAAATTTAAATGACCTCATATTTCTCCACTTCAACATGATTGAGAATGCGTATTCCTTTTGTTTGGTAAGAAGATTATGAATTTGATACATGAACAATACTATTTTCTAAAATGAATGGAAAAATGCAAGGAATATCAGAAATGGTTGATCTTTTTTCCTCTGTAGTCTTTCCTAATAAACCAAAGATCAACCCCCATTTTTGGGTTTCATGAGTTGAATGAATGAAACCCCCAAGCTCTTGATTAACACAAATGATAGGGTACTCTAGTGGGGAAGGAAGGACAGTGATTCTGAGCTCGGTTTGGATAGGACATTTAGACACAGGTTGAGAAATTGAATTCAACTCATTTTCATTTTCCAAATTTCTCGATTTCTTTTCGTTTTGAATAGAAGATTCAGCAAAAAAATTAAAAATAATAGTTGTGGGAATGGGCATGGACTCAATGTTTTGTATTTCTCTTAGTGGTTCAGTGATTGGTGTTTTTGAAAAATCATCAATAGAGTTACACTTAGGAGACTCAATCCATGATGTCATTTCCCCTCTTGTGAATACATGAAATCAATTTCCTCATGATTTAAAGACCCTTCAACAATTTCTTGATTACCTTCCCCTACCCCAAATCCAAAGGTCGGTTCTTCAATTAATTCATGAGAGGTTTTTGGGAAACTAGACACTCAACATATGGTTTTGAAAGGTACAGTTGGTGTGGGGATGAGTTCCTCAGAAGTATTAATGCGTTGTAGTTCTAATCTCAATGATGATACCTAAGAACTCATTATATCCATTTGATTAGCCAATTTTTCAATTAGTGTTTGAGGAATAGAATTTTTATGTGGTTGATCATCATGGGCATCCCTAAGATTCATCCCTTCAACCATCCTTGAGAGGGCTAGAAATTGATCCTTTAAACAATCATCATCCCATTGATTATACATCTCATCGGGTGTGTGGTAATTAATCCAGCATTGATCAAATAAATTTTCTACTTTAAGGGATTCCCAATATAGATCTTCCATTTGATTCCAATATGAGTTTGTGACATGATAATTTGGAAGATACTCCATTGGAGAAGATAGAAAGATGGATTATAGATTCTCAGGACACACACAAATAGAAAGGGGTAAAGATAAGAGAGATGGGGGTGAGAAAAAGATAATGCATTTCAAGGTACTTACTTGGGTCCCTGGAAACGGCTCAAAAAATTCGTTGCGCCCAAATTTACCCTACAGGTATGTGGTCGTTGTAGTACAGGTAGGGGTCGAATCCACAGGGACCGAAGAAGAAACTGAGAGACACTCTGATTTTGGAAGGATTTGGCTATGGAGTGGCCAACTATTTGGATTGATTTGATTTTAATAACTACTGATTTAATCTAAATAAAATAAATTAAAACACACAATTACTTAGTCTAAAACAATTAATGGAGATGGGTTGATCCTAAGTTGTTACTAGGGTTAGATTGGATGCATTTCTTTTCTTATAACATTCATTTCACTAATTCAAGATATATCCAGAAAATGATATAATTCTTCAACATCATTCACCAATTTAATCCCTACACCATTCCAAGGCTAATCACCAATGCACTTAGAAGATCAATTTCATTATCACTCCACGAATTAGATCGTACTAGCACTCGAAATGTGTCATTGTTAAAGTTGACATAGACGAAAAAGAAAATAAATCATCAAATGGAAATCTTAAAATGATAAAATAATTACAGAATTTTAGATCATAAAATAACATCCAATATTCCCCATGGAACTCCCTAGGACAAACCCATAAGGGGCTACCCCTCCACTTATTCTATTCAATAAATGGAAGCGGGAAGTCGACTTAAAGAAGCAGAATTTGAGAAGAAAAATAAAACAATGAAACGATCACTCCACCGTTTTGTGAACAAAATCACGAGGTTTTGTGTGAATAAATTCACACCTTGAGGAAATGGTATCAAGGTGATAATAGGAAGAAAAAAACAAGAGAAGAAGACGAACTTCAATTAAAAACTAATGTGATTCGAACAACTTACATGGGAAGGTAAAATGCTACAAAGACAATTTAGAATAATAACATTACAATCAAAACAAAGCTCCAAGATGCCTAAATCCTCCACCACTACTAACTTATATAGAAAAAAATAAAGTCTTGGCTGAGCCCCCAACATCCCATGTGCCTTTAATTAATTGTGTTGGGGAAAGGTGGGTGGAACATTAATGTTGAGAGACTTTTCCACTTCTTCCCCCGAAGTTGCAGCCAGCTTGCATTCACCGGAAAGATGCACCTAAAGTACCTTCTAGAAGGCCAAATTTGAGTAGGCCCTAGAGTACGTAAATGAATCCCTGGATGTCCCCTAACAGCCTGTAAAATTACAGCCCAAAATAATAAACCTCTCACGAGATATGATAATAATAGTGGGCTGTTTTTCTAGGCCGCATAATCTGGCCCAGAATTGAATCTTAAACTTGGGATGCCTAAATCACCACCATTTAGGACGAATTAGCACTGGATCCAGAAATATTATTTGTTTATATATATTTCTTCTAGTCTCCCATGAAATTTGGGCTTCATTGGGCCTGTATTGTGGGCCCCACATTCCCATCGGTGGGATGATATCCAATCTACCTTCTCCAGAATTGTTTCTTTTCATCGCCAAATATCCTCATAATCCTTTATAAACCCTCCATTGATCCCTGAATGAAAGATGTTCATATTTATGTTTATATACATTTCCCAAAATAAAAAAATTAAATTATGGATAATTACATTCTTTAAAATCAGACGAAACATTGGGCCTAAATTGGTGCATATTAGGCAGGAAGTGCACAAATGATGAGAATCGATGTTAAAAATTAAAATCCACTAACTCAGGCCCATATGATCAAAAATAAACATTTAATACCCTTAAAATGTAAAAAAATATGTGTTTTTATTGGGTAATCAGACCGATATACCTAGGGCTCATCTTTCCCTTCTTCCTAAATCTCATTACTCTCTTCCAAGGAGATATTCGCAAGAACACTTTGTCACCCACTTCAAACTCTAGGGATTTTCTTCGGTTGTCGGCATAAATTTTTTGTCGACTCTAAGATAATTTTATGTGTTTTTGAATAGATCAGTCATTTTCTACCATCTCATCAATATGATCAGTTCCAAATAGCTTTCTTTCCCTAACTTCATCCCAGCAAGTTGGAGATCTCCATTTCTTTCCATAGAGTGCTTCATAAAGAGCCATCTGAATACTGGATTGATAGATATTATTATAGGAAAATTTAACCAAAGGTAGGTGCTTATCCCAACCACCTTTGAAATCCAAAGAGAAATCTCTTAACATGTATTCTAGAGTTTCAATTTTCCTCTAAGACTGACCGTTTGTTTTAGGATGATAAGTTGTGCTGAAACTCATCTCTGTATCTAGAGTATGCTGAAAATATCACCAGAACATCGAGGTAAACCTCGGATCACGATCAGATATAATGGAAAGTGGTACTCTATTCAATCTTACCACTTCCATTACATATATCCCGGTAATCTGATCCAGAGAGAAATCTTCCCTAATAGCAATGAAGTGTGCCGACTTCGTAAGACGATCAACTATAACCCAGATATCATTATTGCCTTTGGATGTTTTAGGAAGTCCAGTGACAAAGACCATAGTGATGTTTTCCCATTTCACTTTTGGTATGGGTAATGGTTGTAACATCCCTTTAGGCTTCTGTCTCTCAACATTAAATTTCTGACAAACCATGCATCGAGAAACATATTCAGCAACATCTCTTTTCATGCCATCCCACCAGAAGTACTCTTTCAGGTCCCTATACATCTTCTTGCTTCCAGGATTAATAGAGAATGAAAAACTATGAGCCTCATCCAGTAACTCCTTTAATTCTGGGATGGGAGGAACAAAAACCCGATTCCTGAACCTTATTATCCCTTCACAATCAAGGTTTAATTCAGGAACATTTCTCACCTTCTTTTGTAACTCAACATCTTCTTTTTGTGCCTCATTAATATTCACATGTATAGATGGTTGAACATTAATTTGAGAAAGATAATATTTTTCCCCTTCCATTATAATTCCACGATCCATCCTTTCTAAATCCATAAATATTGGATCTTTTGTGATCCTCATCATGGATAACCTAGCATGGTCTTGCCGATATAATGCATCTTCCACCTTGTTTGCTTTCCCAGGGTGATAATGAATTGAGCAGTCATAATACTTAATCAGCTCCAACCATCTTCTTTGGTACATATTCAGCTCCTTTTGTGTGAAAATATACTTTAAACTTTTATGATCAGTATAAATATCACTCCTTTCACCAGAAAGATAATGCATCCAAATCATTAATTCAATGATTACCGCATCTAACTTCAAATCATGAGTAGGGTAATTTTGTTCATAGATCTTCAACTGTCGTGAGGCATAAGCTATCACCATATCATTTTGCATTAGAACACACCCCAATCCCTTCTTGGATGCATCACTGTAGATCAAAAACCTTTTTGCACTACAAGGAAATGTGAGCACAGGTGCACTGGAAAAACTTCTTTTCAACTCCTTGAAATTTTCTTTACAGTCCTCCGTCCACAGAAACATACCTCCTTTTCGAGTCAAGCTGTTTAGTGGATTACATGACCTTAAAAAATATTTCACAAAACATCTATAATATCCAGCCAAACCAAGAAAACTTCAGATCTTAGTTATTTTTGTTGGTCTCGACTATCTTTTGATAACCTCTATTTTTGCTGGATCCACAGATATCCCCTCTTTTGAGATTATGTGACCCAAAAATGAAAATTTTTGACGCCAAAATTCACACTTGGTAAATTTGGCATAAAACATATCCATTATTAGGGTCTTCAATACAATTCTCAAGTGATCTTCACGTTCTTCCTTTCTCTTTGAGTAGACAAGAATATCGTCTATAAAGACTACCACAAACTGATCAAGATAGTCTCTAAAGACTATATTCATTATATCCATGAAGATATCCTAGGAATTAGTAAGACTGAATGGCATCACTATAAATTCATAGTGTACATACCTTGTACGGAACCCCGTCATTGCTATATCCACCCTTCTGACCCTTAATTGATGACAACCTGAACGAAGATCAATCTTGGAAAAGTATTGAGCTCAGTGTAGTTGATAAAATAAGTCATCAATGTGTAGGAGAGGATATTTGTTCATGATAGTGATCTTGATATGTTCTCGATAATCAATGCAGAGTCGCATTCATCCATCTTTCTTCATAAAAAATAGAATAGGTGCTCTCCATGGTGATGCACTAGTGCGTATGAATCCCTTATCAATATTCTATTAGAGTTGCTTCTTCAATTCCTGCAACTCAATTCGGGCCATTCTATAAGGTGTCTTTGAAATAGTCATAGCACCTAGTATGATTTCTATTGAAAAATCAACTTCTCAATTTGGTGTAAGACCTATCAATTCTTCTGGATAGATATCATCAAACACCCGTACAATGGGTATATTCTTAATAGTTAGTTTCTCTCCATCCATTTGAGATAAATAACCTTCATTTATTGGAATCAGGACCCATAAGATGGAAGAAATTTCCATTGGAATGTTATATTCATCCTTGCATCAATATGTGAGCATAGATTGATCAAAAATATGAAATGTGACTTCACTTCTTTGGAAATTGATATGAGCTCCGTATAAAGAAAGCCAATCCATGCCATGAATCACATCAAATTCAACTATAGGAAGGATTGTAAGATTTTCAGGAAGAACATTCCCACAAACATCAATCGGAGAAGAATTGTAAACTTTTGATGCGACCGTTGTTCCAGTAGGAGTTGTCACAGGTAACTCAACATATAATTGTTGAGGTAATATGGCGATACGCTTAGAAAATTCATCAGAAATAAAAGAGTGGGTGGATCCATAATCAAATAAAACATTTTCTACTTTAGAGTGGATGGTATGTGTACCTTTCACCACTTCGTTATCATACTCCACATCACCAATATTAATTGAATGTGACATTCCTTTTTCATTGGCCTTATGAGTTTATTGACGTTGATCATCATCAGCAACACTTGGATTTGGGCATTGATTGGCATAATGACCAATCTACTTGCACTTAAAACATTGAAGTGTTGGAGGGGAATTCGGTGTATCCCTTTCTCTTTTCACATCATTATACTTCTTCTTCCCATTATTTCAACATTCAATTTCCCAATGACCTTCTTTTCCATACATAAAACATTATCTTGTCCCTTTAAAACATTTCCCTCCATGTTTATTTGCACAATTTGAGCATAAAGGAAAACTCATATTTTTTTAAGTGCGGTATTTAGATTTCCCTTTGAATTCCATTTTCATCTTCTTATCAAATCCATATGACTTATGGGTTACTCCAATATCCATCTCAACCTTGAGAGCACATAGAACAATTTTCCCATAGCTATTGAAGTCCCTTATGGAAAATGCCCTTCGAAGACTTGGTTTTCAGCCACTAAAGAATCGATCGATCTTAATCTTAGGTTGGATAATAATCCCAAAAGCGTACCTTACAAGCCTTGTAAAATTTTCTTCGGAGATACCAACAGATTCATCATCCTTTTTCTTTTGTTGAAGAAACTCCTTCTTCATCATTGTTCGAAGAATACGAGGGAAATACCTATTGAAAAATAAGCTCTTGAACTCGTCCCATTCCTGGGACTCATTTTAATCCCTTTGCCTCGTATTCTTAACAAGATTCCACCATTGATCAGATTCACCTTCCAAACGATATACTGCTAAGAAAACTTTATCATGTTCAGAAAAATGTAGAACTGAAAATATCTTTTCAGTGGTACTAATCCATTGTTCAGCCACTAATGGATCAGAATACCGCTGAATGAAGGTGGACACTGCCTCATGAAGTATTCAACAGAATGTTTCACCTTCCTTTTCTCGTTTGGAAGTCCTACATGGTTCATATATTGAGAAAGTTGTGTGAGCATGGATACAATATTTTGCATTACAGCTCCCATAACGTTTGGTTGCTCAGGGGGACAATCATTGCATTGCCCGTTGCATTCCGCATTAACACGATTCCTTCGGGTTCCAGCCATTTACTAAAACCAAGAAGAATAGTCTTAGCAACACTAATTGTAATAGGAAAACCACAGAATAAAGAATAAATTTCACACTTAAGGTCTTATCATAGGTTGTTCATGGCCATTTCTAAAACACTAAGATTGTGTTTTATGCTTAGAGTTATCCTTTGGGTTCTTACTATGGTTTTCACATCCTAGTTTCCAAAGGATGAAAATACCTTTCCACTGATACCAACTATAACGACCCATACTTTACATACATGGTTATTACTTCAAAATTGAAGCATACTTATTACAATATATAAAAAAACCCTGAAATGAACATATAGGTATAGTGTCTTTAGAAACTGGGAAACATAAACAACTGGTTCATAAATCATCCACATTGTCTCCCATTTATTTCATCATATCTAGAGTCCCTTTTGGCATATAATACCTAATACCCTTCATTCATACCCGGGGAAAAGAAAACATACAAAAAGGGTGAGCTAAAATGTTCATTAAGGGTAAACAAAATAAATACCAATCATATCGTAATTATATAACAATTTGAATATCTTAACATGAAAAAGAGATCATAATATCATAACATGGGAAAAATCATAGTGGTGAAATGTAATCCCAAATAATCATAACAAAAAACACGAAACTTTGTGGCATACACACATAATCATAGAAAATCTTTTCATATTAGTCAAGGCTCATTGCCAAGACCATCATAGAGGGCAAAGTCCATTACTGAACCGAGTTCATTCCTCGTTCCAGTCCTGTATCCTTGAACCGGTTTAGGTTTCTGTTCCATCCGCGTCTATCTCATGAGATATAAATCTTTACCCAATGCATTGAAGGGAGATATAGGTCCCACCCATCTCATAATAAATCCATTCTTATGTGTGACACAAAATAATAAATATACATCATAGCATAACCCATGCAATAAAAATGGGATTCATAAACATCATTCCATAATAAAAAAATACATATAAGATAAAAGGACATCATAAAATTAAATCCATCATGAAACAATAAAATCAATGTAAAAAAATAAGGATAGAAACAGAAACCTATTTTATCTTAGATGGAAAATAATTTTGATAAAACACTTGAACTCCATTCTTGAGGAAAATATTCTTTCTACTTTAAAAACATTTTTCCTCTCTTAACATGTCCTACAATTTTTAAACTAAAATAAGATGATTAAAAATAATCTTGAAAACATGTAAAGTAAGATTCTTGGTAATAATGTTATAAAAATACATTCATGTCGTATAAGTTAAAAAAACATTCTTCTCGTACTTTTTCCGGAAAAGTCAAAAAGTACCTCGTACTAAAAATGAAAAAAGATTCCTTTCATATCTTTTACTAAAAACTCACCGAAGGGTAAAATTGGATTTAAAAATTTGTAGGAGGATAGAAATAATAATACTTATTGAGGAAACATGGTTGTGGATGATAAATATTCCCCAGTAATTTCTGAAGTATGAACAATCTCAGATAAGAATGAGATTGCGAGATTTTCCCTAACCTTAGGTCTGATATGCTTTGTACATGTCCAAACCTCATGTAGAATGATTTAAATAATGTCATTTAATTATTCCATAATCATACTCATTGTTATTATATCATATATGGTCATATTACTAGCTTCTTATTAGTAATATTTCATTGCTACTTGTTATTCGGGTGTTTATTTCTTTATGTTCCAATGTCTGTTTTGTCGAATAAATTCTTATTCTTATTTTTTGGTTATTGATACCTAATTTCCAGAATTTTATTAGTGTAATATATATCATATTTATTCACTAAATTCATTTATATAATCATCATGTAGTGAAGATCATGTAGAACGAGTCCCATCACATCGTGGAGACTGTAGGCCGTATGTACGCACAAGCGATGATATCGTTGCCATGATCGTGGAATTGTATTGAAGTGTATGTATACTATTTCAGAATCAATATCACTTTAAAATAATCAAATATAGTTTTTCATTACACCATTATACCCATCCAAGTAAGGTGGGGTGGAAAAAATATTACACCACAGCGTGGAGACGGTATTCCGTACGTACGCACGCGCGGTGATTTCATTTTCCGTAGGATGGATAGATGGTGAAATATTCTTGTTTATTATTTATAATAACATATCATAATATGAGTGATACTAATGTTATTACTTCATAATGAAAAAACTAAAGAAGAAGAAATATAAGAAGAAATAAATTTGAAAGAATTGGTAAGAGATATTACCTCTTCTTCGATACGCCTCTTTGAAACCTTCTATTAGGGAACTAAGATTTGTCTTTTAAGTATAGAAGGACCTCTAGGATGTTTCTAGGTAAGTGGAGAAGATAAATTGGTAGGTTCTGGCCGAGCATGAAGGCTCAAAGTTGTGTTGGGGGGAGATGGAGGAGGTGCCCATTTATAAGGGAGGAGAGGGGCACCTTTGGAAAGTGTGAAAATATTATTTTATTATAAAATTATATTTGGTTTAAAAAGGTCCAAAAATCAATAAAGATGAATATAAGATGACTCATGGTCGAAATAAATTCATCCAATCAGAATTGGACTTGTTTTCGATAATATTTTAATCATTATAATCTTATTTATTTTAATGATTTATTAATGAGGTAAATACTGTATCATTATTGTGTCATAAATAATTTAATTTATTTGATTTCGTAAAATTATAAAAAAATATCATCATGTATGAAAACGTTTTAAATTTAAAATGAGTATTTATAGTCTAAAATATAGTTTATATAACCCCTTATAAAAATTATTTACTAAAAGATTTTTGTTAAGGTCAATTTTGACTTTACATTAAATTAATTAATCCCAATTGTCATTATCACTACCATGTGGCTCAATGGGGTCCCAAAATCGACCCTAGGATGCCCATTGTCAGCCAATACTCATCCAATAAGGTTAGGACAAGTGTCATGATATTTTTTAATTATTATAATATTCTTTTAACCTTGAATTACGCTATTTACCTTTAACCGCAGTAAATAAAAATTACCATAGTTACTATTCATAATATCAAAAATAAAGTAACCTATTAAAATAATTTGGACCCACAGATTCCAAATATGGAATCCATTTTTCTAGATTCAAAACACAAAAGTTCCAGTAATTAATTTAAAATTAATCCCGTTGTTATCCTAATGGGTTTTAAAAGTTAAAACATTGCCAAAGATGGAACTGTTTTTATCTATGAATTTAATGTAAAATTAATGTTAATGACATACATTATATTAAATGGTAAACAAATACTCTATTTAGACTTTAAAACCATTCAATATTATAATTTAATCGTATAAATTAGTGCGATGAAAAAAGTTGTTTTTAATTAAAATATATCGTGTTTTAACTATTCATCAAAATCTGAAAGTCACCAGAATAATAGGAAATATTTATCCATAGTAAATTTTTATTTCTTGATTCCAAAGAAGAATTTAATTTTTTCCAATTGAACTTATAAACATGTCAAAAACTAGATTTAAAATTGGTGCGCCATCAAAAGGTGGTAAAACTGCATTTTTTTAAAAATACTTCTTTTATCAGAAAAACTGATTTTGTTTTAATACATCATTCTAGAAAATGTGCATGTTGAATTATAATGTTATAAAATTAAAAATTCAGTTAATACTATTCATGACTACTAGTTTATAATATTATAATAATATATCATAGTTTAGTGAAACTTGGTATTGTATACTACACAGGCTATCGAGGAAGGTTGCGATTGCATGTAACGCAAGACATGTTAGTGTTGTGTGCAGTGAATGATTCCATTGCGTATAGCATAAGAAATAAAAAAATATTTCTTATGAAATATCCGGGTGTTACACAATCACTGCTCGCTCCTGTATTAGGACACACCCAAGTATGGTCCCTGGTGCGTCGCAGTAAGGTACGTACCCTATGCCCTCCTCTTGAAGCCTTGAGATGGGGGGCACTAATCAACCTATGCCCCTACTCCTGAAATCTATGTTGGCATCTCTCCAACCACACAAAGGGTTACACCTTCATTCTCATGGATGATATTGGTGCTGCAACTCTAGAGAAGTCTGGAACAAACCTCCGATAGTAACCAGCTAAACCAAAGAAACTTTGTACCTCTATCACACACCTAGGTGGATCCAAAGCATCTACCAACTCTATCTTTACTGGATTCACTAAAACTCTAGCCTTCGAGATGACTTGTACCATGAAGTGAAATTTTATAATCCAAAACTAACACTTTGAGAGATTACTATAAAGATGGTTCTCTCAGAGTGTGTCCAGTACTACCTGCAAATGGTAGGCATGTTCCTCCTCAATAGTTGAGTAGATCAGAATGTCATCGATGAAGACTATCAAAAATCGATCAAGGTATGGGTGGAAGATCTTGTTCATGAGTCCCGTAATCACTGCTGGAGCTTTGGTTACGCTGAATGGCATAACCATGAACCTGTAGCGGCCATAACGACACTTCAAGGACGTCTTCTATACATCCTCATCTTGAACTCTGAGCTGGTGATATCCTGATCTGAGGTCTATCTTTGAGAACAATCGTTCTACCTTCAGCTAATCAAAGGTGTCGTTATTACTTCAGAGTAGGTACTTGTTATTCATGGTCACCTGGTTCAGGCGATGTTAGTCTACACAAAGACTGAAGCTCCTTTGCCCCTTATTGGTGAACAGAATCGGGGCTACCTAGGGAGAAACACTGGGCCAGATGAATCCCTTCCCCTGCAAGTCCTCTAGCTATACCTGTAGCTCAGGAAGCTCAGCGGGAGCCATCTAATATACTGGAGTAGATATCGGTGCCATCCTGGTGTAAACATCAAGGTAGAAGTCCACCTCTCTATGAGGAGGTATTCCTGGAACATCATTAGGGAAAACATCTATGTAATGGTCCACCACTACAGGATAGCTCAAGAACTCCACATCAATTTCTCTGAGGGTAAGGTATGGAAAAAGATGAGGGATCTATTTCACCCTCTTCTAGGTAAGTCCATCTCGTGCTGCAAAAGATCCCTTCTCCATGGTGAAGGTAAACCTGGTCCCATCCATGTGGACACATAGCACTTTTCGCCTAATACAGTCAATCTAAGAATGAACTACAGATAACAAGTCCATACCCAAGATGACGTCGTAAGGCCTCGATTCCGTTACTAGGAGATCTCAGTCGAATCTCAATCCTCTAAGAGTAAGCTCGAAATGCAGGAACTAGTGGTTAATCATCGAGTCTACTCCCGTAGGAGTCTTTTGCCATAAGGATTGAGCCAAAAAACTCTGTCAGAATCTCCGAGCTCCAAACGAGGGCAGTGGAAATGAAAGACTGACTGGAACCTATATCTATATGAACTGCAGCTAAGGTGGATTAGACAGAGGTCATACCTCGAATCATCTCTGGAGCACCATGATCGTAGGCCTCATTTGTCTAATGCTGAGCTCTCCACTATCCACCAGCTCCCTGTAGTTGGGGTGGGCCTGCTTGTGGTAGTGCTGGTAACACCTTGTAACGTCGTCCACCGCCCGATGCACGCCCAACTACTCTACCACGTCCATCTCCTCCCTACAGACCGCCTCGTTTGAACCTATGCCTCTGCTTGCGAGGCCCCTCAACTATCTGGTGATCGTATGAATGGAGGTTAAGAAATTCACGAGCCATGTGACCATGCCCGCTGCATGAGTAACACTGCCCTCTACTGGTATGTGTCTCTCTACTCCTCGTGCCCCGCACAACCGATCCTGAGTCATGTGGTCGACCACATATAAGTCAGGACCTCTTGGTCCTCTACGACATCTATCTATTACTAGATCCAAGAAACTCTGCCACGTGTCTGCTAGTACAGGGTCTCACTGCTGGTGACTGTTCAGCAAGGAAACTCCCCAATAAGAGGGCTCTCTCTAACACCCCTGCCTGCAGCGGGATGTTGAGGGAGATCATCGATGCTCTGATCTCTCGCTTGAGCCATAGCTCGAAGGACCCGACCTTAAAGAATTGGTCTCGTACCATATCAGTGGAGTAGCATGATAGGTTGGTGAACCCCGCTAAGTAATGTCCCACTGTCATGTTCCCCTACTGTAGATGTAGTATATCTTGTATCTGCACTGCATGGAGAGTGGATGGGACATACTCTACCCAAAATAGGCTCTCGAATTCTTCCCAGAGTAGAGTTGCCTCATCATGCACTGGGAGCATCATGATCCACCATATGCCTACTGCTTCCTGATGGAGACTCGCAGCACGGATCACCATGATGTCTGCTGTTGTCCCTACTAACCTGAAGACTCTTACCACAACCTCCAGTCAATCCTCAGCTGCCTATAGGTTCATCTCTCCACTGAACATTAGTGGCCTCTAGCACTGGAACTCGTGAAACATGCTCAATAAGCATGAATCATCTTCTACTGGGGATAGTGGCATCAGTGGCCCAACGGGAACTAGTACCGCGGGAGCGTCCGGTCGTAAAGGGCCCTACACTGAGACCTCGTCACTCGATGGGCTGTTAGTAAGTATGACTCTCAAGGCTCTAACTGGTCGTCCGCGGGGAGTTATCCATAACAAAACATATGTGACATGATCAAAATATTATACCTGGTGAGCTGACCTGGTTGGTCTGACATAAAGAAAACATTTGAAAAAATTCATGCAATCAGTGTTTTTGTGCACTGAGTCAAAAATTAGAAGTCAGGGTCCTGGTGTATTAATATGTTGGCCGCCCGCAAGAACACTGGACTCCCTGAATTTAAAACCACACTTAGTACCCTAAGCACTATTAATATATAGAAAAGAAAGATCAATGTTCTATGTTCTGTGGTAGAACCGACTCCTCTGATACCAATTTGTCACAACCCGTCCCCCGGGGCCCATATCATGATAACCCCAAGCCCACCTTCCATATTCCAGGGGATGCCGACTAGCAACAAAGATGTTAATCCCTAAACTGGGAAGGCATTTCCTTTATAACTATAAAAAAAATCAGAGTACACAATTGGAAGAAAAATATTTAGTAAAATTGTATACAAAAGAAGTTCTAGAACGTAAAAGGGGACAGAAATACAAGGACAAAAGGAAATTACATGTACAACTGAAAGAAAGTAAAACTGACGAAAGGTAAAGCAGCTATTTGGTCATCCTACGTGGTTCCTACCAAATAGGTTGGTATAGATGGCCTCATCAATACTTCTGTCTGCCCGACTCCTCTGTGTACCGTCACACCGAGTGGTCCACCGCCGAGTACCGTCCAGTCCTACTACTCTCTGCCTTAGTCAGCACTATCTGTCTTCTACAACCAAAACAATGAGGTGCTAACATAGCCTGTGTAGGGGTGAGTATAATGAAATTTATTAGGGACCCCAATACCCTCATGGTCTCACAAAATCAAACAAGGATAAACCACAAACTATGAAATAAACAGATAATAATTACTTAGGTATATGACCATACATATATATAATTTATCTAGTAACCCATATCAATCATGAGGAGAAAAAAAAATTCATTTACTCAGCTCAAACAAGTATTTTTATTATCGAAACGATGGCTGGGGTTGTACTCCTACACCATTGAGTAAAGTGGGCCTAACGCATCACACAGTGGTGCTTCCCAATATCCTTGCACTCCTGAGGTACTCCTCCTATCGAGTATCGTTGGTCTGCCATGTCACACAAAGTTTCTCCTCATCGTGGGTCTTCCACACTCACACAGATGTGCTCTCCCTCTTATCCTGTCGAGGTACTCCTCCTATCCAGTATCGCAGGTCTGCCTCGCTCACCCAGAGGCGCTCTCCACCATGGGTCTGCCGCGTCACACAGAGGCGCTCCCCAATGGGCTAGTCGAGTCACTCTGAGTCGAATCGATCAAGCTGTCGTCAAGTCTTAGCTAGCTACTAGGTCATTGTACTCTGTCCTCTTGTCTCTGGAAGGATCCACTCCATGAGCTACCTGTCGATATTCCAAATTTCATGAAGTTCCATGAAGAAGTATCACAAAGTTCCTCCATGTCATAGGGTTCTCAACGCAAAAGATGACACGTCAAGCAGAGGCCCGGTCTCTTAGTTATTCGCCATTTTGTCCCAGGAGCCTGGTTGGATTCATGTATGATCCAACCTGTCTGTACTCGACTATACCCCAAACTCCTGTGGAGTATTCTCAAAGGGAAGGCATCGCTCCAAGAATATCGATGCTACTGACGGGTTTTCAAATGGACGTATGGTGACAGAGATATGGCCCAAAAAGGTAATTGGGTAATTTGTGGGCCTAGGTCTGGTCTGACATTGTCGGACCGACTCGGCCCAACCTAGTCTAGGCTAACATGGTCTAGGTTGACCCGGTCAGACTCGCTGGGTCTGACCCAACCAGCTGGGTGGGTCAGCCCGGTATGTTTGTCCCAGTTCACTAGGCCGGACCTAGTGAACTTTTGGGACTGTTCGACCTGGGCTCGAGTCCAGTTCATCCCGGAGCGTTGAAACGTTGCGACCTGGTGTGGCTCATCATGGAGCACATGGGTCTCGCGGAGGCCGGCTCATGGGTGGCTGGATCAGGGTGGCATGCTTGGATGCGGGCTCTGGGCGGCCGGGAAGGCATAGATAGGGTGTCGGGAGGCCGCGGGGGTGCCGGCAGGGTTCCTGGTAGGGCACGGTGGCACCGATCAGGGCGCTGGGAGGTCGCGGGGGCGCTAGAAGGGTGCCGAGCAGGAAAAAGCGGTGTTGTTAGGGCACCATGCATGCCGTGGGGGCGCCGGGCAAGGCACGACAGGGGCCGGGAAGGCCAGTTCGGTGGAGTTCAGGCCTGTGTGGGCCGGTGGCACGATTTGTGAAGGCCGCAGGTAGCGTGGCATTTGTCGTTTCCACCTCTGTTGCCTCATCGTTGATATGTCTCCATGTCGTAGAATGTCACGAGAAGAGAGAGATCGATTGAGGATATAGGGCCATGTTAGGTTGGACCACACTCTCCACGTTTAGGGAGATATCATTTGGATCATCCTGTGAAGAAGATGATCAGAAAATATGTCCACAACAATCCCTTATTATCCTTTGAAGAAGGAAAGAAAAAGGTACAACTTCATCAATTAGTAAACCTCCTACATTTTGATTCGTTTTTCTTCATTCGTCGTTCGTCACGTCTGCCGCACATCTCAAATCCTGGGTTATGTTGGCTCGTTGATGTTGCAGAGGGTAGGTGGGTTGGTGACCTAGTATAATAATGTCGAAGAAGAATCATTTCCAGTTTTTTTTCACGTTCCTCATTGGGAAGGGAATTCTTCATTGGAGAGGATTAGTTTCTCCACGTGCTCATCCTCTCACTAGTTTCCATAAAAATTAATGTGCCCAAAATAAAAGATTGTCTATAATTTTAATCGTTGGCACAAAAATTGAAAAAGGTGAATAAATTGAAAAGGATTCTCTAATTTAATTTATTAGGATGGAACAGTAATTGGGGAGTTGGCACAAATTCAAAAACTAGGGGAGGTGGAGAGGCTCTCCCTCATTAATGAGGGAGGGTTGAGAGGTTATACTCTCCTCCTACTAAAAGGGGTCTGGTCGTCCCCACCCCTAATATATAAATGAGAGGTTATGGTCTCGGGTGGTCCCCACATCATAACCTCTCGCGGGAGGATAAATTTGGGTGGGACCCACCACCTCAACCTCCCATTGGAGGTTAGGGTGTGGTGGTACCACCACCAAATCCCAAAGGGAGGTTTTAAAAAACAATCACACACATGGTAGGATAAAATAAATTAATGTGTTGTACACTTTATTAAATTATTTTTTTCTAAAAAACCAAAAACTAACTTTTATTCTAAACCATCTGTCGTCAAGGTGAAAGTCTTCTTAAGAGAATGCTGGCACTTTGAGTTCAATGGTGCCATCAGATTTCATTTCCGAGCAACGGTTCAAAAATTATAAAATCTCGCTCGTACATTTACTGAATGTACCCAAACAAATTTCAAAAATTGATTTCGGGCACACTGGGCCATTGAATCAAGAGCTGTAAATTTTCACGGACTCGTAAAAATACCATTTATATAAGAAAAAATATTCCACAGAATGTCTGAGTCTTTACAGAATAACATTCTAACCCCTCTCTAACTCTCGTATACCCCCCCTCTCATTATGTTATTTTATCAATTATAAAAATATGATCATTTTTTGATATCATTATCATTAAATATTTAATTTATCACTCTAAAAAATAGTAAATAAGAATTATAAAATAATTTTTATCACATTTAATTCATACAATATCATATTCTTGACCATTAATAACTTCCATATTAACTGTAGGGTATTAAAAAATACAATAAAATAAATTTATTCCAATTATTTATCTTCTATATCAAGTAGATTATATAACATACTATAGTATTCTATATATTTTCCATATTTTTCTCCATATTATATTCTATATAGACATTAAAATACTTTTTGTATCATTGAAAATATTAATCAAGACTCTTGAAATGTTTTGTTCACTCAAAAGTATGTTTCATATAATAGTTCAACATTTACTTAATCAAATATCAAGTATTATCATTGACATGTATATTATATATATTGTTAATATCATATAAAACCTTTGTATTACCAGGCATAAGATTTAAAAAATTACATATAACATTATTAAAACATTATTTTTTCTCATATTTCGTGTTGATAATGTTATATATTATTTTAGGACTCATTAAAATTTTAATATGTTGTTTAAAAAAATTCTAATGTGTTCTAATGATAATTTATTAGAATTATCTCAAAATTTCACATTGCTATCAACTCTGTTCATGACCATGTTAGGAATTTTAAAAGATCATTTATTACCACTAGTTTTTTATATAAAAACTCCAATTTCCTTATCAATATATAAATTTTTATTAATTTTATTTAAAAAACACTATAATCAATAGTTTACTGAATAAATAATCATCAATTGTAGTTTTATTATTTCAACTACATTAAAATTTAATTATTTTAAAGGAATATTCTCCCACCATTACATGGGTGTTTTAATCAATATATGAAGTATCTGTGCTTCTTGATTACAAGTGTATGGTTATTTATATTTACTATCACATCGTTTAATTCTAAAATTATAATTCCTAAATAATTTCTAATAAAACCTCTCTAACTAATCATGAATAATTTGGTAAAACATCCTCAAAACATATTTCACTTCCATTCATGTATTTTATTTAGTATATCTCATCATTATTTAGTTATATAATCTTCATCCATAACTCTTGATATAGCACAATTAACGTCGTTATTTTTTTCCAAACAATTTTATATCAACAAATATATAATGAGAATATTTCAATATATATGTAATAAATATGTACATATATAGAAATATGAATAAAGATAGAAAATTGTAATTCAAGGTTACATTGAAATAATATAAAATAATCCCTTTATTCTCAACATATTCATGTCCCTATTCATTATGCATGTTGTACATAAATCACTCTAATCACAAGTCTCTTCCATTTTACAAACACATGTTTATAACATCACCATATAAAAACAAACATACTAATTCATAGAAAAAATCATAAAAAATATCTATATGTTAAAGTGTTATAGATATGTTGAATATCCCCAATATAATTGAATTTCCTCTTAAACAAAAATATTATACTATTTTCATTGAAATGGTTTGTTATGAACATTTCTGTGGATTGTAGGATGTAGTAATCACCTAGATGATACATGCCACATGTGAGAAATACCGAATCCCTTTACATGATTAAAATATCAATTTAATAACTAATTCAGTAGTAATTTATAATAAGAATAAATATATATATATATATATATTAATAATTCTGTCATATCTGGTGATGTAGTGGTTGGAACCTCCCAATGTGATTTAGGAATGTGTTTTATATATTCCTACTAAAAAAGGATGTTGGAAATATATCACTCATTTTTTGAGTCATCTTGGAACTTTTTTTCCTTGAAAAAATTGTAATAATGGGAATATAAATAGGTTAAGGCCCCATTCAATTTTGAGTATTCCATTTTACATCATGTGGAGGTAAAACTTGAATAGTGATAATGAACTGTCGCCGACTAAAAATATACTTTTACTATGGAGTTTTAATTATGTTTTTGAGTGTACTCATGGCCAAAAATAAAGTTCATTGTTCACATGATCATAATATGAGGTTATTATTGATAGGGGAATCACAATAATGGACTTTTTCAATCCCATGCAATTTCATCAACCACCCTTGTCACACACCATAACTACTAGTGGAAACTATACATGGGGTCCCATACAACACAACCATATAATATGAGTAATTCATATTATATAGTCACACATAATGTATAATTAGAAACAAATGTAAATCTATTTTCTAAAAAGTGGGAAAAATTTGTAAAGTGAACAGATACTTCATCCTCCCTTAACTAAGGTATTGTTTTCTTACTCTATATTTTATATTTATCCAAATACTATTACAATGAACATGAAATTGTGGGTGAAATATTTTAATGGTTTTGGATGACAATAAAATATCCTTAAAATTCCTCATCACTCATATTCCACCAAAATATGTTGAAAGAATGCATCCAAGTTTATCATACTACCTTACCACATATCCATATAACACCCTTAACATAATACTAAGGAAACAAAATCATAGGGAAATACATCTGTATATATTTCCATTATAGTGACATGTCACCCTAGATTTCAACATGAGATAAAATTTTCCATAGCTATCTAATTAGAAAAAAAATCATATTATTCCATTAAGATTCCATATTCTCCATGTGTGAGTATTAATTATTCACTTCACCCCAGTTCATAAATTGGAATACAACTTTATCTAATCCTCACATTGGTGAACATTTATCATTGGAATCAACATGGATAAAATTTATCACATTCCTCTAATAGTGGATTATGGATTGACGTAGGCATCCATTATGGTAACAAATTTTCCTATCACATGTGGGAATCACAAAAAAATTACATATGCATTAATTTTTCTCATTGATTATTCAAATAGTTTTAATAATTTTTCATAAAATAAACTATGGAATCTCTTTAGACAATTTTAAATAACTAATATGTTTTATACCACAATTTTTCCTCCACGGCCTCTATGATTATATTCCAACGATACAAAAACAATAGAGAAACTCAGGTAGTAGGTATTCCATTAATAAAATTATTATCCTATTTTCCCTAAGTATAGTATAATCCCATAAGGATTTACATTTTCTATCGCCTATGGTAACAAGGTATATTTACATGATTATACTGATGAGACCTCTCATATTCTTGTATTATAATCTAGATTACCCCCAATTCATGACGGCCTCCTCATTCTACCAAATGAAGCATAAACGTGACATTATCGTCATGTAGAATATATAGAAACCATTTTCATATTTATGATTCCATTAATAATGATCTAAAATGATCCATTGATATATAAATAACGGAATCTCGTGAATGAGACACTACCTCAACCTCATTGGGATATATTCCTAGTCCGTACATTCACCCTTATGTCAGACCATCTATCAAACGATTGTTTATAAATTCATATTTATTTCATTCATTGAATAAACCATCCTATCCCATTTTGTATTAATATGAATATTCTCTAAATTTTCCCTTCTAAATCTTAGTTATGGAAGGGGAAGGTAATTTTCATAATCACTAAATAACTATCACAAGGTCATACAACTCATGAAATCATCCTCAAAGTGATATATCCTAATGAGTGATCCTTTGTAATATGACATATTCATTGATATATATTTTTACATGAAGGTGTATATTCCAAATAAATTGATGATGAAATTGAAATTAATATGTTTTACATACATAATCCATTAAAATTCACTATCACTTAGATGGACATATCATAAAATGATAAAAAATTGTGTGTTTTCCTAACAGAATATATTAAGCATTGAAAGTCAACATCTTCTACCCAAGTCAATATGAGGTCGCAGAGGGTGACCTCAGGAACTCTCGGGGACTGAGGAGTTTCCTCATCTGTTCTCCCCTATTCCGTAACATTTGGCCCTTTGGGGTTCTGGTTTTTTGTTCCAGGGTATGGCTCCATCATTATCTGATTCTCCTCTGCACTTTTGGACTTTCCCTTCACGCATGCCCCCACTACAGACTGGTTCGAAGGATGCTTTTTCAAATTGGAATGGTGTTGGTGGATTTAATGTAGGTGGATCTGTTCTTGAAAGATGTTGGGTACATTTCATTGGTGGATTCGAGTTGTTGTGTTTGATCGTGATGGTTTTAGGGAGATGCAGGCTCGTGTGGGGCTGCATGGTTATCAAAATGTTCCATTACTTTTACCTTTTTGGTTGCAAGTCTGATCTAGGATTGGGATCCTTGAAAATTCTAGTTTTACTCTATTTATGTGTTTGGCGTTGGTTCTTTTGCGTGTTTACAATGGTGGATCCCCTTGGACAGGCTGCTTTCTTTGTTGTCCTTCTCGTTTTGGTTCCCACGTAGCCTTAATGTGATTTTTGTTACATTCTCTCTCACACATAAAGTGATTTATTTGAAAATACAAAAAAAATGTTCAGTATATATAAATTTAAAACAACATTGACTTAGGTTTCTATTAATAAACATGCATAAGATACCTATCGATGGTTAAATATCAATATCTCATAGGAGATTTTTGAAAATCTTAAATGGGATATCAATTGGTATTAGTGTAATGTCCATAAATGTTATCATGACTATACTTGTTACATGTATCAAAAATCCATAGTGATTCCCATTATGTGGTAGATAATAATGTGGGTTCCGATTATCATTATAAGATTATGTATGAAACCCCTCTCGTGGGATAAATCCCAAATTCACATCAACATCTACCTCCCTAGATGGATATAAAATCCATAGTACCAAACAACAGTGAATTATTCAACTAGAATCACATTACTGTAAGAAAAGGATATATAACCTTTCATATATTAATATATTAATATTATAACGTATTTTTATGTTAATTATCACATATATAAATAGTTACCCACATTTATTTCAAAAAATCATGAATACAAAGTAAATATATATGAAATTACAATTTAAATAAATAACCCCCCCCCCCACATGGTGTGAAATTTCCAACCTCCCATCCTCTTGAAAAATGTTAAAATGAAGTATCACTAGTAAATCTCTAGTGATCATACATTGTTTGAGAACTCATCTACATTACCTAAAATTCCAAGATGGAAATGTACTGTGAAAAATCCTATAACATCAATTCGTTGTATCTTAAAAACTGTAGTGAGTGACAGTAATATTCTTTGTTGAAAGTTTCAATAAGAAATAAAAAATATAGATGAGGATATTTGTATTCTCAAAATCATTATAATATATCAATAGTTCTGTCTTGGAAATGTTTATTTATTCCAATAGATAATTGATTAGTGGGAATAAATATCTGTACCCACATTACATGATAATTTTATCTTGGAATAATTATTAAGGATTATATATATAGGAACTTTGAGTTAGATTTATATTTAAATATATTTAAAACATTTTTATTTTTACTGCATGTTCATTGTGATTTTTAGATGGATTTTTATGAATTTATCATGATTTTCATTATAATATATGATTATATTTGTTGTTTTGATATTCACACACATTACTAATTATTATTCCATCTGGACATTAAATTAATTGAGGGTTACCTTACTTTATTATATGACCATATTAAATAATTTCCTTTATCACCATACATGTATGAATTATTATTTATTTCAATATATTCATGAAGATTAGAAATTGTGGAAGATTGATGATCATGGAATCAATAGTGGAATTGAGAATATAGATATCTAGTATTATTTTAATATTTTTTTGAGTATTTTGTTTATATATATATATATATATCTATTTTTTGGATGAAAATTTTTAAAGAATAAATGGAGGTAATTAGTAATTAAAATAGATCTTTTAACAAAATATATGAAGTTATTATTATATATTTTGGTCTTATACCACTAATTTATATTCATAAACAATTATTTTTTATCTCATTTGTTTTTTGAAATATCATATTACTTAACAAATTGTTTATAGGTATTGAGTCCCTTGATCATGTGGATACCATAACTCTAGATTCTCAAACATAGACTGTTGTGGGGGGTATTAGGAGAACACAAGAAAATAGGAAAATAGTTGAAATATAATTATCAGGATAAATTGATTGCGAATAGAGTAAAGAACATGTGGTAATTAGTTGTGACAAATATTTATTTTTAATTCATTGGATCAGTTATTCATGTAATCTCAAAATAGAAAATTAAAACCGGTGGTCATGTTGACATATTCATAAGAATGATTCTCATTGACAAGAAATTCCTATGTTCAATAAATTTCAAAAAGGATTGTAATTGAAATTTTTGTGTCACATATATCTGTATTTTGAACAAATTTTTTTTGAAATAATTTTATTAGGTATTGGGATAGTTATTGTGGGATATACTTGTACAATATGTTTTGAATTCCCCAATATATTCTATGATATTCAGAGATATATGATATTATAGGGAATGTTGGAATGTATTTTCTATATCAATATACTTATATATGAATTAGTGATTACAGTTAAGAGTGCAATTAAAAAAATTTATGAATCAAATTTTTATACCTTCAGATATTTATATTCTAGTAAAATAGTTAATTATGTAATTAACTAACTCTATAGTGATACTACCTTCTAGATCAATGATGTAGAAATAAATTATTTTTTATTAATTTATCCTTTTAATTTTATAATTTTTCTATAGTATCCATAAACTGTTTTGGATAAAATTTTATATACTTGAAAATTACTCATGTTGTTTTTAATTTATTAACTTAAATTTATACAAAATTGTGTTCCACTTGTGTGTTTTTCAAAATTTTCACCAATGTGACTAGAATACTAATAAAATAAAATTTATAGTTTATAGAGTTACACATATGAGTGACACATATCAATATAATTTATTTAGTAGAAAATTTCACCTGATTGATATATAAGAATGTATTCTAAAATAATTCCATTAGATTATTTAATATATAATTTTATGAAAGGTTGTTATACAAGAGAATGTAATATGTTTCTTCTTCTGATGGATAGGAACATATCTTGATATTAAATTTTATATATTTAAAATAAAATATATATATATTTACATGGATTATTAGATGACAACAGTGGATTACATTAATGGAATCAATATTGTCTCCCATATTTGATCATGTGTTAAGCAATATCCTGATTTATACTGCTGGCTTCATTTATATATGGATATAATAATTCTTATTAAATTTTAGGGAATGGTTCGTAATACAATTTCAGCCATTATGATTTATTTTTGGGATAATAAGACTCAAAAATGAGACTGCACTACTTAATCCTCCACCACAGAGTATGAAAACCATAATAGAACCATTCTCACGTTATTATGAAAATCAATAATTTCAAATATCAGTAATAGAGCTATTTTCCATAAAATAATAATATATGATTATATATAGATAATGTAGTCATCAATTGATTTTTAGATGATAAAATATGTGTTATTTTTTCATCAATATCTATATGGTTATAATTTTGACATGTTTATGGATTAACATGTATGTTTGGAATTCAATATGATTGGAAAAATAATAATTATGTTATTTTAATTAGTATATTAATAATTTCGTCTTGATATCATAGATGAACATTAATCATGTTTTCATTATTAAAAAAATTCCTCGGATGATGAATTCATTTGCCATTGTAAGGTAATGAATCGTGGAAATTTGGGGAGGTTAAATATGTGTTTATAAAAACTGAATTTGTATTATTTAATATTTTATCATCACCATCTAGAATGATATATTTTATGAATTTTTATTATCATGTATCGATTGATTTTTGAAAAAATAGTTCAACATATTTATTTACCTTTTTCATCCCATCAATGAATTATTCAATTGATTTGGAGTAATTATTTTAAATATAAATATAACATAATTATAATTTCTAATGTAATAAAATATAATATAACATGAATGTCGAAATTATATTGTATTATTATCTAATTAATCATTATATATAGATGATACATAATTTCAATGTAAATTAAGGAGAAGTGGTTGCCATGGTGATTAGTTATTAAATTTTTTTTTATTCTTTCCTATGAGTCATTAAAAATTTTATTTGATATTAATTTTCTTCGTAGAGACGGATGATAGGTTATTTTGGGGAAATGAAGAGTATTCTAATAGAGAGACACATTTTATAAAATTAGTTACAATATGATCATGATTTATAAAGTGAACTAATTATTTATGATTTTTTTTCTTCCAATTGCTATAGATATTGATGCATATAATACTTATGAATCAAATGTCCTCTTTTATATATGTATTTCTATATTTTGATACTAATTTTGAGTTTTTATGGATATATAATATTTTCGGTAAATTCATGCATTGAATATATGAGTTTAACAAGATATAATATTAATAGGTATTCTATAACATGTGATCAATATTATGTTTGATCAACAAAAATAGCATGATACTAATTTGTATTAGATATTTTTTGACTATTAATTTTAGTACATTAAAATATTTGATATAAGGTAGGTAGATATAGAAGTCAATTTTTATTTACATAGTTTCTTCTTTTTATTGATTTAATCGTTTAATGTTTTGATATTCTAGAATTTTTTATAAATTCCACATGAAGTCATTACATATGATCATGATTTTTATTCCATGTATAGTTTCATTAAATATAGTAGAATCCAAATTAATAAAAATATGGATATTATTGGGTTTTAATTTTCCCCATGAACAATTTAGAGTAAAAAATTAAATGTTTTACTAAAAATAAAATTATTATTAATAAATTTATTGAATTTAAATGAAATATGTAGTTGATTTTGTAATAAAATAATATTCATAGTGAATCTTTTTAATAATTTCAATGTAATTTTTATCCTTTTTAGTGTACTACTTTCCCATTTTAAATGAATTTATATAAATTCAAATTAAAATATAAATATATTAATTTTTTCTATACCCCAAATATTAATTCCCATATTTGTGGAGTCTATATGATACGAGGGTTTATGGAATGATATAACCACTATGTTATAGAAGGATAGAGGTAGTGATTCAACATTGAAATTGATGAATCATAGGAAATGATGTATGCTAATTTTGATTTCCTTAAATTGTTTTTATATTAGACACAAAATTTCCTATTTAACTAAATACATATAGAATATTAGTTTTAAATATGACTATATGATATTCATTATTATAACACCCATCTACCAATGTAAATTTTCATAATTAATATTTGAATAAAACGGAATTTTGGAGATATCTTTTATTGCCCCAAACATTATTTTTTTTAATTTAGAATTCATATTATTGGAGATAATTAATAACCTATTAGATCCATGATCAAGGATATGAAATGATTCAATTTCATCTGGTTCATTGAATTAAAATTCACTAATATAATGAAAATAAAAAAAGATGCTTATATAATATTTCTAATAATATATTTCTATTGTCGCCACTATTTTGTTTCAAAATGGTATCTTAATATTCATGGAAATAATTACATTACCTGGAGATAATTATTCTACAATCATATCAAATGGAAGTAAAAATTGATAGTTATATTTGAGATAACATTCTGTATATTAAAAATTTTCCAAAAAAATTATATTATTTGTTGACTAATATTAAGACATTAAAATTTATAAAATAATTGTTATGAGTGGAATATACTATTAGAATTTATAAATATATTCAATCATATTCTATATTGGTAACTATTACGTAATGTGTAATAATAGTTCTTATGTAGAGAGCTATATTATCGTTAATTTTTATTCATTTAATCGGATAGTTAAGTGGGAAATGATTTCACATACTCAGTTTGGTAATGTGGTAATCATAAGGGATTTCGAACTAGATCAATAAATCCATGTGTGAGGAATTTCATCACCAAAACACTCATATTGATAAATGAAGTTGGTTGATATGATCCATAAAATATATATTATGTACCAACTTGGAGTATGTCATATTGACTAGTGGTTCAATAAAGATTATTATTTTCAGATCCTCTTTATCAAAAAATAGTTGATGGGGGGGATCATGCATGTTGAGCCACATAAATACGGACCACCTAATAGAATAAATTATAAAAATAATATATGGAATGGAATCCCACTTGTTTTATTATATATTCTTCTTTCAATATATCATATGGGGTTTAACATGGCACTTTTTGAATTTGTATGAGAGAACTGGCCTATGAGGGTGTGTGTTGTGTCCATTTTTAGAACTAAAAATTAAAAAAACACACCACTGACACCCCAGATATAATTGAACAAATTTTTTTATCAACAATTAATAATTTAGAAGATAAATTATCCAATGTATTACTGAATTAATGTAAAAATAATAATTACTATACATTTTTTATTAATTAAAAATCATTTAAAAATGTAGTTTCATGGATTTATCACAACTGATGATCAAGTTGTTAGTAGGTTATTTATATGATATCAAGGGTAAGAGAATTCCATGTTTATGATGTGAAATTAAACTAAAAATAATAATCAAATAAATACTATTATTGTTTATCTAAAATGATATATAATGTGTTTTGTTTAATATAATAGTTTACCATGTTTGATAAATGTACTGAGATTCCAAGAAATATTACAGTACAAAAATCAGTGATTTTAAATTCATTTTATATTAAATGATGGGGAACCATTAATCAATCTATGTGAATAAATTATTAAACATTCATTGTGAAATTAAATAATTTATTTTTTTAATACACAAATGTGGATGAAAAATTAAAATTAAAATTATTAGTTCTTTAAATTATATATAAAGAAGATTAAATATGGTGTCAATAGAGGAAAAGGAAGGGCTATATAATAATAATCAATAATCACTTAAAATTATAAAATTATAATTACGTTCAAAAAAAATTAAATTAATTTAATAAAAAGTTTAATTTTTAATATTGTAGTGATTTTTTCAAGAATAATCCATAGGATTCCTCAGAATGATATAAATGTGGTTATATATATATATATGTTTCAGTTGTTTTAATAATTAAATCTGGATAAAATATATCAATGAAAAAGGTTTAATATATTTAATTTTTCTTTATTTATTTAATATTAAAAAAATAATGTCGAATTAATAATGTTTTGATATATCCTATATAGTGATAAATTTTAAAAAATGGATTTGAATATCCCTTTTTAATATCCTGTAATTTATTAAATAAAATCAAGGACCTGTTGTGGGGATACTTTTTTAACTTTTTGAAATAGTTAGGACAAATATAATATTTTCATTGTATAGGAATCATAGTAGATGTTCCTTGAAATACATTCCATTGTAGAAAATGGTTTAGAAAGACATGTTGGAACCTCATGGTTATGATATTTCTTGAGGGAAAATTAGGAAAAAACATATATAATAATTAATAGGCATTTATATTATATGGGTTTAAAATGTGGGAATCCAATGTGGATATAATATTAGAGAGATATCATCATCATATGTCTTGTTCCATTGATTGACATATCATTGTTTAAGAATCAGCTGATATTGTTATGTTCTCAACTACCATGGGATGTTGTGTATCTTGTGATAGGTGGATATCATTGGTTGTCAGTTACATATATGGATTATCATGAACATGCATTATGATTAGATGTAAGTGAGAAGTTACGGATGTTCCTTTATCACACACTTATAGTGGATGGGACTTAGGTTTCATTATAAAAATATCTATTCCTACAAAACCACTTCAATTGTGTGCGACATATCAAATATTTCCATGGGATAAGTGGATATTGGTAATTTATCTAGAAACTATAGAATGGAATTAGTGTAGGTCGGTAATAATTATAACATCTATAAAATCCTATTACATATTATTAGGTGTTTTGACCTAATGATTTAAGAATCCAATGATATGATATATTCTCTGGTTTATTCTTTAGTTTTTTCAAGACATTTTTGAATTTTTTTAGTCCTGTGAATGGTTGGAATAGAGTTTGAAAAACCACAGATTCAAATAACACAAAATTTTTATTAGCCCTTTTAGGGGATCCTTGTTTGTTAATGATTATCAAAACCTAGAAACCATGATATAAAGGGTTCACCTGGTTTTAACATGGATAATACTAACCATGTGACTTAACCGAGGAAACTATTTGATGAGGTTTTAATGATTTTAATATTTTATTTAAAAACATAAAACCCCCATAATTAACACCAAAAAACACCCACTCAAACCTAATTTCATGCATAGTATTTTGGGATCCCATTAGAGGTGGTATTAGCTATCTCAACCCTATTTATGGTGGGTCTATGTGTTAATAAAAGTGATAATAAATTTCCATTGAGTTTCTTTGTCACTGGTCATAAATCATCATTCTTCTTTTTATTCCTTCTTCTTAGATTTTATAATTACCTAGTTTTTCTTCTGATATTAACTAATTTATTCGGAATTTTGGATCAAAGGTCATTTATAACTCCTCTGGAGATCCCTCCTCGTAGCTTTGATGATTTCCATTACAGTCCACGCATCTTATATCTATTGTGTTTGGATATTTAATTTTGTATGTATCCATTTCTATGATTCTCCTTCATCTTATAACACTCTTATTAATTCAAAGATATATGGTTGATATTTTTAAATACAGGTTCAAAGAAATTTATTCTTGTAATTCCTTGTGAAATATTATCTTATCCTATTATTATTTAATTTAACATGGTATGATTTTAATATATTAGATCAAGATCTCTCTAAACATTATTCTAACTGATTAATGACATGTATGTTTGTATATATTTCCTAATAATCATTAAAAATGTTATGGTGAAATTTGGGGATTTCCCCTTTCTTTTTTCAATAAAATGAAATTCCTTACTTTGAATTAAATGAGTTGTTTTATTTGATGTTTTATGGTTGTTTCGAATTCATGATTATTTTTTATTTTTAATATTCATATTTGAATGATTGGATATTGGTTTTATTTAAAATAGGCACTCTTCAGTGATTCAAAATGTGGAATTTTTTCACATAGATTTATTCTTAAATAGGTGTTTTGAAATGTATTTGATTCTTCTAAAAGGTAATACATAAACTTAATTATTTAGTGTTTGTTTTAAATAAAAGGTTTTGAGAACATTTGATTCATTAATTAAAATACTTTTTAAATTATGCTTATATGATTTACCTTTTTAATGTGGAATATTATAAATTGTCTTAAATTGAAATTGATGATACTTTACTTCCTAATTGGAGCATTATAAAAATTATATTAATTAATAATCCCCTATAATAACATAGTTGATTTAAATTGTTCCCATTGGTGGTTGTTGAAAAATGTATTATTTACTTTTATGTTTTTCATTGGTGAGAGAGAGATGTGATTTTTGGGAATATTCCCTTTATTGAAATGCTAATGGCATGAGACAATGATTAGTATTGAAAAATATCATGTGTGATCTGTTTAACTCAATTCTCTCACTCACCACTTTTTTCTAGTCATAGTAACACATATAGATATATCGGAGGACATAGATATGTGCTTCATTAGAAGACTCAAACATAATTTGGTGGATCCATAGAGAACCTGAATGGTTTGGGCTGTGGATGTGTGGCTATGAATGTAGGTGATCTTGGAACTGTTTTTTATGAGAACCTCTGGGAGTATATGTACGATCTATGATTATTCATAATGATTTTTTATAAGATAATCTATTTTTCAAACAATATCAAACATATTTTTTTTATTAACCTTATTATACATAAATCTTGATAGATGATAGTTTTCAATATCACTTTATGGAATGGGATTTTCATTTCATGATTGATTACTACTCACAATTTATTATGTTTTTGTTATTTTTCACCCAGAATATTTTGTAGTGGAACTTGTGTCTATTTTGATCCATGTTCATATTCTCGTATTTTCATGAATATCTATCTTAATCTTGTAAAAAAATTCAAATCGTTACATGAAAATGGTTAATTTTTAAATGGTGATATGTATTGGTTTACAAGTTTTGTTTGATAAATAATTTTAAAATTAAAAATATATATTTTAAATTATCATTTGAACTATCATAATCATATTCACCATTTAGTATAATTGAAATACCATATGGTGTAGCTTCATATAATCTTTGGTGGAATTCAACTGGGCTATTTAGCTCAAATCATTGTAATATCATTTTATATTTGTAGTCATTATGATATTAAAGATGTTGTTAATGATCTAATCTTTCATTATGGGCTCGTGTTAGGGTGAACTCGGTTTGGTGACTTGGGACATGTTGAGTGGTCATTAACCACCAGGATATTTCTTTATATATTTTATTATTTTTTGGGTGAAATTATTCCAAATAGTAATTTCATAATTCCCATGGTCTTTTGGTAAACCAATGAATATCACAAATTCTCTTTGATTTAGTGGAGAATAAATATACATAACTATTTAGATGGTACTATATTTTGGTTCATTACAATACACCTAATAAAATAATTGAATGGTGTGTATTTAATAAGAGTCTTCGCTATTGTTTTTCATAACATCTATGTGATTATGGAGGAAACCTAGGTATCCGATACTATCACTTATTCCATATAATAATATATTAGTTCTTAGGTTTAAATATCAAATTTTAGTACATTAGGACTGTATTTCCTTATATAACATGGTATAATATTATAACCATGCATGAATGTCATATTTTAAGTAATTATAGGAAAAAGGAAAAAATCATGGTGGAAAATAAATTTAGTTTCCAAGGGAGTGCCATTTAAGAATAAGATATTAATCTCTTAAAAGTGAACCATTACACAACGAAATGATAATACTCTCACTAAATTCCCCTTTGAATGAAAAATCATCTACTATAATGTTTCTTTTTATCCATGTGTGATGATCCTCTACACATTTTTCAATCATCAGCCTGTACTTTTGAATCATGTAAGTCAAATACCATGGCGATATAGTAATCCTAATGATGAGATGCACCAAATCCTTGGAATCTACATCAAAATCCACATTTTTAATAATGAAAGTTATTTGTATCCATTGTCCACATACCATTGAAATAACCTCTTACCCGATTGAGTTACCTATTAAAAAATACTAAATCCTACAATGATGGGACCACTGATATATCTCTCAACGAAAAGTCCTCTCATAACTTTTAATATATATACGATCTGTTAATATTTATTTTTTTCCCTATCCTCGGTGGTTTCACCCTAACACATAAAATATGTTTGGTCTATTATATTCATTCAGCTTCATTCTCCACTCATAGAATTAATCATATCAAAAATGTTGAGGATCTATTATTGTAAAATAGGTATCTATGTTCTGAAGTTGATTATTTCATATGAAGCTAAAGGAAGGGATATGACATTTATTTTCCTTCCCTTTCATTTTTATCGCATAAAAAATAACCCAACTTTCCATAAAAAAATAGTACTATGTATGAACATTTTTGTTCCACTCCCTAAAACTAGGAGGTAATAAACTCCTTGATTGAATACCCATGACAATTAATGACCATACCTAGTTCAATGTGCCTTAATATATATATCCTTATATTCAATATAGTATCCAAAAACATCCATCTGACCCCTTTTGAGGGATCAGATTACACCAAATATACACAAGAGGGGGGTGAAATTGTGTCTTTTCAAAAATATTTGCGAGATTGTGTTATGCATTTTAACATTAATCAGATAAAATGATGCATCGGAAATTTAAATACCAGAAACACATGATGTATAGTGTTTTGGGGAACAAAAGTCCCCTAGTCCACTCCACAAGCCCTCTACTCAACGAGCATGGTGATTTTCACTATATGGTCCTCATTTCAATAGACCGGTTCACAACTGAGTACATGCAGTTGACACCATTACAATCCAAGGAAAAAAAATCCTTCTGGATCACATACAGAACTTACACAACATAGTACGAGAATATGATCACTCAAGAATAGAATGAAATGATTTTCATATTTTGAAAATACTTTCCAGATGTTCTTCACAATTTCAAGAACATGTAATTGATAGTAGATAAATCATCACCTTCAGAAATAATAATCTTCACATAATAAACATTCTGAGTCGATCCCGTTGCAGTAGATATAGAAATATAATTCACAACTTCAGCAGTAGAAAATTCAAAGTAGATCTTCATTGTTGAACAAGAGAATCTTCTATAGCGTTCCTTCCTCTTTTAACAAACAGAGCTTTGATGCTCCTTTTGAACCAGTAGATTGGTGTGTTTCAGTAGTCTATGTTTTCTTCATTTTCAGAATAATCAAAATATCACACACGATCAATAATCATCAATTGCAGTTTAAAAAATCCCATATAAATAAAATAACGATAAGAACTTCTCCTGTAAAATTAGATCCACAAAAGTCTCCTTTTTACTCGCGATATTCAAACATTTGAAGTTACAGATTAGTCGTAACTCCCCTGAAGACTCGGTATAAAAAGCTCATTTTAATTAGATTATCAAATTATTGATGAAACTGTTTTGAACCAGTCAAAATCGTACTTTAAAATAATCTTTACTTTTGTCTTAAAATCCGCCTAAAAATCAGTGTATTGACCGTTGCATAAAAATATCGACTTTAAATTCTCCGACGCCAAACGTATGGTTAAGTTGAACTGTATGCATCTTCTGAACGTAAGGTTGATGAAATTGTCTTCAAATGTAAGGTTCACAACGTAAGGATGACAACGTAAACTTGACAACAAACATAAGGTTCATTCCAAACGTAGGGTTGGTCATCCATACTTTTCTCTTCAACTTTGAAATGTACGAAAAAAGATCCATAATTTTACATGATCCATACTTTTCCAAGAACGTATGGATGTTTACAAAAGTACGGTTGATGAACCATAATTTTTAGAAACAAACGTAATGTTTAATATTTACGTATGGTTCTTCTTCCATACTTTACTGATATCACAAATGTAGGGTTCTTTCCTAACGTAGGGATCATCTTCTATACATTTCCGATAACGTATGGCTGATTAACCATACTATTTCCTTATCTCAAAAAGTATACACGACTTCTATCCTTATGTTATGCTTATCCACGTAGGGTATGAACAGTGTTTCTAGAACATGCTAAAATATGAATACTTTAATAATAAATTTCAGTAATTTCAAGGATAAAATAAAATGATCAATTCCTACAAAATTCTTAACAAATAAAATCATTAGAAAATATTTAAGTGTATTTGTGAGCATACAAATTATCATAAAGAGATAGAGTATTAATATAAAATCCCCTTTTAAATATAAATATTATTTATTGTTGAAAAAAACACTTTCTCAACAATCTCCCTCTTTTTGATGATCACAGAACCCATAAAATAATAATACTAATTAAATAAAATTAACTTTCAAAATTAGTTACATAGAGTTTTATAATTTTGAGAGGATAAAATAGTATTTAATTTTAACAAAATCATTTCAATAAATAAATTTTTCTCCCCCTTCATGATAATAAAATCATTTTTCTTTAAAAATAAAAGTAAAGAATAAAATATATATTTCTAGTTTTATCCAAATTTCTCCCTCTGAATAAAAGTAAAAGAAAATTTCCCTTGATAATAAACGAATGTTAATAACATAAAATAGTTTTCTATATATGTATAAATCTGTATAAATCCAAAACATTATAAATATAAAAGAAAATTATTTAAATGAGGTTTTTAAAAATATAATGTTGTGTTTATCCAAATTTCTCCCCCTTTTTGTGATATAAAAAACAATGATAAATCTTGGATTTTTGCACATTTAATGTTGCACTGAACTGTAGGTAAATTCTATTATTAACTGTTTATCAATAATTAAATATGGAGTAATGGAATATAAAAATAAGGACATTAAAACAAATAGAAAGAAAGAAAAAAATTTCATTAATATTCAAAAATAGATACAAGGATGATAAACCCAGGAATCAAGGTTTTTTTGGATGTGAACAGGTAGGGTTTATCTTCGCTGGACTGTAGACTTGATTTCAGCTAACTGTTCTCTCAACCTTTTCATTAATAAATCACCGTGATTAATAATAAGATTCTGGTTTCTTGAGTCATATGAATATCCTCAATGACATTGACTCTGAAAAACTCTTGAATCTTTTCTTCTTTCTCCATAACCAATGATAGCTTCTTTGTGAATTTTTATAAGACAGAACGGATTCCTGGCTCACTGGATTTTAACTGATCAAATAATAATTTCTGATTATCTAAGAGAACAGATAATGGTGCATTATTTCACTAATGATATTGCAACCTGTCATTCATATTGCTCATTGGAGATATGATAGCTTGAAATCTTCTGAATAAATCAGGGGAAGTTCCTGATCCACTACCAGCACTATTCCCAATTGATGAAAATTGTGTCTCCAGAAACAACTTGGGATTTGAGAAATCTGACTTCATAACCATTTAAAATTTCAATTTGGCAACAACATTTAGCATATCCTCTTTAAAAATTTCAACTTCTTGTATTTAAATAGTACTCTCCTTATGCTTTTGAAATTACAACTGTTCGGATGCTAAGATGCTTCTCCGAGAATCATTCTCACATTGTAGGTGAGATAACTTTTTGTACAACTCTTCAGCTTCCCTATTCCTTAAATCAGAAGCACCCTATGTTTGGTTCACATTCTTAGGTTCTGTGTGATGTAGAATTACAAAAGGTAGTGATTCAGCATCCGATTTTTCATTCTCCTTGGCCTGAGTAGGTTGGTCCATATATTTTCCTCAGAGTCCTTTCGAGACTCTTCCATAGAAAAAACCTCATGAAGAACTTCTATGTGAGCTTTAGAAGAATGCTCATCATGAATATATTCAATTGGTTAATCTAATGAAATATCTAAAATGATACTCTCATGAGTTTCCTGAGTTCTGGACACTTCCTCACCAGGATCTACCTCCTTTTCTTGTTGAATGTCAACAGAAACATCAGCTACATCCTATTGTTCTGATCTTTCAACTATAGTCCTTTGATTATCAGGATCTGAAACAGTGACATTCAGTTCTTGAGGTTGTTTAACAACCTTCCCTCTAATAAAGCTGTATGAGATTAAAAAACCTATAGTTAAAACATGTGAAGTAAGTTCCTCATTCATAGGTCATTTCCTATGAGTTTGATTTCCCTCCTGACTTTTTTCTTCCTCAGTTTCTACCACTTCAAATCTGATACTCCTTGCCGCAGTGCTGACTCTAGATTCAGCTTTTCCCTCCTAAGAATTTTCATATTGAGCTTGATCACTCTCTGATTCATCATCCTCTCCTACCGAAAAAAGATTTCCTTTGATAGTACTCCAGAAATATCCAATCTTCCTTAATGTTCAAGCATTAAACACATTAAAGTGATGACAATGTACCCTGACATCCACCAATCTCACCATGTCCTTCTTAAGCAACAACTTGGAAATGAATTGACTAAAAGGATAAAAGTTCATTCAGGCATCACTCTAACAACAATATTATATGTATCTAACCAAATACCTAGGAAAATTGAGTTTGACATCACTGAGAAAAATATACATTATACACATATCGGGATATAATATCTTTTCCATCTCAGACATCCTCGGTGCAGTCCCTGTTTTCACAAATTTGACCAAAATTTTATGATCAGGCTCCAAATCCTTGATAATTATTTTATTTATAGTCTTAATACCAAAAATAAACAACATTATGTCCTCATATTTCTGCACAGAATCTCCAATATTTTTCAAATCGAAATGAAAAACTCCCTCATGAGGGCATTTGAGAATCTGACTAATTTCTACTGACGAGATTGAGATATCCCAATACTCTATCATAGCCATCATAATATCCTCAGTATCTCCTAGACTAAACTGTACATATTTGACAGAGTATCTAGGTTCTACCTCATACAGATATTCTGTATTTTCACTGTTGAACGTTTGTTCAAAGTTCCGAAACAACAGTGCTTGTTTCAACAGTAGATTTGTCTGAAATAACCAGTCGAGATCGATTACCTTTCCCTGTAATATTTTTCTTCCTTCGGAGCATTGTCTCTTGGAATTTCTTTTCTTGGATTCACTTTCCCTTTTAGTCCTTACCATCTCTATGAGAATCTATAATGGTTTTAAGGATAGGGTTTCAGAGGTTCAATGATTAGGGTTCACGAGCAGAGGTGCAGTTTGAGGGTTCGAAAATGTTTCGATAGAAATGGAACGGTTTAGAAGTCGAAAGGGTTTCTAACAACCTTTATTCCCATGTTTTTAATAATCATTACTTATATTTAAAAATAAATAATGTAGATTACGTGGGGAAAAGAAACTTATTCTGTTTGAAAAACAAAATAGCTAAATTATTTTAGGCAGAATTTAAATAAAGAAATACCATTGTAAAATAAAATTTTATTTAAAATCAAATAAAACTAGCTCCCCCTTAATAAAAACAAAAATGTAGTGAGAAGTTGTTTAGTAAAAATATCAGCTAATTGAATTTTAGTACTTACAAATTGCAAAGATATATTTTTTTTAAGAACATGATCTCTCAGAAAATGATGTCTGATATCAATATGCTTAGTTCTAGAATGATTAATAGGATTTTTTTGAAATATTTATAGCACTAGTATTATCACATAAAATAGGAGTATTATTAAAATTTTTTACAAAGTCCATAAGAGTGTTTTTCATCCCCAACACATGTTCATAGAAACTGACCGCAGAAACATATTCAGCCTCAACTGTTGACAGGGAAACTGAATGTTGTTTCTTACTTGACCATGACACTAAAGATATTCTTAAAAAGTGACATGTTCCTGAAGTTATTTTCCTATCTATTCTACAAATCCCAATGTCTGTATCTGATTATGAAATAAAATTTAAATAAAATGTTTTGGGATAAAGAAGAGATTGAAAAACAGTTCCTTTTAAATGTCTAAATTTTTTTTAACATCAGTTAAATGAGATTCTTTAGGATTTGATTGAAATCTTGCAAAAAGACATACTGAATACATTATATCTGGCCTAGTAGCCGTAATATACAATAAACTACCAATCATACCTCTGTATAACTTGTTGTCAACTGAGTTTCCAGTTTCATCCAAATCATGCTTTATATTAGTATACATAAGAGTTGTATATGTCCTGCTGTTTTCATGTCCAAATTTCTTCATCAAATCAGTAATGTATTTTCTTTGATTCAAAACATTTTCAAAATATTTTTGATAAATTTGAAGTCCTAAAATGAAATTTAGTTCTCCCATCATACTCATTTCAAATTCATTTTTTCATTAACATTGAAAACTCATGAAAAATGGTTTTGTTAGTTGATCCAAAAATTAAATCATCAACATAAATTTGAACAAATTAAATATTATATTTCACAGTTTTCCTAAATACTGTTGGATCTGCCATTCCAACAAAAAATCATTTTTCAAAAGAAAAGAGCTTAATATTTTATACCAAGATCTAGGTGCCTGTATAAGGCCAAAGAGATCTTTAGAAAGTTTGAAAATAGAATCTGATTTTTGATAATTTTCAAAACTAGGATGTTTCTCAACATAAACTTCCTCTATTAAAAAACCATTTCAAAAGGTAGACTTAACATCCATATGAAATAATTTAATGTTCATATGAGATGCATAGGCTAAGAGGATTCTAACGGATTCTAGTCTAGATACAGGTGCAAAGGTATCATCATAATATATACCTTCTTCCTGAATATACCATTTAGCTACATGTCTAGCTTTATTTCTAGTTATTATTCCTCGATCCTCATGCTTATTTCTAAATAACCATTTGGTTTCTAATACTGGATAGTTCTGTGGTCTTTCAACTAATTCCCAAAATTCATTTCTTTTGAACTGGTTTAATTCTTCGTGCATTTTTATAATCCATCTTTCATCATCTAAATCTTCTTCTGTAGTCTTGGGTTCTAACTGGGATAGAAAGGAAAAGAATTCAACATGATTTTCTATATTTATTCTAGTTTTTATTCCTGTATCTATGTCACCTATTATAGTTTCAAAAGGTTGATTCTTTAGGGTTCTATTCTGTCTAGGCAACGCACTTATAGGTTCTTCAGTTTCATGTTCTTTTGAACAGGACTGAATTTTTTTATATCTTTCTCAAAATCATTTTCAAGTTCTAAAGCCTCATGTTATCATTAGATTTAGATTCATCCATTTGATCTTTCCTTTTCTCAAAGGGATCAGATTCATCAAACTTCACATGAACTAATTCTTCAACAATCCCAGACTTCTTATTATAGATTCTATAACCTTTGGAGGTATTTGAATATCCTATGAAAATTCCTTCATCAGATTTTGGATCATACTTACCAAGATAATCCTTGGTTTTTAAGAAGTAAACCTTGCATCCAAAAACATTTTAGTAGTTAACTTTAGGTTCTATGTTATTACAAATTTCAAAGGGTGTCTTTTTCAAAAGAGGTGTAATTAAAACTCTATTCATTATATAGCAGGCTGTGCTTACAACTTCTGCCCAAAAGTGTGTAAGAAGGTTGTATTAATTTAGCATAGTTCTATCCATTTCCTAAATAGTCCTATTTCTTCTTTCATCAATTCCATTTTGTTTAGGTGTTATATGTGCAGAGAAGGTGTGTTAAATACCCATATTTTAGTAGAGGAAATTAAATTCCTGATTCTAAAATTCTCAATAATGATCACTTCTTAATGAAATTATTGTAAAATGTTTTTTATTTTGAACAACTTTACAAAAACTTTCAATTAATGTAAAATAATCATGTTTAAATTTCAATAAGAAAATCCATGTAAATCTAGAATAGTCATCAACTAAAACATATACATATAATTTACTAGCCAATCCTGCTACTCTTGAAGGTCCAAACAAATTCATATGAATAAGTTCTAGAGGTTTAGATGTAGCAATTTTGATAATAGATTTGAATGATGAATTGTGTTTCTTTCCAATTTGGAAAGCATTACATAATCTGTCACTTTCAAATTTTAGACTAGGAAACTCAGAAACAAAATTTTTCTTAGATAACTTATTTAAAAATATATATATTACAATGTCCAAGTCTGCTATTCCAGATCCAGGATTCATTAGTTTTAGCAGTCAAGAAATTTTCATATTGTTTACAAAAGGAATTTAAATCTAGGGTATACACATTATCAGTTCATGGTGCTCTAAATATTAGCAATTTATTTTGGAAAATAGAACATCGATTGTTAAAATAATCAACAGCATAAACATCATCACATAGATGAGAGATACTTATGAGACTGTGTTTCAATCCTTTTACATAAAGTACATTATTAATTGAGAGAACTTTTGGATCTCCAATTGTTCCAATACCAATGATTTTCCCTTTGACATTGTCATAAAAAGTGACAAGTCCACCATCTTTTTGAGTGAGTGTAGAGAAATTTATTGAATTTCCACTTGTATGTCTTGAGCAGCCACTTTCCATATACCAAATGTCCTTTTTTCTCTTATGACCTGATCCTTGCAAAAACATTTACACAGATTTCTTTGGTACCCATATTTTGTTGGGTCCATTAGTGTTAGCTAGCAAGGATATGAGAATCCAGACTTGCTTTCTTTTTATAATTTCCCATCAGTCGAATAGATAATTTGATACAAAATCATTCTTAATGACACTTATTTGGGGTTTTCTTAAGAAACAGTTTTGAGAAATATTCCCCATTATTCCATAGTAATTACAATTTAATCTTTTTGCACTTCGAATAAAATGGGTTTTGTACAGCTTGGTGTTTTCACCTTTGCTACCAATTCCAAATCATTCCTTTTTTAATGACATATCTTCCAAGGATTTCATTTAAAGTATTTTATCCTTTAGTAAAAATAAGGGCTATAGATTTATATTTTTCTACTTCAGTTTGCAGTGATTTTTTCTTTGATTAATAATCTGTAATGTTAGAATTAATTGAATCAAATTTATCAGTTAACTCCTTATATTTTTTCAGCATTGAATCTCATTGATCAGAAATAGCCTTATGAACATTCATTCAAGACTTATGCTCTTAAATAGAGATTCATATTTTTCATCAAGCATATTGCACTAGGATGATTTTTTTTCATTAGAGTAATGTGATTCAGAACTAGAATCAGAAGAGTAGTAAGATTGTACCTCATTTTTTTCTGCCATAAAACACATGTTTGATTTTAGATTTTCTTCCGCCTTCTCCGAGTCTGGTTGACATGTACTACTGGTGTCTTTAGATACACTCCAAGTAGCTTTCATGGAATTATTGTCCTTATTCTCATAGTCATTTCTTTTGAAAAATTTATTTCTCTTGTATTCTTTTAGCTAAGGAAAGTCAAGTATGATATGCCCCATTTTCTTGCATTCATATAATATTACATCCTTATAATCTTTCTTAAAGGATTTATGAAGCCTCTTTTCATTCTATAGAATTTTGTGATTCTTAGGGCTAGTTGAGCCAATTCCACATCATATTTAGATAACTCAGAACTCTCTGAATTTTATTTTTCATTTTTCTTTATCTTTCTATATTTTCTCTGTGATGATGCTTTGATGGAAGTATCTTCTCTTTTGATAAGCACTTTATGTTCATTAGCTTCATCTTCCATCTCATCTTCATACATCATTTATGTTCCAATCAGTTCTCTCATTGTTAAATATTTGATAAGTGTGGACTGTCTGATTGCTGTAGAGATTTCATTCCATTTTGTAGGCAGTACTCTCAACACTTTTAAAGATTGATTAGCATGCTTAATGGGATCTCCCAAGGTAGTTATGTTATTGAAAATCTTTTTCAATCTTCTATTCATTTGAGTAATACTCTCACCTTCAACCATTATGAATGTATCAAATTTAAGCTTAGCAGTTGCATATCTCATTTCCCTGATATTGTTAGTTTCTTCGTAATCAACAGCAATAGTTTTCCACATTTCATACGCTGTTGGGCAGTGAGATACTCTGTTGAACTCATCTGGTCCTAGACCACATATAATTGCATTAATCTCCTTTGAATTCATATCATATTCTACTTCAGTAGGTGCACTCCATGTTTGAGTTTTTTCTATTATTTCATATGGAGTTAGAATCATAGAATATACTTTGTATCCAAGATTTTTCATATAGATAATCATTTGAGACTTCCATCATCCATAGTTTTCTCCATTGAAGTACGGTTCCCTGACCATAGAAATTCCCTCTCTTATATCACTCATCTTTCTCTATGTATAATCACTTTCAATTTGTTAAAGCTTTGTCATAAAGCTCATCCTCTGATACCAATTGAGGGATCATATTACACAAAATATACACAAGAGGGGGCGTGAATTGTGTCTTTTCAAAAATCATTGCAAGATTGTGTTCTGCCTTTTAACTTTAATTAGATAAAATGATACAGCGGTGATTTAAATAGCAGAAACAAAGGATGTATAGTGGTTCAGGGAATAGAAGGACCCTAGTCCACTCCACCAACGCTCTACTCCACGAGCTTGGTGATTTTCACTATCTGGTCCTCGTTTCAACAAACTGGTTCACAACTGAGTATAGGTAGTTGACACCTTTATAATAAAGAAAAAACAAAGCCTTCTTGTTCACTTACAGAACCTACACAGCATAGCACGAGAAGCCGATCACTCAAGAATATAACGAAAATATTTTGTTATTTTGAAAATGCTTTCCAGATGTTCTTCAAAATTTCAATAGCATGAAATTGATAGTAGATAAATCATCACCTTCAGAAATAATAATCTTCACATAAGAAACGTTCTGAGTTGATCCCATTGCAGTTGATAGAGAAATATAATTCACAACTTCAGCAGTAGCAAATTCATAGTAGATCTTCGTTGTAGAGCAAGTGAATCTTCTATCGTGTTCCTTCCTCTTTTAACAAACAGAGCATTGATGATCCTTTTGAACCAGTAGATCGGTGTGTTTCAGTAGTCTCTATTTTTCTTCTTTTTCAGAATAATCAAAAGATCACACATGATCAATAATAATGAAAGGCAGTTTAAAAGGCCCATATAAATAAAAGAATGATAAGAACATCTCGTGTAAAATTATATCCACAAAAGTCGCCTTTTTTACTCACGATATTCAAACATTTGAAGTTACAGAGTAGTCATAACTTCCCTGAAGACTCAGCATAAAAAATATCCTTTTAATTATATTATCAAATCATTGATTAAACGGTTCTGAATCAGTCAAAATCATACTTTAAAATCAGTTTTTAATTCTGGCTTGAAATCCGCCTAAAAATCAGCGTAATGACCGTTGCATAAAAATATCGATTTTAAATTCTCAGATGCAAAACGTAAGGTTTAGTTGAACTGTTTGCATCCTCTGAACGTAAGGTTGATTAAATAGTCTTCAAACATAAGGTTTACAATCTGATGTTGAAAACGTGTGGTTGACAACGTAATCTTGAAAACAAATGTAAGGTTCTTTCCAAACGTAGTGTTGGTCATCCATACTTTTCTCTTCAACATTCAAACGTACGATAAAAGATCCATACTTTTACTTGATCCATAATTTTCCAATAACATATGGTTGTTTACAAAAGTAAAGTTGATGAACTATACTTTTGAGAAACAAATGTAACGTTTAATATTTATGTACGATTCTTCTCCCATACTTTTCTGATATCCCAAACATAGGGTTCCATTCTAACGTTGGGCTCTTCTTCCATACATTGCCGATAACGTATTGTTGTTTATTCATACTCATTCCTTATCTAAAAAAGTATACATGGTTTCTATCCTTATGCTACGTTATCCATGTAAGGTATAAATAGTGTTTCCAGAACACGCTCAAGCAGATTTCAAATAAGTAGCGCATGAACAGTGTTTCCAGAACACGCTATAATATGAATACTTTAATAATAAAAATTCTGTAATTTCAAGACTAAAATAAAAAGATAAATTTCTACATAATTCTTAACAAATAAAATCATTAGAAAATAATTAAGGGTATTTGTGAGCATAAAAATTACCATAAAGAGATAGAGTATTAATATAAACTCCCCCTTTTAATAACAATATTATGTATTGTTGAAAACAACACTTTCTCAACACTTTTAATTTTCACCATATATATTTCTCATTAATTTCAAAAATAGGGTATCACATGTAAAAATATACAATTATAATATAGCCTATATTTCTTGTATGGCTTTCATAACATTATGGAGGTTAATTCCAACTTCCACAATAAGCCTCACCGAGTCAATCTATACTTCCTAATATGACAAAACTATTATTCATATATTTAATTTAATTAATAACATGTTTAATGTTAATTATAATTTTTTGTCAAAATATTTTTCATTTATGAAAATAATTCTTTATCATCCCCACTATGTCAAATATTTTTATATCCAAAAGAAAAAAATCCATTTAGATAACACCAAAATATAATTTTTGGATATAATAGTTTATTATTTTGAAACTCAAGGTATAATATTAATATTTCATATGTTTCTTCATATAAAACCAAGACAAAATTTTGTTTGTTTATCAATAATATATATTTTCCTTTTAAGGATTCAAATTAGTTATTTCACTACAATTTATAATGATGTAAACCTCAAATAATGGAATCTTGTTGATTTATTTTTATAATAATATCATTTATACTTATAAATATTCTTTATCAAATAACATATTTCTTCGAAAAAACCACTTTTCCTAATTGAAATATAACCCAACACCATCTTCATTGAATCATTTAGAATATTTTTTTGTAAGACTAATATTATTTATAGATACTATCGTGGATGCAATGGGAGGTATAGGAGAAATTGAAAATTTTAAAGCATGATCTCTAATGAAATAGATAAAATATCATCTAAATTTTTCTAACTCAATTTAATTTTAATGATTATGATTTTGATAAATATTTTCACTAACATCATCAATAATTTATTGGGATATATCAACAATAACAATACCTATATCAAATTTTGTTGATGTTTGTGGAATATAAATCAATATATTTTAATTTCATTAAATTTATTACTTCTTTCACCTATCATAAATTTATTCAAATTATATATTCATATGAACATATATTATAACCTAATAATTTAATATTGAAAAATAATAGACAAACAAATATTTAGTGATTGATTAAATTACATATTTAAATTAAAAAATTTATCATTTATGAGTTAAACTAAATTTTTTAGTAACAATATTTTATGACATCCTTTAATCCCAGACACTTTGGTATATTAATCCTATGTGTTATTTATATGAACTAATCTACTATTTTCAATATTAAATTTACATAACATGTGATATTTTTTATTCCCAATATCTATAACTAATTCTATTAATGGATTGAATTCATTATTAAATTCTAATATAGGATCATTATTTTTCGCTATAATTTTTTATATTTCATAAATATAATATATTAAAATATATTATCCATTTTGAGTTAATAATTTATAGTTTCAAAATATTGATATTGATAAAAATAACCAAACATGTCTATCTTATAATGAATACTATAAATTATAGTGATAAAAATAATCCCACAACTCAACATCATTTTAAAATTATTCAATATATGTTTCATTATATAAATAAAAAAAATAATATATTTAAATTAATATTTCCAATTCTAAATGAAATTTATTTAAAAAGACAATACCATTAGCTGACCAAGAAGATAAAATAGAATTTATATACATAAAAAATGTGTGAATCTCTAGTCATAATACCATAAACTAGTTTAAAATACCTTTATAAATTATTTATCTACCTGAATAAGAAAGGTGTTTGATGAAACCCATATATATCAATTAATATGAACATTGTGATCCTTCCCTTTTTTCTCTAAATTTTTATCGATATATCTATCATAATTATCCCCATATAATTGTTTGTTATATAAAACATAATGTTTTACATCAAAATGAACATATTACTCATGAGTAATTATTTTTCCTAGTTTATGAACTCTTATATTTATTGTAATATATTTCAATGTGATATTGTTAAGAACATTAATTGGAGTGTGATGAATTTCTATAACATATTTTATAATTAATTTTACTCACTAATAAAACAAATAATCAAAAATAGGCGCCATTAAAAATATATATAACTAAAAATACATTTTTTTCCAAATTTTATTAGATAATTGGGACCATAGTTTACCTCTTATGAACAATTATATTTATTCATGTCATCAATATTTTAGATAATAATATTAATGAATATGTTCCTATGAGATAATATTATAATCTTTTTCAGTATAAAATTTTAAAAATATAGGTACACATTATATATAGTTATAATAAAATCAATAAAATAGGCAACATGATACTATATAATTTAGAATTCACAATTCATTTTCCTAACAACATGTTATATTAATTTCGAATTTTTTTTTCTCCATTAATACCAACAATATAATTTCTACATCAACGTCATTATAATTTTTCTTAATAAATAAACATAAAATTTTCATTACGTGGAATATATGATTTTGAGTTGTGGTCTATTTATATATTAAGGGTTATTAAATTTAACCCTTATCATTACTTTAATATAATTATTACATCATCTCCTTCAAATTCCAACTTCTTCATTAATATTTTTTTCAGTATTTATATTACATAATAATACATATTTTATTATTCGTTTATGACTAAAATATATATTCACTAAGAAAGTATCATAAAAATATTTATTGACATCCAACAATAAATATGGACATAATTTAATTCTCATCACTTTTAGAGTGTTTTTAGGCTTATCTAAGAAACTATTAATTTTATTATTCAACACCCATGACATCACAGTGAAAGTAGTTCTTGATAATGTTGATGGTAAATCATAAAAATGATATGACATTGAATTTATCTATCCAATTCACATTATTTGTGGATTTTATTTAATGGATATGTATAGATTGGAATTTGATGTTGGGGTTATGATACAAATAATGAGATATTGTTTCAATCTAGTTTAGAATATATTTTATTAATATTAAATACCAGATTATAAATACAAGAATGAAAACAATGGGAAATAAAGATAAAAAATTTATATTAATATATAATAAAAGTAAATTAAAAAATAATTATAATAAAAATAAAATAACCATTTTTAAAATAAATATATAGACATATGATTTCCCACCATGGAATAAAATGAAAATGTTTATGAAATTAATATATATATATATATTATAATTTATAATATTAAATCATAATAATTTTCACATGATTGTGTTAATATCTTGATTATTTTATTTAATCTTTTTAAAAAAATAAATTCACCTAAATTTTTCTAGTTGTACATAATTCTTGAATATAGCATGGTCGTTATAAAATATATTCAAGTACATGAGTCCAAAAATATCTTATATTTTTACATCTAATGGAATTTAAAGAATTAGTGGTAATCATTTTTATTAAATTTTCATGTTTAAAAATATATGCACAATATATAATTTCATTAAGATGAAAATAAATTATATTATTCCTATTTTAATCAACCACATTTTCATTATAATGTGATTTCTAAAAATACTATAAAAATTAATAATTTTAATAAACTACTTGTGATGTAATTAAATGGATTAGAATTTCAAAAAAATATATTTTTTAAAATTATGTGTGGTTTCATATCATTTTTTGTCTTAGTTGAAAACATTTTCATTTAGAAAATATTTATATTTATAAACCAAAACTAATAATTTTTTATGAAAACTACATTTTCAGAGATAAATACTCTATTACCATGGAAATTAACCTAAACACAAAATAATTTTATATAGGAAATAGTTAATTTGATATCATTTAAAGAAACCAATATTCAATCTAATTTTATAAATTATATAGAATTATTACGAGTCTGTGAAAATTGATGGCGCGTGATTCAATGGACTGGCGCACCAGGAATTAATTTTTGAACTTTGATTATGGTACGTTTAGTAAATGTATGAGCATCAATTTCTAACTTTTGAACCGATGCCCAGATTAAAAATTTGAGGGCACCGTTGAATTTACAGCGCCAAGATTCACTTAAGGGAAGACTTTCTTTGACCGATTTATTTCTGGAGAAAAAGATATGTTTTGGAATTTTTAAAAGAAATAAAAGAAAATAACTATATTATTTTATTTGGTTTCTAACTTATCCTCCAACGGACAAGCGATGGTGGGACCAGCGATGTGCGAAGCCATTGAAGGGCATTACCCTTCAATCTATGTAATGAAAACGTTGGGGAAATTAGGAAGCTTCCTAATTAATGATGTCCAATTAGTTTCGAACGTCGTTACATACCCTCACCTCTCTTACATATATGGAGCTTTGGAAAAGGTATCAACACAACTTCACCAAGCAACAATGTGTTGAAGGAGTTCAAAGACGCCAAGCCCTTAGTGGATAGAGACGGTTCCATCGAGCGATGACAATCGACTCTGAAACCCCAAACTGAAGAATGACATATGGGATGCATTGTTGGAAGCCTGTTTAAGGAATGAAGAATATTGATACTTCCTCATGCATGGACGATATCCCGAGGTTTTACAAGGTATGGGCACTGTTTATTACTTTGTTTTCCCCAAAATTCATTTCTAAAATAAATAAAATGAATCATATCATGAACAAGTTGATTCATTATTCAATATATATTTGGGAGGGTATGTTTATTTAGGATCTATATTGATATTATGGCCTGAATTATTTTTGAAAAGCTATTCCATTAAACCCCAAGTATATTCTCAAACGTGGAGTGTGTGGGCCGACATTAACAATTCACGAGTACCTCTGTAGTAAGTTGATTGTGATTCCCAAAATTTGAACTAGATGTTAAGCCAGATCAGGGCCTACCACAGTGGATAATGAAATCCCAGGAGGCCACAGGTGTAGATCATGCAGTAATCAGGCAACCAGTGCGCGACCGACAGCCGATGAACATCATGTTGCCGCCACGGGGGCACTGTAGCACCAGCCACATGTTCTACGGATGATCCAGTCATCGTCTGTGGAAGTGATGGAACAGGGGTCTGGTGTTCCCTGGTGGTGTTCCCACATGGCGTTAGGGTCTCAACCATCATCAGTCATGGTGGATGTAGGGGCCTCTGGTTCAATAGGCTGCTAGAGAACGGGGCATGCACCCGCAGTGCTCCCAACGGCGAAGCCGCGACCCATCATTCGTGGCATGAAGTGACTTGTGGTGCCACGTGGTGCCACATTGGGTCAAACCCCATGCTAGATGACCAATTTATGCATCTCTACACCACATCAACCCTAACTAGATGCACCACATCCAGGTGTCCTTTGTGGCATGTGCCACCAAGTGGGTGGAACCAATGTGGCGACCCATCAGACTGACCCTCCACCCAGTAGACCGACTCATGGCCCAGAAAGGTCATGTCAGGCCCAGCGGGCCGGGTTAACATGGTTCACTTTAGACCCTACTTGGTCCAGGTCGTCCCAAATTAATCCGGGTCAACCCACGACGAACCGGGTCAGACCGGTCCGACCGGGACGGACCAAACCCAGACCTCGTACAAACCAGTTACAGAAAATGGGCCCTAACATCAATACCAGACATCCGTTTGACAAACCATATATAGCTACAGGATCTATAGGACAATTAGTTCCTTTTTAGATATCCAACTTGGGTTTCAGAGAATGTTTGGGTATGGCCAGGATGGATCAAGCACAGATCCAATAGGGCCCTCAGCACTAAAATGCTTGTATCTTGTAAACCTGGAATTTGATTGATGAGTTGTTTGTGGAATTTGGACTCACCTAAGGAGAAAAGTCTTTTGGAATACTTTTTGGTGACTTCCATGGATACCATGATTTGGAGAGTGGTTTCATGAGTAGTTCTCCAAAGCAGACTATGTGTTAAACCCTACGCCTAACTGAGACCCGAAGACAACTGACCATGGACATCTTACGACTCGACGACCGACCTAGTTGGAAGTGGCTCTATGTCACCCAACATGCCCATGGTACCAATCAGGTATTCGTACATTAATCCATACAAGGTGGGAAGTGGCTCTGTGTGAGCCAAGAGGCCCATGGTGGGAAGCAGCTCTATGGGTCCCGACATGCCCATGGTACCCATAAGGGATGAGTACCCCAACTGTCCAAGGTTAGTGGGATGCGGCTCTGGGTGACACAACAGGAAAATGGTGGGAATAGGATATGTGTGACCCGACATACCCATGGTACCATAAAGGATGATACTACAACAGTTCATGGTTAGTGGTAAGCAACACTCTGTGACCCGGAAGACCCATGATGCTCGTCAGAGGATGGGTTCTCCAGTAGAAAAAGATTTTGATGATAGGATTTATGGTCTTTATTTCATTTGCCTATGTGATACATGGTGTGAGATAACTTTTCATTTGTACGTTTTCTTCATTCTATACTTCCACATTGTTGTGTGGTCATTCATTGTTGTTTTGGGGGTCCCTACTGAGTTTAATGTTACTCAACCCCATCACGGGCCTTTCCCACATGTATGTCGTGTCCAATGTGTCTGATTGACACATCGACGAGTGACATGGTGGAATTGGACCAGGCGGGCCAGAGGGAGATCCGACAGATGAGATGTACTCTCCCGGCTTCCAGTTGCTACACTACTCCTACGATTAGGTGGTGTTTTCTAAGGATGGCCATTAGAGCACTCTTGAACATTAATATTTTCTATACTTTCTTTTGGGGTTTGTATTCTGGACAACTTACATTCAGCTATGACTGTACTCAGATTCCAAAATGTGGTACACTATCTCTTTTTTTATGAGTTGGTACATGGAGGGGTTTTTGTGTGCATATTGATATCCAGGAAAATGCCTCCCACTGGAATGTTTATGCCTTCGGCTATAGTTTTCATCCCCTAACATTTGGGAGGCATTCATGGTGTAGTCACGACATGGGACCCTAGGGATGGGTCATGAAAAAGTGGAATTAGAGGTTTTCGGTAATATCTTAGAGACCATGTTCCTTTTTTTGTTTTAAAGATGATGTGTTAAGTGTTCCCAGTCCGAACTTCTGGTTCGGGGAGTCCAGGGTTGGTGTGGTGGTGGACTAATCCATACACTGGAACCATGTTTCCTTCTTTCCGACTAAATTCATGTATATACTAGTTGTATTTTTGTTTGGTGATTTTGAATGAATGTCAGGTCCCCGGGTATAATGTTCTCATTGTTTCACATCTTGATTTATCTCAGGATGCCTCCACGTGGATGACCAACAAGTATACAGATGCGTGAGGACAACCCTACTAGTGATAAGGCGTCCTTTCAGGGGCCATTGTTTGTGATGGCCCCACATGGTAGTGCCCCAGTGCTACCACCACCCGATGGTCTGCCCCACCTACTAGAGGTTTCAGTGCAGGATGTTGGTAGACATAGCACCATCCAAGAGTTACAGAGTTAGAGATCTCCCATGTTTAGGGGAGAGATAGATCCTCGAGTCACTGAGGACTGGCTAGATGTCATGACTCGGGTCTTCCGCTTAGTGGGGACACTACCTGACCACATGTTGATCTTTCCAATGAGCCTTCTATAGGAATTAGTGGGAAGATTGTTGTATTTGACCATCCAGACTCACAATGAGGAAACCCTCAGTTGGGTTGAATTCAAGGGGCTCTTTCAGGAGGAGTTCTCCTCATGACGTTGCGCTCTGTGTGCATTCAGGAGCCGCTTCACCTTTAGCAGGGCAGCATGATAGTGGATGATTACTCAGAAAGGTTCGCAGATCTTTCGCACTACTACATGAATATGGTGTGAGACCCTTTCATTTGTGATAAATCCTTTGAGCATGGGCTCAATAGGGAGATCAGGTCTCTAGTGGTGACCCTCAGCATCCCTACATATGTTGGGGTGCTGTAGCGGGCCTTCATGTGGAGAATTTATGGACAAAGCAATCGCCAATAGCTAGAGCCACCAGTAAACCATAGGAAGCTGAACCTTCAGCAAGAACCTGATATTAGGCTCATGTGCCCCAGTGGGCCAGGTCATTCAAAGGGTGAACCCATGACTCTGGGTCAGCAGTACTAATATCCTAGTCCAGAGGGATTCATCAGGGATCTAGATAGCGCTACTCGTGCAGTGGGTAGGGCCACATGGCTCGTGACTGCCCAACCCTCAATACTGATGATCAGAAGACGGTCGAGGGACCACCGAGGAAGAGGCAAGGATTTGATCAGGGAGGTTCACTAAAAGTCAGAAGATGTTGGAGAAGAGATGATCATGCGTCAGACGATTGGTGGTGATTCAAGGTTTTACTTCCACCGCCTCTAGGAGGTCCTTGTCCAGATGGAGCCGGTGTATAAGGGAGAGCTTATCTCCAAGTAGCTGAGGCCTATGACCAAGGCACTCTGGAGATGATTAGAGGTACAATCTATATCTACTCCACCATATATGCCACACATATAGACACATGTTCCAGTAACACTTATATTTTCATAGCCCACATTCTAATCTTAGAGATTCCGATGGAGCCGTTGTCTTGATCCTTGTCGCTAAAAACACCTACAAAAGCTAATTTGATGATTACACACTTGTGACGATAGTGTGAGTATACTCTATGAGGTGAGAGATTTGGCTGGGATCTTCTAGTAGTGTAGTCGAGGCCTTATGACATCATTTTCGGTATAGATAGGTTATCCACTGTCCATGATTAGATTGACTATATTAGGCACAAAATGTGGTGTGTACACACGGATGGGACCCAGTATTACTTCACCAGAAAGAAGGGAACCCTTGCATCACAAGATGGACTTACCCAGTGGAGGGTGTAGCCGATCACACATCAGATGGCTAGCCTTACCCTTGGGGAAGTTGATGTTGAGGGTCTGAACAATCCTGTAGTGGTGTACTAGTATACTGCTGTTTTCCAGATGATGTTCTGGGACTACCTCCACCTAGAGAGATAGAATTTTATATCTACATATTCCTTGGGATGGTACCAATATCTACACCAGTATATCAGATGGATCCGGTGGAGCATGAAGAGTTATAGGTACATTTGGATGAATTTTATGAAAAGGGCTTCATAAGGCCGAGTGTTTCTCCATGGGTAGCACCGATTTTGTTCGCCATGAAGGAAAATGGGATTTTGAGTCTATGTGTGGATTATTAGTACTTGAACTAGGTGAATGTGAAGAGAACGTATCTAGTTCCAATGATTAATGATATTTTCAATCAGCAGAAGGGAGATCATCAGTTTCCAAAGATAGAACTTAGATCAGGAAATCACCAGCTCAGAGTCTGAGATTAAGATGTGCAGAAGTCGACTTTCAGATGTTGGTGTGGCCACTATTAGTTCTTGGATGTTCCATTCAGAATGACTAACTCCCCTGTAGTGTTCATGGTACTCATGAACATGATCTTATAGCCATTCCACGATATATTTCAGTTGTTATTCATCGACGACATACTAATATACTCAGCAACGGAGGAGGAGCATGCCTACCATCTGCAAATAGTTTGGGATACACTCGGAGGGCACTGACATTATGGTAAGTTGTTTAAGTTCTAGTTCTGGATATGAGAGGTCCACTTTCTGGGACATGTTATCTTGGAGTCTAGTTTTTTGGTGGATCCAATGAGGATAGAGGATTTTCATTCTTGGGAGCCACCCAAGAGTGTGACCGAGGTGTAGAGTTTTCAAGGGCTAGTTAGACACTGCCGTAGATTCATACCAGACCTATCCAGAGTTAAGGAACCATTATCAGCATTGATGAAGAATGGACATTCCTTCGTGTGGATAGAGAGATGTCAACAATGTTTTCCAGAGCTGAGGCATAGACTAACGATCTCTCTCATCCTAAGGCTACCTGAAGAGGGATTTTGGTATGTAGTCTACTACGATTAATCAAAGACCGGACTTGGGTTTGTCTTGATTCAAGAGAACGAATTAATCTCTTATGGATTGTTAAATCTTAGATAACATGAGCGGAACTATGCTACACATGACTTGGAGTTTGTAGATGTGGTCTTTTCCATGAAGGTGTGGTGACAATACCTTGTGGGTGCATGTTTTACAATCTACTCTAATCACAGGATTCTCTAGTATATCTTCTCTCAAAATAACCTGAATTTGAGATAGCGGTGACGACTAGAGATCCACCAGGGCAATGAATTTGATATAGTCTATACTCCTTGGAAGGGGAACATTGTATAAAATGCACTCATTAGGAGGTCTGTCCTATAGTTACTGAGTGAGGCGATAGATCCACTTGCTGCAATGCAGATACCCTTCATGGAAAGAGATGGCGAAGCTTACCTCTTGCTTTTGAGAGTCACTCCCCCACTCCATTAGCATTTCATCGAGGTGAAACTTGGGGACATTGACTGTGAGGCTCGACGTGCCCAGATATCCTCAGGGAATCCAACTGATGGAATTTAGGAAGGTGGGGAGCACATCATCCTATTCAGAGCACATACCATGGTACATGTGGAGATACAAGAAGAGGTGTTGAGGGAGTTCCATATGCCCATTATGGTGATACATCCGGATGTGGAAAGGATGTTCCAAGACCTCTAACTTCATCATTCGTGGACATGGATGAAGACAGCAGTGGAGGTTTTTATTTCTCGATGCCTCACATGTCAGCAAGTGAAGGTAAATCACTAGGATCCAGCTAGCCTAGCTTAGCCACTAGAGGATCCTGAGTGGTAGTGGGATAAAATCTAAATGGACTTTGTGAATGGGATTCCACATGTGTCTAGGGGACATGAATCCATCTGGGTGATCGTCGATCAACTCACCAAGTCGGCCCCCATCTGACCTATTAGAGAGTAGTGAACTATAGAGGGATTGGGAAGCCTATGTGTAGCCGATATTTTGCAACTCCATGGGGTGAAATCGACGATTGTCTATGACCACAATACAAATTTTACTTCCCGGTTGTGGAAGGGATTATATGAGTAGTTATGGACTCAACTACGTATAAGCACTACCTTTAATCCTCAGATGTATTGTCAGAAGGAGTGGGCCATTTAGATGTAGGAGGAAATGCTTCGTGCTTGTGTCCTTGATTTTGGCTGCAGTTGCGAGGATCACTTGCCCTTGGTGGATTTCACACACAACAACAGTTATCACTCCCCCATCATCATGACACCATTGGAGGCCTTGTACGGTCGACCTTGACGATCACCTCTATGCTAGACCGACCGAGGGGAGTCATCCCTTATAGGTCTAGACTAGGTACGAGATACCACTAAGAAGTTGAAGACCATCCAGGAGAGGATAATGACTACACAGAGTAGGCAGAAGTCTTATGCTAATAGGAGATGGAGAAATATGGAGTTATAGTTGAGGGACAACGTATTCTTGCACATCTCCCTCAACGGGGGCTACAGATATTTGGCTGAGGCTACATGTTATCACTAAGGTTTATCAGGAAATTTATGATAAATCTGAGGATTGGAGAGTTGGATTACTACTTGTCACTACCACCACAGTTAGAGAGGTTTCACAACGTCTTCCATGTATCCTAGTTGAGCAGGTACGTGCATGACCCATCTCCCATCATCGACCACAATGAGCAGGACTTTAATTATGAAGTGATGTTTACAGAGGTTCCAGGAAGGAGATTTAGTATCTAGATGAGCGAGTCCTTCGTGAGCCATCGATACCTCTCGTTCACCTTCACTGGAAGCATGAGAACCTCTAAGAGAGGACCTAGGAGCGGGAGGCTCAGATTCCTACCCAGTACCCCCATTTATTTCTTATTATATATTGTGTCTTTCTTGGATGAAAATCCCTAATGTTGGGAAAATGTAAAGACTTAGATTATTCATGTAAATTTGTTGAAGTTATATGTAATTGTTTGGAGTATACAAAAAATTATGGTACATGATTCTCAGTCTCAGTGTGCCTAAAATTAATTTTTGAACTTTTTTAAATGTACATATTGTAAATGCATGAGCGATGTTTTCTAACATTTGAAGTGGTTCACAAATTTAATATCTAAGGGCACTGTTGAATCATCAGCACAACGAATCACTTAAGAGAGGCTTTTCATTAACCGTAGTAGGTCTGAAAAAAAAGATATGTTTTGGAATTTTTAAAAGAAGTAAAATAAAATAAATTAATTATTTTATTTGGTTTCTATATTATCCTCTAATGGAAACGAGGATGTGGGACTGGTGCTGTGTCAAGAAATTGAATGGCATGACCCTCTAATATAAGTAACGACAACGTGAGGAAAATTAGGAAACTTCTTAATTAATGAGCTCCCATTAATCCTAAATGTCATTACATACATGCCCCTCTCCTATTTATATTGTGATTGGGGGAAGGTATCGACATAGCTTCACAAAGAAACGAAGTTTTAAAAGAGTACCAATATTCCAAGCCCTTAGAGGACAATGACTATTCTCTCGAGCAGTGATGAGTGACAATGAATCCCTAAACTGAAGAATGACGTACGAGAAACGTCATTGGAATCCTGTTACGAGAATGAAGATAATCCATACATCATCATGTGCATACAATCTCCATCAGGGTGTGTTTTTTTGTAGGGATTGGGATTGAAATTAAGGAATGAAATCTATAGAACAACTTTTCCATGAAATCCCTTGTTTTATCTCTAACGCGGAGGGAACAGGTCGACACCAAAAAGGCCCGAGCCACTCCGCTTGTGCGTTGATTGTGATCGCCCAATTTTAAGTAGGTGTCAAGATAGATTGGGTCCTACCGTGGTGGAGAACGTGATCCATGGAGGCCATATTTGCAGAAGGTGTAGGAAACGGGACACCGGTGTGTGACTGGTGGCCCGGAGAACATCATACCGTTGCTGGCAGCGCATGGAGACATGGCGGTGGCAAGAGGCAGTGCCGGCCGCATGCCCGGTTGATGATTTGGTCTCTGCCTAGGGTGGTAGATGAATGGGGGTGGGGCGTGTACCAGACGGCACACCCATACAGTAGTAGGGTCATGGACAGAATCGACCGTGTCAAATGTAGGGCCACTAGTTTGACAGGTGTCTAGAGAACTGGGCGCATGCCAGTGGCATGCCCAGTAGCCATGCAGTGACACAGAGTGACCTGCCGCACCACAAGGCGCGACTTTGGTTCAAACCCCATACGTGTTGACTCACTGATGCGGCTACCCACCACAACATCCCTAACTGGACGCGATGTGTGTGGGTGTCCCTAGCTGCCCGCCCCGCCAGGCAAGTGGAACCACCGGACCGGCCCAACGGACCGACCTGCTGCCCAACAGCTCGCCCATGTCACTGCTGGGAGGGGCCAGGTCTACAGGGACAGGTTTAATCAGGTCGGGTCAGGCCATAGTTGGCCCAGGTTGACGTAGATCGATCCGGGTCGGCCCATTATAAACCAGGTCGAGCCGGTCTGACCGGGGCGGACGGGACCAGAACCCATTACCGACAAGTTACATAAAACATGTCCTATCTTCTAAACCGGACATTTGTTTGATAAACCATCTACGGAATCCATATCCTTAGGACAAGGATATAATTTTGAGATTCTCAACCTATGTTTCATAGAATGTTGAAATACGTCCGAGTTTGATCAAACACGAATCCAACCGATCCCTTGGCACTAAAACGACCGTATCCTGCAAATCGTGCATCCGATTGATGAGCCATTTGTGGCATTGAGACTTTCTTGAGGAGAATTTTTTTTGGAAAACATTGTGGTGACTTCCATGGATTTAATGATGTGGAAATAGGATTGTGGATTAGTTCCCCCAAGAAGACTTTGTGTGAAACCCTGCAGCTGACTAAGACCTGAAGACTCTTGACCTTGGACTCCTTACGACTCAAGGACTGGCCCAGTGGGAAGTAGATCATTGTGACCCAGCATTCCCACATTACCCATCAGCGACGCGTACCAATTTCCAAACATGGTGGGAAGTGACTATGTGTTACCCAGATGGTCCACAGTGGGAAGTAGGTCTATGTGACCTGGCATGCCCATGATACTTATCACGGATGAGTACTAGAGCAGTCCATGGTTTTTGGAAATATTCTATGTGTGACTCAGCATACCCATGGTGGGATGTGACTTTGTGTGACCTAGAATGTCCATGGTACCATCAAGGATAAGTACCACAACAGTCCATGGTCAGTGGAAAGTAGCTCTGTGAGACCCAGTAGTCCCATGGTCTGATTCAACATTCCTCATTCAGTGTTCGTCACATCTGCCACACGTCTCAAATCCTGAGCTATGACGGCTCATTAATGTTGCAGAGATTAGGTGGGTAGGTGACCTAGTAGAATAAAGTCAATGAATAATCATCGCCAGTGTTCTTCATGTTCATCTTTGGGAGGGGCGTTCTTCAATGGAGAAGATATGTTTCTCCAAGTGCTCTTCCTCTCCCACGTTTCCACCAAAAGGAATGTTCCCAGAATAATATATTGTCTATTATTTTAATCGTTAGAACACAAATTGAAAAAGGTGAATTAATTGAAAAGTCTTCTCCAATTTAATTCATTAGGTTTTCACATGAATTGGAGAGTTTTCACAAATTCAAAAATTAGGGGAGGTGGAGAGGCCCTCCCTCATTAATGAGGGAGAGTTGAGAGGTTATACACTCTTCCCAATAATAGGGGTCGGGTTGTCCCCACCCCTAAAATTTAAATGAGTGGTTATGGTCTCGGGAGGTCCCCACAACGTAACCTCTCACGAGGGGATAAATTTGGGTGGGCCCCATCACCTTAACATCTCATCAGGGGTTAGAGTGTGGTGGTCCCACCTCCAAATCCCAAGTGTAGGTTTTAACCAACAATTGAACACATGGAAAGATAAAATAAAATAATGTGTTCAACACTTTATTTTATTACTTTTTTATAAAAATCTAAAAACTAACTTTATTTATTGACCATCTGTCATGTAGGTGAAAGTATTCTTAAATGAATACTGGTGCTGTGAGTTCAACGATGCCCTCAGATTTCAGTTCCGAGCACCAGTTCAAAAATTATAATATCCCAATCGTATGTTTACTGAACGTACCTGAATAACACTTCAGAAGATGATTTCGGGCACAACTGGCCTCCGAATCAATAGTCGTAAATTGTCACGGACTCGTAAAAATACCATGTATTTAAGAAACAAATTCCTGCTGAATTTCCAAGTCTTTATAGAATAACATTCTAACCCCTCTCTATCTCCCCATACCCCCTCTCTCATTATGTTATTTTTTAAATTATGAAAATGTGATCATTTTTTGATATCATTTTCTTTAAATATTCAATTTCTCTCTCTAGTAAATATTAAATAAGAATTATCATATAATTTTTATCACATTTAAAACATACAATATCATATTCATGGCAATGAATAACTTAATTATTATCTTTAGAGTATTTAAAAATACAATAAAATACATTTAATCCAATTGCCTATCTTCTATATCATGTATATTATATATCATACTACAATATTCTATATATTTTCCGTATTTTTCGCCATATTATATTCTATATAAACATTAAAATATTTTTTTAACATTGAAAATTTTTCTCATGACTCTTGAAATGTTTTTTTCTCTCAAAAGTATGTTTCATATAATAGTTCAACATTTAAATAATCAAATATCACTATTAACATTGACATGTATATTATATATGATATTAATATCATACAAAACCTTTGTATTACCATGCATTAAATTTAAAAATTTACATATAACATTATGAAAAAATTATTTTTTCTCAAATTTCATTTTGATAATGTTATATATGATTTTAGGATTCATTAAAATTTTAAAATGTTCTTTAAAAAATTCTAATGTAATCCAATGTTAATTTATTAGTATTAACTCAAAATTTCACATTGCTATCAACTCTGCTCAAGACCATGTTTGGAATTTTAAAATTTCATTTATTACTACTGGTTTGTTATATAAAAACTCAAATTTCCTTATCAATATATAAATTTTTATTAATGTTATTTAAAAAACATTATTATTAATAGTATGGTGAATAGATAATCATCAATTGTAGTTTTCTTATTTCAACTACACTAAAATTTCATTATTTTAAATGAATATTCTCCCACCATTACTTGGGTTTTTTAATCAATATATGAGGTATTTGTACTTCTTGATTACTGGTGTATTGTTATTTATATTTACTATCAAAATATTTTATTAATAAATTATTATTCTTAAATTATTTCCAATAAAACTCTCAAACTAATCATGAATCATTTGGTAAAACATCCTCAAAACATATTTCACTTCCATTCATGTATTTCATTTAGTACATCTCAACATTATTTAGTTATATAATATTATTCCATAACTCTTGATATAGCACAATTAACATCGTTATTTTTTGTTTCCAAATAGTTTTATATCACCAAATTTAAAATAAGAATATTTCAATTGATATCTAATAAATATGTACATATATAGAAATATGAATAATGATAGAAATATTATAATTCAAGGTTACACTGCAATAATAGAAAATAATACCTTTATTATCAACTTATTCATGTCACTCTTTATCATGCATGTTGTACATAAATCTCTCTAATCACAAGTCACATACATTTTCCAAACACATGTCTATAACATCACCATATAAAAACTAACCTACTAATTCATTGTAAATAAAATCATATAAAATATCTACATGTTAATGAGTTATAGATATGTTTAATATCCCCAATATAATTTAATTTCCTCTAAAACACAAATATTAAACTATTTTAATTGAAAATGTTTTTTATGAACATTTTTGTGGATTGTATGATATGGAAATGACCTAGATGATACATATCACATGTGAGAAATACTGAATCCATTTACATGATTAAAATATCAATGTAATAACTAATTCAGTAGTAATTTCTAATAAGAATATATATATATATATATATATATATTAACAATTACTTTCCTATCTAGTGATGTAGTGGTGGGAACCTCCCAAAGTGATTCAGGAATGTGTTTTGTATATTACTACTAAAAATAGATGTTGGAAATATAACACACATTTTTTGAGACTTCATGGAACGTTTTTTCATTAAAAAAATTCTAATAATGGGAATCCAAATAGGTTAAGGCCTCATTGAATTTTTAGTATTCCATTTTAGATCATGTGGAGCTAAAACTAGAATAGTGATAATGAATTGTGGCCGATTAAAAATATAGTTTTACTATGGAGTTTTGTTGATGTTTTTGAGTGTAATAATTGCCATAATGAATGATCATTGTTCACATGACCATAATATGAGGCTATTATTGATAGGTGCATCACAATAATGGACTTTTTCAATCCCATGAAATTTCATAAACCACCCTTGTCACACACCATCCCTACTAGAGGATACTATACATGGGGTCTTATACATCAGAACCATATAATATGAGTAATTAATATTATATAGTCACACATAGTGTAGAAATAGAAACAAATGTAATTTTATTTTGTAAAAATTGGGAAAAATTGATAAATTGAATTGATACATCATCTTCCCCAAACTAAGGTATCATTTTGTCACTTTATATTTTATATTTATCCAAAAACTCTGAAAATGAACATGAAATTGTGGGTTACATAATTTTATGGGTTTTTATGACAATAAAATCTCTTTGAAATTCCACATCACTCATATTCCACCAAAATATGTTAAAAGAATTCATCTAGGTTTTTTATACTACCTTACCACATATCCATCTAACACCATTAACAAAATACTGTGGAAACAAAATCCTAAGGAAATACATCTTTAATTATTTCCCTTAGAGTGACACATCACCCTATCTTTAAATGTGAGATAAAATTTCCCTAGCCACCTAATTAGACAAAAATATCCTAGTATTCCATTAAGATTCCATATTCTCCATGTGTGAGTATTCATTATTCACTTCTCCTCAGTTCATAAATTAGAATACAACTTTATCGGATCCTCACTTTGGTGAACATTTATCATTGGAATCTACCTGGATAAAATTTATCACATTCCTATAATAGTGGATTATGGATTGACTTAGGCATCCATTATAGTAACAATTTTCCCTATCACATGTGGAATGCATAGAAAAATTCTATATGCATTACTTTTTCTCATCGATTATTAAAATGGTTTTATTAATATTTCATAAAATAAACTTTGGAATACCATTAGACAATTTTAAATCAATAATATGTTTTATACCACAATGTATCCCCCACAACCTCTGTGATTATATTACAAAGATACAAAAACAACAGAGAAACTCATGTAGTAGGTATTCAACTAATAAAATTATTATCCTATTTTCCCTAACCATATTTTAATCCCATAAGAATTAAGATTTTATATCCCCTATGGTAACAACGTATATTTACATGAGTATGCTGATGAGACGTCACATATTCTTGTATTGTCATCTAGATTACCCCCAATTCATGATGGCCTCTTTATTCTACCAAATGAAGCATGAATGAGACGTTATCGTCAGGTAGAATATATAGAAACCATTTTCCCATTTTTGATTCCCTTAATATTGATCTCAAATGATCCATTGACATCTAAATAATGGAATCTAATTAATTAGACACTACATCAACCTCATTGGGCTTTTAAAGACCCAAAAATTTCAAGGATAATTTTTTCTTAATTTTCATTGGAATTTTAAAAGAACGCAGTTTCTGATGGAACCTGATTCTGAGGCCCGGTGTGCCCGGAATCATTTTCCAATGTTTGGCTCGGGTACGTTCAGTGAACGAACGAGTGGGTTTTTCTAACTTTTTAACTGTTTCTCAGAATTGAATTCTGAGGGCACCGATGGAACCGTAGCGCCGGTAATTGCTTAGGAACGCCATTTCCGGAGTTGCGTTTTCATGAGAGAAGATGATAAAAATTGTGGAAGTTTAATTTATAAATTAACTACAATTTTTATTTTCTTTTAGTGGTTTAAGGCTTTGGGTGGATGTTGGGTAACTACCCAACTTCCCAAGAGAGGTTATGAGGGTGATGGGGCCCATACGAACCCCACCCCTTCATATTCTTCAACCCCCCTCAACTCACCATTATCTCTTGATAACTTAAACATTAATAACATATGTTATTAATTAATGAGTTAAGTGTGGCTTTTTAAATTTCAAACTCTTGAAATTGAAAAGTTATGTTATGTTAATAAAATAAGAGGTGAGCTTATTTTATTTTGGGTTAGTTTCTTGTGGTGGAGTCTTGTGGAGAAAAAGGATAAGGATTGAAGAGTGTCTTCATCTCCTTCGTCGAAGAACACGAAGAATGCGAAGAACGTGAAGAACGCAGGATTCCTCGGAGGTCGACGTCTCCTTCCACGATGTCTCCTTCTGTGACGCCGATGACGTCTTCTCTCGCGATGTCTCTTTCCGCGAAGAATCCTCGTTCGACGAACCTCCGTTCAAGCAACATCGAGGTAGGGAATTGTTTTGTGAATATTAATGAACCCCATGTTACTTCCTTCTAAATCAAAGAACGCGGATCAACTAAACATAAAGTTGATCCGTGAATAATATGTTGCGGGTTGGGAATTCTTGTTTGCGGGAAAACTGTAGGGGAATTTATTTTGGTGTTCTCTTATCTATTGTGAAAAGAACGATGAGCGCGGACCAACCAATTCCGGGTTGATCCGCGGATCATTCGTTCATGCGGATTGATGTTGAGGATTATTATTTTAATTTTTTCGTGATTATTACCTTGACAATATTCGTGAAATAAGACCATTTTCTATCAATTAACGAGAGGGGGCCGGACCGCACAAACACGGCCGACCCTCCTCCTTATCCATGGGGGTTTCGTTTGTGGATTGAAACAGGAATGGCGCGGTGCCGTCGCAACGCGTGGAAACGTGCGGAAAAGAATGCGCGACACCATCACGCCGCGCCGTGAAAACGAACAAGGACGCGACGCCGTCGCGCCATGTCGGAGAAACCCGAAGACATCCGCGGACAGAGTCGGGCCACGACGAAGGGGCGCGGCGCCATCGCGTCACACCGGAGTACCATGAAGATGGCGCGTTTTGTTAATTGATGCGCGGATTGACGGGAGATGACAAACGAAGCCGAACGGGCGTTGTGGGATCTTTTCAGCGAAGGTCGGAACCCGGGGTGACCATTGGCGAAGACCGCTGGCGAATCGGACCACCGGAGCGCGTTCGGTGGTCCGCGGAAGCCCCTGCCAGCGCGCCACGCCGGTGCGGCGGCGCCGGCGGTCGGGGGTGGCGGCGCCCGGAGTGCCACCAGAAGAATCCGTCGCGGCTGAAGCCGCGACGGAAGAGCGCGGTCCCGCGACTGCGCGGGACCGGAGGGGAGCGGCGGGATGCGGCCGGCTGCCGCGTCCGCTGGAACGGGCGGCCCCAACCGCGGGGCTGCGACTCTTCACGCGGGGGCAGCGCCCCCCGCACGGTTCAGCCGTTCGGCCGAACCCCCAGCCGAGCCGGGATGGCTTGGGCAGACTGGGCTAGGCTGCGCCCAGCCGGGCCGGACCGCGATGGTCGGGCCGGACCCACACCCGGGTTGGGTCGACCCGGTTCGGGCCGACCCAGGGGGTCTCGGGTAGGGTCGGTCCGGGCTCGAAACCCCCGTTTTCGGACCCCTCACGGTCTTTCACCCAGATCTTGAGCTGTAGACCGCCGATCGATGCACCGTCAGCGGCGATGCGATCCTTGGATTGAGACGGTCGTTTCGGTATATCGCACTCAAAGTTTCGGAACACTTTGGGTTCGGCCGGGTTGGTTCGGATACGACTCCAACCGGGCCCTCAGAGCAGAAACACTTATATCTTGAGCTTCGGACGTCCGATTGACGTGCCGTCGACTTTGATGGATTCCTCTAAGTGAGACGGATATTTAGGCTTAATCCGCTCGAGGTTTGGATGCCGTCGGAGTGCAGTCAGGTTGGTTCGCTCATGAAACCAACCGGGCCCCTAGAACAAAAAAGGCAATAACTCACAGACCGGGCGTCCGATTGACGCGTCCTCTGTCTCGTTGAATTCCGCTTGATGAGACGGATCATTTGGCATACTTTTCCCGAGTTTTGTATACTGTTGGATAGTGGTCGGGTTGGATTGTACCCGAAATCCAACCGGGCCCTTGGAACGGAAAAGCTGCTGTCTTTCAGACCAGACGTCCGTTTGACGAACCGTCAGCGGTGTTGGTGATCACATTGAGAAACGATCCCTATGAGTATACCCTATGAGAGTTCGGGGTAGAGTTGAGATACGGCCAGTTTGGATCGCTCATGAAACCAACCGGGCCCCTGGGACGAAAAGGCTAATAACTCACAGACCGGGCGTTCGATTGACGTGCCGTCTGTTGCATTGAGACCCCTATGACGAGGCATTCCCTTGAGATACTTATTCGTGGTACTTTGAGATACTTGGAGTATCGACCTATAGCTCGTGGAGCGGACCCTCCCAGAGACGAGCGTGTAGAGTACGGAGACCATGTAGCCGACTGCGACCTGACGACTACTTGACTCACTCGACTTGGAGTGAGTCGACTAGCCCAGTGGACGGAGCACTACTTTGTTTGGGTGCAGACCCATGGCGGACGGAGCACTACCTATGTGACAGTGCAGACCCGCCGTACTCATCCGGAGAGTACCTCAGCAGGCTACTAGGGGGTGTGCACTACTGTGTTTGGGTGACATACCCCGGCGGGAAGCACTACTGTGTTTGGGTGGCTGACCCGCGGTACTCGACAGGAGGAGTACCTCAGCAGTCTAAGGTTAGTGAGCGATACCTCGGAGTCGTGACAGGACCACTGTACACTCCAGAGACGGGGCTCTTCAGCAGTTACGGTTTTGATAATGAAAAATCCTGGTTGGAGCTGAAACTTTTGACCTTTATGTTTACCTCATGATTGAGACGGGTCACTTGATAACTTAGGTATATGTATGGGCATATACCTGGATACTGGTTATCCTTTGTTTTAATGATCTTGGTGTTTTCCTCATTATTGATCTGGGTTACTTGATAACTTAGGTATATGCATGGGAATATACCTAAGTAGAGGTTATCTATTGAGATCTTCTTTGTGGCTATCCTTGTTGGTTTTTACTGAGACCTTGAGGGTCTCAGGGTCCCTAATGAGTATCTTTATACTCAACCCTGCACGGGCTATGCCCGCACCTCGTTGTGTTGGTTGCAGACGACGGGCAGTGCTGACGGAGGCCGAGTGTTCGAGGATTGGACGGTACCCGGAGGTGGAATACATGACGAGTCAGTACCCGGAGGTGGACTACACGTGGAGTCAGTATCCAGAGGTGGACTTCGCGATGATACGACACACAGAGGAGGTTGATGGGCGAGAGCGTTGTGGAGGCTATATGTACCTACCCTTCAGGTAGGATCCGTGGTGGATGATCTAGGAGCTGCGCCATCTGTACCTACCCTTCAGGTAGGATCCGGGGAGGACGACCCAGGAGCCGCTTCTGTTCTTCCAGCTGTTGTCATTTTTTGTTGTACTTTTTTCATTTGTAGTTGTACTTTCTTTTGGGTTTGTATTCTGGCCCATTTACCTTTCAGCAGTTTTCTTTGTACTTAGTGTTATACTTCTGCTTGTACTCTGTGGTGTTTTGTTTACTTTTATAAAGGAAATTCCTTCCCAGTTATCGGGATTTACACCTTTGGTGCTAGTCTCCAGCCCCTGGCCTATAGAATGCGGGCTTGGGGTAGTCACGACACAGGCCCCGAGGACGGGTCGTGACAAATTGGTATCAGAAGAGTCGGTTATACCGCAAAACTTATAACTCTGATATTTTCTTTCTGTGAAGCAATAGTGTTAAGGGTACCGAGTGTGGTCTTCAGCTCAGGGATTCCAGAGTTGGTGCGGGCAGCCGACGTATCCATACACTAGGACCCTGATAACTGGATTCCGACTTTGTGCACGAAAACACTGATTTCATGTGTGTTTCCAAAAGTTTTTTTTAAATATCAGCTCAAACCAGGTCAGCTCACCAGGTATAATCGTTTGACCGTGTCACGTTGTTTCATTCAGGATGCCTTTTCTCGGACGACCAGCTAGAGCCCAAAGGGATGTGCGTATTGACATCCTGTCGGGAGACGAGGCTTCGATACAGGGCCCTCTTATAGTTGAGGCACCAGCGGAGGCACCAGCGGTACTACCATACGTTGGGCCACCGATGCCACCATCCCCAGCATTAGGTGATGCACGCCACTTGAGTGCGCTGCACGAGTTCCAGTGCCAGAGGCCACCTAGGTTCCGGGGAGAGACGGCCCCGCAGGTGGCTGCGGTTTGGCTGGAGGCTGTGGTGAGAGTCTTCAGGCTAGTGGGGACACCTGCAGATTTCATGGTGATCTTTGTTGCCATCCTTTTTTCAGGCAGCAGCAGGCAGGTGGTGGAGCCACTTGTTCCAGTTTTGCGATGGGATGACCTTCGCATTGGAAGACTTCAAGACCCTCTTCAGGGTGGAGTTTGTGCCAGTATCTTTACACCCCGAGCGTGTTCAGGAGCTGCTGCCTTTGCCACGTGGTATTCGATCAGTAGCCGAGTCATCTTTGGGAAGTAGACAGATGATGCAGATGTACAGGAGGACCAGACCAGTAGTTGGGCGATCATGGGTTTTAGGATCGGTGGTGCGGGGCACCCGGGGTGGGGACAGAGCTAGGCATGCCAGAAACAGACAGTGTTACTCATGCGGCAGAAAGGGTCACCTGGCATGTGACTGTCCGACTCCTCGTACAGTTGATCTGTAGGCTTTGGAGGAGCCACCGAGGCAGAAGCAGCGATGGGTTCTTGACCAACAGTCGAGCAGTGGACAAGGCAGTAGATCTTCGGGAGCAAGTAGACCGGAGCGGAACTAGTGGATACGTCCCTTGTACTTCTAGTTCCATGTTTCTGTTGTATTCATGTCTTTGTACTATGAGCTGCAATAATAAAAAGACACTTATCTTTGTTTTCTTTCCTGTCCTTTTGTTTGGTTGATACTGAGTGGTCACGGTTAAAACTATTGACTTGACCCTCACTTTTGAGATTTCTACTGGAGGAGACCTAGTGACCTCACACTGATGTCGACAGTGTGACTCGACCCTTGGAGGCGAGAGTGACTGTTAGATCTCTTAGTAGTTACGTCGAGGCCTTACGACGTCACCCATGGCATGAATGTGTCATTCATGTCAGGATTGACTGTATTAGGCAATGGTCATGGTTCATCGAGGGGATGAGACCTAGTTTCTCTTTTCGGCAAAGGAGAAATTTTAGCAGCTCTTCCAGATAGTATGCAAAGAAGGTGCAGATCATCCAGGAGCGGATGAAGACTGCACAGTGTAGTAAGAAACAGGAAACTGGTGCCAATCTTAGAGACACGAGCATGTTAAATGTTTAAAGAAGATGAAGCTTTAAGGAGAGATGAGTCTGCGAAGCAGTAGACGTGGAGGCAGAGCTAGGAGAGCAGCATGAGGTGGTGTACATCTTAACATGCTACAACCACCCACCATAGTTATCCCCGCCAGGCTCAGGGAGCTGGAGGGCGGAGGAAGAATGCAGCTGCACACGGTCAAGGAGTGTGACCCAGTGGCTCTAATAAATGATTCAAGGGACAGTCTGTATCCACTACTAGCTGCTATAGTAACAGACGTCGATATGAACCATTCCTTTCTTTCGCAAATCTTGTTCCAGACCTAGAGTTTCTGGAAGCCGTGGACTTGACCCTCACGTCTGGAGATACCTTGGGAGGAGACTCGATAATCACACTTACGCCGACGGTGTGGTCAGACCCTCGAGGCGAGAGTTTCAGTTGGAATCTCTTGGTGGCAGCATCGAGGCCTTACGACGTTAGGTTGAGTGAGGAATGGGCAATAACTATTCATACTCAAAATGACGGTTTTAGGCAAACGTCGGGATGGGTTTTCCTTGGTCGGCGAAAAGGAAAACCCAGGCAGCACATGATAAACTCTTTCACAGGAGGGTGCGACCGATCACTCTTGAGTCGGTCAACCATACCCTTGGGGAAGCAGTCGTTTGAGTTTCAGTTCTAACAGGAATTGGAGACCTCTAGAGTTTGAGGATGACGATCACATCCTTATACGGGTCTCACCTCAACGAGGTTTACGGAGATGTGGCCAGGGCGGAAAGTTATCTCTGAGGTTCAATGTACCTTTCTTGGTCCTCAGCTGGGTAGGAGAGTTGGTTTACCACTTGACCCATCCACCTCAGTTGCACCAGGTGCATGACGTTTTCCAGGTATCTCAACTGAGGAGATACGCGCTCGACCCTTCGCATATCATCGACCACGAGGAGCAGGACGATGGCGATGTGGTTACTTCCACAGAGGTTCTAGTTGGGATCGAGGATAGACATGAGCGGATCCAACGAGGATGGTTGATTCCTCGGGTGCGCTGTCTTTGGCAGTACGGAAACTCCAGATAAGCACATGGGAGCGGAAGGCTCATGTGCGTGCTCAATACCGCTTTTGTGACCCTAGTTTGTGTTGAAGATTTACGTGGACGTAAAGCCCTTAGGTGGGAGTAATGTAAAGACCCTGAAATTTCAAGGAAATTTTTTTCTTAATTTTCTTTGGAATTTTACAAGAACGCAGTTTCTGACGGCACCTGATTCTGAGGCCCGGTGTGCCCGGAATCATTTTCCGAAGTTTGGCTCGTGTATGTTCAGTGAACGAACGAGCAGGTTTTTCTACCTTTTGAACCGTTTCTCGGAATCGAATTCCGAGGGCACCGATGGAACCGTAGCACCGATAATTTCTTAGGAACGCCATTTCCGGAGTTTCATTTTCATGAGAGAAGACGATAAAAATTGTGGAAGGTTAATTTATAAATTAACTACAATTTTTATTTTCTTTTAGTGGTTTAAGGATTTGGGTGGAAGTTGGGTAACTACCCAACTTCCCAAGAGAGGTTATGAGGGTGATGGGGCCCACACGAACCCCACCCCTTCATATTCTTCAACCACCCTCAACTCACCATTAACTCTTGACAACTTAAACATTAATAACTTATGTTATTAATTAAGTGAGTTAAGTGTGGCTTTTTAAATTTCAAACTCTTGAAATTCAAAAGTTATGTTATGTTAATAAAATAAGAGGTGAGATTATTTTATTTTGGGTTAGTTTCTTGTGGTGGAGTCTTGGGGAGAAAAAGGCTAAGGATTGAAGAGTCCCTTCATCTCCTTCGTCGAAGAACACGAAGAACGCGAAGAACGTGAAGAACGCCGGATTCCTCGGAGGTCGATGTCTCCTTCCGCGACGCCTCTTACCATGATGTCGATGATGTCTTCTTTCACGACGTATCTTTCCACGACGAATCCTCATTCGACGAACCTTCGTTCAAGCAACGTCGAGGTAGGGAATTGTTTTGTGAATATTAATGAACCCCATGTTACTTCCTTCTAAATCAAAGAATGCGGATCAACTAAACATCAAGTTGATCCACGAAGAATATGTTGCGGGTTGGGAATTCTTGTTTGCGGGAAAACTGTAGGGGAATTTATTTTTGTGTTCTCTTATATTTTGAGAAAAGAACGACGAGAGCGGACCAACCAATTCCTGGTTGATCCGCGGATCATTCGTTCATGCAGATTGATGTTGAGGATGATTATTTTAATTTGTTCGTGATTATTACCTTGACAATCCTCATGAAATAAGACAATTTTCTATCAATTAATGAGAGGTGGCTAGACCTTAGAAACACGGCCGACCCTCGTCCTTATCCTTGTGGGTTTCTTTTATGGATTGAAACGGGAGTGGCGCGGTGTCGTCGCACCGCGCCGAAACGTGCGGCAAGGAATGCGCGGCGCCACCGCGCCGCGCCGTGAAAACGAACAAGGACGCGACACCTTCGTGCCGCGTCGGAGAAACCCGAAGACATCCACGGACGGAGTGGGGCCACGACGATGGGGCGCGACACCATCACGTCGCACCGGAGAACCACAAAGATGGCGCGTTTTGTTAATTGATGTGCGGAATGACGGGCGACGACAAACGAAGCCGCCCGTGAGTTGTGGGATCTCTGCAGCGAAGGTCAGATCCCAGGGTGACCATTGGTGTAGACCATAGGCGAATCGGACCACCGGAGCACGTCCGGTGGTCCGCGGAAGCCCCTGCCTGCGCGCCACGCCAGTGCGGCGGCGCCGGCGGTCGGGGGCATGGGCGCCCGGAGCGCCACCGGATGAATCCGCTGCGGCTGAAGCCGCCGCGGCGGAGCGCGGTCCCGCGACTACGCAGGACCAGAGGGGAGCGGCGAGACGCGGCCGGCTGCCACGTCCACTGGCACGGGCGACCCCAACCGCGGGGCTGCGACTCTTCATGCGGGGGCAGCGCCCCCCGCACGGTTCGACCGTTCGGCCGAACCCCCGGTCGAGCCGGGCCGGCATAGGCAGAGCAGGCCGGACTGCGCCCAGCCGGGCCAGACCGCGCCGGCCGGGCCGGACCCCCACCCAGTTCGGGTCGACCCGGTTCGGGCCGACCAAGGGGGTGTCGGGCCGGGTCGGTCCGGGACCGAAACCCCCCGTTTTCAGACCCCTCACGGTCTTTCGCCCATATCATGAGCTGTAGATCTCCGATCAATGCACCGTCAGTGGCGATGTGATCCTTGGATTGAGACGGTCGTTTCGGTATATCGCATTCAAAGTTTCGGAACACTTTGGGTTCGGCCGGGTTGGTTTAGATACGAAACCAACCAGTCCCTCAGAGCGGAAACACTTATATCTTGAGCTCTGGACGTCCGATTGACGTGTCGCTGACTTTGATGGATTCCTCTAAGTGAGATGGATCTTTTTGCATACTCCGCTTGAGGTTTGGATGCCGTCAGAGTGCAGTCAAGTTGATTCGCTCACGAAACCAACCGGGCCCCTGGAACGAAAAAGCCAATAACTCACAGACCGGGCGTCCGATTGACGCGCCGTCTGTCTCGTTGAATTCTTCTTGATGAGACAAAACTTTTTGCATTCTTCGCCCAAGTTTTGGTTGCTGTTGGATAGTGGACGGGTTGGATTGTACCTGAAATCCAATCGGGCCCTTGGAACAGAAAAGCTGTTATCTTTCAGAGCATACGACTGTTTGACGAACCGTCAGCGGCGTTGGAGATCACGTTGAGAAACCATCCCTATGAGTATACCCTATGAGAGTTCTGGGTATAGTTGAGATATGGCTGGTTTGGTTCGCTCACAAAACCAATCGGGCCCCTGGGACGAAAAGGCTAATAACTCACAGACCGAGTGTTCGATTGACGCGCCGTCTATTGCGTTGAGACCCCTATGACGAGATGGTCCCATGAGATACTTTTTCGTGGTAATTTGAGATACTTGGAGTATCAACCTGTAGCTCGTGGAGCAGACCCTCCCAGAGACGAGCGTGCGGATTACGGAGACCGTGTAACCGACTGAGACCTGACGACTGCTTGAACGACTCGACTTGGAGTGAGTCGACTAGCCCAGTGGACAGAGCACTACTTTGTTTGGGTGCAGACCCATGGTGGATGGAGCACTACCTGTGTGACAGTGCAGACCCGCGGTACTCGTCCGAAGAGTACCTCAGCAGGCTACTAGGGGGTGTGTACTACTGTGTTTGGGTGACATACCCCAGCGGGAAGCACTACGGTGTTTGGGTGGCTGACCCATGGTACTCGACATGAAGAGTACCTCAGCAGTCTTAGGTTAGTGAGCAGTACCTCGGAGTCGTGACAGGACCACTGTACACTCCAGAGGCGGGGCTCTTCAGCAGTTATGGTTTCGATAATGAAAAATCCTGGTTTGAGCTGAAACTTTTGACCTTTGTGTTTACCTCATGATTGAGATGGGTCACTTGATAACTTAGGTATATGTATGGGAATATACCTGGGTAGTGGTTATCCGTTGTTTTCATGATCTTGATGTTTTTCTCATGATTGAGATGGGTCACTTGATAACTTAGTTATATGCATTGGCATATACCTAAGTAGAGGTTATCTGTTGAGATCTTCTTTGTGGTTATCCTTGTTGGTTTTTAGTGAGTCCTTGAGGGTCTCGGGGTCCCTACTGAGTATCGTTATACTCACCCCTGCACCGGCTATGTCTTCACCTCGTTGTGTTGGTTGCAGACAACGGGAAATGCTGACGGAGGCCGAGTGTTCGAGGATTGGACGGTACCTGGAGGTGGACTACACGACGAGTCAGTACCCGGAGGTGGACTACACGAGGAGTCAGTATCTGGAGGTGGACTTCGCGACGAGATGACACACGGAGGAGGTTGACGGGCGAGAGAATTGTGGAGGCTATCTGTACCTACCCTTCAGGTAGGATCCGGGGTGGACGATCCAGGAGCTGCGCAATCTGTACCTACCCTTCAGGTAGGATCCGAGGAGTACAACCCTGGAGCCGCTTCCATTCTTCCAGCTGTTGTCAATTTCTATTGTACTTTGTTCAGTTGTAGTTGTGATTTTTTTGGGTTTGTATTCTGGCCCATTTACCTTTCAGCACTTCTCTTTGTACTTAGTGTTTTACTTCCGCTTGTACTATGTGGTGTTTTGTTTACTTTTATAAAGGCAATGCCTTCCCAGTTATCGGGATTTATGCATTTGGTGCTAGTCGCCAGCCCCTGGCCTATGGAAGGCGGGCTTGGGGTAGTCATGACATGGGCCCTGAGGACGGTTCATGACAGGGCTATATTCCTAGTCCGTACATTCACCCTTTTGTCAGACCATCTATCAAAAAATTGTTTATGAATTCATATTTATCTCATTTATTGAATAAAACAACCTATCCCATGTTGTATTAATATGGATAATCTCTAAATTTTCCCTTCTAATTATTAGTTATGGAAGTGGAAGGTAATTTTCATAATCACTAAATAATTATTAGAAGGTCATGCCACTCCAGAAATCATCCTCAAAGTGATATATCCTAATGAGTGATCCTTTGTAATATGACATATTCCTTGATATCTATTGTAACATGAACGAATATTTTCCAAATAAATTGATGAAGAATTTGAAATTATTATTCATGATATACACTATCCCTTACAATTCACTATCACTGAGATAGACATATCATATAATGATAAACTATTGTGTGTTTTCCTAACTGAATATATAAAGCATTGAAAGTCAAACAACATTAACATAGGTTTCTATTAATTAAGACTCATAAGACACCTCTATATGGTTAAATATAAATATCTCATATAACCTTTTTGAAAATATTAAGTGGCATATCAATTGGTATTAGTGCCATGCCCATAAATGTTACCTAGACTATACTTGTTACATGTATCAAAAATCTATGGTGATTCCCATTATGTGGAAGATAATAATGTGGGTTATGATTATCATTATATGATTATGTATGATTCCCCTCTCATGGGATCAATCCCAACTTCACATCAACATCTTCCTCCATAGATGGATATAAAATCCAGAGTACCAAACAATAGTGAATTAATCCACTAGAAACACATTGTTGTATGAAAGGGATAGATAACCTTGTTTATATTAATATATTAACACTTTCATGTCTTTTTAGGTTAATTATAACATATATAAATAGTTTCACACATTTAGTTCAAAAAAAAAGCATGAATCTAGAGTAAATATATATATAAAATCACAATTTTAATAAATAACCCCCCCACATGGTGTGAAATTTCCAACCTTCCATCCTCTTTAAAAAGGTAAAAATGCAGTGTCACTAGAAAAGATCTAGTGATCATACATTGTTTTGGAACTCATCTACATTACCTAAAAATTACAAGATGGCTATATACTGTGAAAAATCCTCTAACATCGGTTCGTGGTATCTTAAAAACTGTTGTGAGTGAATGTAATATTCCTTGTTGAATGTTTCAATAAGAAATATAAAATATAGCTAAGGATATATGTATTCTCTAAATCACTAATATATATCAATAGTTCTACCTTGGAAATGTGAATTTATTCAAATAGTTAATTGATTTTTGGGAATATATATATGTACCCACATTACATGATAATTGTATCTTTGAAGAATTATTAAGGATGATATATATAGGGACTTTGAGTTAGATTCATATTTAAATCTATTGAAAACATTATTATTTTTACTACATGTTCATTGTGATTTTTAGATGGATTTCTATGTATTGATCATGATTTTCATTATAATATATGATTACATTGGTTGTTGTTGATATTCATACACATTACTAATTATTAATCCATATAGATATTAAATTAACTGAAGGTTACCTCACTACATTATATTATCATATTAAATAATGTCATTCATCACCATACATGTAAAAATTATTATTTATTTCAAATATATCCATGAAGATTAGTAATTTTGGAAGATTGATGATCATGGAATAAATAGTGGAATTGAAAATATAGATATCTAGTAGAATTTTGATATTATTTTGAGTATTTTATATATATATATATATATATATATATATTTGTTCGGATGAAATTTTTTCAAGAATAAATTGATATAATTAGTTATTAAAATATATCTTTTAACAAAATATATGAAGTTATTATTATATATTTTGGAGTTATACCACTAATTTATATTCATAAAAAATTATTTTTTTCGACTCATTTGTTTTTTGAAAGATAATATTATGTTACAAATGGTTTATAGGTATTGAGTCCCTTGATCATGTGGATACCATAATTCTAGATTGTAAAAAATAGACTAGTGTAGGTGGGTATTAGGATAACACATGAACATAAGAAAATAGTAGAAATATAATTATCAGGATAATTTGATCGTGAATGGAGTACGGAACATGTGACAATTGGTTGTGATAAATATTTATATTTCATTCATTGGATCAACTATTCATGTAATCTCAATAGAGAACATTGAAAAGGTTTATCAAGTTGACATATTCTTAAAAATTATTCTCACTGACGTGAAATACCTAAGACCATTAAATTTAAAAATGAATTGTAATGGGAATTTTTGTGTCCCATATATCTATATTTTGAACATATTTTTTTAGAAATAATTTAATTTGGTTTTGGGATAGTTATTGTGGGATATACATGTACAATATTTTTTGAATTCCACAAAATATTTTATTATATTAAGTGATATATGATCTTCTAGGGAATGTTTGAATGTATTTTCAATATCAATAATCTTATATATGAAGTAGTGATTATAGTTAAGAGTATAATTATACAAATTGGAAGAATCAAAGTTATATACCTTTAGATATTTTATATTAGAGTAAAATATTTAATTATGTAATTAACTAACTGAATAGTGATACCGCCTTCTACATCGATGATGTAGAAATAATTTATTTTTTTTATTAATTTATCCCTTTAATTTTATAAATTTTATATATTATTGATAATCTATTTTGGACAAAATTTGACATACTTGACAATTTCTCATGTTGTTTTTAATTTATTAAACTAAATTTTCACCATATTGTGTTCCACTAGTGTGTTTTTAAAATTGTTCATCAATGTGACTAGAATTCTAATAAAATCATATTTATAGTTAATATAGCTACACATATGATTGACACATATCAATAGAATTTATTTAGTCAAAAATTTCACTTGATTAATATATAAGAATGTACTCTAAAATAATTCAATTAGATAATTTAAAATATAATTTTATGGAAGCTTGTTATACATGAGAATTTAATATGTTTCTTCTTCTGATGGATAGGAACATATCTTGATATCAGATTTTATATATTTGAAATCAAATATATATATATTTTTACATGGATAATTAGATGATGGAAGTAGATTACATTAATGGAATCAATATTTTCTCCCATATTTGTATATGTTTTATGAAATATCTTGATTTATACTACTAGGTTCATTTATATATGGATATAAAAAAATTATTAAATTTTAGGGAATGGTTCGTGATAAAATTTCAGCCATTATGATCTATTTTTGGGATAATAAGACTCAAAAATGAGACTACACTGCCTAAACATCCACCATAGAGTACGAAAACCATGATAGAACCATTCTCTCATTATTATGAAAATCAATATTTTCAAATATCAGTAATAGAACTATTTTCCAAAAGATAATAATATATGATTATATATAGAGAATGTATTCATCAATTGATTTTTAGATGATAAAATATGTGTTATTTTGCCACCAGTATCTCTATGGTTATAATTTTTAGATGTTGACGGATTAACAAGTATGTTTGGAATTCAATATGATTGGAAAAATAATAATTATATTATATTAATTAGTAAATTAATAATTAGTTCTTGATATCATAGATGTACATTAATGATGTTTTCATGATGAAAAAAATAATTGCATGATGAATTCATTTGGTATTGTAAGGTAATTAATCTTGGAAATTTGGGGAGGCTAAATAAATGTTTATAAAAATTAAATTTTTATTTTTTAATATTTTATCATCATCATCTAGAATGATATTTTTCATGAAGTTATTTAATCATGTATCGATTGATTTTTTAAAAAATAGTTCAACATATTTATTTACTTTTTTTCATCCCATCAAGGAATAATTCAATTGATTTGGAGTAATGATTTTAAATATAATTATAACATAAATATAATTTTTAATGTAATATAATATAATATAATATGAATTTCAAAATTATATTGTATTATTATGTAATTAATCATTTGATAGATATGATTCATAATTTCCACGTTATGTCATGAGAAGTGGTTGACATGGTGATTAGTTATTAAATGATTTTTTAGTATGTACCACGAGTCATTAAAAATTTTCTTCGATATTAATTTTTATCATAGGTATGGATGGTATGTTATTTTGAGAAAATGATGAATATTCTAATAGATAGACACATTTTTTAACATTAGTTACAATATGATCATGATTTATAAAGTGAAATATTTATTTATGTTTTTTATTCATCCAATTGCTATGGATATTGATGCATATAATACTTATGAATCTAATGTCTTCTTTTATGTATGTATACCAATATTTTGATACTAATTTTGTGATTTTATGGATATATAATATTTTAGGTAAATTCATGCATTTAATATATGAGTTTAAAGAGATATATTTTATATAGGTATTCTATAATATGTGGTCAATTTTATGGTTGATCAACATAAATAGCATGATAGTAATTTTTTTAAATTTTTTTTGACTATTAATTTTAGTACATTATAACATTTGATAGAAGGTAGGTAGATATAAGAGTAAATTTTGATTTACATAGTTTCTTCTTTTTATTGATTTAATGGTTCAAAGTTGTAATATTCTAACAGTTTTTATAAATTCCACATGAATTCATTACATATGCTCATGATTTTCATTCCATGTAAAGTTTCTTTAAATATTGTAGAACCCACTTTAATAAAAATGTGAATATTTGTGGGTTTTAAGTTTCCCCATGAACAAATTTGAGTAAAAAATTAAATTATTTACTAAAAATATAATTATATAAAATTATTATTAATAGATTTATTGAATTTAAATGAATTATGTAGTTGATTTTGGAATACAATAATAATTATAGGGAATATTTTTAATAATTTCTATGTAATTTGTATCCATTGTAGTGTAGTGATTTCCCATTTTAATGGAATTTATATAAATTAAAATTAAAATTAAAATATATTAATTTTATCTATACCCTAAAATTAAATTCCAATATTTGTGGAGTGGACATGATATGAGGGTTTATGGAATGATATAACAACTATTTTAGAGAAGGATAGAGGTAGTGATTCAACATTGAAATTGACGAATCATTGGAAATGATGTATGCTAATTTTTATTTCATTACATTGTTTTTATATTAGACACAACATTTACTATTTAATTGAATACATATAGAATATTAGTTTTAAATAAGACTATATGATATTCATTACTATAACACCCAACTACCAATGTATATTTTCAAAATTAATATTTGCATAAAAAGGAATTTTGGAGATATCTTCTGTTGCCCCCAATGATATTTTTTAATTTATAATTCATATTATTAGAGATAATCAATAACCTCTTAGATCCACGATCAAGGATATAAAATGATTCAATTTAATAGGGTTCATTGAATTAAAATGCACTAATATGATGAAAATAAATATAGATGCTTATGTAATATTTCAAATAATATATTTATATTGTCGCCACTATTTTGTTTCAAAATGATATCCAAATATTCTTTGAAATAATTACATTACCTGGAGATAATGATTCTATAATTGTATCAAATGGAACTAAAAATTGAGAGTTATATTTGAGGTAACATTCTCCAGATTTAATATTTTCCAAAAAAAATTATATTATTTGTTGACTAATATTAGGAGATTAAAATTTCTAAAATAATTGTTATTAGAGGAATATATTGTTATAATTTATAACTAATTTCCATCATTTTCTATATTAGTAACTAGTAAATAATTTGTAATATTAGTTCTTATGTAGAGAACTATGTTATCGTTCGTTTTTATTCAAGTAATCAGATAGTTAAGTGAGAAATGATATCACATACTCAGTTTGGTAATGTGGTAACCATAAGGGATTTCAAACAAGATCAATAAAACCATGTGTGAGGACTTTCATCACCACACACCTCGTATTGAGAAATGTAGTTGTTAGATATGATCCATATAATATATATTATTTACCAACATGGACTATGTCATATTGACTAGTTTCTCAATAAAGATTATTATTTTTAGATCCTCTTTATCACAAAATAGTTGATGGGGGACTCATCCATGTAAAGCCACATAAATACAAACAACCTAATTGAATAAATTATAAAAATAATATATAGAATATAATCCCACTTGTTTTATTATATATATTTATTTCAATAGATCATATAGTGTTTAACGTGGTACTTATAGAATTTTTATGAGAGAACTGGCCTGTGAGGGTGTCTGTTTTGTCCATATTTAAAACTAAAAATAAAAAAACATGCCACTGAAACCCCAAATATAATTGACCAAATTTTTAATCAAACATTTTTAATTTAGAAGATAAATTATCTTATGTATTACTGAATTAATGTAAAAATAATAATTCTTATACATTTTTTATTAATGAAAAATAATTTAAAAATGTAGTTTCATGGATTTATCACAACCGATGACCAAGTGGTTATTAGGTTATTTAGATTATCTCAATGGAATGAGAATTTCATTATTATGATATGAAATTAAAAAAAAAATAAGAATCAAATAAATATTATTATTGTTTATCTAAAATGATATATATTTGTGTTTTGTTTAATATAATAGTTTACCACGTTTGATCAATGTAGTGAGATTCCAAGAAATATTACAGTAAAATAATCAGTGATTGTAAATTCATGTTGTTTATAACGATGGGGAACCATTAATCTATCTATGTGAATAACGAATTAAACTTTCATTGTGACATTAAATAATTTATTTTTCTAATAAACAAAATGGGGATAAAAAATTAAATTTAAATTTATTAGTTCTTTAAAGCATTTATAAATAAGAATAAATAAGGTATCAATAGAGGAAAAGGAAGGTATAGATAATACTAATAAATAATCACTAAAATTTATAAACGTAAAATTACCATTAAAATGTTTTAATTTAATTTAATAAAAATTGTACTTTTCAATATTGTAGTCATTTTTTTGAAGAATACTCCATAGGATTCCTCTGAATGATATAAATGTGGTTGTATATATATATATATTTATATGTTTCATTTATTTTAATAATTAAATCCGGATAAATTATATCAATGAAAATGGTCTAACATATTTAATTTGTTATTATTTATTTAATATTTAAAAAATAATGTCGCATCAACAATGATTTGATTTATCCTATATAGTGATAAATTTTAAAAAATGGATTTCAATATCCCTTTTTAATATCCTATAATTGATTAAATAAAATCAAGGACCTGTTATGGTGACTATTTTTTAATTTTTTGGAATATTTAGGACAAATATAATATTTCCATTGTATAGGAATCATAGTAGATGTACTTTGAAATACATTGAATTATAGAAAATGATTTATAATCACATGTTTTAACCTCATGGTTAAGTTATTTCTTGATGGAAAAATAGATAAAAAAACATATATAAAAATGAATATACATTTATATTATATGGGTTTAAATTGTGGGAATCCAATGTGGATAACATTTTAGAGAGATATCAACATCAGATTTCTTGTGAGATTGATTGATAGATCATTGTTTAAGAATCAACTGATATTGGTGTGTTCTAAACTGCAATGGCGTGTTGTGTATCTTGTGATGGGTGTATTTAATTGGTTGTTAGTTATATTTATGGATTCTCATGAACATGCATTATGATTAGACGCAAGTGAGAAGATATGAATGTTACTTTATCACACACTTATAGTGGATGGGACATGGGTTTTATTATATAAATATCTATTCCTATAAACCCACTTCAATTGTGTGTGACATATCAAATATTTCCATGAGATAATGTGGATATTGGTGATTTATCAACAATCTATAGAATGGAATTAGTTTATGTGGGTAATAATTATAACATTTATAAAATCCTATTGCATATTATTATGTTTTTTGACCAAATGATTTAAGAATCCATTGATATGATATCTTCTCTAGTATATTCTTTAGTTTTTTTAAGAGATATTTTGGAAGTTTGTTAGTCCTGTGAATGGTTGTCATAGAGTTTGAAAAACCATAGATTCAAATAATAATAAAAATTAGACCTTGTAGTGGATCTTTGTTTGTGCTTGTTTATCAAAACCAACAAACCATGATATAAAGGGTTCACATGGTTTTTGCATTGAAAGTACTAACCATGTGACTTAAATGAGTAAACTATTTGATGAGGTTTTAATGATTTGAAAATTTTATTTAAAAACAAAAAACCCCCATAATTAACACCAAAAAACAACCACTCAAACCTAATTTCATGAATTGTATTTTGGGATCCATTTAGAGGTGGTTTTCGATATCTCAACCATGTTTATGGTGGTTCTATGTGTTAATCAATGTGATAATCCATTTTCAGTGATTTTCTTTATCACTGGTCTTAAATCATCATTCTTATTTTTATTCCTTCTTTTTATATTTTATAATTACCCATTTTCTCTTCTAATATTAACTAATTTATTCAGAATTGGGGATCTATGGTCATTTATATATTATCTGGAGATCCCTCCACAGAGCTTCGATGATTTCCATTACATTCCACACATCTTAGATCTTCTGTGTTTGGATGTCTAATTTTTTATGTATCCATTTCTATGATTCTCCTTCATCTTATAACACTTTTTTGAATTCGAAGATACATGGTAGATATTTTTAAATACATGTTCAATGAATGTTATTCTTGAAATTCATTGTGAAATCCTATCTTAACCAATTATTATTGAATTTAACATGGTATAATTTTAATATCTTAGATCAATATCTCTCTTAACATTATACTAATTGATCAATGACATATATGTTTGAATATATTTTCTAATAATCATTAAAAGATGTTATAGTGAAATTAGGGGATTTTCCCCATTCTATTTTCAATAAAATGAAATTACACACTTTTAATTAAATGAGTTGATTTATTTGATATTTTCAAGGTAGTTTCAAATTCATGATTTTTTTAATTTTATGTCTCATATTTCAATGATTGGATATTGGTAGTATTTAAAATAGTAACTCTTTAGTGATTCGAAATGGGAAATTTTTTCACATAGAATTATTTTGTAGATAGGTGTTTGGAAATGTACTCGATCATTATAAAATTATAATATGTCAATTTAATTATTATAGTGTTTGTTTGAAATAAAAGGTTTTGAGAACATTTGTTTCATTAATTAAAATACTTTTTAAATTATGCTTCTATGATTTACCTTTTTAAAGTTGAATTTTATAAATTTTCTTAAATTGAAATTGAGTATGATTTTCTTCCTGATTGGAGCATCATAAAAATTATATTAATTAATAATCCCTTATTATAACATATTTGAGTCACCTTTTTCCCATTTGTGGGTGTTGAAAAACGTATTATTTACTTTTATGTATTTCATTAGTGAGAGAGAGATGTGATTTGGGGGAATATTCTCTTTATTGAAATGCTAAAGGCATGAGATGATGATTAGTACTGAAAAATATCATGTGTGATCATGTTAACTCATTTCTCTAACTCACCACTTTATTCTAGTCATATTAACACATATAGTAATATTGGAGGACATAGATATTTGATTTATTAAAATACTGAAACCCAATTTGCTAGATCCATAGAGAACCTGAATGGTTTGTGTTGTGGAAGTGTGGCTAAGAAAGTAAGTGATCTGGGAACTGGTTTTTATGAGAACCCCTGAGACTGGATGTATTATCTGTGATTATTCCTAATTATTTTTTATAAGATATTATTTTTTGGAATCAATATCAACCATATGTTTTTTCATTAATCATATTATACATGAATCTTGATAGATGATATTTTTCAATATAACTTTCTGGAACAGGATTTTCATTTCATTATTGATTACTACTCATGATTTATTATGTTTTTCTTATTTTTCACCAAGAATCATTTATTGTAAAACATGTGTCTATTTTGATCCATGTTCATATTCTCGTATTTTCCTGAATATCTATCTTAATCTTGAAAAAAATCAAATCGTTACATGAAAATGAATAATTTATAAATGTTAATATGTCATGGTTTACAAGTTTTGTTTGATAAATGATTTTTAAATTTAAAAAAATATTTTAAAACTATTATTTGAATTGTTATAATCATATTCACCATTTAGTATAATTGAAATACCATATGGTGTAGCTTCATAGAATCATTGGTGGAATTCAACTGGTCTATTTAGCTCAAACCACTGTTATATCATTTTTTATTTGTAGTAACTATGATATTATATATGTTGTTAATGATCTCATATTCCATTATGGGGCCGTGTTATGGTGAACATGGTTTGGTGAATTGCGTCATGGTGAGTGTTCATTAACCACCAGGAGATTTCATTATATATTTTATTATTTTGTGGGTGAAGTCATTCCTAATAGTAATTTCATAATTCCTAGGGTCTTTTGGTAAACCAATGAATATCATGAATTATCTTTAATTTAGTGGAGAATAAACATACATAACTATTTAGATGGTACTATATTTTGGATCATTACAATAAACCTTAAAAATAATTGAATGGTGTGTATTTCATAAGAGTCGTCACTATTGTTTTTCATCATGTCTATGTGATTATGGAGGAAAATTAGGTATTAGATACTATCACTTATTCCATATAACAATCTATTAGTTTGTAGGTTTAAATATAAAATTGTCATACATGTGGACTGTATTTCCTAATATATCATGGTATAATATTATAACCATGCATTAATGTAATTTTTATGTAATTATAGGAAAAAGAAAAAATTCATGGCGGAAAAAAATTTGGATTCCAAGGGAGTACCATTTAACAATAAGATACTAATCTATTAAAAGTGAACTAGTACACAACGACATGATTATACTATCACTAAATTCCCCTTAGAATGAAAAATAATCTACTATAATGTTTCTTTTTATTCACTTGTGATGATATTCTATACCTTGATCAGTCATCATCCTGTACATTCGAATTAGGTAAATCAAGTAAAATTTTGATATAGTCATCCAAATGATGAGATGCACCAACTCCTTGGAATCTACATCCAAATCTACATTTATAATAATGAAAGTTATTCATGTCCAGAGTCCACATACCATTTACCTAGCCTCTTACCCCAGCGAGTTTCCTAGTCAAAAAAATAATAATAAATCCTACAATTATGGGACCACTGATATCTCTCATAATGAAAAATCCTCTCATAACTCCTACTATATATATGATCTATTAATATTTAGTTTTATTCCTATCCATGGTGGTTTCACCCAAACATATAAAACATGGTTGGTCTGTTATATTCATTCAGCTTTATTCTCCACTCATATATTGAATCATATCAAGGAAGTTGAGGATCTACTATTGTAAAACAGGGATCTATGTTCTCAGGATGAGTATTTCATATGAAGATGAAGGAAGGGATATCGAATTTATTTTCCTTTCCTTTCATTTTTATTTCATAAAAAATAACACAAATTGCAATAAAATATAGTACCATGTCTGAACATTTTTGTTCCACTACCTAAAACTATGAGACAATAAACTCCTTCATTGAATACCCATGACAATTAATCATCACACCTAGTTCAATATGCCTTAATGTATATATATCCTTATATTAAATAAAAAATTCTAGGTCATTTCTATATTTAGTGTTTCACAACACCAATACCAGGATTCCAAAATAGACCCCGTATTCTACATAATATCATCAGTAGTAAAGGAATTGTTATATAACTAACGACCAAAAAAATTCATCTTTAATGGGATATATGTAAAAACTTATTTGTATTAACTCATCTCATCCTTTTTTTATTTATCATGTAATTAAATACTCCGATGCTGATTTGACATGATGTTTATTTAGTGAAGATACATATGGCAATTTACTCATTCATTCATGTTTTAATATATGTGATCATCTACATGTCATCATGTTTTTCATTTAGGAAACATGGTAAAAATATATATTTCATGTAAAATATGTCTTAAACTAGAGATCTTTAATGTAATAGAGTTTCTCCAACCTAGTTCTCTTTCTTTTATTTGATCTACCTATAAACTATGACTCATGTGACTTTCTCTCATAGAGTCTTCAGATGATTTATGATGATCACATATATTAAAACATGTATGAATGAGTAACTTTCCATATGTATCTTTACTAAATCAACATCATGTCAATTCATAATCTGAGTATTTCATGACAATATAAATAAAAAAATGCTGAGATGAGTTAATACAAATAAGTTTTTACAGATATCCTATTAAAGATGAATTTTTTAGGGTGTCAGTTATGTAACCATGCCTTTACTTACAACATCCACAATATGCCTCACTGAGTCAATCTATACATCCAAATATGAAACCTCTATTATTCATATATTTAATTTAACTAAAAACATGAGTATTTCTGATTATAAAAAATTTTCAAAATAATTATCATTTAACAAAATGATTCTTTATCATCCCACTAAGTCAAACGTTTTTATATCCATAAGAAAAAAAAATCCATTTAGATAAAATCAAAATATATTTTTTGGATATAACAGTTTATTATTTTGTTACACAAGGTATAATATTAATATTTCATATACTTTTTCATATAAAACTGAGACATAATTTTGTTTATTTTAAAATAATATATATTTTCCTTTTAAAGAGTCCAATTAATTATTTCACCAATATTTCTAATGATGTAATTCTCAAATAATGGAATCTAGTTGATTTATTTTTATATAAATATATTTTATACTTATAAATATTCTTTATCAAATAACAAATTTCTTTTAAAAAACCACTTTTGCTAATGTAAATTTAACCCAAATTCATCTTCATTAAATAATTTAGGATATTTTTTTGTATGATGAATATTATTTGTAGATACTATCGTGGATGCAATGGGAGGTATAAGAGAAATTGAAATTTTTAATACATGATCTATAATAAAATGGATAAAATATCATCTAATCTTTTCTAACTCAATTTCATTTTAATTATTATGAATTTGATGAATATTTTCACTAACATCATCAATAATTTATTGGGTTATATCAACAATAACAATACCTATATAAAATTTTGTTGGTGTTTGTCGAATATAAATCATTATATTTTAATTTCATTAATTTTATAACCTATTTCATCTATCATAAATTTTATCAAATTATATATTCTTATGAACATATATTCTAACATCATAATTTTATATTGAAAAATAATAGAAACACATATATTTAGTGATTGATTAAATTACATATTGAAATTTTAAAAATCTATCAGTTATGAGTTGAACTAAATATTATAATAACATTATTTTATGACATCCTGTTATCAGAGATACTTTAGTATGTTATTCCTATGTGTTATTTATGTGAACTAATCCACTATAATCAATATTAAATATACATAACATGTGATATTTTTTATTACCAATATCTATAATAAATTCTATTGATGGTTTGAATTCATTATTAGATTCTTATATAGGATAATTATATATCCTTATAATTGTTTATATTTCAAAAATATAATCTATTCAAATATATTATCCATTTTGAGTTAATAATTTATAGTTTCAAAATATTGATATTGATAAAAATAACCAAACCTATCTATCTTATAATGAATACTCTGAATTATAGTAATGAAACTAATCCCATAACTCAACATCATTAAAACATTATTCAATATGGGTTTCATTATGTTAAATAAAAAATTAATATATTTAAATTAATATATCCAATTAAAAAAGAATTTTTTTAAAATACAATACCATTAGCTGAGAAAGAAGATATAATAGAATTTATATACATAAAAAATTTCTTAATTACTAGAAATAATACCATAAACTAGTTTAAAATACATTTCTAATTTATTTATCTACCAGAATAAGAAAGGTGTTTTATGAAACCCATATATATCAATTAATATGAACATTGTGGTCCTTCCCTTTTTTATCTAAATTTTTATCGATATATCAATAATAATTATCACTATACAATTTCTTATTATATAAAACATAATATTTTTCATCAAAATGAACATCATATTCATGAGTAATTATTTTTCCTAGTTTATCAACTATTACCTTTATTTTACTATATTCCAACGTGATACTATTAAGAACATTATATGGAGTATGAGGAAATTTTTTAAAATATTTCATAATTTATTTTACTCACTAATAAAACAAATAATCAAAAATAGGCACCATTAAAAATTTATATAACTAAAAGTACATTTTTTTCAAATTTTGTTAGGTAATTAGGACTATAGTTTACCTATTATGAGAAATTATTTTGATTCATGTCATCAATATTTTAGATAATCATAATAATGTATATGTACCTATGAGATAATATTATAATATTTTTCAGTATAAAATTTTAAAAATATAGGTACACATTATATATAGTTATAATAAAGTCAGTAAATTAGGCAACATGATACTATATAATTTAAAAACAACTTTTCATATTTCTAACAACATGTTATATTAATTTCCATAATATTTTGTTTCTCCATTAATACCAATAATATAATTTCTACTTCAACATAAATATAATTTTTCTATATAAATAAACCTAAAATTTTCAATTTGTGGAATATATGATTTTGAGTAGTGGTCTATCTATACATTAAAGGTTATTAAATTTAACCCTTATCGTTACTTTAATATAATTATTAAATCATCTTTATCAAATTAAAAATTCAAGATTAATATTTTATCAGTATATATATTACATAAAAATAAATATTTTGTTATTTTTTTAAGACTAAAATATATATTCACTAAGAAAATCTCATTAAAATATTTATTGACATCCAACAATAAAGATGGACTTAATTTAATTCTCATCACATTTAGAGCCTTTCTATACTTATCTATGAAACTATTAATTTTATTATTCAACACCCATGACATCATAGTGACAGTAGTTCATGATAATGTCTATGGTCAATCATAAAAATGATATTTCATTGAATTTATCTATCCAATTCACATTATTGATGGATTTTATTTAATGGATATGTATAGGTTGGAATTTGATGTTGGGGTTATGATAAAAATAATGAGATAGTGTTTCACATCTAGATTAGCATATATTTTATTAATATTAAATACCAAATTATAAATACCTGAATTAAAACAATGGGAATTAAACATAAAAAATTTATATTAATATATAATAAAAGTAAATTGAAAAATAATTATAATAAAAATAAAATAACCATTTTTAAAATAAATTTATACATATATGATTCCATACCATGGAATAAAAATAACATGTTTCTGAAATTAATATATATGAATATATATTATAATTTATAATGTTTAATCACAATAATTTTCACATGGTTGTGTTAATATCTGGATTATTTTATTTAATCCTTTTAATAAAATCAATTCACCTAGTTTTTTTCTAGTGGTACAAAAGTCTTTAATATATCCATGTTATTATAAAATATATTCAGATCTATGAGTACAAAAATATATTGTATTTTTACATCTAATGGAATCTAAATAATGAGTGGTAAACATTTTTATTAAATTTTCATGTTCAAAATATATGCACAATAAATAATTTCATTAATAATAACATAAAGTATATTATTCCTAAATTAATCAACCACATTGTCATTAGAATGTGGTTACCAAAAATAGTATAAAATTAATAATTTTAATTAATTACTTGTGATGTAATTTAATGATTTAGAATTTAAATAGTTTTTTTAAATAATGTGTGGTTTCATAACATTTTTTGTCTCAATTGAAAACATTTTCAGTTAGTAAATATTTATTTTTATAAACCATAACTAATAATTTTTTATTAGGACTACATTTTGGGAGATAAATACTACATTATATTGGAAATTAACCTAAACATGAAATAATTTTAAATTGGAAATAGTTAATAAGATATCATGTAAAGAAACAAATATTCCATGTAATTTTTTTAATTATATACAATTATTACGAGTCATTGAAAATTGACGGTGCGCGATTCGGTGGACTACTGCACATGTGATTAATTTTTTAACTTTTATCATGGTACATTCAGTAAACGCATGAGCATCAATTTCTATCTTTTGAACCGATGCCTAGATTAAAAATCTAAGGGCAGCATTGAATTTTCAGCGCCAATATTCACTTAAGGGAAGCCTTTCTTTGACCGTATTATGTCTGGAAAAAAAGATAAGTGTTGGAATTTTTAAATGAAATAAAATAAAATAATTATATTATTTTATTTGGTTTCTAACTTATCCTCCAACAGACAAGCGATGGTGGGACCAGCGATGTGCCAAGCCATTGAAGGGAATTACCCTCCAATAAATGTAATGAAAACTTTGGGGAAATTAGGAAGATTCATAATTAATGAGGTCCAATTAGTTCCAAGCGTCATTACATACCCTCACCTATCCTACTTATATGGAGCTTTGGAAAAGATATCAACTCAACTTCACCAAGCAACAATGTGCTGAAGGAGTTCCAAGACACCAAGTCCTTGGAGGACAGAGATGTTTCCATCGAGCGGTTACAAGAGACTCTGAATCCCCAAACCGAATAATGATGTATGGGCTTCATCATTGGAAGCTTGATGAAGGAACGATGAATATTGAGACTTCTTCAAGAATGGATGATCTCCATAGGTTTTACAAGGTATGGGCAGTGTTTTCTATTTTTTTTTTCAACAAAATTCATTTCTAAAATGATTATATTGGATCACCTCATGAACATGTTGATCCATTATTCAATGTATATGTGGTTGGGTATGTTTTTTTTGGATCGGGATTGAAATTATGTCCTGAAATCTGGTTGATAAACTATTCCACAAAATCCCAGGTTTAATCCCAAACGTGGAGGGTGTGGGCCAACATTAACAATTCACGAGTACCTCCATAGAGTGTTGATTGCGATTACCAAAATTTGAACTATATGATATGACAGATCAGGGCCTACCACAATGGAGAACGCAATTCCAGGAGGCCAAAGGTATAGAGCATGTAGGAATCGGGAAACCGGTGCATGACCGGCGGCCCGACGAATATCCTGCTGCCGCCAGGGGGGCACTGTCGCACCGACCACATGCTCTACAGATGATCCATCCATCCCCATGGGAAATGATGGAACATGGGTCTGGAGTGCCCCTGGCAGCATGCCCACGCAGAGGTAGGGTCGTGGCCAACATCAGTCATGTCGGATTTAGTGGCCTCCAGTTCAACAGGCTGTTGGAAAACAGGGCGTGCATGAGCAGTGCACCCGACGGCGAAGCCGCATCCCATCGTTCGTGGCACGAGGGGACCAGCGATGCCATGTTGGGTCAAACACCATGCGGGATGACAAGCTGACCCGGCTCCACGCCATGTCAAACATAACCGGATGCGCCATATCCGGGTGTCCTTGGTGGCATGCACTGCCAAGCTGGTGGAACCATTGGGGCGGCCCAGCGGACTGACCCGCCACCCAGTAGGCCGAACCGCGGCCTAGAAGTTTTGTTCTGGGCCAAACGGGCCGGGTTGACATGGGTCAGTTCAGACCCTACTTGGTCCAGGTCGACCCAAATCAATCCGGGTTAACCCACGTCGAACCAGGTCGGACCGGTCCGACTGGGGTGTGCCGAACCCAGACCCAGTATAGACCAGCATAACAAAATGGGCCCTAAAATCTACACCATATGTCTGCTTGAAAAACCATCTAAAAAGTCGGGATCTGTTGGAAAATGAGTTCCTTTCTAGATACTACACTTGGGTTTTAGAGAATGTTTGGGGCTAACAAGCACGTACCCGAGTGGTAAGGGCTCATACATGGCATCCAAAGGACCTGGGTTCAAAACCAGGTAGATGTGATTTTCCATGTACTGTAGAATTAATGTAGCAGTACAATAGTAGTTGCTGTAGTATTTATAGTTCGGTATTGTAGCAGCTAGAACTATTCACACGAATTGGGCCTTCGGGCCACTGGTTTGGGCCAACGGGTCTTCAGGGCCTTCAGGTCATCAAAGGCCTTCGGGCCACATGGCCTTTAGGTCATGTAGAGCATAGAGTAGCCTAGTTCACATAGAACATTCCCCAGAAGAGGATCAAAGAAGCAGGAGTAGCAGCCACCAGATGTAGAGCTAACTGAATTGGAAGAATGAGAGGGTATGGCTGCCACCATCGGGACCAGGCACCGTGTAGCTTTGTACGGGGCAAATCTAGCCGATCAACAATGCAAGGTGCTGAGCTAAGGTGATCAATGGTGCAAGACACTAGGGAGAGGTAGTTCTAGTGGGGTGGTCCAATGGTTCATGTATGTGCATGGTATTCCTCTGGGCCTTCGAGTCATGTATTGCGGGTCATGATGGGCCTTATGCCTTGGGCCTACAGGTCATGTATGGGTTCCCCTTCAACCCTTAAAATGTGGATTATCTATAATAAATTAAAAATTAGGCATTTGGACCATTTCAGAGAGAATGTTTGGGTATGTCCAAGATTGATCAAACACGAATACAACGGGGCCCTCAGCACTAAAACACTTGTATCTTGCAAACTGTCCATTTTATTGATGATCCATTTTAGGAATTTGGACTCTCATAAGGAGAAAAGACTTTTGGAATAATTTTTTCTGATTTCCAAGGATACCATGATTTGGAGAGTGGTTTCATGAGCAGTTCTCCAATGCAGACTATGTGGGAAACCCAGTAGCTGACTGATACCTGAAGATTATTGACCATGCACTCCTTACGACTCGACGACCGGCCTAGTGGGAAGTGTCTCTATGTCACCCAACAAGCCCGTGGTACCCATCAGAGATTCATACCATAATTTAGCCAAGGTGGTAAGTGGATTTTTGTGACCTTGGAGGCCCATGGTGGGAAGCGGATCTGTGTGACCCGACATGACCATGGTACCCATAAGGGTTGAGTACCACAACTATCTATGGTTAGGGGGATGCGGCTCTGGGTGACCCAGCAGGCCTATAGTTGGAAGAGGCTATGTGTGACCTGACATGCCCAAGGTACCATTAGTGATGAGTACTACAACAGTCCATGGTTAGTGGGAGGCAAATCTCAGTGACCCAGTAGACCCACGATGCTCTTCAGAGGAGGGGTTCTCCAGTAGCCTATGATTTTGACGATAGGATTGATGATTTTTCATTCCATGACCTAAAGTGATACATAGTGTGAGATAACTTTTTAGGTGTACCTTTTCCTCGTTCTATACTTACACATTTTTGTGTGCTCTTTCATTGTTGTTTTGGGGGTCCCTACTAAGTTTAATGTTACCCACCCCAAGCACGGGCCTTGCCCACGTGATGTCGTGTCCCGTGTAGGCGATCGACACTTTAATGAATGACTTGGTGGCATTGGACCAGGCAGGACACATTGAGATATGTCATATGAGATATACTCTCTCGGATTCCAGTTTCTACATTACTCTTATGATTAGGTGGGATTTTCTACGTATGTCCATTATAGAACTCTTGTACATTAATGCTTTCTGTAATTTCTTTTGGGGTTTGTATTCTTGCCCACTTACATTTAGCTATGACTGTACTCAGTTTCCAAACAGTGGTACACTGTCTCTTTTTTTGTGAGTTGGTACTTGGATGGGTTTTTGTGTGCATATATGTATGCAGGAAAATGCCTCCCACTGGCAGGTTTACACCTTCAGCTATAGTTGTCATCCCCTATCCTTTGGGAGGCATTCATAGGGTAGTCACGACAAGGACCCCTGGGGATGGGTCATGAAAAAGTGTTATCAGAGGTGTTCAGTTATATCTCAGAGACCAAGAGTATTTGTTTTTGTTTTAATGCAGAAGTGTTAAGTGTTGTCAGTCCGACCTTCTAGTTCGGGGAGTCTAGGGTTGGTGTGGCGGCTGACTAATCCATACACTGTAACCTTGTGTCCTTATTTTCGGCTAAATGTATGTAAATACTAGTTTCATTTTTGTTTTGTGATTTTTAATGAATGTTAGGTCCCTAGGTATAATGTTCTCACTGTGGCACATCTTGATTTATCTTAGGATGCCTCCACAAGGATGACCACCAAAGATCCAGATGCATGAGGACATCCCTATCAGTGATAAGGCATCCATCCAGGGGCCATTGTTTGTGATGGCCCCACTGGGTAGTGCCCCAATGCTACCACCACTTGATGGTCGGCCCCAACTATTGGAGGTTTCAGTGGAGGATGTTGGTAGACATAGCACCATCCAAGAGTTACAGAGTTAGAGACCTCCCATGTTTAGGGGAGAGAACGATCCTTGAGTCGCTGAGGACTGGCTAGAGGTCATGATGCTCGTCTTCTACTTTGTGGGGACACCGCCCGACCAGATGGCGATCTTGGAGGTGTTATTTATATATGAATTTGCTGGGAGATGGTGGATTTTGACCATCCAGACACACAATTAGGTGACCCTCAGTTGGGTTGACTTCAAGAGGCTCTTTCAGGAGGAGTTTTCCCCACGACGTTGCACTCTGTGCGCATTCAAAAGCTGCTTCACCTTTAGTAGGGTATCATGATAGTGGTCAATTACTCAGAAAGGTTCACAGAGCATTCCCACTACTGCATGAATATGTTGTGAGACCCTTTCTTTAGTGATCGAGCCTTCGAGCATGGGCTCAAGAGGTTGATTAGATCTATTGTGGTGACCCTCAACATCCCCACATATGATGGTGTGCTGTAGCAGGCCCTTCATGTGGAGAACATCCTGACAGAGCAAGTGGCAATAGCTAGAGCCACCAGTAAACCACATGCATCTGAGCCTTCAGCAAGATGCTTGTAGTAGTCTCATATGCCCAAATAGGTCAGGTCATTAATAGGGTGACCCCAGGACTCTGGGTCAGCAGTAGTAGTCTCCTAGTCCAGAGGGATTCAACAGGGATCAAGATAGTTCTACTCGTGCGGTGGGTAGGGCCACATGGCTCATGACTTCCCAACCCTTCATATCGATGATCAGTAGATGGTCGGGGGACCACTGAGGCCAAGGCATTGATTTGATCAGGGAGGACCGCCAGAAGCCAAAAGATGAGGAAGAAGAGATGATCATGCGTCAGGAGATTGGTAGTGATATGTGGTTTTACCTCCACCACCTCTAGGAGGTCCTCCCTATCCAGATGGATCCAGTTATTAGGGGTGAGCTTATCTCCAAGTAGTTGTAGCCTATGACCATGGTTCTCTGGAGATGATTAAAGGTACAATCTGTGTCTACTCCAACATAGATGCCACACATATAGAAACATGTTCAGTCACTCTTTTATTTACAAGGCCCACTTTTAGATCTTATAGATTTTGATGGAGCTGTTGGCTTGATCCTTATGGTTAAATACACCTAAAAGAGAATATTAGATGATTACACACTAGTGTCATTAGTGTGAGCATATTCTATGAGGCCAGAGTTTCAGATGTGATCTTCTAGTAGTGTTTTCGAGGCCTTACGATGTTATTTTGGGTATGGACATGTTATCCACTGTCCATGCATAGATTGACTATATTTGGAACTAAGTGTGGTGTGCACGCACGGATGGGACACATTATTCCTTCACCAGAAAGAAGGGAACCTTTGCATCACAAGACAAATTTACCCAGTGGAGGGTGCAGCTGATCACAAATCAGTTGGATATACTTACCCTCGGGGAAGTTGATGTTGAGGGTCTGAACAATGCTTTAGTGGTGGACCAGTATACTGATATTTTCCAGATGATGTTCTGGGACTACCTCAACATTGAGAGATAGACCTTTACATCGACCTTTACCTAGGGATGGTAGTGATATCTACACCAGTATATCAGTTGGATCCCGTGGAGCATGAAGAGTTATAGGTAAATTTTGATGACTTGTAGGAGAGGGGCTTCATAAGGCACATTGTTTCTCCACGGGAAGCCCCGATTTTGTTCACCATGAAGGCAGACATGATTTTGAGTCTCTGTGTGGATTATTAGTGCCTGAACCAGGTGACTGTGAAGAACAAGTATCCAGTTCCGAGGATTGATGATCCTATCAATCAATAGAAGGGAGATCATCAGTTTCCAAATATAGACCTTTGATTAGGTTATCACCATCTCAGAGTATGAGATTAGGATGTGCAGAAGATGACTTTCAGATGTTGGTATGGCCACTACGAGTTCTCGGTTGTTCCATTCAGTATGACCAACTCCCCTGTAGTGTTCATGGTACTCATGAACATGATCTTCCATCCATTCCATGATATTTTTGAGGTATTCTTCATCTACGACAAACTAATATACTCAGCAATGGAGGAGGAGCATGCTTACCATCTGCAGATTGTTCCGGATACACTCTGAGAGAACTGACATTATGGTAAGCTGTTGAAGTGAAATTTCTGGATATGAGAGGTCCACCTTCTAGGACATGTTGCAGTGGAGGATTATGTTTTGGTGGATCCAGTGTGGATAAAGGATGTTCTTTCTTGGGATCCACCCAAGGGTGTGATCGAGGTGCAGAATTTACAAGGGCTGGTGAGATACTGCTGGAGATTTATACCAGACCACTCTAGAGTTAAGGAACCCTTATCAGCATTGATGAATAATGGACATACTGTAGTGTGGATAGAGAGTTGTCTGCAATTTTTTCTAGAGATGAGGAATATACTGATGATTTATCTCATCCTATGGCTACCTAAAGAGGATGTTGGGTACTTAGTCTAATATGATTCATAAAGGACTGGACTTGGGTGTGTCTTGATGCAAGAGAAAGAATTTATCACTTATGGATCGTTACATCTCAGATAACATGGGCAGAACTATGCTACACATGACGTGGAGTTTGTAGATGTTGTCATTGCCATAAGGATGTGGTGACAATACCTTGTGGATTAACGTTTTACAGTCTAATCTAATCACAAGTGTCTCATGTATATCTTCTCTAAGAAATACCTGAACCTTAGATAGCGGTGATGAATGGAGAACCTCCAAGACAATGAATTTGATATAGTTTATACTCCTTGGAAAGGGAACATGGTATAAAATGAACTCAGTAGGAGGTCTGGACTATAGTTACTGAGTGAGGTGATAGAGGAACTTGCTTCAATGTAGATAACCTTCATGGAACGAGATGGTGCATCTTACCTCTAGCCTTTGAGAGTCACTCCCCCAATCCATTAGAAATTCATGGAGGTGCAGCATGGGGACATTGACTGTGAGGCTCGATGTGCCCAGATATCCTTAGCGCATCCACCTGATGGATTTTTGGAAGGTGGGGAGCACATCGTCCTATTCAGAGCATGTACTATGGTACATGTGGAGATACATGAAGAGATGATGAGGGAGTTCCATATGTCCATTTTGGTGATACATCCTGGTGTGGAAAGGATTATCCATGACCTATAACATCATCACTGATGGCCATGGATGATTAAAGCAGTGGAAGATTTTGTTTCTCTATGCCTCACATTTTAGAAAGTTAAGGTCAAGCACTAGGTTCCAATAGGCCTAGCTCAGCCACTAGAGGTTCCTGAGTGGTAGTGGGATGAAATCTCCATGGAAATTGTGAATTGGATTAAATGTATTCTTGAGGACATGAATCCATCCGAGTGATCATCGATCAAATCACCATGTCGGCCCACTTCAAACCTATTAGATAGTAGTGAAATGTACAGGGATTGGGAAGCCTCTATGTTCAAGAGATTGTGCAGCTACATGGGGTGCCATCGACGATCGTCTATGACCACGAAAGATGTTTTACTTCCCAGTTGTGGAAGGGGTTATATGAGGAGTTTGGGACCCAACTACGTATGAGCACTACCTTTTATCCTCATATGGATTGTCAGAAGGAGAAGACCATTTAGACGTAGGAGTACATGCTTCGTGCTAGCGTCCTTGATTTTGGCCGCAGTTGTGAGGATCACTTGCCCTTGGTGGATTTCACACACAACAACAGTTATCACTCCACCATCGTTATGATACCATTGGAGGACTTGTACGGTCTACCTTGAAGATCACCTCTATGCTGGACCGATTGAGGGGAGTCATCCCTTCTAGGTCCAGACTAGGTACATGCTACCACTAAGAAGGTGCAGACAATCCAAGAGAGGATATAGACTACACATAATAGGAAGAAGTCTTATGCTTATAGGAGATGTAGAAATATGGAGTTAATGTAGGGTGACCTAGTATTCTTGAGCATCTCCCCTCGATGGGGGCTACAGATATTTGGCTGAGGCTGCAAGTTATCACCGATGTTTATCAGGAAATCTTTTGTACATCTGAGGATTGGAGAGGTGGCTTACTACTTGGCACTACCACCACAGTTGGAGAGGGTGCACAAGGTCTTCCATGTATCCCAGATGTGTAGGTAAGTGCATGACCCATCTCCCATCATTGAACACAACGAGACGGACTTCGATGATGCAGTGATGTCTACGGAGGTTCCAAGGGAGATTTAGTATCAATAAGAGTGAGTTCTTCATGAGAAATCAATAACTCTCGTGCACCATCACTGAAAGCATGAGAACCTATAAGAGAAGACCTGAGAGTGGGAGGCTCAGATTCTTTATCTTTACCCCCATTTATTTCTTATTATATATTGTGGATTTCTTTGATGACAATCCCTAATGTGGGGAAAGTGTAAAGACACAGATTATTCATGTAAATTTTTTGGAGTTATATAGAATTGTTACAAGTTTACGAAAAATGATGGAACATGATTCTGAGTCTCAGTGTTCCTGAAATTAATTTTTGATCTTTTTAAAATGTACATATTGTAAATGCATGAGCAAAGTTTTATAACATTTGAACCGGTGCATAGATTAAAAATCTGAGGGCACTGTTGAATCCTCCGCACCAGGATTTTCCTAAGAGGGGCTTTTCATTGACTGCAGTAGGTCTAAAAAGAGATATGTTCTGGAATTTTTAATAGAAGTAAAATAAAAAAACGTTATTATTTTATTTGATTTCTAGCTTATCCTCTAACGGACAAGAGGAGTTGGGACCAGTGCTGTGTCAAGAAATTGAATGGCATGACCCTCTAATATAAGTTACTACAACGTTAGGAAAATTAGGAAAATTACTAATTAATGAGCTCCCATTAATCCTAAACGTCATTACATATCATCCCCTCTTCAATTTATATTGATCTTGGGGGAAGGTATCGACACAAATTCGCCAAGAAATGAAGTGTTAAAGGAGTACTATGTTTCGAAGCCCTTAGAGGACGATGAATGTTCTGTCTAGCAGTGATGAGCGACACCGAATCCCCAAAATGAAGAATGACATATGAGAGGTGTCATTGGAAGCCTGTTATGGGAACGAAGATAATCAATACTTCATCATGTGCAGACAATCCCAATCAGGGTGTGTTTTTTGTTGGGATTGGGATTGAAATTAAAGAATGAAATCTGTAGAACAACATTTCCTAGAAACCCCAGGTTTTATCTCTAACGTGGAGGGCACGAGTTGACACGAATAAGGCTCGAGCCCCTCCACTTGTGCGTTGATTGTGATCGCCCAATTTGAAGTAGGATTCAATACGTATTGGGGCCTATCGTGGTGGATAACGCAATACCTGGAGGCCATAGGTGCAGACACCGTAGGAAATGGGCAACCGATGCACGATTGGTGGCCCAACGAACATCTTGCCACCGCTGGCAGCGTACGATGGCATGGTGGTGGCAAGCGGCAGTGCTGAACACGTGCCCAGTGGAAGATCTAGCCTCCACCTAGGGAGTCAGATGAATAGAGGTGGGGTGTTTCCCTGAAGGCACACCCACCCAACGGCTGGGTCATGGACAACGTCAGCCATGGTAGAGGTTGGGCCACTAGTTCGACCAGCGGCCGGAGAATGTGGCGCGCACCAGTGGCACGCCTGATAGCCATGTCGTGACACAGAGTGACCCGTGGTGCCACAAGGTGTGGATTTGGGTCAAACCCCCTACGTTTTGACCCACTAATGTAGCTACCAACCACATTATCCGTAACTGGACGTGCTGCTTCTGGGTGTCCCTGGTTGCCCGCCCCGCCAGGCGAGTGGAACCACCGGACTGGCCCAACGGACCAACCCGCCGCCCAGCATGTCACCCGCGTCCCTGCTAGGAAGGGCCTGGTCTAGAAGGATGGGTTGAATAGGGTCGGTTCAGTCCCTATTTGGTTCAGGTAGACGTTGATTGATCCTGGTCGGCCCATGCTAAACAAGGTCGAGCCGGTCCGACAGGGGAAGACTGGACCCGAACCCATTACCGACCAGTTACACAAAATGTGCCCTAACTTCTAAACATTATGGTTATTTGATGAACAATCTACGGAATTTGGATCCATAGGAGAAGGACATCATTTTGAGATACTCAACCTGAGTTTCATAGAATGTTGCATTACGACTGAGTTGGATCAAACACCAATCCAACCGGGCCCTTTGCAGTAAAATGATTGTATCTTGCAAACCATGCATACGATTGACGATCCATTTGTGGAATTTATACTTTCTTTTGGACAAGTATCTTTTGGATAAATTGTAGTGACTTCCATGGATTTTATGATGTTGAAAGAGGCTTGTGGATTAGTTCTACCAAGCAGACTTTGTGTGAAACCCTGCAGCTGACTGAGACCTGAAGAATCTTGACCTTGGACTCCTTACGACTCGAAGACTAGCCCTGTGGGAAGCAGATCTATGTGTCCCAGCATTCCCACAATACCCATCAGTGATGTGTACCTATGTCCGGACAAGGTGGGAAGCGACTATGTGTGACCTCGATGGCCCACAGTGGGAAGCGACTCTATGTGACCTGGAATACCCATGATACCCATCAGGGATTAGTACCAGAGCAGTCCAAGGTTCGTGGGAAGTGGATATGTGTGACCCAGTAGACCCATTGTGGGAATAGACTTTGTGTGACCTAGAATTTACATGGTACCATCAGGGATTGGTACCACAACAATCCATGCTATGTGGGAAGCAAATCTGTGTGACCCAGTAGTCCCATTGTTTGAAGCGGCTCTGTGCGACCTAGAATGCCCATAGTACCATTAGGGATGAGTAACACAGTAGTCCAAGGTTAGTGGGAAGTGACTCTAGGAATATTTTAATAGAAAAAATATACTAGTCCATAATTTCATTAAATACACAAATAATGTAATATGAAACCTATATGTTTTATTAAAGTGTAGTTGTACTTTTTTTAACTTTATTTAATCAATGTTTTGGGAAAATTGGGAACTAAAAATATAAAAATAAATTTTTAAAGATAGCATTGATAATGGTAAATATGATTTAAACTTATAGAATACAATTATTTAACAATAATTAATAACAGTAAAACCATAGTTACCTCTGTAGAAATGGATTACGTAACAGTAGTTCCCTCATGAAAATGTGATTATGTAACGATAACTTTCACATTACCATTAAATGTAATGGTTTTGGGGTGGTTGTGTAAAGGTTTGAGATATTATATATTATGCAATAAAAGAAAAATTGAGATGAACATTTTATTGAATATTTTTCTAAAGGAAAAACCAATAAAATTAGGAGATACATAAAATGTATCATTTCATAATCATTCTGAAGTGTTTTTTAAAATCAATCAACATGAATATAATATTTATATTATCTTTAGAAAATATTCCAAAAATTTCTATTACCCTTTTTTGGGAATCTTCATATGGGTAAAAAGCAAGTTACCATTATTCAGAATAATCACTCTATATTAGTGGGTGATGAAACTATATTTATAAAATATAAAAAATTATTATTTTTTATTTTTTATTTATAAAAAGATCACTACTAAAAAAATAGTACTTGTTATATTTTAATTTTTAAGAGTTATGTAAATTAAATAATTACTTATATAATTCGTATAATTTATTCAATAAATGTTAAATGAATACTAATCACAAATATTATATGTTTAAAACATAATATACCTTTTTAAAAAACAAAATGGAATGTATTATAATCTATAAAATAATTATTTATTTATAAATCATAATTGGTGGATTATAAAGTGCTTATAAATTCCAAAAATATTTTATACATTGTTTAAAATAAAATTTCATATAGTATATTTTTATTTATAAATTTTATTATATTCCTAATATATCATAAGAAATGTGTTTAATCATTATAATTTTCATTTATAAATATCTTGTGTTTTTTTAAAAAAAATAAATTTTTTATAAATTTTTTATATTTCCACGGTATTCAAATTTTAAAATTTTATTTTTAAATATAAATATATTGAATTTCCATTTGTATGAAAAACATCATTGAGGATAGAGTTGAGCATACCATTCTTGGATTGATAACATAAATTTAGTTTTTATCAAAAATGAACTCTATTTTTATGTTTAGTAATGTGAATATGAATAGGTTTCAAGAAACAATTTTGTATATTAGTTGTTATATATTTAAATACATTAATTATCTATTGAATAAAATCTCATTTGGTAGGGGTATATTCGATAAGACTATCTTCTCTCTTGTGGTCTTTCCTTGGGCTAGAATGTGATTGAGGCTAGCTATCGATTTCTTTGGGCATACTCATGTGCATTTACTCAAACTGATATAAATTTCTATAAATATGTTATGAATTAGTTTACCTAGTGAATATAATGAATTAGGATATCTATAAATATACATGGATTCTATTATTTTTTATTAAATAAATATTTCAGTTTTTTTGAAGTTACACATTAATGAAGATTAAACAAATTAGTTTTGTTGTTTGAATAGGGCTTCAAAAAATAACTAATTAGAAGAATGACTACATAAAAGTAAATAAAATATGAGAAGATAATTAATTCATATAATTTAATATTAATGAGTTTAATATGAATAATTTGAATATTAAATTTGAGGGACCTAAAAATATATCCCAAAAATACAAAATGTAAGAATTCATCCAAATAAACAATTATCTAAAACTCGATCAACCAATTGGTTATTATCATCCTCAATATACATTCAAATAAATTGCCTTGTGACTGTAAATAAAGATATATTTAAATTATTATTTTCATGATGGGTCATGTAAAGAAAATAATGAGTATCCCTTGATTATCATCAGTTTCTTCATCACAGGGGTTTCCATGGTTTATTGAAGATGATAATCACTAATGGTTTGGATACAAGTGAAATACATATGATTGAATCTTTATGATATATTTAGTTATGTATTTATCAACATAATTATCCATGGATAAATAATTTTATGATTTGGATAATTTCTGACATAAATAGTCATGGCCTTCTTATGCCAAAATTGAGGTACATTTTAACGAAATATGTATCATAGAATACTAACCATTCATTACAAATCCATGATATAAAGTTTTAAGATTCGATTTATATATTATAATATTATTTCTGTAGATAAATTCTACATCATCAATACAAAAAACATTATATAAATTCATTAAATGATGATAATAATGAAAAAACTCAATTGATTGGTACCTTAAGAAAAGTTCTTGAGAAAGAAAAACATTGTATGTTCTAGAGTAGTATCTTCATGTGTAACAACCTATTGTTTTTTTATTAAATATATAAATATTTTTATGGATGGATTCAATTATTCGGTTATAGATTGAAAGGAACCATATTAGAATTGACCTTAATAAATCTTGTATCATCTATTCAATATCATTTTTTATTTCAATGATATTCAACTTGATTTTATTTGTACAATGAGACTAGAGAATTATTATTATAATTATTCAGGTTGATGAACTCAAATTTCATTCAACATTGTAAATTTTTTGGAATTATCTATGAATTCAATAATTTTTTTCCTTTTTTTATCAACGTGAAAATAATAAATGTACATGGAATAAGATATCACTGTAATAAAACTATACAAGTGGTGTAAGGAGGTGAAACAACAAAACAATAAGGGTAAAATTTGTAAATTCCACTAATATTTATTCATGAAACTAGTTGTGGTTATTGAAAATACGAGGTTATTAACATGAAGGAATAATTATTCCATATAATGGGATAATTTATAATACATAAAGCATTCTTTAAAACATCATGTAATGTCGATGTGATGTGTTAATGTTATAAAAATTGATTCATCGATTTTGATGGGTATGTGATATCGAGTGAAATTTTTTAGATGTTTTTTAAATAAACATGAATTCAAAAACATAGAAAGATTAAAAAATAACCAATTTATTCATTGAAGTGATGATGAAATTAGTAGCTACATTATAAATTCGAATTTATTGATTTTTATCATGCATATATGAATCAATATAATGTAATTGTAAAATTAACTCACTTAACTTATGTGAAATGGGGTGATAAAAATATTTTTTTAATGAATATTATTTTATAATTATTTATATAAAATGGTTTTACAACTCATATTCTTAAACAACATTTTATTATAAATACTTATAATTAATAGTTTCTTATCTAGGGAAAAGTTTTTATCCAATGATTCATTAAAATATTGTTGAATAAAATTCCAACCCATAGTGGTGTGTTTTGATGAATAAATTATAATTTATCCTAAAATTAATAAAAACACATATAATAAAAAATGCATCATGGAAATGAATAATTATTTATGAACGAGTCCCAATAAATGAAAATAAGTGTTTTTTTCATAACACAAATAAGATTTAGTTGAATTAATGAAATATATTATTAAAATGGAAATTTTTTTAAAGAGACTGTTGGGAGTATAGCAGAGCATAAATAAGTACAATGTTAAAAGAATGAAACTTAAGTTTTTTTCATTTTATATACTAAATGGTTTTAGGTTATGTCATGGTAAAATAATACAGGTTTATATTCTATTACCATATGAGAATAAATAACACTCTTTTTTAAAGTATTATAAAAGTATAATATTATTGTGATTATCACCATGGTATTATATAGATTTTTAGGTTATATAATGTTAATGCAAATTTAATAGATTTTAATTAATCTACTATGATGTGTGATTATCAATAATCTATAATGGTTTATTATAGACAATACAAAAAGTGTATCACTAGGTTTGCTAAAATAGTTTACTGTATAATGTAAATGAGAAATTTAAACAGTTATATTAGTTACCAAAATGATTAAGATATATCTTATTCCCAAAAACAGTATGTTTTCATAAATGTGATAATTTAAAGAGATTCATTATTTGTAAAATATTTCATAGAGAAAACTATAATGGATTTGTTCATACATTGATGATAGTTTTATGCATATAATGAGTTCTATAAAATAAATAAAATATAACATTATACATTTTTTGACAATATGGAGATTGAATATTTTTTCAATGAGTTAAATATATGATTTAGGGTTCCCATTACTCATAGTTAATCAATAAATATTTTAATATAAATGAAACTAACTATGTGCTTTGTGGGAGTTTTTCATCAGGTGGTGGAGTCAGAAGATGAAAAAAATTATATATCGATTTAACTCTCAAAACCCATTATTAAAATAAAAAAAATGAGATTACTATAGAATATATAAAAAATAAAAATATAATACATTTATTGTAATTTTTTATACATTTCATATAATTATAAATTGTAAATGTTAATTTATTTATCTTTTATGTGTATTTAATCTTAACTCTATTGGGATGGTAAAATAATAAATAATTTATAATTGAATATATATTGATTTTCTCTAATGGATGATCCACTTTGATTATAATTTTTTTCATGATATATGTGTATAACAAAAATATATTTTTTTAATTGTTTCTAAGGTTTCATTTTGAGATATGAATAATAGATTACATATTTTAAAATTTTGGAATTTTTACATAGACAAATCCAGGAATGTATATCTCACAGAATTTCATATGCTTATTGATATACATAGTGGTGTATTTGATTCATCAATCCTTCTAACTTGATCTTTTCATAATACCTATAATGGAAACATTAATACACTGATACCCTATATATTCATGTTGATATATAAATATAGATAGTATGCGGTGGTTTGGTATGTTTTCTATCATTACATTTGTTGGCGTGCAACCGAGATGTGATTTGTCTCCTTTTAGTGCATTTAATGGAATATATCCCATATTTGAGAAATAACGATGAAATAAACAGACATTAATAGTTTTTTCACATTTGATTCATTCAACCAATTGTATTGGTGACATTTGTTGTACATATCAGTTAAATGAATTGCATGTGTTTTATTTAGCTACATAGTAAATATTTTTAATTGAATTAGAAATAAATGAAAATGGTATATTGACATGATCTATATCAATTGGAAACTCCATATAATTTTTTATATAGGTGTAAATTCAAGGTAAATAATACATCATGTGTAAAAATTGTTTATATAGAGGTATGACTATATTCCATTCAGATCTCCCATAAACCATTAGAATCATGACTATAAATAAATCTATACTATGGGAGGATATTTGAATACATCTATACATTATAAATTTCATAAATTTTTTCAATAATATTAAGGCCTATTGGGCCACAATATTTGTCCTCTGATTAAGGATAAATGTTAGGAAAAATTGTTTCTTCAAAATAAATATAATTTAATGAAAATCCTGTTACGGAAGTGTTATTAGGGATTCAAAATGATTTGTGATGTGATAAAAAATTCCATATGGCATTTTAATGAAATTGGGAGATTTATGAATTTTTAAGAGAAATGTACATGTATGAGATGCATGTATACATGAATGTGATGCATGAAAGATATATAAAAAATATATGATATTATATATACTGTATATTTATTATATGGACATGATGAATTTATTTTCGATTAGTGTGATGAACTAAAATATTGTATATATATTTTTGTGGTGCATATAAATTTTTTTATCATGAATGGATTATTCATCAATTAAAATTCCTTTACAATATATTGTTTTATTTTCATTAAATTAATTGGAAAAATGAAGGAAGACTATCCCAATAGTTTGGAATGAATAAAATGTGTTACGAACATGAGAAGCTTAATTCTTAGAATTTAATTGAAGATGAAATCCAAACATGTTTAGTGTGTGATGTTTATGACCCTCTATTAGAATATCTTTTTCCCCAAACACCATTTAACTTATTTAATAGGGTGTTATCATCCCTTTAACATATTTTGTATCCTAAAAAATTATTAATGGAACCATTTAAAGGTTAATTACATTAGGGGAGTGGTGATTTGATTAATTTATTTCTGGGATCTCCCAGAATCACACTCCCTCAAATAATGAATATATTTGCTTCTCCAACTCATTCTTTCCGGATACTATTTTTTAAAATACTAACACTTTCAATTTTTCGAGATATATATAATCTATTTTTGGTTATATTTCAAAAATAATGATAATTATATGATAAAATTAAAACAATAAAAATTATAATGCAATTTTGAGCATGTATCTTCAAAATATGAATATTTATGTTGTTTAGGAAAATTTATTGTTCAATTCATTGAGAATCGAAAAACAAAATTATAAAAAAAACTAAATTTCATAGAAAATAAATCTATCTAGGGAATTTTAAAATAATATGTACTATTTTTATAGTATATATATAATTTCATATAATTTCACATTATTAAAAAACAATACAAATAAAAATCTAAATATATGTCTACAATTAGGAACCAATTAATATTAATGAAACCTACTTTTTAAAATGAAATTATCACCCATTTTGTAGAATGATATTTCATGTTAGAGTCCTTCTAGAATATTTTTTACAACATATGAAATTATAGATATAAATCAATATTATTATTTATATGTATTCATTTCACGGATTTATATTCATCGTTCTTTTGAAAATAAAATTATAGAATATTTTAATTGAAAATAGAATTATTTAATTTAAAAATTTGTTTATATATTAAATGGTATTATTGGGATCATAAATTTATATATTATATAAATTTAATATTATCCAAATTCTTTTTTTTATTCCATATATCAAAAAACAAAGTTTAATGTTTCTATATTATCTTAAATGGTTTATTTTTTATTATAAAATGCTAATATTTGTACAATTTTCATTTCAATTCATTGAATCAAGTAATTTGAATTTATTATCATATTTTTTATTATTTATTAAATTAACATAATATAAAATTTATTTTTCATTCTCAAATTAATTACATTTAAGTTGAAATTATATATGATTTTTGTATATGTCTATTTTTATGGATTAAAATGCATGTCTCTAAAAAAATAATTACTTTTATCACATTCTAATTTAACTAAATCTATTATACTTCCAAAAATTACCTTAATTTTGAATTTATACACACAATTTTAGAAAAAATTATGACTCAAATTTCACTTAAGAGCATTAAAAGATTAACCATGATAAAAATGTGTCACTAAAATAAACTATAGATATTGATAATTACAATAAATAAATTTTGATAAGGCTAATATGTTTCTTATAAAATTTTATGGGATGATATTATATAGGATATTTTCACCATATTTTATAATTGGAGTTTTATAGTTCCATTTTTCCATGATAGTGACTTAATAATATTTTAAAACACCGAATAATTACAATTGATCCTCTATCATCACATGTAAATCACCACATACATTACTTCATTCCTTACACATTTGGAGCAAAAAATTTCATCCAATAAATACTAAAATCATTCACCATTAATCCAAATTATTTTCTTTTTTATTAGTATATCAAAAATACAAATCCTATAAGACTAAATATGTAATATAATGTATTTTATCCAATAAAGAGGTGTAACCCTTTACTATGTTAGTTAATATTTATTTCTTCATATATATACATCAAATATTTCATAATCACAGTTAAATCATGAAATCATTTTATAAAATATACTTATATTTTATTTTGATTATGGTAAAACCCTATTTTATATACATTTTCTATCTATTTGGGAAATGAATAAACTCTATGGCAAACCTTTTGAATTCAACCTACATGAAGTGATGTGTTTATCTTTTCAAAAACATGTCATGGGGGGTTAAAATGCAAAAAATGTTAATATATATTATATATATGAAATTATAATTAATCCTTCAAGAAAATAAATTTTTACCTTCTTACCCTACTATCTATTAGATAATGATATAACTATTCATGTGTAAAAATGAAATACCATGTCTTATGAATATAGGTAATTCCTTTATTGGATCTACCATACAATTATGGAAATATTCATAGAAGTCACAAAGGAGTATAAAATGTAAAAAATATTGTGATCTTTATAATTTAAATTTTATCTATATAATTGAACTTTTTCCCAACATAAAACATTATAACACCTTTCATGCATATGTGTGGAAAATTCAATCCATGAAAATATGTTGATACCTATATATGAACACTAAAATGGTTTCTTTAAAATTATATATTGTTTATAAATAAGAAAAGTATTTAAAAAAATTATGATTTTAGAGTTAATAGAACTATAATTCCATTTACGACTTTCAACACACTGATGATATTTTGGTATTATAAACTAATCAAATTCAAAAAAGATAACATAGACACAATAACTTTGCAATCACAATAAAAAATTGTTGAAAATGGAGTTAATGGAATAATGATAAGGGAATTTAAATTAAAAAAATCTTATGAATGTTTAAAAAATATTTTTTCATTAATTAAGATAGTCGATATATGAGTGAATAGAGTCCAGACATTATGAAGATAACATTACTTTGAAACATCTTTTTGAATGTCATTATCACATTCCATTGGATATAAATGATAATTTATGTGATTTGAGTATATTCAAATTTATGAAGAATAATATTCTAATTATCATTTATAAATATAATTTTTAGTATATACTATAGAAAAAAATTAATCTTTCAACACTTTCTATATGGGATATTTTCAAATTTTCAAAAAATTCAAAAATAATTTTTTTCCTAAAATATATGGAATTATTTTTTTCCAACATCACACCCATTATTTGTTGCTAATTATCCTATAGTGGTTTACATAGTTTTTAAATCAATATCATATTACATTTCTTTTGAGAATTAGACAATACTTAAGGCTTCTCAAATAAAAAAGAAAATTCATATTAAAAAATTATAAAAAGTAAAGTTGATATTATTACGGATTCAAATGATTTTGATCACAGTTTAAGGAATAAAATGTTCCTCATTAAATTTTTTTTCATGATGTAGAGACCCAAATCTTTACATACATAGATATTTCATTACTTTTACGGAATACTTAATACATAAAAAAACAGACACCAAAGGACCGTAATAGTTTAGTGTCTTGGGAAACTCGGAACATAATCTTCAAATCGTGGTGAAAGATCTTCAACATCTCCCATAAAGATCTTCCACTTTTGTTTTTTTACCTAAAACATTTCTTTATATCCTGTGGAAAATAAAACATGTAAGGGGTGATCTCAAATTCTCTATTAGGGAAAACATAGAGAACCTAAAACAATCAATAAACATTTGAACACAAAAACAAGATCATAAAATCTAAACATAAAAATCGTGATCAAAGACATAAATAATGTAAGTATGTAAGGCATATATCATAAAAGAACATAAATCATGATAATATATCATTGTAATAAAACATGTAATTTTGGAAAACCATTAAGCACTGGATATGATTTCCATAGTAGCCAAGGCATTGCTGCAAAGAACATCATAGTGGACAAAGTCCCTTACTGAACCGGATTTACTTGCCGTTCCAGCCCTATATTACTGAACTAAATTTACTTGCCATTCGACCCATTCCCATCTTATGAGATATAATTCTTTACGCAATGCATTTTAGTGTGATATATGTCCCACCTATCTCATAATAAAATCATTCTTACGTGTGCCACAACATAAACATAAATCATTCATCATAACCCAAAGAATAAAATGGGTTTCATAATCATCATCCCATCCTAACATAATCCATATAAAACAAATGGATATCTTTTCATCATACGAAAAGTGAAACCATGTAAATAGTAGATACATTGTACTTTAAAAAAACACATATTGTATAATGTCATCTTAGATGGGAAATGGTTTTGATAAAACACTTGAAATGAATTCTTGAGGAAAATATCCTTTCTTTTTCAAAATCATTTTCTTTTCAAAAAATGCATTGCAACATTAAAAGAAAAGGATTATTTTAAAAATAGTCATGAAATATTGTATAGGATTCTTTATTTAAATAAGGCATTATGAAATCGTAAAAATCAGTTCATGCCGTATAAGTTAAAAAACATTCTCCTCGTAGTTTTTCTAGAAAAGTCAAAGAAGTACCTCATAACGTAAACAAAAGAAAGATTCCTTACATACCATATATTAAAAGAATTTTTTTTTAAAAAAAGGACGTTAAACATACATGAAACCATTTTTAGAAAACAACGACATCGTTGATAAATATAACCCCATTAAATACTTACGTATAAGCAATCTCTGATAAAAATGAGATTTGCAAAATTATCCCTTAACTTAGGTCCGATATGTTTCGTACGTGTACGAATCTCCGGTATAATGATTTAAATAATGTCATTGACTTATTAAAGAATTATATTCATTGATATGATATCATATATGGTTCACTTATGCCTTTATATTACCCGTTCTTTTGTAAATTCCATGTTGAAGCAATGTTTTGGGTAAAATCGTTTTATTTATCGTACGTGTTTGGACTTGTTGTTCTTGATATTATTATTACTTGTATCATGATTTAATTACTTCCAGAATGTAAATCATGATTTATATATCATATATATTAACTATATATATATATATAATAGATAGATAAATGAAATGAAATACACCATTCATGGAGACAGTAGTCCGTACGTATGCATGAACGTTGTCTTTTTTTCCTTTTTGACTTGAGTGGAAGTAAGTAGATGAAATATATATATATACATAAATTTAGTAGATTTATCATTTCATATATTTAATAATTATTCATTATATATACTTTATAATCATTATTGAGTGGTTATCCTTGAGAATGAATCTCATCGCGTCGTGCAGATGGTAATTCGTACGTACGGAGGAGCGATGATATCGTTCCCATAATTATTGAATTGAATTGGAGTGGATGATATAATATCTTAGAATATATATGATGTTATAATAACATTATATAGTTATTATTTACACCATTATACCCATCAATGTATGGTGGTGGTGGAAAACAGATTACACCACGGCGTGGAGACAGTATTCCGTACGTACACACGCGCGGTGATTTCGTTTTCCATAGGATTCATAGAAGGTTAAATAGGGTTTATTCATATTTAAAATAACATATTAGTATATGAATGATACTTATGTTATTACTTCACAATGAAACCACAAAATAAGAGGAAGTAGAAGAAGAAAGAAACTTGAAATAATCGGTAAACAGTATTACCTCTTCCTCGAAGTGCCTCCTTTGAACTTCCTCTTAGGGCACTAGAGTTGGTGTTTTGAGAAGACCGGTAACTCTATAAGGTTTCTAGGTAAGTGGGAAAGTTAAATGGGTAGAGGTTGTCCGAGCTTCAAGGCTCAAAATGGTGTGACGAGGATAGGGAGGAGGTTCCCTTTTATAAGGGAGGAGAGGGGCACCTTTGGAATTATAAGAAATATTAATTTATAATAAATTCGAACCCCACATAAAAACCAAAAAAATGACTCAAATCCGAATATTAGATGATATAGGCTTGTAATATAATAAAAAAATAAAATTTATACATGTTTTGAATTTATTTTAAACATTATCAACTTGATTTATCCTTATATAATCTATTTAATTTTATTTGTGGTAATAAGATTATAAATTGTAAATTTTTATAAATAATTACTTATGTGTTTTGAATTTCCTATAATTGGATAATTTATGACATTTTGGACTACATAAATTTTAATTTATAATTTTTAAACAATTTTATATTAAGATATTTTTAAAAAATAACAATAGTGTCGATTTTGACACTATTCATTTATTTTAATTTAAATAAAATCCTCACAGTAGATATGTTCAAACTAAAAACATTAATAGATTCATAAAATGTCATATTTATCTATAAAATTAGTGGTGAACATTAAATACTTCATATAATATTAATTTCAATATTTTTAAAAACATTTATTTGGTATATCTCTTAATAAAATAATCACTACAACATTTTTTTCTATTTATTTAATATACATATTAGTTGCCTAAAAATTTCAAATACAATCCAATGATGAAGATAAATATAATAAATATAATAAATTTCATAATAATATTCTTACTTGAATTTATCATCATAAAAATCACAACAGCTAAATTGTTATATTTATTAAATTATGAAGGTGACTTCATTGACATCATTTGAAATTAAATAATATAAATGTCATAATCGGTTTTATAAGGCTCCAAATGGACCAAAAATAGACCTTTGGATGCTTATAGTATAGATAGACTCGACCAGTAATGTTTGGTAATGTTTCTGGTTCTTTTGATAGGTATTGTGTTTTTAATAAAAACTATATTATTGATTTTTTTCACTAAATAAACAATTTCTGCATCACTATTGTGTCACCATTAATGAGAATTATTTAATAGCTAAAAATTCTAAATAAAATATCATTATGTAGATAATTTTTTTATATTTATGGAGACTATTCATGGTCGACGTTTCATAATTTTTATCATTAAATGAATATTATTATACTTATAATATTTAAGAGAGTGACATGTTGTCACTTTCTTTGGTTTTAATAATAATTAAATTATTTTCAGGGTCAAAAGTCCATTAAAAGAATCTAATCCAACATTTAGGTGATATGGGTCGAGTTTTAGTCATCCAATATAATTTGGGCATGTGTTAGGGTAATTTTATAATTTTAGGTTTACCCTAATTACCTGATTTATCTTTAACTGAAGTAAATAAAAATTACCATAATTACTATTCATAATATCAAAAAAATAAAAATATCCTATTAAAATAATTTGAACCCTCTTAATCCAAATATGGAATCCATTATTCCAAATTCAAAACACGTATTTTGTAGTAATTAAATTAAAATTTATCCCAATTTTAAGAAAATTAGTTTTAAAAGTTAAAATATTGCCAAAGATTGAAATTTTTTTACCTATGAATTCAATGTAAAATTAATGGTAATGACATAAATTATATTTAATGGTAAAAATATATTCTATTTATACTTTAAGACCATTAAATATTATAATTTAACCATATAAATTAATGCGATGAAAAAATTTGTTTTTAATTAAAATATTGTGTGTTTTTACTATTCATTAAAATATGAAAGCTATTAGAATAATATGAAAATTTTATCCAAATTCATATTTTATATCCTAATTCCAATGAAAAATTTTATTTTGTCAAATTGATCTTATAAACATGTCAAAACTAGATTTAATGTCAGTGCGCCATCAAAAGGCGGCAAAACTGCATTTTTTTAAAAATACTTATTTTACCCGAAAAAATTATTTTATTCTCATACCATGTTTAGAAAATGTGTATGATGAATTATAATGTTATAAAATTCAAAATATAGTTAATACTATTCATAACGGCTAGTCCATTATAATATTATAACAATATATCATTATTTAGTGAAACCTGGTATTGTATACAACACACGCTATCGAGGAAGGTAGTGATTGCGTGTAATGCAAGCCAAGTCAGGGTTGCATGTAGTGAAAGACTCCTTTGTTTATTTGTATAACATAATCCAACTATATTTTGTTTATAAATTGAATATATATATATATATATATATAAACTCAATGTTACATAGAATAACTACTATCAAACGAACTTGAAATTGTGTGTAAAACGATCCAAGAATAGTGTTGCATATACAGAAAGCTAATACAGTGTAATGAATAGAACAAACTAATTTTGGTGTATAGAATAACAAAATACATCAATGAAATTAAAAAGAATAATTCTCATAAAATCTCGTTTTATTACATGAGAGTTTCTTCCATAGAAACCACATCGTAAAAAGGAATAAAAAAACCTATCTTTAAAAACTAAAGTATGAAATGTAACGGTTACTAAAATTAACTATCACTGGGTTTTCACATAAGAGAACATAGGTGAAAATATGGACATGGAAGAGAAATCTAATCATCAGGTTCTGATGGAGAGTGGTAGAGAACATGGAATTGAAAAAGAAAACAATCATACAACCATAAATTTGTGATGATCTAAGGTAGCATCTGATTCATCAGATATAAGGGCACTAGGACAACATTTTTGGTTTCCAAAATCATTTCCCTAATGATGAATATTTTTTGATGTAAAAGAAATACTTACTTTATTTCGATATAATCTCACCGTTGTTCGTGCCTTGAACAATTTACACTTCATCTCTTAAGGAAATGATGTTGAATTTGTCATTTGTGAAGTATTAGAAGATAATGTGATAGAATGATGGGTCATTCAATCCGTCTCAAAAGGTTAATAATAGTTATATACATAAGTCCATCTATGGTGAGGTTAATCGTATATCATTCCAAAAATGGACTTATACTTCATCTATCATACCTCTTAATAAAATAAAACTCGTTTCTACTAACCAGGGACTTCCAGTAGGCCAGTGGTAGGAGATAAAGACCTGACACACTTCGGTTGTGGGTTTGATTGTCGCAACCTTGTCCCATGCGACTAGTTGTGTCCCATCATGCCAGTTGTCCTTTTTCTAATACTATACTATTATAACATTCTAAAAATAATATTGAAAAAAATTTCTATCCTTAAACAATACTATCTTATGTCCAACATAACCCATTACAATCATTAGGCTTATACATATGTCCAATCTCATAGTATAAAGAAAACGATTACTTGAAATGTCACATAACAAGCATGTGAATACCATCATTTATCCCCCATATATCATAAGATATATCCTGTTGGACATAGTCCAAACATGTGAATACCTTAATCATGTATTCTTTTGAAACATGAATTACTATAGAACCTTAGTGAAAACATGAGTGCTATCAAAAGTTAACTCTTTCCACATACCAAAAATCCCAAAAATTATATATACTCAAACCATGATATCACTTTCTCCTTATATCAATCATGAGCTCATGAATACTACCAAACATGTTATTTTCTCATTATCCCTTCATTATGCGCATATCATCTACTTTCCAAAAATATTTCAAACACTTTTCATGGTTACCTTTACTATATAAATATTGAAAACCAGAATTAACTAATACATAGATATTCCAATATTTCATGAAAGTACCTCAACAACATTATTCTTGAATACCAATACATAAACACTTCAATCCATCCTCTTCAATGATTGTCATGGAATACTTCCTTCCTTGATTTATAAGTAACCTCTTTGGTCCATGCATTGAGTTGGGTAATGACCGTGTTCTCCACAAATAAGACATTGAACTCCCTGACAATCTGTCACTCTGTGACCCTTTTCTCCACATAGATAACATCTTCCCCACCATTTGAGGTATTCCTCAAGGTTCTTCTTCCCTTCTTTAGAAATCTCAATCTTCCCTTCACTATGCTCCTCACCATGCGAACATGCATAAAATTCTATCATCCTCTTATTTTATGACTTAGGAATACAACTAAACTTCAACTTGTTAATCATATATTGATATGAAGGATTCGACATAATCACAATATCTTTCTATCAAGGCATTACACAATTTCGTTTCTCATGGTCACCAATTATTCCATTGGCATCAATGTTAACATAATTCCTTCTCATTCCCTCCATTGACTAAGACCAGAAATCATAGTGTAAGAAACAGTTAAAATAACGAGGAACCACATAATCATAAAAAGTCACTTATGGTATGTCTAACTTATCACAGATTCTTTAATCCATGATACATGAGGTTCACCCTAGGTTATTCATGATTTTCAACATAATTATACGACTGTAGCCTATAGTTATACTTAAACCTTAGGGATATCCCTAGACATACCTTAGAAAAATCTATAGGGATCTCACTAATGTTTTCTCATCATAGTTTCCAAAGGTTAACTAAACCTTTCCATTGATACCAACAGTAGATACCCAATGCTCGACGTACATACACATTTCATTACTTTTTCTTAATACTTAATACATAACAAAAACATACACCAATGGACCATAATAGTTTAGTGTCTTTTGAAACTCGGAACATATCCTTCTAATTGTGGTGAAATATCTTCAACATCTCCCATAAAGATCTTCCCCATTTGTTTTCATACCTAAAACCATTCTTTATATCCTAGGGAAAAGAAAACATATAAAGGGTGAGCTCAAATGCTCAGTAAGGGAAATCATAGAGAATATAAAACAATCCATAAACATTTGAATGGAAAAACTTGAACATAAAATCTAAACATCTAAATAATGAGAAAAGACATAAATGTTGGAAGTACATAAGGAATATATCATAAAAGAACATAAATCATGATAAAATTGCATGGGAATAAAACATGTAGTTGTGGAAAACCATTATGCACTTCATATGATTTCCATTGTAGCCAAGACATTGCTGCCAAGACCATCATAGTGGACAAAGTCCCTTACTAAATCGGGTTTACATGCCATTCCTGCCCTGTATTACTAAACCATATTTACATACCGTTCCAGCCATGCATATCTCATGAGATATAAATCTTTAGCTAATGCATTGGAGGGATATATAGGTCCCACCCATGTCAAAGTGTAATCATTCTTACGTGTGCCACAACATAAATATAAATCATTCATCATAACCCAAAGAATAAAATGGGTTTCATAAACATCATCCCATTATAACATAATCCATATAAAAAAATGGATATCGTTTCATCATAAGAAAAGTGAAACCATGTTAATCATAGATACATTATAGTTGAAACATACACATATGAAATAATGTCATCTTCGATAGAAAATGGTTTTGATAAAACACTAGAAATGAATTTTGAGGCGAATATCCTTTCTTTTTCAAAATCAATTTCTTTTCACAAAATGTATTGCAACATTAAAAGAAAAGTATTTTGTTGAAAATAGTCATGAAATCTTGTATAGGAATATTTATGTAAATAAGGCGTTATGAAATCGTAAAAATCAGTTCATGTCGTATAAGTTAAAAAAATTTCTCCTCATACTTTTTCAGGAAAAGTCAAAGAAGTTCCACATAATGTAAACAAAAGAAAGATTCCTTACATACCATGTAGTAAAAGTAAAAAATGTGCAAAAAGGACTTTAAAAATACATGAAACAAATTTTATAAAACAGCGACATGGATGATAAATATAACCCTAGTAAATACTTACGTATAAGCAATCTCGGATAAAAATGAGATTTGCAAAATTATCCCTTACCTTAGGTCTAATATGCTTCATACATATACGAAAATCCTGTATAATGATTTAAATATTGTCATTGGCTTATTTCATAATCATATTCATTGTTTTGATATCATATATGGTTCACTTATGACTTTATATTACCTGTTGTTTTGTAAATTCAATGTTAAAGCAGCGTTTTGGGTAAAATCGTTTTATTTATCTTACGTGTTTGGACTTCTTGTTCTTGATATTATTATTACTAATATCATGATTTAATTACTTCCAGAATGTAAATAATTATTTATATATCATGTATATTCAGTATATATATATATGTATATATAATAGATAGATAAATGAAATGAAATACACCGTTCATGGAGACGGTAGTCCGTACGTACGCATGAACACTATTTTCTTTTCCTTATTGACTTGAATGGAAGTAAGGAGATGACATATATATATATATACATAAATACAGTAGATTTATCATTTCATGTATTTATTTATTATTATTATATATACTTTATAATCATTCTTGAGTGGTTATTCTGGAGAATGAATCTCATCGCGTCGTGGAGACGGTAATCCATACGTACACACGAGCGATGATATCATTCCCATAATTAATGAATTGAATTGGAGTGGATGATATAATATCTCAGAATAAGTATAATGTTATAATATCTATATATAGTTATTATTTAAATCATTATACCCTTCCATGTATGGTGGTGGTGGAAAAACAGATTACACCACGGCGTGGAGACGATATTCCGTACATACACACACGTGGTGATTTCGTTTTCCATAGGATGGATAGAAGGTGAAATACGGTTGTTTCATATTTATAATAACATATTAGTATATGAATGATACTAATGTTATTACTTAATAATGAAACCACTAAATAATAGGAAGTAGAATAAGAAAGAAACTTGAAACAATCGGTTAAAGGTATTACCTCTTCCTCGAAGTGCCTCCATTGAACTTCCTCTTAGGGCACTAGAGTTGGTCTTTTGAGACTTTCAGTACCTCTATAAGGTTTCTAGGGATGTGGGGATGTTAAATGGGAAGATTTTTTCTGAGCTTCAAGGATCAAAATGGTGTTAGGAGGGGAGGGAGGAGGTTCCATTTTATAAGGGAGGAGAGGGGCATCTTTGGAATTATAAGAAATATTAGTTTATAATAAATTCCAACCCCACATAAAAACCTCCAAAATGACTCAAATAAGAATAATAGATGATATAGGCTTGTAATATCATCAATAAATAAAATTTAGACATGTTTTGAATTTATTTTAAACATTATCAACTTGATTTATCCTTATTTAATCTATTTAATTTTATTTGTGGTAATAAGATTCTAAATTTTAAGTTGGTATAAATAATTACGTATGTGTTTTGAATTGTCTATAACTGGATAATTTATTACATTTTCGACCATATAAATTTTAATTTATAATTTTTAAATATTATTATAATTTTTAATCAATTTTATATTATGTTATTTTTATAAAATAACAATAGTGTCAATTTTGACACAATTCAATTATTTGAATTTAAATAAAATCCTCACATGAAGATATGTTCGAACTAAAATATTTAATAGATTAAAAACATGTCATATTTATCTAGAAAATTAGTATATCACATTAAATAGTTCATATAATATTTATTTCAATATTTTTAAAACCATTTATTTGGTATATCTCTTAATAAAATAATTACTACAACATTTTTTTATAATTATTTCATATACTTATTTGTCGCATAAAAATTTAAAATAAAATCATATGATGAATATAAATATAATAAATTTACTAATAATATTATTAAATGAATTTATCATCTTTAAATAACAACATTTAAATTGTTATATTTATTAAATTATGAAGGTGACATCTTTGACATCATTTAAAATAATATAATATAAATGTCATAATCGGTTTTATAAGGCTCTAAATGGTCCAAAAATATACCCTTTGATGAATAGGATATATATATATACTAGAATAATATTGTTTGGTCAAGTTTCTGGTCCTTTTGATAGGTATTGATATTTTAATAAAAACTATATTATTGATTTTTTCACTAAATAAACAATTTCTGCATCACTATTGTGTCACCATTAATGAAAATTATTTAATCACTAAAATTTCTAAATAAATTATCACGATGTAGATAATTTTTTTATATTTATAGATACTAGTCATGTTAGATATTTCATGATTTTTATCACCAAATTAAAATTATTATACTTATAAGATTTAAGAGAGTGACATGTTGTCTCTTTCTTGGCTTTTAATAATAATTAAATTATTTTCATGGTCAAAAGTCCATAAAATGTATCTAATAGAACCTTAGGTGATATGGGTCTACTTTTAGTCATCCTATTAAATTATTGAATGTGTTAGGGTAATTTTATAATTATAGGTTTACCCTTTATTACCCTATTTATCTTTAACTGAAGTGAATAAAAATTACCGTAGTTACTATTCATAATATCAAATAAATAAAATTAACCTATATAATAATTTGGACCCACTGAATCCAAATATTGAATCCATTTTTCAAAATTCAAAACACAGAAGTTGTAGTAATTAAATTAAAATTTATCCTGTTGTTAAGAAAATGTGTTTTTAAAGTTAAAATATTTCCAAAGATTGAAATGTTTTTACCTATGAATTCAATTTAAAATTAATGGTAATGAAAAACATTATATTAAATGGAAAAAATATATTCTATTTATACATAAAACAATTAAATATTATTATTTAACCATATAAATTATTCTGATGAAAAAAGTTGTGTTTAAATAAAATACAGCGTGTTTTTACTATTCATTAAAATATGAAACTTATCATAATAATAAGAAAATATTATCCAAAGTTGATTTTTATATCCTGATTTCAAAGAAGAATTTTATTTCGTCAAATTTAAATTATTAAAATGTCAAAAACTAGATTTAAGGTGAGTGCGCCATCAAAAGGCGGCAAAACTACATTTTTTTTAAAATACTTATTTTTCCTAAAAAAATTATTTTATTCTCATACCATGTTCTAGAAAATGTGTATGATGAATAATAATGTTATAAAATTAAAAATTTAGTAAATACTATTCATAACTGCTAGTCCATAATAATATTATATCAATATATCGTTGTTTAGTGAAACACAGTATTGCATACAACACACGCTATCGAGGAAGGTTATGATTGTGTGTAACGCAAGCCAATTCAGGGTTGCGTGTAGTGAAAGACTTATTTGTTGTTGTGTATAATAGAATACAACCATATTTAATTTATACATTGAATATATATATATATATACACACTTAATGTTGCATAGAAGAACTACTATCAAACAAACTTGAAATTTTGTGTAACACGATCCAAGAATAGTGTTGCGTATACTGAAAGATAATACGGTGTTGTTAATAGAACAAAATAATTTTTGTGTAGAGTATAACACAAGACATCAATGAAATTAAAAATAATAATTCTCATAAAATCTCAGGTTGTTACATTCTACCCCCTTTAAATAAATTTCGCCCTTGAAATTCGTTGGGGTTATAAATGGTTTATTACATGAGAGTTTCTTTCATAGAAAACCACATAATAAAAAGGAATACAAAAACTTGTCTTTAAACACTAAAGTATGAAATTTAATGGTTACCCAAATTAACCATCACTGGGTTTCCACATAGGAGAACATAGTTGAAAATATGGATATGGAAGAGAAATCTAACCATCACGTTCTAATGGATAGTGTTAGAGAACATGGCTATGAAAAAGCCAACAATCACAAAGCCATAAATTTGTGATGATCTAAGGTAGCATCTGATCCATCAGATATAAGGGCACTAGGACACCATTTTTTGTTTTCAAGATCATTTCACTAATGTTGAATATTTTTTGAAGTAAAAGAAATACTTACCTTATTTCGATATAATGTCACCGTTTTTCGTGGCATGAACAATTTCCACTTCATCTCATAAATAAATGTTGTTGAATTTTTCATTCGTGAAGTGTTAGAAGATCATGTGATAGAATGATGGGTCATTCCATCTGTCTCAAAAGGTTAGCAATAGTTATATACATAAATCCATATATGGTGAGATTAATCATATATCGTTCCAAAAATGGACATATACTTCATCTATAATACCTCTTAATAAAATAAATCTAGTTTCTAATAACCAAGGACTTCTGGTAGGCTGGTGGTAGGCGATAAATGCATGTCACACTTCAGTTGTGGGTTTGATTCTCGCAACCTTTCCCAGGTGACGGGTTATCTCCCATCCTGCAGGCTGTCCTTTTTCTAAAACTATACTATTAAATCATTCCAGAAATAATATTGAAAAAAATGTTCCATCCTTAAATAATACTATCTTATGTCCAACATAGACCATTCCAATCTTTTGGCTTATACATATGTCCAATATCATAGTATAAAGAAAACTATTACTTGAAATGTCACATTACAAGCATGTGAATACCCTCATTTATCCCCCATATATCATAAGATATATCTTGTTGGTCACAGTCCAAACATGTGAATACCTTAATCATGCATTCTTTTGAAACATTAATTACCATAGAACATTAGTGAAAACATGAGTGCTCTAAAAAATTAACTCTTTCCATATACAAAAAATCCCAAAAATTATATACACTCAAACCATGATATCACTTTGTCCGTATATCAATCATGAGCTCATGAATACTACCAAACATATTAATTTATCCTTATCCCGTCATTAAGCGCTTATCATCAGCTTTCCAAAAATATTTTAACCAATTTTCATGGTTAACTGTACCATATAATTATTGAAAACCAGAATTAACCAATACATAGATATTCCAATATTTCAGGAAAGTACCTCAAAAAAATTATTCTTGATTACCAGTACACAAACACTTCAATCCATCATATTCAATGATTGTTATAGAATACATCCGTCCTTGATTTAAAAGTAACCTCTTAGGTCTGGGCATTGAGTTGGTTAATGACCGTGTTCTCCTAAAGTAAGACATTGAACTCCATGATAGTCTGTCACATTGTGACCCTTTTCTCCACGTAGATAACATCTTCCCCTCCATTATAGGAATTCCTCATGTTTCTTCTTCCCTTCTTTATAAATCTCAATATCCCCTTCTCTATGCTCCTCACCAAGCGAACATACATAAAATTCCATCATCCTCTTATTTGAGTACTTAGGAATACAACTAAACCTCACCTTGTTAATCATATATCGAGATGACTGATTCGGCATAATCAATATATCTTTCTCTCAAGGCATTACACAATTTCGTTTCTCATGGTCACCAATTTTTCCATTGGAATCAATGTTAACTGAATTCCTTCTCATTCCCTCCATTGACTAAGACCAGAAATCATAGTGTATGAAACAGTAAAAATAACGAGGAACCACATAATCATAAAAATTCACTTAGTAGATGTCTAACTTATCACCCAATCTTTAATCCCTGATACCCTAGGTTCACCCTAGGTTATTCATGATTTTCATCATAATTATAGGACTGTAACCTATAGTTATACTTAAACCATAGGGACATCCCTAGACATAACTTAGAAATATCTCTAGGGATCTCACTAAAGTTTTCGCATCCTAGTTTCCAAAGTTTAACTAAACCTTTCCTTTGATACCAATAGTAGATACCCAATGCTTGATATAGATATACATTTCATTACTTCTGCGAAATACTTAATACATAACAAAAACAGACACCAAAGGACCGTAATAGTTTAGTGTCTTCTGAAACTTGGAACATAATCTTCTAATCATGGTGAATGATCTTCAACATCTCCCATAAAGATATTCCTATTTTGATTTCTAACCTAAAACCATTATTTATATCATGGGGAAAAGAAAACATATAAAGGGTGAGCTCAAATGCTCAGTAAGGGAAAACATAGAGAACATAAAACAATCCATAAACATTTGAATGCAAAAACTTGAACATAAAATCTAAACATCAAAATCGTGAGCAAAGACATAAATCTTGGAAGTACGTAAGGCATATATCATAAAATAACATAAATCATGATAAAATAGCATGGGAATAAAACATGTAATTTTGTAAAACCATTAAGCACTTGATATGATTTCCATAGTAGCCAAGGCATTGCTTCCAAGACCATCATAGTGGACAAAGTCCCTTACTGAACCGGGTTTTATTGTCGTTCCATCCCCGTATTACTGATCCAGATTTACATTTCGTTCCATCCATGCCTATACCATGAGATATAAATATTTACCCAATGCATTGGTGGGAGATATAGGTCCCACCTATATCATAATGAAATCATTCTTCCGTGTGCCACAACATAAACATAAATTATTCATCATAACCCAAAGAATAAAATGGGTTTCATAAACATCATCCCATCATAACATAATACATATAAAACCAATGGATATATTTTCATCATAAGAAATGTGAAACCATGAAAATCATAGATACATTATACTTGAAACATACACATATGAAATAATGTCATCTTAGATGGGAAATGGTTGTGATAAAACACTTGAAATGGATTCCTTAGGAAAATATCCTTTTTGTCAAAATAATTTTCTTCTCACAAAATGCATTGCAACTTTAAAATAAAATGATTATGTTGAAAATATTCATGAAATATTGTATTGGAATATTTATGTAAATAAGGAATTATGAAATCGTAAAAATCAGTTCACGCCATATAAGTTAAAAAAACATTCTCCTCATACTTTTGAAGGAAAAGTCAAAGAAGTACCTCATAACGTAAACAAAAGAAAGTTTCCTTACATACCATGTAGTAAAAGTAAAAAATGGGTAAAAAGGACTTAAACATACATTTAACCATTTTTAGAAAACTGGGACATGGATGATAAATAAAACCCCAGTAAATACTTACGTATTAGCAATCTCGGATAAAAATGAGATTTGAAAAATTATCCCTTACCTTAGGTTTGATATGCTTCGTACGTATCCAAACCTCCTGTATAATGATTTAAATAATGTCATTGACTTATTAAAGAATCATACTCCTTGTCATTATATCATATATGGTTCACTTATGAATTAATATTACTAGTTCTTTTGTAAATTCCATGTTAATGCAACGTTTTGGGAAAAATCGTTTTATTTATCGTACGTGTTTGGACGTATTGTTATTGATATTATTATTACTTATATAATGATTTAATTACATCCAGAATGAAAATATTGATTTATATATCATATATATTCAGTATATATATATATAATAGATAGATAAATGAAATGAAATACACCGTTCATGGAGATGGTAGTCCATACGTACACATGAATGTTGTTTTTTTTTCATATTGACTTGAATGAAAGTAAGAAGATGAAACACACACACACACACATATATATAAAAATGAATATATTAGATTTATCATTTCATATATTTCATTATTATTCATTATATATAATTAATAATCATTCTGGAGTGGTTATCCTGGAGAATGAATCTCATCACGTCATGGAGACGGTAATCCGTACATACGCACGAGCGATGATATCGTTCCCATAATTATTGAATTGAATTGGAGTGGATGATAAAATATCTCAGAATAATTATGATGTTATAATAACTATATATATTTATTATTTATAACATTATACCCATCCATGTATGGTGGTGGTGGAAAACAGATTACACCACGGCGTGAAGACGGTATTCCGTACGTACGCACGCGTGGTGATTTCATTTTCCATAGGATGTATAGAAGGTGAAATGGGGGTTTTTGATACTTATAATAACATATTAGTATATTAATGATACTTGTGTTATTAATTCATAATGAAATCACTAAATAAGAGCAAGTAGAAGAAGAAAGAAACTTGAAACTATCGGTAGAAGGTATTACCTCTTCCTCAATGTTCCTCCTTTGAACATTCTCTTAGGGCACTAGAGTTGGTCTTTTTAGAAGACCAGTACCTCGATAACGTTTCTAGAGAAGTGGGGAAGTGAAATGGGCAGAGGTTGGCCGACAATAAAGGCTCAAAATGGATTTAGGAGGAGAGGGAGGAGGTTCCCTTTTATAAGGGAGGATAGGGGCACCATTAGAATTATAAGAAATATTAATTTATAATAAATTACAACCCCACATAAAAACCTCCAAAATGAATAAAATCCAATTATTATATTAGATAGGTTTGTAATCTCATCAAAAAAATTATACATGTTTTGAATTTATTTTAAACATTATCATCATGATTTATCCTTATTTAATCTATTTAATTTCATTTGTGGTAATAAGATTCTAAATTTAAAATTGCTATAAATAATTACTTATGTCTTGTGAATTGTAAATAATTTTATAAATTATGAAATTGTGGACCATATAAATTTTAATTTATAATTTTTAAATATTTTTGTATTTTTTAAACAATTTTATATTATGTTATTTTTATAAAATAACAAAAGTGTCAATTTTGAGACTATTCATTTATTTGAATTTAAATAAAATCCTCAAAAAGATATGTTTGAACAAAAATAATTAATAGATTAATAACATGTCATATTTATCTAGAAAATTAGTGGATAACATTAAATAGTTCCAATAATATTTATTTCAATATTTTTATATCCTTTTTTTATATCTCTTAATAAAATAATTACTACAACATTCTTGTATAATTATTTAATATTATTATTTGTTCCATAAAAATTTAAAATAAAATACTATTACGATGATAAATGTAATAAAGTTCATAATAATATTCTTACATGAATTTATCATCTTAAAATCACAATAGTTAAATTGTTATGTTTTTTAAATTATGAAGGTGAAATCTTTGACACCATTTAAAATAAAATAATATAAATGTCATAATCAGTTTTATAAGGCTCCAAATGGTCCAAAAATAGACCATTAAATTATTGGGGTATAGATACACTCGACCAATAATGTTTGGTCAAGTTTATGGTCCTTTTTATAGGTATTGTTATTTTAATAAAAACTATATTATTGATGTTTTCACTATATAAACAATTTCTGCATCACTATTGTGTCACCATTAATGACAATTATTTAATCCCTAAAAATTCTAAATAAATTCTCCGGATGTAGATATTTTTGTTATATTTCTGGATAATATTCATTTTAGATGTTTCATGAAGTTTATCTCTAAATTAAAATTATTATTCTTGTAATATTTAAGAGAGTGACATGTTGTCACTTTCTTTGGTTTTAATAATAAGTAAAATATTTTCCTGGTCAAAAGTCTATAAAATGAATCTAATCTTGACCCATAAGTGATATGGGTCGACTTTTAGTCATCCAATTATGTTTTTTCTTGTGATAGGGAAATTTTATAATCATAGATTTACCCTGAATTACCTGATTTATCTTTATCTAAAGTAAATCAAAATTACTGTAGTTACTATTCATAATATACAAAAAATTAAAAGTAACCGATTAATATAATTTGGACCGACTGAATCCAAATATGGAATAAATTTTTCGAAATTCAAAACAAATAAGTTGTAGTAATTAAATTTAAATTTATCCCGTTGTTAATAAAATGAGTTTTAAAAGTTAAAATATTGCCAAAGATTGAAATGATTTTATCTATGAATTCAATGTAAAATTCGTGGTAATTAAAGACAATATATTAAATGGTAAAAATATATTCTATTTATTCTTAAAAACCATTCAATATTATAATCCAACCATATAAATTTTTGCGATGAAAAAAGTTGTTTTTAATTAAAATATAGCGTGTTTTTACTATTCCTTAAAATATGAATGCTATCAGAATAAAATGAAAAATTTATCCAAAGTAAATTTTTATATCTTGATTACAAAGAAGAATTTTATTTTGTAAAATTTAACTTATAAACATGTCAAAAACTAGATTTAATGTGATTGCGCCATCAAAAGGCGGAAAAACTGCATTTTTTTAAAAATAATTATTTTACCTGAAAAATTTATTTTATTCTCATACCATTTTCTAGAAAATGTGTACGTTTAATAATAATGTTATAAAATTCAAAATTTAGTTAACACTATTAATAATTGCTACTCCATAATAATATTATAACAATATATCATTGTTTAGTGAAACCCGGTATTGCATACAACACACGGTATCGAGGAAGGTCGCAATTGCGTGTAATGCAAGACAAGTCAGGGTTGCGTGTAGTGCAAGACTCCATTATTGTTGCGTGTAATAGAATCCAACCATATTTCATTTATATATTGAATATATATATATATACACTCAATTTTTTGTACAAAAACTACTATCAAACAAACATGAAATTGTCTGTAACACGATCCAAGAATAGTGTTTCATATATTTCAAGCTAATACTGTGTTGTGTGTAGAACAAACTAATTTTGGTGTAGAGTATAACACAAGACATCAATGAAATTAAAAAGAATAATTCTCATAAAATCTCAGGTTGTTACACATTATGTGGTCTCAAAGAATTAATGATGATGTTGATGGGTGACCAAGATATTTTCTAATGATGATGGGTGAGATTGATATTTATCTTCAACACATTAGGTATTGATATATTCCTAAAAGGGGAAAATGAGGGAAATAATCGATATAGTTACTCTTGTCGAATTATCTATGATTTAGTTATTCTAATAGAAGATAATCATGAGTGTCAACATATAATGAATATGATTATCTATTTTATTAATATTATTAATACCAACAAAATTGTTATGGAAATTGTTCGTATCAATGAGGTAAGGAATGATTAATATTATTAATAATGGTTATTTTAACATTGGTATTATTTTATGAGTTTCCACCAGAAATTGGTAGCCCTGATATGTTTTCCTATTCATTCAAATGGGTTTTAATTTTTTTGTTTTGGAAAATATTTTTTAGAAATTATTTAAATATTTTATTTATCTAATAAAAATTTTATATTGAAAATTGTAAATATATTAAGGGGTTTTCATATTTTTCATTACAATAATGGAATTATTTTATTTTTTACATTTAACTAAATTTTATCATCCAATTATTTTAAATTAATTATACATAATATAATGATGATTACAAATCCTATCATGGTTATGATTTCAACAATTTTGACTCAAATTAAATGAAGAAAATGTGTTTTAGATGAATCATGTGATTAAATATAATGAATTCTTTTTCTGAAAAAATGTATAAAAATTTATTAACTTAAATTTATTAATTTGTGTTTTATATATTTTGCTAAAATTTGATATAATGTATCCTATAATGTAATAGATTATACTCCTTGTTCTAAATCATGTAATTTTGTGGATATTAACTAACAGGTTATTATATATGGTATTGGATAAGGGGATCAGATATCTCTAGAGTTTATGAGAAAAATAAAAGCCACATAAAATATAGTATTAGTTATTGTTTTATTTTTATGGGAAATATTAAAATGATTTAAATTTTTCATCGACTAATAGATAAATTTTTATAATGGTTTCCCTGATATGAAAGGTAGAAGATGACATTAAATACATTTTATGGATAATAAAATTCATAATTAGGAAACTATAATGATTGGAATATAATATTTGGTTGTAGAGTTAGATTATCTAATGTATATTATTAACTGTTGCATCCATGAATGTGTGTGATGAAATTATCTACATTGGAAAATGTAAATATATGATTATTTTATTAAAGAAACCCCTCTATAATTTCATGTATTTTCAGTCATTAATAATTTTGAAATATGGATGAAGGATCTAGAAAATATATCAGTTGTTTTGGGATTAATGGAAAATCAATTTGAAATTGAATCTCTTTTCCACATTTAAGTTGAAGACATTTTATCATAGTCTTCTATTAATAATATAGAAGAAAATATGGAGTTTTATGACATGGTGTAGAGTATATTTAAATATATTTTTTCATGAAGTATATTTTCACATTGTTCATTGGAATAATATAGAATTAAAATTTACCTAGTTAAATAAAAACTAGGAATAGTAAATGGCCACAAATGATTGAAAAATATAGAATATCTATGATTGAAATAAACATATTCTAGACAATAACTATAAATCTAATTGATTTCTCATCGTTCTAAACCATGTTTAAAAATAATTTTGATCTCTCATGATAGTAAATATTCTAATGATGTTATTAACCATGCAGGAAAGGTTGATATCTAGTTTTCTAACAAATATATATTAAATTAAATCAACACTATGAAGTGATCATTATTTTATGAAATATGGATGTATTCAAAGAAATTGAGATAATCCCCTAAAATGTTTAAAATTTAGTAAAAGTAATTTTAAAAAATGTCTCTTATTTTTAAGGAATGGTAACTTAGTTATCTCAATTATTTGGCATAGGAATACAAGGAATATAGTTACATTATGAAAATTAATGTGATATCACACATTTATCAAGTATTATAATTTTTTAGTATCAATGAGTTTGGAAATTATTTAAAATTATATAAAAATAGTTAATCAATTTGGGAATCAATAAGATAGAATGTTGAAATTTTTTCCAATGTTATTTATACATTTAATGGAAAATATATGGCCATTGTTTTAATTTTTTTATTGTACATTACTCTTTGATTCAATTTATTTTATTATATTATATGATTTCAGATCCACACAATCTTTTCCATCATTTATAGTATAATGCAAAATTAAAATAAAATATCAGGGAATAAATCTACGATGTGTTTCAAAATATAATCGTTATAGAATTAATGTAAGTAATTTTTTTATTGGAAATCATATAATTATACATATAGTTGTTTAACATGAAAAAATTAGGTCTAGCATAATAAATTGATTGATGTCATTCTTTGTAATGATTTTCTATTAGTTTGAAAATTTTAGATAGATTTCAGAGATAATGTTATCTTCTTCATTTTTAAATGTGTCATTACATTCAAATATATGAATCAATATATTCATATGATAATATATCATAAAAAGGATGTAATAAATTTGGTTAGAGGAAATTATACTTAAATTTTGTTTAATGGAAAAAATCTATTACAATTAGTTATGTACAAGAATTAAATGAATATAATATGGTATTTCTTAATAGTATTTTATATTTTATTAATTTTATTGTTAAATATTTCAATATTTAATTAGTTCTAATTAAAAATATAATATTAAAACAACATTATCCAAATATTTCATTTGGTTTTATGAATTGAAAATGTCGTTAAAATCTTTTCATGATAAGTTTATCATCCAACCTAGATGTTCTCCTTGGGGTGATCCAATTTTTTTAGAAAATAATACTGTTTTAAATATAAATTTCATTGGTTATAGAGTATTCAATAACAAAATTGTTAATAAAAATTTATGTGTTGTCACATGTATATGATTTGTTTGATCAAATCCATGATTCCTTGAATTTTTCACATATTTATTTCAATTCCCAAAAACTATAACAAATGTTAATGGAGGAACGAAATCTACAGATTTTTTTTCTGTACTAGGTATGGTGATTAATAATTTTTTATTATTCTTTTTTGGATAAAATATATACATGATGTGTTTTTAGATCTCATAAATACAATTTTCTATGAATATTTATATATGTTTATACTTTTTCTAATTAGTGACATAATATTTTATAAAAAAAATTATTCATAATATGAGAAATACATATGGATTGACTTCTTGATTTCGAAAAAAATTAAATTTTATTGATAATTCCATAAATGTGAATTTTTCAACTAATACATTCCATCCATGTGAAACTATTTCCAAATTATGGAATTATTGTTGATATTATTAAAAATAAAATTGATGGATAAAATCAATAACTATTAAATTTAAACATGATTCAATTATTTCATAGATTATTGGGTTATTATCAATGGTCTGTGGAGAAACATAATCATTTATCATGCCCTTTAACTATTTTAAAATGAAATGAGGGTAAAATCATATTGATATTGGAATTTTATGATTGATTACAAGAGATGAAACAAATATTTTTTAACACATCAACATTTCCCAATGAAAATATATACATATAATTTTTTTTTACAATTATTCTTTATTTAACAAAAACATTCAAATTTAATGAATGATAAATAAGTAATATCATGACATTCACATGAATTTAAAAATCATGAATATATTTAAACTATTATTGTTCTGTCATAGAAATTGTTTGAATTTGATTTAAAATTATGGATCCATAATTAACATTGTTTAAAATGTTTAACTAATACTAACTATAAAATATTAAATTATACATTTACTAAAAAATAGTCAAACATTAGAGAGATAATATGGTTGGAAGTCGTTAAGGATTGTGATTCAAAAATTAAATATCATCCATGAAAAGAAAAACAATTAATATTGATGCTTTGAGTCAAAATATAAAATGTATCATTAATTTAAATCCCTAATAGTTTTAGTAATTTTTTTGAAAGAATTTAATTTCTTTGATATATTTTGTTACACATAACATCGAGCTTAAACAAATGATTAAATATTATTATTAAATTTTGATAGTTGTCACCTGGGAAAGAGAATGAGGGGAATTAATTATATTTATTTAATTATGAACATATAGTGTAAAAATATTTATAATATCAATTCATTAGTTATAGATTAATTATAAATGAAAATTAATACAAATTGAATATAAAGGACATGTTTTTATAAAAAGCTATTTTCCTTCCAACAATGTGATTTAATTTAAATAAATTGAATTAATAATTATTATATAAATAATTTAATGAAATTATATTTTATATATTCAATAAAATATTATCTTAATTCGTTCCATTAGTTTTATAGGCTTAAGATAAGAAATAATTCAGTATTAAGAATATACACTATATTCTTCTAAAAGGAAATAATGTCTCTTTTTAATGGAATTCAAGTTTAAAAACTAAATATAGAATCTGTTATAAGATTAAATTTACAAAATAAAAATCATTTATTATATTTTAATATAAAAATTATCTAATGATGAGATGTTAATATTTTTCCAAGATGTTTCATTTAATTGGCGAATAGTGAAAAATACTGAATTTTAATTGAAATATATTTTTTCATATAATAAATTTATTTAGTCTAATTGAATTATCAATTGGTTTTATTGTATAATAAATTCCATTATACAGAAAAATAAATCTATTTCAGGTAATTGGAATCAAATTGCCATTGAAATTTAATATAATAAAATTTTATCTTTTAAACTTTTCATAGGGGAATCATGCTTTCTCGTTTCCTCTATAGGATTAGAATTAACTATAATTATTCCAATTATATGAATTTAATTTGGGGATATATATAAAATTTTTATAATATAATATCTAGATTAGATTATAATTTAAATTTCTTTTGTAGGTATAAGAAATTTATCATGGTAAAAAAAATTATTTACCATAGTATACTTAATGTAGTGAAAATGGTTAATGTTATGATGTAAAATCTTAGAATGAATTTAATAACAATATATAATGTATGTTTGAGGTATTTATTGACCCTAACCTTCCCCGAAAATATAATTTCTTGAAAAAATATTTCTAAATTAATTCCACCTCAATGTGGTTGGACTTAAATATAATGAAATCACTATTTTAATCACTTAAATAATCTTCTACTTACATATAAATACTACCCTCTCCAACCCATTCCAACCAAAAATACTTGAAAATCCTTATATATCAACCAAAACCTCTCCCACTCACTCTCCCCATATCCACATTCTTTGGGTCTCCCCAAACGACCACACCAAGATCATTTATATAGATATTTAAAGGAAGTCTATTGAAGAAGACATAACATTCCTCAATAAGCACTTTTTATTTATTTTTTTATTCAACGTATAAATTCTTATTAAATAATGAAGATATAATAACCAAATTATTTTAAATTCAAAAAAAATTTGTTATGTTAAGGGTATGACCCAAAATATCACACAGTTCCTCGAAATGGGATGTGTAATGATCATTCATGTGTATAGAAGACTACCACCTCCAAAACTGATATCGTTCATTCATCCATTTTCACCATTAATGATTAATAATAATGATTTATTTGTTTTTTTATATGATATATTTTATATTTATAATTTATTTATGATTATTTAATTATAATATAATACATTCTTTCATTATTTTCATTTTGTGGGAATACAAAAACATCATTTTTGGACGTGTGGACTATCGCGTCTTCCAAGAGATGTGATTCATTCATCATTTAAGTTGAATTTTTTACGGATTGTTTTAATAAATATTTGTGTGATATATGAAATGATTATATTACTTGAATTATGATATAAACTTATAAAATTTAGTTTTCTTTCTTTCAATACGATATCAAAATGGATGTAGTATCCATGCGTATGTGTGGCCTACCGTCTCCATGGAGGGTGTATTCTATTTGTATCACTAAATAGTTTGTATTTTTTTGTAAATATTTATATAATAAGAATAAATTATATTTATATCATATATTAAAACTTCTAGAACATTAAATCAGGATCTAATTAAAAGGAACAATATATAAAAATTTAAATTATACTTGAAAAACAATATATTTATTTATTGAAATATTAAGAATATTTGGATATTATTAATAAACGGTTAATAAGATGTTAAAAATATTAATATATGGTATCGTAAATATTAATATTTCTTTTTAAAAAGTTAATATGTTTTTTAAAAAATTATACATGTGGATAAAGAATGTTCGACCAAAAGTAAGTGTAATGTAAGGGTTTCTCGTCTCACATATTTTTTTCTTTTATGAGGTATATTAATTATTCAAAACATATTTTTTTTTGATGTATATAGTACCCAATAATTTAATATATGATCCTTACACATAAATTTATCGTAATTTATATATCCATTTGATGATCCCTCTTTCATGGGGTTTATGTTTCAAAACATATCTATTTATTATGTATTGTTTTCTCAATTTTCGTTCATTGAGACACATGTTGTGTTATACACCTATATTCATTCATGATGTGTATATAAAAACCTTTAAAATTATTCATAATGATGTTTATTATTTAAATTATTTTATATGTTTCATTTAATCTTATACTCTATTCAATCATAATTTTTTAATTCAAAAATTTGTTTTTCTAAAAAAAAATTCTAAAATGTTTTTAAATGATATTTTAATAGTTTTTAAGGAAAACGATTTAAGTGATTTTTTAAAATGTTTTTGAAATCATCAATTATAGGTTTTCAAGGTTATTTTCATTAAATAACATTTTATAAATGTATTATGATTTTAAAATCAATTTCCAAAATAGAGACATTTTTTCTAGATTTATATCATGTAATCTCTCAAATTTATATTATATATAAGATAAAAATCATGGATGTCATGTATACATCACTAGGGATATTATTCAATGATCTTATATCTATTACTTTTATGGTTGGTTAATGTTTTTATGGGTTTATATTTTGGAAACCCATTTCCATTCATGCGTTCTGATATAATGAACTAAATATGATTTTAGGGCACATAGGTTTTTGCTTTTTCATTATGTGATTTGTGGGTCCTATATCTCCCACTACTTAATTGAGTAATGATTGATAAATAATGAGTATATATGACCTTCATGAACTTGATTTCAGGTTAATAATGGAAATTTTCAAACATCAATAATTGATATTGGAATTGAAATTTCAAATTTTGGGGATGTAATATATTTAAATTATTTATTCTATTCAAATGGTTGCTTAATAATTGATGGTAACACATAATTCCTCCCAAATTTATTATGTGTTCCATGTATCTCACCATAGTAACTACATATCTGATCCTCCAAATGTACTAAATGTAGAAGTTTTACCACTAGAATAAGATTTTTCTTATAATAATCAAGCATTGTGGATTTTTGTTTGTTGTGATAATTTTCTACAAAACAAGACCACTCACCAGGCTAGTTTATTTTCAGAAGCCCCTTCATTTTGAGGATGCTATGTGGGAGCCAAAGGATGTGATTACACAGAGGTATTCTCATATTTTTAAGTCTATGTAACTAATTTTGAGTGAAAAAATAATTTTAATATGGGTATAATTTAACAACCAAATATTTTACTCTTTTTATTTTTTCAATAAAAATAATAAATGTAATTTCATTGATAGATTTCATTATGCAAAATACTGATTAAAAAAAGAGTAAATATTATTATTGAATTTGATAGTTCTCTCCAAACCATTTGAATGGAGGGAATAATTGGGATTAACTAAATTATGATAATCCAGTTTACACATATTCAAAAAATTAATTAATAGGTTTCCAATTAATTATAATTGTAAATTAAAACCAATTGAACATAATAGATGAATTTTTATAAAAAATTATTTTTATGCCTATAATAGTATTTTACCATAATAAATTGAATTCATCATTATTATTTAATAATATTACTGGAATATATATTTTATATATTCAATAAAGTTTGTTTCTATATATTAATGAAATTATTTTTCTATGGTTAAGAAAAGAAATAAATATATTTTCAAACATTAAAAAACTACATTGTTCAAAAAGGTAATACTATTAACTTTTAATGGAGGTCCTACTTTGAAACTCCACATTGAAACTTTTATACTTTCAAATTTCAAAATGAAATAAAATTATAATATTATACTATCATAATTATTTTGGGTAGTTTTTGTGGAATTGTTCCGAGATGTTTCATTTTTTAGGAATATTGAAAAATGCGGAATTTTAATTGAAATGTGTTTTTTTCCTGTAATTTATTTATATTTTTAAATTATAATTTTAATTAGTTTTAAAATTTATGTACTTGAATTATATATCAATAAATCCAATTTACTTAATTATAATCAATTTTTCAATGAAATTGTATAATTTTTTTTATATTTTGAACATTACATTCTAATGGCTTGCTTTCTCATTGCGTCTACAATATTAAAATTAAATATAAATTTTATAACGACATGAATATAATTTGGTAAAATTTATTCCATATTTTTAATCATAAGTTCCTCATATGTATTTATGGGTAATTTTATTTTTAGGTATTAAAAATTTACCATGCTAAAAAAAACTATTTACAGATGTGGGGTTAAAATAGTGAAAATAATTAATGTTAAAATGTAAATGATTAACATACGTAAAATTTTACAAATTTATTGATTGTTTGAGGTATATATAAACACTAAAAATCATCCAAATCATTAATTATCAACCAAATTATTATAAATTAATGCCACCTCGATGTGGTTTTCTTTAAATATAAAATCATCATTATTTTAATCATGTAATCCCACCCATCCCCACCTATAAATACCACAACATTTCAACCCAAAAAAACTTGAAGATATTATAATCTCTAAAAAACCTACCTTCATCACTATCCCCTATAAAATTTCTATTGTACTCACCCAAAAACCAATCATATGAAATTAAATAAGATAATTATAGAAGTCAGCTGAAGAAGAGGTAATGTTTTTCAATGAGGGATTTTCATTTAGTTATTTCAAAAACAATATATTATTCTTATATATTACATACATAGTATCCTCAGTATATTAAATTATATAATATGGGTTTTTTACAGGATACTACTAATAATATCATACCCTTTTAACAAAAGTGATAGGAAGTCACCATTCATGTGTAGAACATACTGCCACCTCAAGAACAAATCTCACTCATTATTCCATTTCATATTTTATTAGGGTTGGTAACAATATTGTATTTATAGTTCATATATTATATATATATATGATATTTATAATTTATTTTTTATTCAATAATTATTTTATAACACAAACCTTCATTCAATTCATTTTTTGGAAATTTGATAACATCATTTATGGACGTGTGGACTACTTCCTCCTCAGTTCGTTGTGATTCATTCAAACATTATATGTAATTTATTAAAATGGTTTTAATAAATATATGATTCATATATGACTTTAAAATTTTACAAAATTATTATATACACACATATCATTTAGTTCCCTTTCATTCAATATGACGAGAAAATGGAAAAAACATTCGTCTGTATGTATGACCTACTATCTCCTCAATGGTGTATTCCACATCCTATCACAAAAATTTATAAATAATTATTTATATTTTTACAATATATATATATATTATTTATATCATTGTTTACATTTGTTAAATTGTTAAATCATGTCCTATTTAAAAGGAAAAAACGACGAGTCAAAACATATTTGAAAAACAATATAGTCATTACATGAAATAATCAGAATATTGTGAGATTATTAATGAACGGGTGTTCATATGATACGAATTGAAAATGAATTTAATCATATATATTATTATTTTTCTGTAATAATATAATTAAATTCATAAAAAATTATATGGGATGCTAAATAATGATCAACCATGTAGAAGTGTTAGGTAAGCATTTCTCATCCTAGTTTTCTTCTTCAGTGAGATATATGGATTATTCACCACTTATTTTTTTGAGCAGGGTTTATAGGTCCCATGAATTTAATATATGATAATTATCCTAAAATTTATTTGTATTTACATATCCATTTTATGATCTCTATTTAATTTTTCTTAGGTATTCATAAGTTAAAAAATCATTATGGTTATTTTTTCCCAATTTACCTTCTTTCAAACACAAGTTATGTTGGTATATTTTTTCTTTCATAGGGCTTATATTGATCCATTTTATATTTTTTTATCATGAATCTAATAATTTTAGTTATATTATATATTTCTTTTAATTTTATTATGACTTCTATTAGAAATATTGTTATGAAAAAACCTGATTTTCTAAAAAAATAATAAAATCATTTAAAATTATATTTTATGCTTGTTTAATTTCAAGGATTTCAAAAAAAAATTGAATATGGTGTCCGAAATATTCGATTATATTTTTTCAAGGGTAATTTCAATGAAATTCTTTTATTGATTATATATTATTTGAAAAAAAATTCTCAAAACCAAAATGATATTTTCCTAAAAAATTATTTAATCTTATATCTCAATAGTATTTTCAATTGCAGATGAAATTATTTCAAGTTACTTATGATATATTAGGGATATTATTAAGGTATACTATCCTTATTCGTTTTATTCATGTTTCATTTTGATGATGGTTATATATTTTTGAAACCTATTTCTTTTGTGGGATCTGATATGATGAATGATTTAAATTCTAATGCCATACATATGTATAGATTTTCATTATGTGAATGTTGAGACTGATATCACCCTATAATAAATTTGAAAATAATGTATAACTCATGAGTATATATGATATATGTGAACCTAATTACATGTTGAATATTTTCTAAATGAAATTTATTACATTTTCATAATATTATGCATGAAACGGGTCACATTTTCACATTGCAATATGTGAATCTAATTATAGGTTCGCAAAGTTATGTGAAAAATTGATTATATGTTTTAAATTTTATGCATGAACCATATTAAATTTCAATAATTGTATGAGAGTTAATTATTTCATTTTCATAACATAATAAGGGAACCTATCTACATTTACATATGATCACAATTTTATATGTTTAGGGGTTTTACATAATTCCATGTTTTAGGAAAAAATTACTCTTTTATGAAATAAGAATTATAAATTTTAATGATATTTTCTTGAAATTAAGGTTAACATATTTGATATCCATGGTATTATTTTCAATGTTATTTTCAAATTTATATGCCCTTATATTTATGTTATGATTTATATTTCCATTTTTAACGCTTAAAAATCATTTGAGCTCAACCTTTTATCATGTTTCATTTCCCCATGATATAATGAAATATATTAGGTTTGATATGTACAAACTATTCTACATTTTAATTAATATGTTAGATAAACATTAGAGGTTTTTAACTACTATTTTAGTCTCTAATTCCTAAGAAACAAAACCCATATGATTATGGTGTGTTTTTTTTGAAATATAAATATTTATCTATTCAGATGTAATATCTATGTACAAAATGATTGGGACATTTTATTTGATATCCTAGAAATTGTTTTTAAAAAAATTAAACATGAATGAAATATCAATGTTATAAAATATAGGATTAAGTCAAGTTTACAGTCCTATAGTTTTTGGTAATGATCACGAGTATCCAAGAATTAATTATATGATGTAATGGATTGAGATTTTATCACTATTTCCCCTTGACTATGTGGGTTTCCAAGTATGATTTGTTCTACTCAAACACTTTTTTTGGGGTTTTAGTTATTGGATAGAACCTAAAGGAACCATGTTAACACTATGTATAGTGGGAATGAAATGATTTTCCGACTAAGAAATTGAATGATATAGGAGGTGGAATTAAAAATATAATTTTTATACTCACATAAGCTATGAATAATACTAGTCTCACAAATGTGAAAAGGACGGGTCAATATTCAATTGATTATTTCTTGGAGAAATATAGACATTCATTCAGTGGATCATTGGATTTAAATTGGATGAGAAATGTATCAACACTATGGAGAAAATATTTTGTGTTATTTGTTGCTCGGAAAATGATAATGTTGTCCAATCTATTTATTATTTGGAAGGAGAATAGATCAATGTTTGAAAATTATCAATAATATAATGAAATATTAATAAATTTTCGGAATTTAATGGGATGAGATTAAGGGGATACTCCTTAAAAATTATTTCCCTCACATTCTTTGAAAAAAAATACAAATATGGAATTTCGTTAGCTAATGAAAATAGATGACGAATACATTGTCAAATGTGAGAAAACTTTTACAATGATTGTGAGGTATGCCTCTGGTATAATTATCACCCCAAAATATAAAATTAAATGATTCTTTAGTTTCTTCAATCTGAGTATTCAAAATTCATTATCAATAATAGACATTATAATCTATGAATAATTTTTTCAATATGGTCTGAAAGTGGAAATCGACTCTGAAAAAATCAAGGTTATGGTGATATGAATATAACAATGGATCTTAAAAAAACTCCATTGGTTTATCACATATATGGTAGAAAATGTTCACTTTCCAAAAATATGGGAATCATCACTCTAATGAATTTTTTAAATGAATTTTTTTTGATGTATGAGAATCCTTCACATCAGGAAAAATAATGACAGAGTAATGAAAAGAAGGGAATTAACAAATTAAATAGAGAGATAACTCAAGGTAATAAACCACTGATACTCTAGTATTTCAAATTCAAGGGGTTTGGGCATTATTTTAATCAATTATCCAATCTAGAGGGTATTATTGATCATAAGCCGTAACAACGTATTAAGGAAAAGTAAATAGAGAAAGATTATATAATCAATATAGATGAATGAAATCATGTTCTTTATCCCTAGTTTGGAATTTTAAAGCCAGGACCCGTGAAAATAATATTGTTCATTCACTATAGAAATTTAATTTTTTAAACACCATCTATACAAATTATAGAATTTTGAAACGTCAATGGATTGTTCTATAGTTGCATTTTCTTATGAATATCAAATTGTATGTCGAATGGTACTGGTAAAAATGAAAACTAAGTAAGGTGATATTTTTTGAGTACATGATTAAGGGAAATATAACCCCTTATAAGTGTAGGATATTTGGTAAATCATGTGATAATGAGATGTTTTTTGATAAAATAAATGGGATAGTATTGGGCACTATAGAAATGGTTACTAATATTATGACATGGTGGGTTGTGAATTGATTTTGTAGAATTTATGTATTTATAGTGTGGGGAATGAGTTTATTTATGAATTAATTCATGTTTTTAATATGGTTCTATGGTAATTTATATTATTACATGATTTAAGATAATACATGATAATTAACAACAGATTTTTGGTGTTTGAAAATTATGATCGATATCATGTAGTTTAGGTGATTAATGATAAGATGATTTCTGAACATTTTCAACCTTCTTTGGAATGTTTCAGATTTTATTCGATTAGGTAAGATCATATGGTTATCCATTTATGATATTATTATTTTTTGAACTTATCATGAGGTTTTAGAGATAAATTTATTATATAACAATATTAATACTTATACGTAATGAACAACCTATGATAAAAATTATTATTTTGATTATACATAGAGATATATAAAATCACAAGTTATCCCATTGTTGTTCTTATAATATTTTGGTTCTACATGAACTATGAATAAACATAATTCCATGGAGTAATAAGTGTATACAAAATTGATCAAGGTGTAATGAAAGAGTGAGATAATTCTAATCAGATAATATCAAGTATGTATATCTTTTAAAATGAATTTTGAGATAAACTTTTATCCTATTATCATAAATTTTAAAATATCAATGACCTTATTCAAACCTATATTGTCTATGGTTTATGTTCATTAACCTACAAATGAAGAATTTCTAAATCATTATCCATCAGAAGTTGACATGCAGAATTCCCTTCAATGTCTGTTTCTTAACTTTGTAAAGTTTTTTTCATAACTTGAACCCTGGTTATGTGATGATCATTGCTTTTTACATTCTGAATTTTAATGGGTATGATTTATTAACAAATTTTATGATGTGGGATTACCATAATAGTAATTTAAAATATCCATCATTGATTTTAAAAGTTAAATGTAATATTTCAAGGATATAATTTATTGAATTTATTGATCATATCGGGATGGAGTCTTATTAATTGATAGTTCCATTGAATATCTCTCATGTTAATTATGTGTTCATTATACCTCACCGGATTATGTAAATAAAAAATTATAAACATATAAAAATTATACGTTGTACTAATAGAAACGAATATTTCTTATAATGAACAAACAGATGATTTTATAGGTTATACAGATAATGTTCTACCAAAAATAAACACTCCCGTGGTTAATGTTTTGTGGAAGATGACCAATTTGAGTAGGCTATGGGGAAGCATGATTTTTTGAAGAGTTAGATGTACACTAATTTTTTATATCTATTTAATAAATTTATAGTGTGAAATTTATTTTATAGGTGGTTGAATGTAACACCCCAATATTTTATACTATTTATTCTCAGAAAAAAAATCTATTGATACCTTATATTACACAGAACACTTAGTTTAAAAAAATGAATAAATATTATTATTTAATTTTTATAGTTAACTTATGGTAATTGGAATGGAAATAATGAATTATATTATCTATATTATGAAAATATGTTTTAAAAATATTTATAATATCAATTCATCTATTTAAAAGTAATTAAAAATTAAAATAAAAACTAATTGAAGATAATGGACTTGTTTTTATAGGGAACAATTTTTATACCCAAAAAGGTATTTTATCATAATAAATTAAATTATTAATTATTGTAAAAATATATTAATGAAATTTATATTTCATATTATCAGTAAATATTTTTTATAAAAATCGCTCAGTTTTCTTGATAGACTTAAGATAAGAAATAATTCTAGTTTTAAGTGTAAATAATATATATTGTTTTAAATGAATTTATGACTCATTTTATGGGAAAACTATATTAAAACTAAATATTGACACTTTTATAAGTTTAATTATAAAAAATAATATTACTTTATTAAATTTTAATATAAAAATTATATTAGGGATAATGTTTTCTAATTTTAATAGATAATTTATTTTTTGATGAATAGTGAACAATAATGAATATTAATTGAAAACTGCCTTTTCTATTTATGTATTTATATATCTAAATTATATTTAATTTTTTAAATGTATAATTAGTTAAAAATAACATCAATAAATTCAATTTAGGTCATTTTAATCAATTTCTCAAAGAAATTGGATATAAATATACTTATAACATAAGAAAATTTCACTTTAAAAACATCCTTTCTCATTGAGTCTGTGGTATTAATATTAAAAATAATTGACCAAATTATGTGATTTTAGTTTTATGAAATATATTAGAAATTTGTAATTATAGCGTATAGATTTTTGGGGTGTTTAATTTATTTTTTTGTCTTCAAAATGGATACCCTGGTAATTAAATTATTTAGTCTATATAGATCAAATAGTGACAAAGGAAAATGTTAGAAGGTAAAAGCATAAAATACCTAAAATTAAAACATTTAATGGTTAGTTGAGTTATTTATTTACCCGAACATCATAAATTGAATTATTTAACAATAAAATTCATGGAAACTAATTTCACCTCAATGTTGATGGATTCAACAATAATGTAATCATTGTTTTAATCACATAAAACCAAATATACTCAAGTATATATATGACCCCTCACTACTGCATTTCAACCCAAATAGAAATTATGATCCAAAAACATCTCCTCCTCACTCTTCCCATGAATTTTTGTTTCTATCCTCCAAAAAATACCAATCAATGATTCATTAAAAAAAGATCGTTTGGAAGTCAACCGAAGAAGACACAATGTTATTAAATTAGAAAACTTCAATTATTTATTTCTCTACAAAAAAAATTGTTAATATATATTTATTATATAATAAAATTATTATTTAAATTAAAAAGTGATTTTTTAATCAATGGGTGTGACATAAATCATCATAGACTTCCTCAAATGGGACATACAATCCTCATTCGGGTGTACAACAGACTATAACCTCATGAACCATTGTCATTTGTTCCTTCATTTCCACTGTTAATGGATAATAATAATAATTTATTCATAATTAATATAATTAATAGATTATTTTTATAAAGTTATTATTATTTTTTGAGTCATTATATGTCGCATACATTCATTATTTACATTTTTGGGTATATGATGACATCGTTTGTGGACTTATCGACTACCGCCTCCTCAATGTGAAATGATTAATTCACTCTTTAAATAGAATATATTAAGTATGTGTTTAATAAAAATATGTTCCATATATAACATAAATTTTTTTACTGTAATTATAATATACACATTAATTAGTTAATTTTCTTCCATTAATTATGACATTAAATTGGAAACAACATTATTGTGTACGTACGATGTACTGTTTCCATAAAACCTATATTCCATTTATTATTAATAAATATTTTTTATTATAATAAATATGTTTATAATAAATATATATGATATTTATACCATGTTTTATATTATTTATATTAATATATTATGATCTATGTAATATGAACTACAAATACCAAGTCAACACATTCTCAAAAAACAATGCATTTATTAGAAAAAAATAATGAGAATATATCAATATTATTAAAAAATTTGTTTTGATATGTAATAAAAGGAAAATATATGATATACTCAATATTAATATGTTTTTTTAATAATTTATTAACAATATTAAAATGAGTATACCATTGGCTAAACAGTGTTTGAAAATTCAAAAGAGTAAGGTGAAGGTTTCTCCAGACAGGTTCTTCTTCTATGAGATATATTCCTTATTCATCTCTTATTTCTTTAGGATGGTGTATATACATCCCATGAATTTAATAGATGATTAATATACCTAATGATTTTGGTATTTTCAAATCCTTTTTTTGATCACTCATTAATTAGGTTTACATTTCAAAAGTTTCCAAATCTATAAGGTTATTATGTCTCAATTTTCCTTCTTTGAGATATATTTTTTGTTATGCACATATATTCTTTTGTGAGGTGTGTATAATTAAATTTTATATTTTGTATAATTAATATAATTAATATAAATATATTCTATGTTTTATGAAGTTATATCCTCTATTATATTAATTGTTTTTATTAGAAAACTTCATTTTTCTAAAAATCATTTCCCAAATGTTTTCAAATAATCTTTTATGTATTTTTATGTTAAAAAATAAATGATTTTTGATGTGGTTTTTAAAATATTATTTTACAATATTTAAGGATATTTTGAATGAAAATGGATATCTAAATGTTTTATGATTTTAAAATCATTTTTCTACACTAAAATTTATTTCACATAATAAATATTTAAAGTGTTCCCAAAAAAATATTTTCCATTTCACATGACATTATTTGATGATAGATATTATTTAAAAAGGATATTACACATGGAAATTATCCTTAATAATTTTATGGTAGGTTAGTTATAATTTTGGATCAATATTTTTGAAACATGTTTCTTTTCATGGGTTCGGATATAATGCGCGATTTATGTTTTTACTGAACTCATATGTATGGTTTTTCATTATTTGATGGGTGGGACCTATATCTCCCTCAAATTAATTAGGAAATAATGAATAAATCAGGAGTATGTAAAATATAAATTAACCTAATTATATGTTCTCAATGTTATACATGAACCTGATTTCTTTCTCACAATGTTATTTTTTAATTTGATTACATTTTTAGAATGTATTGCAGTAACCTGATTACATGTTCACAATGTTATGATTGAATATGATTAGTTTTTCATAATGTTAGAAATGGAATTGATTTCGTGTCCATAAGTTTATGTGAGGGCATAACTTCATGTCCTTAGCATAATGAGTTAAACTATATTAATATACACAAGTTCAAAATGCTATAATGTTATGTTTTTTCAACAATTCCATGTTTTATTCCAAAATTGTTATTTTATGATTCAGGTCGCATAAATTTTTATGATTTATTCAAGGACTCGTGTTTATAGTCATCTATATTATGGTTTTAATTTTCAATGTTGTGTTAATATTTTTATACCTTTATGTTTATGTTAATAATCATATTTCTATTTTTTACCCTTACTAAGAATCAAATCTCACAATTTTTGATGTTTTTTTCTAGAGGTTACATAAAAATTTATTAAAATAGATATGCCAAAAGGGTTTATAGTAATGAAGAAATAAGTGAGAGGAAATGTTGATGTTTTATAATCTATATTTTAATGTTTCTAATGATTCAATACCCATATGATTCTATCATGGTTTCGTGGTAATATGAATATTAATCTATTCATATGTTATATCTTAAAATGAAACGTGTGGGACATTACAGTTAATCATGATATATTTGGAACTTGATCCATTAAATAATGAATGTATTGGTGATAGCCAATAAATTTTTCATACTTGACCTCTCTATCATTTGGTTTATGTCTTAATATTATTATCAATGGTTGAAATAATTATGTAGGATCATATAGATTATAATGAGATGATGAACTAGGTCATAAACTGACCGAGATAAGTTGATTATTTCTACCACAAACCAATCTTCAAGGGTCCAAGGTATGATGACTAGTGATAAATAGGAATAACTCACTTATGGGATTTATTATCCTAATGCAATGAATCAAATGAACACATACCGAAGACCATACAAGGTCTAAATATTAATTAGCTCAATCGATATGAATGAATGGACAATATCAATCCCACAATGAAGTTATGGAAAAATTATTGAATATGATAAAGGTGCAAAAATACAAGTAAAAAACGAAAAAGGTTTCAAATATTTTTTAAATGAGGGGTCTACTGTGAAATGAAATACCAGATAAAAATATCTACCCCTCCAATGTAATCTATGATTTGCCATCTCATGGTCCTCCAATTATTCCATCAAATGTACTATCATATAGAATAGTATATGAAATGTGTGTTAAATCCCATACATATGTGACTATAAAAATCCATGATTGATCACCAAAATAAGACTAAGACTACAATATGAAATACTAGTGATTTCATAATAAGATGTGTCAAAAAGTTAACATATATAGTCATAATATACATTAATATACATCAAATAAATAATCTCTCTCAGGATGTATCAACAAAACATCCAACCGTAGGAATCTACATGGGGCATCAAGTTAATATTCATCTAAGAGAGCCTGGTCCTTGTGATATGATTTCAATGATTATGGTTACCAAGTATTTCATGCTAATTGATTATCAAAATAGATTAAATACACTAATCTAAAATGATCTCGACACCCAAATAGGGCAACCAAACATAGTCCACTAGGATATGACAAGAACCCAATTGTAAAAACCTTCCCTATAATGGATTGTATATACAATGATATAGTGAACTTATAAGATTAAAAAGATAAATAAAATATCGACTCTTTATGCAAGGTTGTCTCGTTGTGGAATCCAACATATCCTTTTAAGAGAAAAATATTTTTAAATAAATATACATGGATTGTCTTTATAATCATGCAAATACTTATGTATCATGTTCATACATCATTCATTTATCCAATGTAAACTATGGGTCCAATGGATAATGGAGATATTTTCTAAATATGAAACATTGTATACATCATATAATTTCCTATGTACATCTATCTATGCATGTGTACTTAGAGTTATTCCTATGAATTGGTCATGTCTGAGTACCAAAAAAAGCCCTTATACTATAATTATTCTTGTTTGTATGGCCATGTCTAAGCCCATATACCCTATAGGGTACACACTATGCTACCAATACATTGTATCACAGTGTGTGGTAGGTACAACATGGCTTGTGATTTTTAATTTTCACATGAAACCCTATCATTATTTCTAGGTCCCCACAAAACATTTTATTCTTATTGTGTATATTGTTTAGAGAGGTATCACCCACATTTTATGTTCTTTTAAATTGTAAACAATAATCTATATCATTTCAACCTCCTCTCCAACAATAAAAAAATCACACATTCCTCAAATCATTACTTTATGAAGCCCTACCATCATCTTCGAATAGAATCTAGCCAGCAAATTTGATTGGGAGTACTCCTATCATACCACCATCTCCCCGAGTCACCTAGAACAACACCCAAGAATCTCCAAATCCAATCCCATTCATATGTTTTCATCACGCATGAATATCACATCATTGATACTAAAAGAATCCCAGATTAATATATGTGTTTCCCCAATAATCAAATATGAATTGATCATATTTCGGGTATTCATTGAAATGTACCAGAATGAGATTTTCTGTGATAAATGTGTTAATTAATCAAGGGAAAAATTATGTTAAATAATATTTGTGCGCTGATTAACTATGTTCAGGTTATACAAGATTCTTTTCCATTTGAGACAATAAATCAATAACAAATGTATAATCAATTAAATCATCCTTAAATAAAACATTGATTTGAAAAAAATTCTTGTTGTTTGAATTTACCTATGTTTAGCATAGGATAAAAATATTGGAAGAATACACAAAATACAAAATTCACACCTGATGTGGTTTTGAAAATTGTTGAATAATGTGTTTGCAAGAAAATAAGATGATGATACCACATTACCTTCTTCTCATCTTGTGATTCACCTTGATTATTTTGTTACAGATATTTTATTTCATTCGAGTAATGGAAAAACCCATCATCCTCACCGATCTCTCAGAATTATGTAGCTGAAACTATATATTTTATCTAATAGTACATTCATATATAGGGTAAAGTTTCCATATCAATAACACAAAATAAATTAATTATGTTTATTAACATTATTAATTTAAGGTTAGATGAAAATTTGAAATTTTTTCTAAAAACATTGAAAGTTACGTCATTCCTTGGATAAACCCCATGTCCTTTATTGAACAACATTCTCATATTTCACATCCATATCCCCATTTGAGTGTTATTCCATTATTTCATAAAAACAATGTATGTATATTAAAATATATTTTGTATTGTTTTTAATTTATTTCCACCCTCAATTTTCCTCATAAAATTTCTCTATATCAACATCTACATATAAAAATATTCCATTATATTTTTCAAAAAAATATGTTCAAAAATATAAACTCTATTCTCTTTTCCTTAAAATATTCTCAACATAAAATCTGATATACCAACCCATAAAAGTGATGATACATATATCTCGAATGGTGTTTCCAATACGATGATCTCTATAGACGATTATCCTAATTAAAAACACACACAAAAAAAATTACACGTTATGGGTATTCTCCTCTAGATTCTCAATTCCACTAGGAATATAAAAAAAGAAACTCCATCATCATTTTCCTATTCATCCTAGTTGATATCATGAAATGATTTATGAAAATGTCTCATTAACCTTGTCATGTGGTAAGAATCATGCACAGGGTCTAACATCAATCCTAGAATCAATGGGTATTCAAAATCCCTAATGCAACATAGATATAGTTAAAAGGGAATAATAACCTTATAGGGAGCCTAGTTATATTTCTATACATCCATATATCATGATGAGGGCAGAATACTAAAATCACAACAACTTCCTCATCCAAATACAAAGGCTATGATGTCAGCCCACAAAGGTAACCTAATATCGTGGGCAAGTCCTTTCCTATACAAAGATGAACTACACCCTTATAAAAATCTCAAGAAATAAAACTAGGCCCACAATCACTATCATCCGCTAGATTGAACTAGTAAAATTATGATAGGAATAGTCTTTCCACATGGACTCAAATGGTGATACCCAAATGGTGGAGTTGTAGCTATTGTGATAAAATAACTATACTAATTTTAGATAATCCTCCCCGTAATATCCTAAAAAGAATCCTACATTATGATCTTCATAACCTATATGGTCAAATGTACCTAGCCAAATCTATGGGATAGAAATCTATTCCCAACCAGAACTAAATCCCAATGACTCCAAAATTGTCACACAAATCACGATGGGAAGTGATAATCTTGATATAAACCGATCATCAAGGAGATTCCATGACATCCAAATACCAAATGCATGAATATTCATCCTAATATGTCCCTTATGATATGTACAGAAATGGTTAAAAATACAGACAATATTCTAATTCAGTCATTGATCACTGGGATAACATCATGAACTCTAACTATATGGGAAATCTCCATCACGAAATCCAAAACAATACCATCACACATCAACTTATGTTTAGTAAAATCATGATTCTATTACATATATCTTAGGAATCTATATTTAAATATAGATACATTCTATATAATTCTTATCAAAAAAACCAATTCCAAGGTAAAGTCGTATAACCTTTGTGACCACTAATATATTAAAAATGTAATAAATCATCCTCATCAAATCATTTCAAAGGGTGAAATATGTATTTTCCATAATAACATTAGCGATATACTCCCAACCATTAAAAAATCTCTCACGAACATTCCCATTGGAAATATGGTCTTACGAAATCTCTGAATTGATATCCACAATATGTACATCCCTAAATCACTGAAGATGTGTAGGGGTAACAATGATTGACTGAAAATATGTTGCACTTCCTAATTTCATCATGGTTAAGATTCCATATGTTCAATTGTTCCTTCTCCACAATCCACAACATCAGATGTAAAATTCTACTATATGTGTCGGTAACAATGTCCTTTCCCATTTGTGGAACTCAATCTAGAACTAACTCAACATTATCATGTTATATCATCACTACCATATTCTAGAAGAAAATTTCTAAAATTTGGACCTCTGGATTATATGACAAAAAATTTAAGATCTCCTTGTATAGTAGAAAACTAAGGATCACATCTTGAATTATCATTACGTGTCATGTCTTCTCCACCCCTAAGGTCAAGCATAAATAGATGTCAGTGAAGTAGAATACCAGGAACCAATAACTAAATGGATTATTTTTTTTTCTTGTTTTATATGAAATATAATTTTTTATTTAATCAAAATAATAATAATATCCCCATGAATACAAAGAAACCATAATGGTTCTATGAATCCAAGCTTAGTATATGCACCCCTCAAACAAGGATTTTGTGATAACATTGCCTGAGGTAAATCATCAAGAATCAATTCTCCCCTAATCACATGTTGAAAATTCATTGCTTCTTAGGGGTGGATACTCATCACTAATTGTAAAATGGTTTAGGTGATTTCATTCAGCACCTAAGATCATACTAAATTTCAACTCCCATTATATTGACCTTAGGTTTCCTGGCAGAATTCACTGGGTATAAATAATCCGCAACCTCTACGGACTACCCAACATCACCATCTGATCCCATTTCAATATGGGTTCATCTGATATTTCTTCATAGATTTCATACCATCTTGGTTTAAATTAATTTATGAAAAAAACATCAAATTTTATATGAGAAATACATACCCCACAGAAGACATATTTATACATCCCAAACATCACAAGAATTAAAATAACTGAGAATACTCTACTCAACGTGTCATACAATTCATTTTATTTGAATTCAGTTGTAACCTCCAACACATGATCTCATACTTACATGCCTAGGATTACTTCCATATAAAAAAGGACAACTTTTCCCCATAACACAGATTCAATTCAACCATAATTATTTATAGTAAACTATGATTTAATGATAGACATTAAATTTGTATTCTATAAAAATTCATGGGGTCCCATTACTGATATGGAAAGGCCCCATGATAATCTCAATCACTCCTCATAGTCATATAAAACTACATATATAACATATTTATCAATGATGCACATTGTAGGAGCCTCTCATCAAAAGGGTTGATACACAGGCCGAACTAGAATATCTATGATTTTATAAAAGGTTTATTGAATGAAAATAGTGGATCAAATATTTTTATATCAAATATTAATTTATTTTAAAAATATATTGTTTTCACCCAGAATCACTATTGGAGTATCTATGTCAAATATTTCTAGTGCATGTAGCTACTTATATTCCCAAACATAAAAACCATATTCCCATCATGGAAATCCTAGGAGAAGTGGTGGGGGGAAATAAATAATAGTTCCTAACACTACCCTCTTCTACCCATGATAGTATGAATCATCCACTTCCTTATATATCTTTTTGTTCCAACCGCTACCTATGCCTATGATATCTATAAACTGTCTCCATTTCTATATCATGGTGGGTTTAAAAATATCATGTGATATTTTCTTGACCATAATAAGAATAACAATTCCTCTATTATGGTTAACTAAGGTGTTCTTAAGGTCTTTATGAACCACTCAACATCCTGTAACATGACCTACATCCCACAACTACATTCAAAGGGTCCATTTCGAACTAAATCTCAAGAACTCACTAACATGAAGTGTCATGATACAATATATATCCCTACATGTTAACATCCAACCCCAATATATTCATCCATGGATCATTCTCACATGATGAATCCACCTATACCATTAGTGGTCAGTCTCTACATTGATCATCAAGGGATATCACTACCTACTTCCCTCTTAAAATAAACGCCTTCTCATGATCAGGGTGCTAAATAGAGGCCTCATCACCCAACCGGGCATACCATCGACTCTACATCAATAACAATGTTGAAGATCACTATTAATAAATCACTAAATAAGGAAATATGTAACATGGTAAATGATGTCATTAAGAGAGTTTTCTCAAGAAGGTAATGGAAACCACAAATCCTTCCTATATAATTAATTTTGTAATGATATCTTACAATCTAATTCCTATATGTACTATGTTAAAAATATAGTGATCAAATACTGGGTGAGTTGATATTTAATCCACCACACCCACAATAGAGTGTCTGGATTGAAATAAAAAACTTGTAACACTTTAACATAGCTTATAAAAAATCTCAAACTAATCCCACTACTAGAAAATCCACAAAACTCTAGTCTTAAGATATACATTTATCTGATATTGTTTTTTGATGACTCAACCATCTAGGGCCCCTTATGACTTAAGATAAGTTGAATATTTATACACTATTCCCAAATCAATTATGATATAGGATGGTGATCAACAATGAGTAGTCATATCACTCACATTTTTGGGAATTATCCAAAGGTACCAATATAAGCAGGGAGAGACATCTCCAAGTCTGTATAATGATGAAATGTAGAACAAAAAAATGGGTACCTCTTTATTAATAATATATATCGCTCATTTTTAGTATGAAAAATTACATATAGTGATAAATGGGGAAAAATAAGTTCTTACCCATAAAATAGATATTATCTTTCATAGAAAAATATGAATACTATAAAATGGAAATATAGGTATACATATTTGTATTTCTAGACCATTTTAATGTCCTCCTACTCCCAACCCCTGTAAGACTCTCAAAAAGAATTTTATCTGAATAAGATATGACATGTGTATAAATTTCCCATGCATATTTGACTATTGTAATACTGTGGAAGAATACCAAAAATATATAAGTATAAAAATGAAGAATATTCGTACCATACATACATGTGCCAATAGGATAAGTGGATCCAGAAAATTACACCTAGATATACTCATAACAGAAAACTAGTATCAATAGGTTTCATCCAAACTTCTAGCCATAGATTTTATTTCAAGGATTTAATTTAGTTATCATCATTTATATTCCACTCTAAGAGATATGATTTCCATAATAGAAACCACTCAATTGGTATTTCACTTTAGTAATCCTCATAGAATATAAAGAATATAAATCAAATAATCTCAACACCCAGACAAAAAATCACTCCCATGACTACTGGAGGATAAAAAAACTATCTAAATAATAATCAATATAAGGGATCATATTTATGAAAATATTGTGAACCATAATATATTAATAATAAAGATAGTGGATTGAAACCCTATTCATAGTTTACACACAGATACAACATACCCTATCCAGGTTGGATGAATGAATGTTATAGGATCACACCCATGACCACTAGGGGACACCAAAAACATTACCTGATACCCATCCTGTAGATGGGATCAGAATCCTGTGATAACATTATAATTCCGCATTAAATAATCTTATGGATATACCAATGTATATCACTCAACTAAAACTATTCTACTCTAAAATGATCCTAGGTAAAACACACAAGATCATTCGAGAGATGAAATGATAGAAACCATGGATCCAACATATACATTAATGGGTAATAAAAATTTATATATGGCTATATAGAAATTCATACTAATCTAGGATATGTCTATGCTTCAAGATCACATACCATGAATTTCTCTAAAATAAATGCAGTTACATGTGGTACCTGGTGTGTATTCTTCTATTCATCACTATGTGTGTCTCCTTCCCTTACATGTATATATCTAGTCATACCAGTGTAATTTATTCCATGCACATGTACCTATGTAGGATTTTGAACCAGGCTATTTACAATTGGGAGAGTGTTTTCCTAAACCCTACAACTTACCATGTTCTTTTCCATGTCAATGACCATGTACCCTCTAGGGTACATGTGAAGCCCCCAACACCGAGTCACATGGCCTATGGTATGGAAAATATAGAATGCGATATTTAATCTTCACCTGACCCCATAGAAACATATCTAGATTAACACTTGGGCTGTGTTCCATGAATTAAATAACAAGTAACATGGATTTGTATAGATACTAAAATTCTAATCAACATATTCTCATACCTCAATTATCATATCTTCTGATCCTATAGTCAATCGTTCTTATGATCCTCATATTGAAAATCATAAAATCCCAAATATAACCATCTATAGTAATACAACTACTAAATATGTTTGGTTGTGTGTCTATCATTGTACTTCATCCTTGAAATTCCATAAACCAAAACTAAGAAACTAAAAATGTGAACCTATTCATCAACATTCATCATGTTTTGTGATTTTATCACCAATCATGAAATTAGACTTATATGATCGATTTATTTCCCCGGAAATCAAACATTAAACTATAATGTTCCACGTATTCATCAAACAACAAGGTAATGAAATTTCCCATGATGAAAATTTGAAGAAGATGGGGGACTAATAAAATACGTGATGAAAAACATTGTCGATGTATTATTTGGAATTGATTCATTTATTATTAATGTGATGAATGAAGATATAATAAATAACAAAATAAATAAATCATAAATCAAATAGTGATACACAAATCAAGTATTATTAGTATAATTTATAAATATTTAACATGGGATAAAAAACAAGTTACTTCTATAAAATACACAAACCAGTCTTATTATTTGATTGATCATTAGTGAAGAATTCATCTAAAACGAAAGAATATGAGTATCTCACTGTGTTTTTCATTGATACATTTAAATACCTTCATCAACTAGTTGGTGATCTGAAATACTGATCAAAAAATGAAAAAAATCTCTCATATTCTCCAATATTCATTATTTACAGAGTTAACCCTAGAGATTTTAAAAAATTGTGTATTTATATAGATGGATAGCTTAATGTGTCCAAAATAAAAAAACTTATTTTATTATTTTTTCGGATTATAAAAATTTAACAAAAAAATATATTCCAATGAAGGTTATCTCGTTTATATGGTAAATCCTAGTATCTAGAATGAATGGAATTCCTTGATTTCAAATCGGAGACCCTATTAAGTAGTTCTTTCATTAATTCATAAAAATAACATGTGAGTGATATATTATATTTAATATTTTTATAATAACCATTTTAGGATAACTAATAATTTGAATCAGGTGTCGTCATAGTTCCTTGATTTGAAAATATTCCATAATATTTCCAAATGTAATATATATAAATAAAAGGGATTCATCAAGGAGGATAATGCCTTACAAAACAATGTATAATTTAATATTAAATATATGTTTCATTTTTAGTGATGATTGACATGTAGTTATTAGATTTTTATAGATGTTATGTTCTATGTAATCCCTAGTAGATGAATGAATTGTCCAATAAAGAACATACTTATTCATTTTTAATTAATTTTGGAATAAAAAATTAATGGTTATATTATTAATAAAAAATTGACTTTTAATAGGTTAAAACTAATATATTACAAATGAATGTGATACTTTTGCCTTTCCTAGTTCATAATTTTAATTTGGAGAATATATCCCCTAATGTTATTGTAGGATTTCAAAATAAATCTCTATTTAATATTGTTATTTGGGTTATTTTTATTTCTTTATGTAAATATACTCATTCTCAACAATTTAGATAAAATATATATTTACATAACATTTATTGAAATTATAATAGTGAAAATGTATGATTAAATGGGGTAACAACCTATATAGTATCTAATATTAATCCTAGATATATCTAAATTTTCATAAATTTCATCAAATGTTTTTGGGAAATAAATTTAATTTCAAACTAACCATTAATATATAATAATATGATGAATTTTTAGAGTGAATGGGTAAAAAATATTATTATATGATTAAAGAATATTATTTATATTAACATTGGTTTTGCTACCAAACAGATTCATTAATGGAAATTTATTTATAATAATACATCTCAGTCAGGGATGATGATTAAACTATTTGATTCATTGTAAAGAATGTATTTCGAATACCATATTCTATGGAATAATTTTGTCAGAATATGTCTTAAAAACTAGAATTTTAAGAATTAATTTTTTAAAATGAATATATATATTTTCATGAAATCTAGTATTGTTATAGAATACTTAAAAGTAATGTGTATAATGGAAATTATTATCTATTATGTGAGGTGGAAGATAATTATTTATTAATGAATCTCATTGAAATAATTTTTTTAATTTTTTTTTATAAATTTAAATTTAAGGCTATGGTTCATTTACATATATAAATTATTGAAGAATTAGGAATAAATTCATATTCAATTACCATACATCTGTGTTTATGTTAACTAAATAATTTTATATTATTTTATTTAAATATAAATACATACATTTTAAATATATATTTTAATCCCTAAAGTGGTGTAGTTAGAGTATAATCTACAATATAAAGAAATTTGAGTTTATGTTTAGGATATCAGATAATCTGTACTTCTAAATAATGACATTCAGTAGTACAAGATTTTTTGTGTAGTGATTAAACCAACTAGGTTATTCTTAGCTAGAGTTAAACTGAGTGAGACACCCCAAGAACATCTACAATTTTATATGATAAAGTGATAAAAATATATAGATAATTCTAAAATGGGGGGCTTTATCCATAGTACATTTATGTATACAATCATCCAGATCTGTGAAAAAATTCTTTGATATATTGAATGAGTAAAATATCTCGTTTGTATTCCATGAATGTATCAAATTGTATGAAATCAACATAGAATATCAGATTTAAACAAAATGAAAAAAGGCGTAAAATAAAAACTCAACAAAAATGAGTTCCCATTCTTACAAAAACTAGAAAACAGGAGACTAAATTGAGATCATATCCAAAACATCATTTCGACCCACACGACGTGATTAACTAGTCTAGGTAAAACAATGTTCCATGGATGTCACTATTGATATTTCATTCCTCTTTATAAGACACCACAAGTGTAGGATAACCCATTGAAGGCTGGTATTTAAAAACCTAATAAGGTGCCTCGAAAACAAATAGCTGATAAATAGTAAGTAGAAATAGAAATCTAAACCCGTAGGAAATTGGGGAAATAGACACTATATATTATCATAAGGAATATATATATATAGAGAAATTGGAATTGCATCTACCTAATCCTTCAATAAATTAATGAGTCTGTATGTAACAAAAATAGTCCATCATTGACAACCAGTATTGCACATACCAACTCAAGAATTCACGTTGAGGTTCCTAACCTATACATTTTATTGAATTGCTGAGGGGTATCTAAATCTAGTGAAGGACAGACTAACCAATAGAGCTCAAATATAGGTTTTACCTCTCTATACATAGATGAATTATTCTCTGATGATTATGTGGTATCAACAATACATATAAAAAAATCATTGGGACCTACTCACTAATGTGAATGTGGGATATTGACCCTAAGTGTATATTTGGTATTATTTCCTAATCAATTATATTTCCCATTCGTCACTCAATGAATCTATATACTGATAAAACATTATATCATATTCAAGAGTCTAATCTAAAGTCAACCATCGCCTAATATATGGAAATTCACTCAGGATATGTAGCTGAATTTCCCAAATCGATGTCCAAATGAAGGAGAAAGTCAAGAAAAATATATCATATAATAGTAAAAAATTTGGGTTGGATGTATAAATAGTGTGTTGTTTTCCCATGTTGTACTCTTTCCAACTAACAAAATACAATGACCATTTTTTCCTGTGTAATCTAGACATGCCAATGTTCCAAGCCCTTGTATGGGTGCACATAATATATCATATTACAGTTTTATGCATGTGTAATCAGTCTATTCCATTGTATATATCAATATATATGCACTTATGTTGTTATACTACATGTTGAAAAAAAATTTACCATGTCAAATGAAGTGTATGTGTCATGTATGATGTAGGATGTTTATCTCTTCATGGTACCCTTATCATCACAGCACAAAGACTACATAGTTGGTGTTCTTTATAGTAAACACCATATATATAGGAATTTTATAGGGAATTTTGAACTCATCACACAACTCTCACACACTTATGCGGTTACTATTTTATTGGAGAAACAATCCAGGGATCAGCGATATAGGGAATTAAATGCCTAATTTTTTATTACTAGTCAGATTATGCCTACCTAATCCCTATATAGATCATCCGAGTGTATTGATTCACTATATCATCTAAACCATGTATGGGAGGACCTTGATGCTTCATGTGATATGTTTTCTCAACACGAGAATCCTATATCAAGTCATGATTAGATATTAAAATTCCATTTCTCAACTCATTCATGCCTCCACAAAGAATCTATTGGTTTGATCATTCTTGCAACTAGCCCAATATTGCCAACTACCACCCAATATTACAGAAGTAACTATCGTAAAGAATACTGTGGGAATGAAAAGGAATAAATCTAAATACAACATTTGGATGGTGTCATTCCATTAAATTATTATATAATGTGGAAAACATGATAATATTAGGTGATGAGAATTTTAAAAAGATATATCTAGTTTCATTTAACGAATAGAAATAACTGGAATTGAAATAAATATATAAAACCATGTTTATAACATTAATCATTTGTGGATATAATTTAACTACCTTTCCATAAATCAATTTTAGAACTATCACTAATAAAGAATATGTATATTCTATTTTCCTTCATGATATCTAGGAACTCTTTTTTTAGTTCATCATATGAATTTCTTTCATTCTCTCAATGATGATCAAATATTAAAATATTCATTTTTCTCTCTTTATATATAATCTCGAAGGATTATGTGACTATCCATTTTAGTTTTATCCAATGAAATATTTACAGTGACACTTAGGGATTAAGTCAATAAATAAAAAATATATATATTTCGTTTACTTAACACACCATTAATGGTTTCACATATAAGGTCATGATATATGGGAAAAAATAATTCCATACTTTAATTAGGAATTTTATTATATATATGTTATTGTTTTTAATATATTAACTCAGGGGTCCTACGATACCCAAACCCATACCAAAAATTCAAGGCAAAGTCAATATAAAAATATAAAAATGTCTAATCCACTAAACCAATAACACTATAGAACATAAATTATCCAATTATTTAAGAATTTTTTCCCTTTAAATCTAAAACTACACAAAATGTAGGGGGATAATAGGTCTAAATTTATCATTCATTCCCCCAGGAGCTCGCCATTATAATTTGATAAAGCCAAATAAGTCCTAAAAAGGGAGTGTCTAGTAAATGTAGGTACATCCCATATAGTTACTTAATTTCCATTGTGTACTATGATATGGTGGTTCCATCCTTGATTTTATGATCATGCCATTAAATTACATATCTTTGGTTTTTCATGTATATTTTTTAGAGAGAAATGAGTATGTTAAAATTTCCATTGTCCAACTAGGGGGAAATTCTAATAGTTTTGAACCTCACCAACACTACAAAGGATCTCTCATGGAGATATGATCTTTAGGTATATATTTCATTTATATAGAAATCTCCATAGGTATATTATTTTCAAGAATATCATGAAAACATAAACTATTTGATCAAAATCCAAAAGTCTACAATGTCATCAAGCTTAATATTTTTATCACCGGAAGTCTTTATATTCTAGATGATCACCTGAACTATAACTCATTCAACTAGAATAACTATATATGAAATGGATATGTATCACAAATACTAGTACATCATTAGGTTGACTTTCATGGTGTCTAATATTTGGCCTCAACTGGTGACATGATGGTAAGGATAACTATTATTATAATTGACCTCTAATAATGGAACACAGTCCTTCCAACTCCGACTGATGCCCAACAATTTTGTTCTAAACATATTCACTAACACCATGATAGTGCACTCAATCTTCCATCTACCTAACGGTAATATTCTATTATCATCTACTAATATTACTAAAATACACCATTATACCCCAATTGAACCATTATATGAAGAAACATTCACATCGGGAGATGGTCATCATGGTAACCCCATGAAGATAGATGATCAATCGTATATACAAATACTCAAATATCTCATCCAAAATATCATCACATATGGTATGTAAGGGTACCATCATAGTGAATTAGTAAATAATAATCCATATAGAGATTTATCCTCTAACTGACTGTAGGATCCCAATAATAATATTTATATGCCTTCCTATATTCATTTTGGGTCTCTAGAGTATAATTTAATCCACAGGTATCCAAATTCTCATAAATTACATTTTACATGTAAGACCAAAAGAAATAAAATCATCTAAAATTTACCTCAATCTATCCCACCAAAACTTCTAATATAACCCCTGGTATATATTATCCAAAAACTGATGTATGAACAAGGGTAATGTATGAAAAACCCTTAACACCTCCTCATGTAACTTTACAAGAATCACTGTCCATCTGATGAAAATGATGAAGTTATCATATCATTTTTTTAAATTATTCTTGTTAATCACCAAAAGATATTTCTTTTGGTAGAACATTATCATTTATTTCTATAAATTGAGCCTCTCTAAAATATGGAATAATTTTTGGAGTCGCCGCTATTGACTAATGATAAGTTTCACACATCTCCTCCCCAGAGTTAGTTGCAATAATTTCTAAAACTCTGAGTCATCATCCATAAAGTGCCAATGATATTTCATATTAAGTTAATATATAACCACATTTCTATTAAAAAGAGTATATACTCTCTCAATATAATAGACCTATATGAACTCAAACCAATGTATCTACCTTAAATTGATATCTATATGAGTTATGATGTACCTAAGACATTAATGGTCATAGAAAACTACAAAATTTCTAACTAGAAGATAGTGCACCCTCAATAGTGATGTTAATACTACTAATTCCATTCATTTTTTAGGGTTAATTTAATTCTACTCATGGGGACTAAAATACTTTGACCCATTATTGATTAGTTTCGGCCTATTCCTTAAAACCTAAAAGTTTCCATCAATAGAGGAATCCGAAAAAAATATGTACTCAATTCCATCCTTTAGAATACTTGACATGACTAAACTAGTCATATTAATCATTATATTCTCAATGGATCTCTTACAATACTCAATAATTTAAATTTTATTCTTTGTCAGCATCTTGGTAGACCAATAGGTTGTTATCTATGAAAATTATTAACTAATCCTCCTGTAGTAAATATCAAAACAACGAGATCCCTATACCTATGATACCCTCTTGGATGAATCTGAAGAATGAACTAGATAAATCCTTAACATATTTTGTAATAATCCATTCTCAAAGATGAAATGGACCAAAATGGGAACCTAGTGACTCCCAAATCATCCCTTCATGAGTATATCATTTATCTTGTTTCCCTCTATTAATACTTCCACCAACCTGAACATCTCTATATTCACCTCCTCTGAAATATTGTATAAAATGAATTATTCAATGAAGAAAACTATGAATATATATATATATATATATATATGGATATAATGTCTATTTAAAAAGATCAATGAATATATTATGGGAATTATCGCCACCCAAATTTATTACTAGGAAATCATAGTGTCTAGAGAAAAATAAAAATATCATCATCAGAATATCAACCCTAAAAACCCTCAACCAATGGTAGTCTAAACTATAATATTTTAATGCTAAAAAACTCAAACTTCTCAAATAGTCAAAAAAGTCATCAATTTTATTAATGGAGAAGTTTTTATTTACCCATATCAACTATAGGAGACAATTATCCACAAAAATCCTCAATATCTAATCTTCCATATTCATGAATGACACTTGATCTACCTATAGGACATAATATGACGCATAAAACCATTATATTAATGGTATTTTGGTATACCAAAATATCAATGATATCAATATGGAAAATCTGATATATAAGATAATATATTGGTATTTTCCTAAGGTGAAAATAGATGTAAGAATTAATCACCATCATTGTAGTTAATCCTATAACATCTTTTGGTAAAAAAATCTAAATAATTATTTGCTACTATTTTTATCAAGAATTTTTATGATCTCATTGTAGTAATGTATACACTTTCTTACTTATGGGTTATAGGTTTCTACATTATACTCACTATCTCAACCCCCATAGCCATGAGATATTTCTCTCCCATAATGAAAAAACCCATATCTTCTATTTGAATGCATCTAAATATCATGTGATGAATGACTATCTTTTCATACATTTTGGACAGTATTTTATTCCAAGTACAAAATCATTATTTTTAATCATTCTAGCCATGAGTATCCATGTGAAGCACTATCCACTGAGCGTGAATTTTCATTATTTGTAGATTCTTGACATAAAATAATCACAACTAGTAAGAATTTCTCTTTGTAGTTTTTTTTTGTAAAAACAGCTATGTAATCTTGTTTACTAACCAATTAGACATTTAGTTAAATAAATAACACATGTATGTGTCTAAACATACATGAAATTGTTCAAAAATGATATAAATCATACCTAGAAACATCTCAAGAGAATATTTATCATGTATATTTGTAGGATAAAATTTTGGTTCACTCTACGACAACCATATGAGCCTATAATGGGACACCTAGTTTTTCTGGCTGAAGAATCTCATAATTTCATCTTCCACTTGGAGAACCATGCATTGAATTAATTCCTAATAATCTATCATCACTGATTCCCGGGGAGTGGCCCCCATCACACATGGGAGATTCGTAATCATGGAATTTCCTCAGTTGTGGTGGTCCATCCTCTATATTTATACCCACTTTATCACATCCGAAATAGTAATAGCATTCCATGTGAGAATTCATATCACAAGAATTAATTTAACTCTCTCCTAGATGATTATATATTCTATGAAAATTATAATTTGTTGATTGATCTATCATAGTATGGGCATGGGGAGGTCTCCTATGTTGAGACCCAGATGATTGTATAAACCCCACATTAGAGAATGACTCAGAACCATGAAGTTAACTACTAGGTACACACTCAGAATTCCCCATTTCTAGAGATATAAATATATTCAAATCACTCACTAGTACTAAAATATATATTGAAATGAAAAAACAATACAATGTTAGAATAGATTTACATAGGTATTCCGTACTCAAACATATGTTCCATGATTTATTCATGTAGAACCATATCAAGAAAAAATTTCATGAGGTCTTTAAACATCATAGTGTACTTATAAAATTATATATCAACCTTTTGAAACACTAAAATATATTTAATCTACACTAAAAATATGTTCAAAGTGTAATAATCATCATAGAACAATTGTTGGAAGTATTATCTTGTGACTGTTTCCTCATTATATGTATGAATTTTTAGAATCCATTTCCCATGAATCTTGAGGAATAATGTTATTTGGATGTGGAAATATCTATCTAGTTAAGTAACATGAATTAATTAAAATTTATATCACCACCTAAATCCAATCCTCCTATCTCAAAGCTCAGTATTGCTATAGAATATAAATAGTTTATGCCACTAGAACATGATTTATATGGTAAGAATACACATATTATCATTTTGAACTATTTTCTAAAAAACTAGTTGTAGAACTAGAGTATACATACCTGTAGGGATCACTTCATTATTTGGTCCCTAAATAGTGGCCACATTAGTTAGATAGTTATCATCATGATCCAAAATTATTATCCTTGTTTGTTGTCATCTTCGATGAATCCAGAATGTTATAGAATCATACCAAAATTATATGAGTATATACAATTATATGACCCAAGATGGACATTAATATCAAAATATGTGTTATTATATGATTCATACACCATAGGTTATCTACAACAAACCTCTCAAAATTGTTGAGTCAATATAAAGGTAGTAAATGTCTTATTGAATGGATACTTCAAATACTACACCAAATCTATGTTCATTGGCATGAGATTAAATTTTGAGACACTATAACACAATTTAATATATTCTCCAATGAGTCTAATAATCATGGATATACATTAAACATTTACCAAAGGGAAATACACGTAATGATTCCATTTTCTAATAAACAATCCCATCAAGTAATGTTATAGTGGTGGTTGACTTAGTGAGACCTCACAAGACAAATTCTAATAGTATTGGGGTAATCAATAAAAGTCACATAATAGATACTTTGATTAGAGTCCAAAATCTATTAATAATGTAGTAGTCACACTGTAATCTCTATGAATAAATGTTGAAATTTAAAGAATGAATAAAACATATAGCGTATAAACCATGCATTAATATACTGCTAGGAATGTATAAAATTAGATTAATGTGGTAAAAAAATACACATAACGTAAAAAATACATTAAAAAGCAAAATGGAGGCCTTAATATAATAAAACCCATAATGTTTACGAAACATAACAAGACTCAAATCTCCAAGGAATACAATCGATTATTGTCATCCCCACTAGGTACAACTATGATCCTCAAAATTCCCTATTAATCTTCCTATTGTTTTCTGAAAACACAAAACATGTAGTAAAATATCATATATAGACTACTATTTAAATACATAGTATGATCTTATGATATATAATAGGGGTAAACAGAAATAGAACTCTATTCATCCAACAACAAAGAGGGAAATGATACCCAATATATATGATCATAATGAAACTAATCATGATAGAAAGGGGTTCTATATCACCATATCCCAAAAAAGAATTATGATTCTTCCATTTACATCATATTTTTGTATCTGATGCCTAGTATAATACATAACTTTAAGATAATACATGTGTATGTTCCACACATTTCCACTCTTCTTCCAATGTGAGGGGGAACAACTCTTGTGCGAGAACTTTTACCCTTGGAATCATAGATGTGGGGGAGGTTATTACTATATAGATAGATGAATGAGAAATTGTGTGGTATAGAGTTCTGATTATACCTATGATAGATTATGGTAGACCCATTTCATAGTGAGATGTGGTGAAACTAAACCCGGGGTATTTCAGGTTGTCCAACCTAATAACTAATAACTTCCATGAATAGTTGATTGAATATTTGTCCTCATGAGACGAAATATCAAATATTTGTAAAAAATCAAATTCCATTATCATGGAATTTGTGGAAAACCACTAATGGTTGTCTACGAAAGGAAAAAAATATGAGTCTTAGTGAATGATATATAGAAGAAAGAAGTATAATAAAAATTTAAATGACATGTGTTCAAAATAAATGGTGTTTATGTGTTATTATGAGTTTAGTAGGGTAATTTGACCAATACCATTTTACTTCAGGCTGAGGCCATGTATTCTAGATGTGGCCATGTAACCTAGCCATGACTCAATATCAAATATTTTTAAATGTACAATGTTCTACTGTTATACTATGATTGTTCCCATGTAGCAAGTTATGTTCATTACCACTAATCCTAGGCTACACACAATTCCACTAACGCCTAGTGATATATCATATATGGATCATATGTTGATGTGGATATTCAAGTTTACCAAAATCACAAGCCGTCATATCCATGAGACTATTTGAGGTGTTCTCTGCATTAAAAAAATTTTACTTTTGGATTTTGTAAAAACAGATGAACAGTTCATGCATCTCACTAATGCATACTCCAACAACATTTCGAACATGAATCACTATGGGGAACTTGGATCTTTCGATAACTGCTCTTAATCAATCAACGTGGGATAGATTATTTCCATCTAAACCCCATGTAGATCATAACATCACTTTGTGCCTCCATACTGCACCATCTTAGGGATTGATGATCCATCATCCTAACCCCAATCAATTTTGGTATCACAAAAAATCACTAAAAATAATTTTATAATTGAAAAACACTACTCTCTAACACATTTACTAATCCTTCATGAATTTCAGTGTTCGATCATGCTCAAATCTGACTTGCTAATGTGAAACTGGTACCCTATTAGAAAACAATGAATAATATGAATTAAAGTGTGGAAAATCTATGGAAAAAGGTTAAATATAAATGTTAGATGTGTATATTTATTCCAATAATTACATAATGATGAATCCAAGGTGAAATCACAGGCACACTAAATAATGTAAATATAATTTTTTATGTGGACAAAGAAAATCACTAGAAATAAATTATTAAATAATTACTATCAAATTATTTAAGCTTATAGAACCATTAAATTACATTGCCTAACTTGATAATTTGGTGGTGACTAGAAAAGTATATAAGAACACAATACTCATACGCCCAGATCTGGTGAAAAAGTAACATAATTATTTATTATTGTTAGATACCATAAAAGGAGACTCAATTAAAAACAACCAAAAAATGATAATTCAAAAGGAAATATTTTATCAAAAAAATCCAACAGGCCATTTCAGTTTATTGTTTTATTGAATTTGGAAAATGTATTAACAGAAAACTATTATATATAAACAATGGGATCATTAAAATAAACACCATCTTCCACTAGTTTATTCATAACTGTTTGAATTTAAAAGAGTAAAATACTAAAAGCCATTCATCACAACCTCAGGACAGGGAAATAACTACTTTGGAGCTCAAATTCCAATTAAATATTACATGTACATGAAGAACTCTTGTGTCGATTTGGTATACAAATACTTCATGGTGAATAGTAAATAATTTTCATTAAATCTATAACATTGGAATAATAATTAAATATTTATTGATGTAATGACATGGAAGTTACTATCTAATTTGTCCATATATGAGGTCAATAATAATGGGAATTTCGTATCATACATTAAATTCATCATTCCAGGAAATCATGAGATTAATAATCAAGAAAAATTAATAAGTAATTTTCATTAATGGGAAGGTATACATAATATACATATCATTTATAACATTTTCTTACATCTTCATCCTATACTATATTTCATAATATTTTACCCCATGATATTGATGATGTAATGATATGATACATAATTCTATGCCCCTTCATTGAAATACATGTTTCAAATGAAATCATTATATATTGAATTATGAATATATTTCATAATCAATATACCTTATAATTTATTAATTATCATTATTTATTCATTAGTATTCAATAATAATATTTCCTAAGTCAGTAAAATAGCATTCATATTATTTTTCCTCATATTATATTATATATAGAAATGACATATGTTTCATAACATGAACATATCAAACATAGAAAATAAAATTGATATAGAGGAAAAAAAGACAATATCTAATTAATGATAGACAATGTTAGATTAAATTATCATAAGAAAGATAATGATCAAGAGAAATTCAATTACCACATAAAAATGACTTAGTTAGAGATGAAGTTAAAAAATTAATTCATATGAAATAATGGGTTTTTTATAATTTATTTTCATCTATAAATAATTGAATATAATAGATGTGAATCATTTTAAATAATTCTTCATAAAACATTTGTATCATTTTTTAAAGATGCATTAACAAATTAATTTCAAACATAGTTATCAAAATATGATAGTATAAAAATGTTTTATAGAAATTCTAAACAAATGAAAAGTTATTTCATTATAAAAGAAACATGGAATCTTAGGAATGATAATTCCAAAAATTGGTTTTGAGGGTGAGATCTTTTCCCATTCCGAAAAAACTAAAATATTTTGTCATTTTACATTTTATAAAAAAATGTTTCTTTTATGAAACATGAAGGAACATCATTTTGATTACTTTGGAAATTATCTTAAATATTATTGAAAATGAAATTAAAAAATAATATTTAATTTAAAAAATTATTGAAATCATTTATAATAAAATAACATGGAAGGAAATATTAATTGATAAAAATTGAATTTTGTTCTAAATCCAAAAAAAACATCTTCCATGAGCCTATAAAGATTAAATAATTTAAAAGTGAAACTAATAGAAGATAAATAAATAATTTATTTGAGTAGAATAAAATATAGGGTATTTTAGTGTGAAATATTTTAATATTTTCATCATAATATTGAGAATAAATAATCCCCATTAAAATGTATGTTTACAAAAATAAATTTTACCCCTTCAGTAACTGTTGAGTCAGAACCCCTTAAAATAAATAACATGAAATGAAACCATATATACCATGAAATAATAGGAATTTATGATATTAAATTATATTGGTGAATTATTAATTAAATTTAAATGAATATTGATTCCAAATATAAAATACACAACAGTTGAGTGAAAATGAGATAAAATTCTCCTTCAACGATCATACCGTAGAAGTGAGTATAAAAAAATGAATTAATTATGTGAGGAAAATTTAAGTCACCAATATTGTAGGGGAAACTGAACAATGAACAGTCAATGGTTACATCTAAATTTTTTTAGTGTTATTTTATTAATTAAGAAGTGATATAAGCAAACAATTATAAATTGTGTTAATATATCAATTATATGGATTATATCATTGATTTAAGAATTAATCAATAGATAAGTTTTGTGTAAAAAATTTAAATCCAATAAAAATTAATGATAATAATTCTTAAACAAAATAAAATTAATTTCACACAATATCATGGGATAATATAATCAGTGAAGAAGTGATATACTGGAATTAGAGAAGATTGAATTAAGAAACCATTAATTTTTGTGGCATCTCACCTCTATTTGATTGGTCATAAGGATTGTTTAGGATAAGTTTATTTTTTACATTTTTGTTTAGAAAATATAAAAATGTATTTTTATTGTTTTATTTTTGGAATATTCTTAATTGTAATACATGAATTTTATTTTTTTAATAATGTTGGACAGAGTCCCTTTTATAAAATCAATTAATGTCATTTATTATATTTTATCCATAATTTATGATCGTAAATGTAATTCTAAAATTCCCTTGTGGAACATATTTTGGTATTGAAGCATATAACTGAAAATTTATTATCATGATGTTTAATGATATATTTTATTTATATTTTATTTTTAATTAAAAATATAATTTCAATTGTAAATAATATTGAAGGTATTTTCCATCACTATTCACCACACATGACCCTAAAAACATCATGTAAAATAAAATTTTTTAATCTAATCTCTTATAACATCACATAAAATTCCCTCATTTTTGTAAAATTATTTTATAACTAAAATAAACTAATTTTTACCCTTTTTATTATTTTTTTATTTTTTTAATTAATTATATTTATATTTACGTATATGTCATACCATTATGTCATAAATTTTTCATATGATTATAATATATTCAATAATTCAAAAATAAATAATTATAAAAAATATTATAGTATTTTTCTTATTTATATTCATTTATATGTAATATTAATTCTTTTTAATATCATGAAATCATATTTAATTGGTTATATTAACTTATGTCACCTTGAAAAAGCCCTGTACAATAATATTTAAATGATTATTTTTATATGACACAAAATTTTTAATCTAGCAATAATTTTAATCATCAATACGTAATATTTAATAAAATTAGTTACAAATTTATTTTTATATTCCAATTATTTTTATCAGGGCAATGAATTTATCCTTTTTGGTACTGCCCAAGAATTGCATCCACATAGAAAATGATTCTATAATTAATCATAAAATAAATTATAACATTATTTTATGAATGATTTTATTCTTATTTTTTACTATATTATACTAAATTAGTACTTACACATTGTTAATAAATTTATATATCATATTTTTGTTATGATAGTATCATAAAATATATTGTAACATAGAATAAAAATTATATATTTCAATATTCATGAAATTAGAATTATATAAAATTCATTAATATAATGAAACTATAGTAAAAATTTGTAAAATAGAAATTATATATTATTAATATCCAAAAAACATTATTTAGTTCACAAAATTATGATGACCCATAATTAAACATTATATAAACATTAGTCATAAATGAAGAATTCACACTCTTTATTTTGTGTATCATTTCAGTTTTTGATTTTTGATAATGTAATCATAAATAATACATAATAAGAAAATATAATAAATTGGAAACATCCATTTAGTAACCATTTTCACACATTAATAATTTTAAAATAAGGTTTTTTTTTATTTTCACTATAAATCGTCACAACCGTTAATGTGATTTCCTCATTTCCCTTACCAATCCTTTAACCCTTCAAAAATCATATAAAATGTTGGATGAAAATAAAAATTTGTGAGGGACACAAAATAAAACAATTATTAGTATAGTTAATAACATGATACGACATGAAATGTTTTCCTATATTCCAATGTTATTTAGTTTATTTAAATTAATCATTTCCACATGAAGAAAGATGAAATTTATTCTCAATGAAAATCATTAAAACCCACAATAGGAAAATTAATTTCCATTGTTAAATATTGATAATCAAATTAACAAACCATTATAATCCAATGTTAAAAATAACAATATCACAGTTCAATTCTTAAGAGAATCCATCTAGTGGCTCCATACTTCTTTTATATTAAGGAAAATGAAATCACCGCACTATCTTGTCACACCAATCGAATAACCAATATTAGGCACACCAATGATCTATAAGTGAGATATAACCATCATATAAATGTATTTGGAACAACCTAAACTCTGATAATGATCACATTCAAGATCATTAATAACAAATTTTCAATATTCAATTTTCTCATTAAATATTTGAAAAAAATATGTATGAAACACAAATTTTGACATCAAAATATCTATATGTTTTAAAAATAAAAACTTCCATTGCTATATCCATATATAAATATAAATTTATTTTATCATTAAACAATACATTTATCTTTTAAATAAAAAAAATTAAGAAAATAGTTATGGCCGAAGGGGAACTGTTTATTATAGTAAATATTAAAATAGAACATTATTTTTTTCATTTGTAATGAAATCCAAATAATTCATAAAATTATTTATTTTTTGGATAAAAATTTAATAATTGGAAATAAATTAATTCATAAAATTATCCTATATATATTATTAAATTAATAAAAACATTTTAACAACAAGGTCATGGATGAAAAAGTGACTTATAATGAGAACATTAAAAGAGTACTTGTTTTAATGAAAATTCAATTAAATTGTTATCCACTTATCATGTAAATAACATATATTTAGGAATAGTAAAATTATTTTAATTATATACATTCCTCTGATATTTTTAATTTTCCATTAATATTAGCAATTTCCATTTAACATAAAATTACATAACCAATAAATCTTTTTTACATGTTTCATCTATATTTGGCATATAAGACCAAAATATATTCAGTGGGTACACTATGGTTAAAGTTATTATTATATCATCATATCCATAATAATAATCATGAAATATTAATCATTTTTATCTATAAAATATTCTTATTAAAAAATCATTAAACTTGTTTTATACAAATGTACTATGTTATGATCATAGACAAGATAATTTGTACATATTCTTGAGTTACATTTTCATTTTTCAATGATAAATATATAAGAATGTATAAAATATTTTATAATTACTTATAAATAATCATGCATTGCACTAAATATTATTTCACTATATATAATTATTTTTATCATCTTTATGATTTGGTGGTGAAAAAATGATTTACATGGCCATTTGGAGGCAATAGTCCACATGTGTGCACAGATGATGTTACCCTTTTTTAGTGAGTATAAATATAAGAAATAAAATGATATATTATCTTTAATGAATGATAATTATTTAATTAATATCATAATTATTTAATATATGTCACATATATTAATTTCATTTATCCTTATTTTCATTATTTATAGTTATAGTGAAAGAATAATAACATCCTTTGGTGTGGGGGTAGTCCTCCATAAAAACAAGTGAGATTATCATATCCCTCAAGGAATGAAAATTAACAAGATATATGTAATATAATATTTATATATGTATGATTACATTGAAAAAATCATATATATATTTAAATATATCATTATAACAATCAATGAGAGGCATTTTTGAATTATGAATCTCATTGGTTTGCAAGGTGGTTGTCCACTATCCATATGAATGAAGATTCCATTTCACATATAATAGAAGAGTATATTTAAATAGTTTATAAACTTAATGTTATAATATCTTAGTATTTATTATATACTATTTTTCTTATATCAATAAAATTGAAAAAAAATTAATGTGGTGGAGAAAAAAGTAAAAATACACCATTCTAGAGTATAAAAAGAAATAATGTATAATTATCTATATATATATATATTATATAATTTAGGCATGTTTTTTGGTAATTTTTCCCATTATCCTTTTTTGTTTAGCCCCCGGCAATCCCGTTTAAGCCTTACGAGTATTAAATAACTTTTATTGTTTTCATTATTCATTATGATAACATTAATATGAAAATATTATATGATATAAATTAATATGATTTATGCGATTTAATCAATCTCAAAAAATTAAATTTATAGCATACATACAATTTAATTTAATTTAAAACCTGTAGATTTGATGGAGAAGTGGATATTAGTAAATTTATTATTCAAGATTAAGATGATTTAATATAATCTTTTTGACTAGTAATCATTATTGAAAGAAATTTAATTCATATATATATATATATAACTTAAAAATTTTATTTATATCATTCATAATTAGGGGTTTTTTACTTAATTAAAATAGAGTAACGAGATTTAAATTTCAAAAGGATTCAAAAAATTACTATTTTTAAACACAATATAGTCATATTCTAAATATAAATAAAATGATTATTAAGCTTTTTAATTTTGTTCAAACTATATAATTCTTATTTAGCATTAAATAATTTTCAAAATTTAATTGTATTATTTGATTAAAAAACATATAGAAATGAAAAAAAAATTAATAAAAAATAAATATATTTCAGAATTCATGGGAGAATATATATTTTATAGAAAATAAAAATAAATTAATCATTGGGTAATTTTGATGTAATAATTTCCAAAATGAAATTCAAAATTTTAAAATTAAATTTCCTAATTCTAAAACTTCACATTTAAATAAAACCTTATTATAAAGTAGTTTAATTAAACATATTTACATTTTATTTTAAATTACACATGATTTTTATAATGAATATAACATTTTAATTTTTAAATATCAATAAAAATAAAAAATTACATTATATCATTAATTGAGTTTTTACATTATTCCTCCCATTTTTGAATTGTTTCCCCACAATTTTATTCACTTATTATTCATGTGGGGATATGTTTCTCTTATTTCATTTTTATATTCCCATGTTTCTTCTTCAACCATATGGTTTTTCTGTGAAACCCTAACATGATTAATTACTTTATTTTATAACATATTTTGTTTATGTTCTAGATAATTTACTAGTAAATCGTCATAAGAAATATTTTCTCCCGACTATGCTACATTAATGCTCAAAGAAAGATATGAATCCGAGACATCATTCCCTTTGATCAAAACATGAATAACATTTTCTAAATTAGATAATCATGGAGGAAATGTGACTCAATATAAAACTAATCAAACATCTACAGAATTTTATATAGTCCAATAAACCTAAACCATAACATTACAAATGTTTCAATATGTATAATAGTTTTCCTAGGAGATAATTTGAGTAAGAAATGATCACTTACCCCAAAAAGGATTTATTTTCTTAGGTTATCTATATAACATTTCTACCATATCTTATCCTTTCTCATTTTTTCTGAATAAATTTCACCTTTTAAGACATTTCCACATTCAACTATAGTTACATAAACTTACCCACATTTAATATAAATATAAAAAACGGTCAGTATATATACTAGAGTGAAAACTATTTTCGTAGGAAAACCCATGAAAAGAAATATGATAATAGAATATTATAAAGAAATGTATTAAAAATTATTAAATAAATCCATAGATTGAACCATTATCTTATAATTTCAATCATTTGGGGGATTAAATAATATAATAAAATTTAATTGAGTACCCAATGATTTTAGAAGAACATTAAAATTTTTTGATATAAACTTAGGATCACATTTTCAAAAAAAAGAGTGGAATTCCATGAAACAGCACTATCACATTAAGATATAGTCACGATATATGATATAAAGACATAGAATCTAAAATATTAATTAAATGTCTATATTTTTCTAATTATTCAATTATAACCCAAAACACATTGGTACCTCGTGATATTCTTATCAATCCCACCAATAAAATCATTGATATAATTTTCCATTTCAACTATAGTATTGGGAATGTAAAAAAGCCTACCCTACAATAATAAACTCTCCACTATAACATGATGAAATGTTAAAAAAATTGAAACTTTATTGACATATCCTCTCATTCCATTGTAACAGTAATAATCCTGGTGGTCTTCATACTTCATTGAGAAACTAGAAAAATATAAAATATGAATTAATATCTTCACTTAGAATTTACCACTTATACAAAGAAACACATGACACACACAATCTCATTAGAAACTATAAAACATCTTTTTTTCATCATTAAATTCATTTATCTAACCCTTCTGAAAAATTATACATTTTATTTTATAATCTTTTAATAGTCAAGGTATTCTATAAACCAATATTATATCTATTTATATGAATATTCGTTACCAAATAATAAAATCTATGATAGAACAATAATTTAATAGATTATATATATATAAGTTCTAAAATATTTTTATTTTATGAAATATATTCAAAATAACCCAGGAATATCATCCCATATAGTACTCTTAAAATATATTCCCTACTAAAGAAATTCATCATCACCAAGGGAAATAAAACACAGAAAATGGGTGAGTTTAGATTCTAGGTAAGGGTAAATGTGGAAAATATGAATCAATGATCATGTAAAGATTAAAATAATAATAAAGTTATAATATCATGTCTATAACATAAAAAGTTTATAACCAATATGAAAAATATCAAAAAAATGAGTTATGGAATATAAAATTAGAATTTAAAAAAAATGAGAATCATATGAATATGAAATAATAAAAACTCAATAATGAAACATAAGATCATTTCATAAATTTTTGTGGTATCATCATAATTTTAGAAACCATATCATATATCTTTCTAATCAAAGAAGACTATCCAATCATGACCCAATATCTTTCTCCCCATTGTTTTACATTCACTTCATCTTTTTCACTTAACGGATCATATCCATAAACTTTTTTCCATAATGGATCAGAAATATTGACCTGTTTCTAATTGTGGATCTGAAACAAAAAATTATATTTCATTACTATATAATGAGATATAGTACATTTCCCAATGAATATGATTGAGATATAGGTCACCCCCATAAAATAATTAAAAAAATAGATATTTGTGTCATAGGATTATAACCTTTTAATCATCTCAAATTCCATAAAAATAAGTCGATATTACAAACATTTCATCCTATCATCATAAACACAAACCATACGGAGGAATAATAATGATGGAATCATGGAATAATATCCCCATTAAAGTATTTGTAACAAAAAATTATTTTATCATTGATGGAAAATTCATGCATAAAATAACATTTCCTTTTTATAATAACATCTCAAAAAAAACATTTTTCCATAAATACATTATCATTGAAACCTATCTTATAAACATGCAAATGAATCCATACATAATTTATGTTCTTTGATGGTGTGAGAATCTATTCATGACACTTAACCTTAAATTAATTTCTTCTGTATTGTTTTTAAAAATCTCACATAGAATCACATTTAAAAATTAAAATATTATTTCATAAAAATGATTTTTCGAAATTAATTTACTAATAAAAATAATATCAATTAATATTTGATAAATATTATAAAAAGATTATTAAATAATTTAAAAAAACATATATATATAAAATAAATTTTCCCTAGAGGCGGCATAAATAAATACCAGAATGAATGAGGATGTTATTGGGAATTAAACCCTAACCAAAATTCCTTCCTTTACCAATTCACATTAAACCTTCAGTATATAAATTATGTATTTTTTTATAAATTTATTACATAACTATATAACTATCATATAATATATGATTATTTTATGACAAATCACAACTTGTTTATTAATAATTTATTATCAATGTCACTATCCTAGGTGATAAATGTTTCGTTTTGAAAACATGTTTTCGATCAGTAGTCCCAGTCCTTATACGTTGATTATAGACAAATCATATCCATAATATTAATAATGTTGAAAAAATAATACATAATAATTATATAAATATTATTAATAATTCATAAAAATAAGAGACACAAAAACAATTAATTTTCTCATGAAGAAAGTAGGTCGTACGTATACAAAAACGATGTTACCATTTTTTACTAATTGAATAAAATAATGGTAAAAAATAATTCAACATTCCATAATAATTATTATTTAATATATATTAAATATATTTATAAATATCATTTTAATTACCAACCATGATAAATATATATGATAAATACATGAAATCCCAATGTGAAAATGGTACTCCATATGTACGCATGAGCGACTTTCTCATTTCCCAATAAATTTGATGATAAAAAGATATATATGGTATTTTAATGTTATAATATCAATTTTTTTCGTAAACATGATATATATACATTAAAACCATTGTAACTCCCATTAATAATTTAAGGTGACGAAACATTAATCGTATCGTACGTGGAGATGGACAGCCCTGGGTATGCAAGATTGACGCATTCACATCATATTTGATCGAAAAGGGGTTTTATAATTTTGTTTTAATAATATTATAAAATTTAATAATATTTTGGACTCTGAAATTATTATTTTATGATCAATATTAAAAATTTATTCCATGTATATAAGAGTATAAATATTAAGTGATCTGTTAGAAATATTACCTATTTCTTTGAAAAGAATCCTTTAGATCTCCTCTAAAGGGATCTAGGAATTGAAATTGTGTAATTTATGTACCTATAAAATGTCTGTGGGTAATTTGAGAAGTCTCCTATCTATATATTGGTTGGTATATAATACTGGATTTTTTAATGAAGTGAATAAGGTTGTGTCATTTTATAATTGAGGTGTCATGAAATTTTGGAATTTCCATAAAAAAATATATATAATAATATTATTCTAGATTCATATAAATTTTGATTGTCATGAATTAGAACCTACTGTTGGATAAAATTGGATTCATAGAGACAAAAAATATATGGATTGAGTTTGTTCTATTTTATGCCTTATATTTGGGTTTAACCCCTTTATTAACATATTTGAACATTAACTGTGGTTTTAATAATATTCAATATTAATTTATTATAATTTTAAATATAAGGTTCATATTGAATCATTAATGGGTAAGGAATTATATTATAAAACATATCACATTCCCTTTTTTATTATTAATGTTTTTCATGTTTTAAGATAATTTATTAACATATTATTTTTATAAAATATCTTAAATATCAATTTTGACATTATTTATTATGTTTACTTTAATTAAAAATAAAACACATAAAATCCAATATAATAAATTTAACACATCACCAAATTGTCAGATTCACAAAAAACAATCTATGATCAACTTAAATATCTCAAATTATAATATCATTAAAAAATTCTATGATTGTTATATTATTTTTCCATTAATCGAACAACTAATGAGTCAAAATTGTGAATGTATTTAAGGAATTTAATTTTTTCTTAAAGATTATTGATAAATTTACAACATTAATATAATATAATTAAAAAAGAATAACTATTATGATTCGTTCATAACAAATTTTTTCTATATCTGAACACATGAATGATATTGATAAATAAGAGAGCGACATTTTTTCACTTCCTCTTGTTTGGAAAATATATAATATATTTTCACTGAAAAGTGTCAATTAAATAGTTATATTTTAATTATTAGGTGTTAAGGGTCAAATTTTTTCATCCAATAAGAATTATGGAGAAAATGTATAGCAATATCACTTATTTTTAATCTAGATTAAACCAATTTTCCCTTTACCAATGTAATACATTACACCATAGTTTATATTCATTTTGACTAAAAATAAATGGGTCATATCTAAAAAATATAAAAATCAGGATTCCAAATTATCAATTCATATTATAAAATTAAATATCAATAAATCAAATAAATTAATTTTAATTTAATTGTACAATATTTGAAAAAATATATATTTTTTAGGAAAATTGAATTTAAGAATAAAACAATATTTTTAACCCATGGATAAAAAATTTATTGAATGTTTTAAAAAATAGAAATTACCTAAATTTCACTAAAATCATTCACTAATAGGTATTATTATTTATATTGATATAAAATAATTTGTATGCATAAAATAATTTGTATCATAATAATGAATATTTTATTTTCCTATAAATTTTTAATATAATTTTTTCTTATCTAATTATATTTTTAAAATTTATAGAACATATATTTTCCATAATTTTGTTGTGGAACATCATTATCACCAAAAAATATACTATGTGATAATTTTCACATAATATTTTAATAATGTTACATGATTCAGTTAAACATGTTGGTTCGTGCTACGCAAGCTATAAAAATATAAAATTATATAAAGATAAATATTTGATGAAAATATAGACCAGTTAAAATCCTAATCTTAATTCTATTATTTCATAATTATTTATGAAAAATATTATTTCCATACAACATAAAACCAAATGGGATGGTTTCTCAATCCATATCCTATATGAAGAAATTAACAAACTCATTAACCAAATGGTCATGTTCGAAACATAAAATGTTTAATCATACATTTCTATTCTCTATCATAGATTGGAATAATTTTTTCCATTAATGAATGGTAATTAATTATGGAAAAATAATATTTTATTACTTTCATACAACTTTTCTAAATCATGATAAATTTTTATTTGTAGAAAATATACTTCACGAATTTGTGATGAGTATATAACTCACACATTAATATTATTTAATGGTGATTCTTAATTTTAAAAGAAAAAAAACTAAAATAACTAATTCCATATGAGGATTAGTATAATATTAAACATGTAATTTTTGATAATGTGAGTCCTAATCAATTACCCGATAAATCTAAATCTAGAAAAAACCAAGTCCCTTCAATGAAAAATCCTTATAGTTATAAAATTATCCATTTCTAAAGGGCAGGGAAAACTTTGGACAATTCACCAATGTTTTTTTATTTTTTAGAAAATAAAAATATTCTAAATTTCTAATTAATTTATCTCTTTCCCATATTAAAACATTCAATATTCTTGAAAACCAATAAATGTTTTCTGAAAACCATCAGTTGTATCATGTTAATAAAATTTTACTATGAATGTCTATGATATTTCTGGCTCATGTACATCACTCAATAACATTTTTTCATAGGTTTTAATATTATTCAATATTTAGAAAAAATATTTCAATGAAATGAAAATTTTATCAGGTATAATTTATTTATACCAAATTTTTTATATAGTTTATTTTCTTTTATGTTTTTCTAAATAATGCATTGGTCTCATCCATTTTCATCATAAAATTTAGACTATAGATAAATGTCATCAATAATCCTAAAAAATATTTATTCAATAACAAATTGAGAATTATATTTTTATGGTCCATAAATATAGAATCTTCATTAATCAACCCATAGGGAATAACCAAAAACTCATAATGTATATATCTTGTATGAAATACCGTCTATTGATTCTATTTCTCATTTACATTCAGCTGATAGTACCCGGATCTGAGATTAATCAATGAGAAATACTATACTTCCTAAAAATTATCAAAAAATAATTGATGTGAGGAAGCATTTACAGTTTTTTAATAGTGATTTTATTCAAGGCTTGATAGGAAATGAAAAAATCATTGAACTATCTTTCTATTTAACAAAAAAGACCTGCCTATTTTGAATTGATACATCGAAAGAAACCATTAGTTAAAAATATAACAATTTTTTCAATTCTAATACTTCTAGGTTATCTATTAAATATTTATTTTTGAAATAATAACAACATATGAAAGCAATTAAATAGAAAATTCAATATCCTAGTAAAAATTGACACTAGTATAATATTCATAAAATACATCCATATGTTCATTCACTACTGGAACATCACTAATTTAAATTCTAGTTTATTTTAAGTAATATAATAATTGAAACCTAGACTTCCATATATAGTCAATTTATCAACATCTAAGTATGTTATTAATGTTAAAAAGTCAATGAATTAAATAGTTTTTCATCTAAAATATATGCGATAATGATAACTGAAATCCAATACACACAAAAAATGATGTCAAACTCTAATATTGGAAGCTCAATAATATTTTTTTGGAAAGAAAATTCCACTGAACAAATAGTGGGATTCCTATAAATCATGGTTAGTTTAAAACATCATCTAATATATTTCACCAAAATTTCTATCTTTTTTAATTTTGTGATAGTCCCACATTACATTAAAAATTTTCATATATGAAAAATTTCATGGACCAGAGTCCAATAATTCATTGGTATAATTTGGATAAACTTATATTTTACACACACAACAACATTTTATCATCAAATATCATCTATAGTTTTATAAAATTACATTGATTCACTTTTTTGTTTCATTTCATGATGATTTCCATATATTAAAACTATATTTAGACACATTTTATCATAATGATCAAAAAAATTGAACACAAAACTTCTCTATATTGGATGGATATTAGTTGCACCATTCTATTATTGTTCAGGACACACTTTATTACATTTAGGGGATCTGTGACTAAGCTGAAAACAGTCCTATCAGTTTCAATATCGTGTTGAAAATTCTTTGAAAATTATGTTACTACACATTGAATATTTTTGGGATATTGACTTAAAATAACTTATAGTTTTTCTTCTTGACATCTATCTATCATATAATTTTAATAATATTTTAATTTTTATGAACATTATATTTATTAGAAAATATCTATTCATTGTCATCATAGTGAACAACATTCAAAAAAATATAACTTATCACGTGGAAAATTTTCTTCGTAAAATTTTCTTCTACCCTCAGTAAATTCAATGTATTCAACTTTAATTTTCCTTAATAAAATGGAACATATTACTCCACAATATATGTGAATTTGTTTCATACACATCCAGATAATCAACATCTTTTGGCCTTAATTCCAAAAATACCTTCTCCATCCTTAACCAAAAAACACATAGGAAATATTTCTCGATATAATGATTAGTAAATGCGTCTTATTCAATGGAATAAAGGACATATTACTATCAATTATTGTCTTAAAAACACCTCCATTTATCAAATTAACTAGTGAAATGATAAATGGGACGAATCAATAGTTGTTGTGTTAAAAAACCATTATTTTGAATATCTTTTTTAGGGGATTGATTCATACATTTCCAAACACCTTATATAAGGATGCACTAAATTATTGAGGATTTATCTGCATAAAATTATCTACTATCATCTTTCTCCCTAGTGGAAGATCTTAATACCCACTTATAAGGATACCACCATAATTTATAACTTCTTTCAACTAATCAATAGAAATTAAAAACTACTAATTTCAAATTCCAACACTCTAAATATGCTGATATGGATGGATATTTTCTTAAAATCACCTTCCAACTACCTATTATCTATTTCTGTTATATAATACCATTCTGAATAATTATTATTTAAATTAAAGAAAATGGTAATATTCCAATTTTTTATCATTTCAACTTAACTGTTATGTATAATAATTTATGTGTGTTCTAATAATATCTTCATAAACTTTAAATTTATATAACAAAATCATTCAATAAAAAAATATAATCACATAGACTCAAAAAATACATAATCCTGATTTGTATGTGAATAATTGAATCTATTAAACATGAGTATCATTTCATGTTTATAGTTTTAGAGAATTTTCTCATAACTCTTACATAACCAAACCATATATTATAATGTGGACACATCTGATTAGTATCCATTTTCAAAATATTATAAAATATTTAAAATAATACATTATTTTATTCTATGAAAAATATTTACAACTTCAACACTACATTATCCATTCCCAAACATATCATTAAACCCTTTGGAAAACATTTTAAATTTTATGATGAGTTCAACAATCTCTTTAAGAGATATAAAACAATGGAAACTTTTTGTCCTGTGAAAAACATGAAATCCCAAACAATAACTATGTCTTAATTTTATTCTATAGAATAATATTAATAATTTCCAAATGAAAAATGATCAAACATTTTATTCATATAATATCATTAAAACCCATAACTATAAAATAAAATCACATTATAAAACATTGATCATCATATTCCAGTCATTTTTTATATCGACATCAAAAGTAACTAGATTCTAGTTAAAACCAAAATATAAACCCTCTATTATCTCCCTAATTATATACTATTATGATAAGGAAAGTTTTGTAATTCATTATTGATTAATCTTGGTTCTCCCGTTTTATAAGTTATCTTTTCATAACATGACATTATTGGAGAGGACCCGTCACATAGGCTATATTGGGATATCCTAATTGCTAAAATGGTACTGAACCCTACTCATAAGATTTATAAGGATAAAAAAATACCCATTTATTATTCAAGACCCATATCATGAATAAAATATTTTATGATTTCAATTTTTTATAATAAAAAATGAAAAAATATTTTTACCCCATTTGTGAAACACTTCAATATATCAAGATACATTTTCATTTAAAAATATATATTATATATCAAAATTCATTGAAAAAGCATAAGAGGGGTTTTCAATGAAAAAAATGAAATCTTTTCATGGAATCTAATATTAAAATAATTAATATTGGGGAAAAAATACTCATTTTCCCTGTTTATGTTAATATAAATCAATCATTATTTTATTTTTAAGAAAAGTCAAACATTACATACAATGACTTAATTTTTCATGAAAATGGAAGAACTAAAAATGTATTTTTTAAACATATCATTTATATGTGATTATGTTATAAAGAAATTAAAATCATAGACATGGATGAAAAATATAGTAAGTATGTTATGTTTAATATATGATTTTTTAATGAAAATCTCTTTATCATGTCTCTAACTTTCTACATGTGATCCTTAACAACCAAAATAATAAAATAATGATTATTATATAATTTCTTGAGAAAGAATTTCAATTTAAATATTACATTAATTCAACTATTATATTGTTATATAAAATTTCAAAATCAATTATTTTTAGGTTACATGTTTTTACAATATTATGCATTATATGTCCAAAATTACATTTTTTTGATTAATATGGTCAATAAAGTAAATATTAATTTATGTATTGAATTATAATATTAATATAATTATTAATTTTTTGAGTAATTTATTTTCTTAAAACCAATAATGAATTATGGATATGAAAAATGAACTATATTATGATCATGGAGATGGGAGGTTGTACATATGCATGATTAACATTTCCATTTTTCAAAGACCCTTATGGAAAGAAGGTATGAAATATTTTGTTATTACCTAATAATAATATCATAAATATCCTTATTTTTTCCTTAAGCATTATTATTTTTTTAATATATCTCATGTTGTGATGAAAAAAATTAACAAATCTCTTCAAAGAGGTGGTAGTCCACTCGTATGCATGAAACACATTTCTATTTTTCACTGAGAGGGAAGGTAAGAAATAGAATGATAGTTTATTGATTAATAATAAGATATATTCATGTAATATAAGTTATATTTCATATATATCACATATATTCATTATGATTATCTTTATTACTTACCATGTAATAAATTATAAAAAACATACGAAATCGCTTAATGAGGCGGTAGTTTGCTGTACCCATGAGTGAAGTTACAATTTCAACCATGAAATAGAATGTTACAATATATATTTAATACGAATTCAAGATGTATAATTATATTAAAAATATAAAATATCAACATTGTATCCATAATTATAAAAATATATGATAGGTGATGATGAAAAATGAATTTATCAGTTCACTAAGAAATAGTCTTTTGTACATATGAATGCTGATTTCGTTTCCCATTTGAACGAACTTGAGATTTATTTACATAATTGGATTTAAAAAAACATATTTGTATATTATGTATACATATATATATATATATTAATATATCTTCATAATTCAAAATTCATCAATGTATTGGGATGATGAAACAGAATAAAAATGATCAAAAGAGCCTGATAGGTATTCTTCAGAGAACCTCCCTAAGAAATAACAAATATCCTTTATAGGATGGAATTATGATCAATAATGGTTAACTATGGGATTGATAGATAATTAAAATTATTATTATTTTAGGTATTTACCAAACCAATATTCACTTAATGTGTGAAGATTAGAGGAGAGTGGGTGTCCTTTTATAAATAAGGATATTGATAGACCTTGAATCTTTGATATGAAGGAATGCCCATACATTACCAAGCCAAATAGATATCAAATGATACCTTATAGTGAAATATATGTTATAACATAAAAACATTTACTTCTAATAGAAAAAATACATGTTTTTATGGTTATTTTAACCATCATCATTTTAGTGCAACCTCTGGTTATCCCATTTTCAAATTAATTGTTGAAAAATAATTTTAATTTTTTACTATTCATTATAAAAAAATTATGGTGGAAAAATTATATAATATAAATTATTTTTATTCACAATATTGAATCATTTTTCACAAATTCAATTCACATATCTGGAATAATTTAATTTAAAATAAAACTCATAGATATCAATGAAAATCATGTTTCTATATAAATGAGTTTTACAAGCATGGATTGATTTTATATTAACACTACTACTATTAATAATAATTCAATAAATTTAAATTAATATTTTTTAATTTATAATAAATAAATAGCATATAAATCATTACTCTTTAGGGGTATTTTAATTAATTAAAATTGTGAAACTTAATGTTCTTTGAATTAGTTTCTAGAAAACTCCACTTTTTAATCCAAAAAATAAACATTCACTAAATTAAAATATACAGATGACGAAATTTAATGTAACTAGATATAGATAAAATATTACTTATTTTATTATAAATAATTTTCGAAACATAAGGATTTTTTATTTATTAATTTATTAAAAAAAATCTTTTAAAAAAATCTTTTTTGATATTACCTGAAAAATATTTTATATATACACCTTATATAAATCTTACCCAAATATAATATTGGTATTATAAATATAAATTATAAATTATTATTTTTAATGTTTATTTCATAATTCATGGAAAATTGTTTTATATAAATCCTTAAAATAAAACAATTTAATTAATGTTGTTTCTTTTTTGATTAGAAATTTTTAAAATATTTTTATAAAGAATATATAAATAATAATTATAAATATTAAAAAAAATAAAGATATTTTATTCTATAATTAAATTTTCTAAAATAAATTATCCAAAACACTTTGATTTTAATACATTTTTATATATATAATTTTATTTTTCTACAGTGGTATATGTGTTTCATCACGACCCTATAAGGATTCCTTGTATTTAATAAATTTAAGAAATAATAAATCAATAATAATATAATGAAAATATTATCATTATAAATTTTACCATATTATATATTTCATCACATATATTATTTTGTATGATAAAATATTAATGCTTATTAAAATAATGATAGTAACATTTCATTTTAATACATTACGTATATAATATTTATACTAGTATCAAAATAATTAAATAACATTGTTATTTTCTAAGTAATATATGAGGTTTAGAAAACTAACCACATCCAATTGGAATAAAGAATGGTTTTGTGAATATTGTAAACATCTTCTATGAAATTTTGAGCGCGATTGAAAACAAAAAAATTTCGTAGTTACACGTGTGATGAAAAAATGAAAAATCAAGGATTGATCAAGGAAAGTCTTTTGTATTTGGTGATTCATTGTTGATCTTAGATCCATATTGGTTATGGTACTGAGAAGAAGTGGCGTTTGAGGCATGTAGTATTTTTCTCAATGATATGTTCCTATATTTCGGCCATTGGTGAGATGGAATTACTAGCTGGAGGGTGGATCCACATGTTTTAGGTTGTCAATTGATGGGATTTGGGGTTCTGTGTGTAGATATAGTTATGTTCATGAATATATTTTAAATATTTATAAAATATGACAATATAAAATTATATCAAATGAAATACGGTGTGTAGCCCCACCTAGCTATAAAAACTAGGATTTTAGGGATGATAGGGATCAAATGATGTATATCTAGTCATATAGGATGTGCTTACAACCTTGCATTTCTATGTCATGTTCCATCATCATAATGTCATGACCCCATGTTGGAGGAAATATATTGTACTATGATGTTACATTGGATAGGGATGGTACTCTAGTATGCTCGGGTACATGACCATGTATATAGGCTTACATTGATGAGCATGAATGCAACCTTGAGCACACCAGTAGTCCCCATATGGCTGATAAATTCCATATTGGACCCCTTATAGGTTGTTCAAGGTGACATGGACTCCAAAAAAAGTAAATAGGAGAACGTCAATAGGAATCAGAATAAGACCACACACCATGTGCATCCCATAAATATTGTGTTCTCCATTGTGAAACTTCCACATTGCATATCTCTATTGTATAGACTTATATTTTTTTAAGGATTATCCCAAGGTTGGAATTTTTCCATGTTGAATTTTATGGTATTATTTGTAGTGGATTTATATATATGACATGGAATGTTAAAATAATGAATATTCATTTGGAGAGACATTATGATGGTATTGAGTAGGCTAGATCATGATATAGATGCTATGGAAGGAAATATGCATGTTGCATTTGGGAACTGGTCACCCATTATTCTTACTCTAGTTTGATTGGAAACCCCTAGTAGACTATGGCTTGGGTCCCCATCACTTTCAGTGGGAACCCCATGATAGTCTATTTTTGAGTCATCTACCAACCTTGTGGAACCCCCTTATGAACTATGTTTTGGGTTCTCTACCTTTTAATTTCCCCATGATGTAATAGAGAATGGGTTCTGCAATATTTTTGGTGCACCACATATAAATAATAAGTCATTGGTGATCCATAATTTTAGTGGAAACCCCAGAACAATTAGGTCTTGGTTCCTCATCTATATCTAATGAATGTCACACCCATAATGCAATACAATGTGGGTCCTCTAACTAGTAAGTGGCGCTTGTAGATAACCGATAGTGTGGGTCTTTATCTAATGACTGGAATTCCCTAAAGAACTTTTGTGTGGGATCTCTTTTGCATATTTTGGACTCTATGTTTTGTATAAAAATGGCATTATTTGGATACCCTACATGGATACATTGACATATAAATGAGATGCGAGGAATCAGATATGGAAACCTTTAGGGAAGTTTATAAAAACATTAACATTGGATAGGTTTTTCATTAAATATCCCATTTTCTATCTTCCATGGTTATATTATGTGAATATATATATAAATATGTTTGTGTGTGTGTTGATGTTTTTGGGCATAATGGAATCTCATGGGTGGATGTTCCCACTTAGCTTTCTGTCATTAGCAATGATCAATCCGGGATCAATACGATGATAAATGCCAATATCCATGGATTGAATCACAAAAACAGTCAATGAAGAAGGATGGTCGTGAAACCATAAATGAGGACCGTCGCAAGTTGATTATAATTAATTTAATTAATTGACAAGAAGTTATTTTTATAGCTTTATTATTTCATTTATATTTCTGATCACGTTCTGATGTGATTCGTCATTGTGTCGTAGAATCCAAGTGTAGACTTCCTCTAGTGGTGATCCACACGTGTACCACGAATCTCTGGAGGTCGCCAAACGAATCTCCATGTGCGAGCATGGAGAATCCTTTGCTTGAATTGTCTGCCTTAGATCTCCTTGATCCAACTGAGGTGGATCTCTCTCGGTCTTGAGAGAGTCCATGGAGGACGGTGTTATTTTAGTCTTGAGAGAATTCTCCAGAATTGTTATGCACAACGATTCTGTTTGGAAAAGAATTGGGGATGTGAGGATATTTAAAATCTGGTTTGAGGTTGTAATGTTATGAAAATAAATAAATGTGTTACACATTTTATTTATTTCATTAACTCTTTTGAAAACCCTCTGTTCAGTCATTAATTCCTTGACATGTTCCCACACTGATTATAATAAATATCATTTAATAAAACTATATTATTTCCTCAAAATCCTGACTGGAAAAACTATACAGCATGTAACCATAAATTCACTACGTGTACTTGTTTTTAATTGAAAACTACATTGTGTGTACATTAAATGTACATAGAGTGTATATATTGTTTTCATTTATTCATTTTCATTACAAAATAAAAACTACACAGCATGTATATTCAATAATACACAGATTATACTTGTTTTAAAAATAAAAACTACACGGAGTGTAATCATTAATACACGGCGTGTACTTGTTTTCATTTTATTCTTCCTCCAATAATAAAACAATTTAAGATTCCATGAATAATTATTAAACCACGTATGGGAATAATATTTATTCTACTTGAGATGCATGGATACACTTACTGTGTGACCCTCTATGACTCTTTCTCATTGGCATTACGCGGGATTTCCTAATGTCCATGATTAAGGTCTATCAACAGGTCAAGGAACACAAGAGAAATATGTTGACGCCACATTTAACTGTCCCCTCATACGAACACTGACTGTGTAATTTAATCCCTCTTTCTCAATATCTCATCATGCAGGTTTCATGGCAGTGTCATATACCTATATGCTTGATCTGTCATTCATTGACTTCCATAAATAAACTTATCATGTGACCAAGGTCCTGGAATTTGTTCGATAGTTCTATTAAAATCATAGTTCCCAGGATATCTACTTCCATAAATATGGAAAGGACAAATCCATCCTCAACTTATCCATTAAAAACATGTCATTCATGACGCACCCAATGTACCATACTTCCCGCCAAATCATCTCATGACGATTTTAATCAGTAAATCTAAGTGCGCGAGTCATGACATGAGTTAAAGATAATCTTCTAGTATAAGGAAACTTACACACGCTTATAGATAGAAATGTCCGATGACACCAAGACATGTATAATTTCTACTTGTGGGTCTGTTCTCATAATCTCCCATCTTGGAGATTACCAAGTGTGAACTCCATGAGAGAGAGTCTATTCTTCTTATGAGTACTCTCACATGATGGTCTGTATACTATGTGTCCTATTATAGTATGTCATCAAACCATAGAACATTATTTAATAATATTGTAATATCATTTAAAGGTTCTCATTATAGCGGTGACCTGCCATGACCTTATCAATGCAATAAATATTCCAGGAAATTATTATATTATAGTAAAGCAGAACAATGAACAATATATAATATGTGTACATTTATGTAATAAAAGTACAAAAAAGTTGGTTCTCAAGACAACAACCCTTACAAACTCCCACCTGCACTAGATCCAATTGCCTACAACATTTAGTCTGATAGACCTCACATGATGATCATGTTTCTTCTGAGTCAAGGATTTAGTCAAGTGGTCCACCACGTTGTCTTCAGTGGAAATACTAGTTACTGTAACATCAACTATCTGAGAAAAATCCCCCAAGAGCTGATACTTACGAAAAATGTACTTTGTCCGCTGATGTGACCTTGGCTCTTTTGCAACTACCACCACTATAGTATTATCACAATATAGTGTGACGAGATCTATACTACTAGGTACTACATCCAGCTTTTGGATGAAGCTTTTCATCCATACTGCTTCTTTAACTGCTTCATAAACTACGATATACTTGGACTCTAGTGTAGAATCTGTGTCCACACAGTGCTTTGAGCTCTTCCAGCTCAGTGCACCTCCATTCAAATTGAAGATGTTTCTGGTCTGCGACTTCATGTAATCTTGATCGGTCTATAAACTAGCATCTATATGTCCTCTGATTTCTAGTTCCTCATCTCTTCCATAAACCAGAAACACATCCTTAGTACGCCTCAGATACTTAAGGATAGTCTAGACTGCCATCCAATGGTGGTCTCCTGGATCAACTTGATATCTTCCGACCGCACTCAATTCTTAAGCAACATCTAGCCTTGTACATAACATAACATACATGACTAACCCTATCATATATGTATAAGTAATCCTTTCCATGTTCTTTATTTCCCCATGTGTTTGAGGACACATTTTCATGGAAATATGAATTTCATGTGACACAGGTAACAATCCCCTCTTGCATTGTTCCATACTGAATATCTTCAATATCTTGTCAGTGTATGTACTTTGACTCATGACTAACATTCTCTGGGATCTATAATGATTGAACTTGATCTGAAGAATATATGCTGCCTCACCCATGTATTTCATAGAGAATCATTTATCCAAACATCCCTTAATTGATTGTAAGACAGGTACTTCATTTCCAACTAGTAATATGTCATCAACATATACTATTTAGGAAACAATTGCACTTCCACTAATCCTTCTATAGACACAAGTTTCACATTTATTCTTAATAAAGAAAAATTCCATTACAGCTCCATAAAAAAGAATGTTCCATGACCTTGATTCTTTCTTTAATCCATAAATGGGTTTATGAAACTTGCATACCTTGTTGGCATCCATTCGAGTCACAAACCCTTCATGTTGGGTCGTGTAGACATCTTCCTGGAGGTTCCTGTTATGGAATTCTGTTTTGACATCCATTTTACAAATTTCATCGTCATGGTAAGTGGAAATGGCCAATAGGATTCTGAGGTATTTCAGCATCGCAACCGGTTAAAATTTTTCATCATAGTCAATTCCTTGATGTTGTCTAAAAACTTTTGCAACTAGTCATGCCTTATAGGTGATGAAATTACCCTCTAAGTCCAGTTTCTTCTTGAATAACCATTTATTACCAACAGTCTTTACATCAATAGGAGGATCTACCAAAATATAGACTTGGTTTTGGTACATGGAATCCATTTCGGAATTCATTGATTCCTGCCACTTGGTAGCTTCTGTGCCTCCAACTTCTTCCTTAAAGGTATAAAAATCATCATTTTCAACCAATAACGAGTAACCATCCTTAGTGATAGGAAAACCATATAGTTCTGGTTCTCTCGCCTCTCTCGTGCTCCTGCGTAGTTCTTGTGTCTCTAGAATATATTGTACTTCCACAGGGCTTTGTAGAATCTATTCATGTACCAAAACATGGGTATCTTGAGCCTAGACTTCATCGAAGTCTATCTTTCTCCCACAATATCTTTTGGTGATGTGGTCCCTCTCAAGTAATATGGCATGTATTTCCACTTTAAACTTTTTATCTGAGGGGTTTTATAGGTAGTATCCTCTTGTATCCTTAGGAAATCATTTAATGAAACACTTTATGCCTTGGGGTGAAAACTTGTTACCTGAAGAGGATGTAACAAATGCTTCGCTAACCCCACACATGTAAATTTGATAACATGGCTTTGTGTCCCCTCCATAATTCGTATGGAATACCATTTATAGATTTAGTTGGTACTTGGTTTTGTATGTGTGCTACTATTTGTAATTCATATCCCCAAAAGGATCATGGAATATTCGCATGACTAATCATTGATCTCACCATGTCCTACAAGGTGTGGTTCCTCCTTTCACTTATTCCATTCCACTAAGGCGTGTAAGGAGGAGTGAGTTGAGATAGAATCCCAATCTCCCGTATGAAATCAATGAAGTCCTGATTAAGATATTCTACTCCTCTATCTGAGCAGTGTTTCTTAATATTCTTACCAAACTGGTTCCCAACATCATTCATGTATTTTTTAAACAGATTAAAATAATCTGACTTATAACTCATTATGTAAATATATCCATATCTACTAAAATCATTTTTAAATGTTATGATGTACTAGAACCAACCCCTTGCTTCATCTGGAAAGGGCCCACACACTTCTGTGTAAACTAATTCTAGATGCTCTTTATCCCTTTCACCTTTTCCACTACATGGGGCTTTAGTAATTTTTCCTTGTAGACATTCATGAAATACACCAAGTGGTTTTAGTTTGAATGAAACTAAATATCCATCTTGATATAATTTTGTCACATGTTTCTCATTGACATGACCTAGCCAGTGATTCCAAATTTGGGTGTGGTATGAGTCAAGTGAATTTACTTTGTCAACGATTTCCAGTACTTCATTTGTGTAGTCTAACACATAAAGGTCGTTATGTAAATGTGCCCTACCAAAACAAATACTATCTTTAAAAAAGTAGAAACATTAATTTCCAAATGTGAAGATGAATCCATCAGTATCAAATCTGGATACTGAAATAATGTTTTTAGTTACATAAGGAACATAATAACAAACCTTTTACACAGAGATCATTCTAGTTGGCAATGTGAAGTGGTAGTACCTAACAGCTACAACATCAATTATGGCTACATTGGATGCTCGTAGATCTACCTCCCCTTGACCAATCATCCTAAATCTACTTGGTTCCTTTATTTGGATACATATGTGAGGACCACAAGTTGTATCTATAACCCAATTTGTAGAAACAGATATATTTCATTCGATAATAAATGCAATTGAAGATTCTGCTTGCTTCCTTGGATGGGTGTAGTTATTCTTCTAGTTTCCCTTCTTACCACATGAAAAACAAACAGAATCATATTCTCTTGCTTCCCCTATGATCTTCCTTTTCATGGAAGGCCTCGAAGAATCCTTGGGTTTATTTCTCCTCTCATTCTCTATCCTTTTATTCACCATAAGTATAGATGGATTTTCACGCTTCATTTCACTATCCGCTTGACGAATAAGGATAAGAATATCAGGTAGAAACTTATCAATGTTGTTCATGTTGAAATTTACAAAAAAGTTAGAGAATCTCTGGGGGAGTTATGTGAGAATGAGATCAGTACCCAGTTACTCAGAAAGTTTAAACCCTAGAACTTCCATGCACTCAATGTATCCAATGAGCGTGACTACTTGAGGCCCAACGGGGGAACCCTCTCTATGCTTGATATGAAATAGATCATTAGAGATATCAATCCTTTCATGTCTTTCTCTCTCTTGGTATAGACCACAGAGGTTCTCGATCATGCTGTATGTATCCATGTCTTTGTGAGACTTCATGAGCTCACTTTACATTGATGATATCATCAAACATTGAATGTTGAGTGCATCGCCCAAATGTTGATCATAGACTAGGAAAACTTTATCACTTTCCACATTGGTAGGATAATTCAGAAGTGAGGACTCCATCACATAATACTTTCGTTCATGGAATATGATAACCCAAAGGCGCCTAAACCATTATTGAATGTTACTGCCAGTGAGGATATTGACTTTTTCCAGAATTGATCATAGAGAAAAAGGTGGTTTACAAGATTTTCATATTGATTCTACATATTAAAAAAGATTATTTATCAGTACTTTCATGATTAAATTTTTTTGAGAAATAATAAATATTATTCAGTCTCCCACTATTTTATCATGTCTCAATGGCCCTCAACATTGAACTCAGAATGTCTAGTTTCTTTCACATTCTAGTGGTAAGGATCCTTATTGCACTTTCCATATCCACAACAAGGGTTTGTAAATCTATTTGATGGTATTTAGGTAGGTGGGTCTTTTCTTACTATAAGCTTATAGTTCCTTGATCTGTTGAGTGGACTCCCTAATCCTAAAATCCTGACTTGGATTTCCCCAAAACTTGCCACCATTTTAAAACAAGTCCAGCAAGTGCTACTCCTCCTGATGTAGAATATTTAATTCAACACAAAACATTCCTAAGAGAATCCTTTATAAAAGTAAGTGTCCCAACATGGGTTGGTCAAACACATAGTCTTATAGAGTATTTCCTTTAATAAAGTAACAAACATCTTGTTTTGACTTAATATGGTATTTGAGATATTTTATTCTTTATGCATAGTTTTTCATTATCACATGCTTGTTAATATTAAGTGATGCTATCTTATGTGATTAACCATGTTCTGATAATTTTTACGCAGAGTTTAGTTTTTTATTCCATCTTACCATGCTTGTTCATTTAATTAATTTTGTGAACACGACAACATATACATAATAAATAATCCATGCAATCAGACTGAAATAAAATCAGATGGCATGATAATGTGCTTCTATTGGTCATCTTATTTAGTATTTTGACAAGCTAACACTGACCTAGGGAAAAACACCTTGAACCAATGGTTCTTGTATTGCAGATCCCAACTGACAACCTTTTCATCTTCCTGGGTTGGTTTCTCCTCGGCTTTGGATTTTAAACTATCTCCACTAGCTTGGGATATCCTCTATTACATGGGGTTTACATTAAAGTTACCATGGGAACGCATTCACTGCATTTTATTGAAAGAAGGCACGTTAGCCAACAAATTTAAATGAAACCGTACACACATATAAAGGTTATTTGGTCTAGCTCTTGATCATCCATATCATACAACAACATTTACACATATTTGTCATTCAAATTCTTTTAATCATTCTATTTATTAAAGATAAGTCTCACTTGAATTCAATTAATTATGATCTTATAATTACTAAATTCATTATCTAAAATTACTTTCTTAATTTCCTTGAGTTTCTTCTCATCCATATTTCTTGTACATTTCATTGTACATTTGGAGGAAACCTAGTGAAATTATATTTATGGAAAGTATACTGTGTGTAGTATAGCTTGCACACCATGTATTTTTCATCCTTTATCCAAAGTACATACCGGGGGCATTGTCATGTATTCTGTACTTTGGAAATTTTGTAGTACATGACGTGTAGATTAATCTAACATGGCGTGTAGTTCCTTGTTATGTGGTTACCTGCCTGGAAATCCCTTGTACGCGGAACAAGGCTTCTCCTTGTACACGGTTTCACATGGACCAGATCGGACAACACTACGTGATGACTCCACATACACTCCAGGTATTCCGGTTTCCATACTCCATTAAATTTTGGTCAACACGGTGTGATAAATACATTGGTATACTCAATTCACATGGCATGGTTTGTTATACTAGTACCGGTTCGATGAACCTAAGTATAAGGCATGTAGTTTTCACTACACGCCGTGTATTTTTGTATTGTATAAACAGAAATAGATACTCCTCCAGATAAGTTCCTCATTTTTAATTTAATCAAAATTCAAATTAAAAGATCATTTATGTGTTGTGAGTCGAGAAATGAAGGAGTAATAATAGATCTCGTTCATTCAGTTTCATAGACCAATTTATCTTGAATTGAATCAAATATAAATGCGTAAATTATCAATGAAAATTAAATAACTATAATAAACATTGTAACCTCACTATAATACCAATTGAAGGTTTTGTGTGCAGTGGAAGCTCATGGGTGGATGCTCCCACTTGGCTTTTTCTCATTATCAATGATCAATCTAGGATCAATATGATGATAAACACTAGACTCCATGGATCGAATCACTGAAATAGACCAAGAAGAAGGATATTCTCGAAACCACAATTGAGGACCATCAGAAGTTGCTTATAATTAATTTAATTAATTGAAAATAAGTACCTTTTATGGTGTTATTACTTCGTTGATATTACCGATCATGTTCTGATGTTATTCTTTATTTAATCGCAAAATCCAAGTGTAGACTTCTCTAGCGGTGATTCACACGTATACCACGTATCTCTAGATGTTTCCAAAGGAATCTCCGAGGGCTAGAATGGAGAATACTTTGCATGCATTTTCTACCTTAGATCAAGGTGATTTGATTGAGGTGGATCACTCTCGATCTTGATAGTGTTCTTGGAGGATGGATTTCTTTCAGTCTTCAGTGAATTCTCTAGAATTGTTTTACACAACTATTCTCTTAGGAATATATCTGGGGTTTTGTGGATATTTATAATCAGGTTTGAGGTTGTAAAAGTATGACAATAAATAAACGTGTTACACATCTTATTTATTTAATTATCTTTTTTGAAAACCCCATGTTAATTCTTCAATTCCTAAACATGTACCCACACTGATTATAATAAATATCATTCAATAAAATGATATTATTTCCTCAAAATCCCAAATGGAAAAAATATATGGCGTTTAATCCTAAATACACGCCGTGTTCTTGTATTTTATTGAAAACTACACGGCGTGTACATTCAATGTACACGGCGTGTATATATTATTTTCATTTATTCATTTCCTTTCCAAAATTAAAACTACATGGTGTGTAAATTCAATTATACAATGTGTGTACTTGCTTTCAATATAAAAACTACATGGCGTGTAATCATTAATAAATGATGTGTAATTGTTTTCATTTTATTCTTCCTCCAACATTAAAAATATTTAGACATACTTGAATAATTATTAAATCATGTATGGGAATAATCTTTATTTTAGTTGAGATACTTTGATACACTTAGTGTGTGACCCTCTAGTCCTCTTTCTCATTGGAATTAGGCAGGCTTGCCTAAAGTCCGAGATTAATGTCTGGCAATAGGTCAAGGAACCCAAGAGAATGAAGTTGATATTGCATTGATGAGTCACCTCATACGAACACTTAATGTGTAATTTAATCCATTTTTCTCAATATCTCATCAAGAAAGTTTCATGGTAGTGTCATAGACCTATGTGCTTGATCTGTCATTATTTGACTTCCAAAAATAAATTCTTCGTGTCACCATGGCCATGGAATTTGTTCGATAGTTCTATTTCAATCCAAGGCCCCAAGATATCTACTTCCATAAATATGGAAGGTAAAAATCCTTCCTCAACATATCCATTAATAATATGTCATACGTGACACACCCAACATATCGTACTTCCTGCCAACTCTCTTTGGGACGGTCTTCATCAGAAAATCTAAGTGTGCGAGTCATGACATGAGTTAATGATAATATTTTAGATTAAGGACCATTACACACACTCGTAGATATAAATTATTGATGACACCAAGACATATGGAATTGATACTGGTGGGTATGTTCTCATAATCAGCCATCTTGGAGATTACCATGTGCGAACTCCATGGGAGAGAGTCTAGTCTTTTTATGAGTACCCGCACATGATAGTCTGTATACTATGTTTCCTATCATATCACATCATCCAACTGCAGAACATTATTTAAGAATATTGTTATAGAATATGAAGGTTCACATCATAGTGGAGACCTTCCATGACCTAATCAATGCAACAAATATTCCATGACATTATTATATTATTGTCATGGAGAATAATGATCAATATATAATAAGTGTACATTTATGAAATCAAAGTACAAATTAGTTGGTTCTCATAAAACCGACCCTTACTTGTGTGTGTGTGTTTATTTTCATCCCTCTTACAATAATTTGATATGAAAACATCTTTCATATCATCCATTTCTCCACAATTGGTTTTAAGGTCATCCTAAAGAGAATTTATTCACTCACCCTTGTATGGTATTTATCTATAGTTTTTTTGTCTAATAAAGACGATTGATAGGTCAGCAGTGATTTGGGTAGAGTAAAGGGTACTCAAGAGTATTATACACGTTTGGTGGTTGATCTCTGAAATTCATATATTGGCTCTCTCATCTTCGATTTGATGCTTTTATTGTCATATCAAGACTTTTTTATTTTTGGGAATCTATTCATTCACTTGTATTTTGGTTTTATTTATTCATACGTATATTTATTCTCTAGAGATTGTGAGATACACAGATTTTCTCTATATGTTACTTTCTTTATTTTATAATCCTATAAAATTCTATATAGAGATGGTTTGGTGTGTTCATAAATGTACTTTTGGAAAATGAATCCCATATAGTTCTGAATTCATAGTTTTTTTTCACCATCTCCTGGCCTATGGAGGCTAGATTCGGTATTTGGTAACCATCCCTTCAACCTAATATGAATTCCCTAGTGGGTTTGTTTGTTATAAAGTAGTATTAGATAAGTCCCTACATTGGGATGGTTAATTTAGGTTTCCCTATATGGGTCTGGTAGGGACATAGTGTAATAGTATCAAACTATCTCAAGTATATCATTTGGGCTAGTGAACCCAATGATGATGTGATATCAAACCCATCCATTCAATAGTCCATTATCTACCATCTGGTTGAATCATCATAAAGATACATTATTCACAATGATCAGTGGTACATAAAACATATACGATTGATTCCATTGAATATAATTATTTATTACTATACTAATATATATATATATATATATATATATTACTATGGTGCCTATTTATCACTTTCAAGATGCCTCCATGAATAAATACATCTTGGTTGTCAGTTCAGAATAATTAAAATGTTCTAAAAAGGGTTGAGGGCGTAGTTTAATGGGAATCCCATAAGATCATTCCAATTGGTATGTTAAATTCATTAACCATTTCAATTATTTTACTAATAGTACCAACAAGGGAGGTTTAGGATGCACGTAATCTTCGCACACTCTGTGGGTTCTATTTCCATGGTCATATAATGTTCTGTGGTAATCCATATCTATAGGTAGTGGAGAATTGGATTTAGTTGATGATCTGAATATTCAGGCTCCATTGGACCCATTTTGATTATATAATTGCACAGAAATAATGTTCTTTCATAGAGTAAAATTTCATTGGTTGAGTCTAGTGATACAGATCCATGATGTGTCAACACACTCATGGCTTGACATCTATCTATTTTTTATGATAAAATTTACCACCCATTCTTCTGCACAGTTCATATTCTAAATCTTATGAAGTTGGTGAATAATAGTATTTTTTTGTTGATTATTTCATGATGTTGAATAACCTTACATAGTACTCCCTTGATATAATGTGGGATGGAAACTTCGGGGTATGGATGTTCATATAGGGAACCCACAGATAAATTCATGGTGGTGTGGTTCTACTATAAAATTCCACTTATACATTTGTATTATAGTAGACATTGGGGATAAAAATATTTCAATATATAGGATTCCAGAAAGTTAGGGACGATAGTTTGCATCATGGGGTTGTGTTTCTTGTTGTACCCAATAGGTGTGAGTTAGATGGATATGAGTATAGGATATCTTATAATGATTGTTATAGGTAATGTTGAAATGAATAGCATGGATACTATAAAGACATGTTCAACATAGAGAGGGGGTGTTTTGTAAATTACATGGGCATGTTCACATGGGATATTATTCCTAACAAAGTGTTCCTAGGAGGGTAGGAAGGCAGAAAATATACCACCATAGAAGAGGAATCATCGCGACACTACTACAAAAACTATTTTTAGTGTCTCCTTTTCCATGTCGATTATTTAGAACCAATTTTAAAGTCTCTAAAAATTAATTTCTCTTGTTAGTTATTATATAACTAATGTGAAAATCCATTTTCACTAATTTTTCATTTCTATTATGTATGAATTGATGTGATAAAAATGTCTTCATGTATTTATCAAAGTAGGTTTAAAAATAACTAAAGTGAAAATGTTTTTAAAGATGCATTGTATTTTATAACATTTGATTTGACTAGAATTTTTTTGTCAAACCATGTTATAGATCATAATTCATGGCCATCATAAGTAGGTCATCTCAAAATATATCCAATATCTGATGGTTTTAACATTTGATCTGTAACTCTGTTTAATCTCTACAAGTAGTACAATAATATTTTTAGGAAATTACCTATATGTTTGTAATAATTTCTCACACTGGACTTTAAAAAACCAATGTTAACAGTGACATTCAATGTCAGGTTTTTAAAAACTGACGTGAAAACACTATTTTTAACATCATTATTTTAAAACCGGTTGATTTTATCTTTTGTTTTTTAGAAAACCGAGGTGAAGAATAAAATAATAAAATTAGTTTTTAAAACCTATTTTAATAACATATTTTAAAAATGTATACATTAAATACATATCTATATAAAACAATGTTATATATATAAAAATATCAGGTAAAAATGGATTTTATTCATGTGTTATATGTGTTCTCCAAGGTTGGTATAGGGAATTCCACTGGGAGGTACAATTGTTAGAGGGGAAGGACATTCTTATGGATAAAAATCATGTAGTGGATGTTTTAACTATTATCTATATCAGAAATAACAACTTGGAGGCTCATGGAAGGCTTAGGGAGCTAGTGGACGTGGTTGTGGGAACTTGCTATCTATTGATGCTAATGACCATGCAACCCATGAGATGATACGAGGTATGATATGTGTTTTTTATAAAATTTATCTATTATATATTGTCATTAGTTCTATTCACTGCTTAATCTCTACTACCTTTATGTGGGATCATGAGCTCCCCATTGTTACATTATCAATACATCTTTTTCTATAGCTTCTGACTAGGATTCATTCATTTATATCACTTATCTACTAGTTATAGAAACAATCTGTTGGAAAAGAGTGTTTCAAAATGGACCTATTATTAATCATGATGAAACCATTTGATGTCATATTTGTTCCGTAATATTTTTTCAATGGTTGTATCACAAATAAATTATCATCACAGGCCAGTTAGTGGGCATCTAACATATGGGATGAGATTCTTATTTGTGATCAAGAGTGATCTAATGGTTTATATAGGGGTTATTCAAGTATAAGGATTCATACCATTAACAATCATTTGGTTATTTTATCCCTCAGTTTAGTGGGATCTTCAATCATCTAGAATCCTTTAGCAGTGGAGGAAATTATGGACATTTTACACTAGGATGATCGGGGACTACCTCTGAGGTGGAAAATGGACTTATGCATCATGTTTCACCCCAATATCATCAAGATATCATCAGTGGAATATAGTATGTCTCACACAAATATTCATGAGATGGGTTTATTGTTAGTGGTCAATCTATATAAGGGTTTTACCATACCTAATATGTCTATAGGGAATCTATAGTTTTGTTCTTGAATAAGGCAGATGAAATCTTGTGAATATTTATTGACAATCATTTCCTAACCCTTGTAACGATAAAGGAAAAGTACACCTTTGATTTTATTTAATACCTCCAAGACCATTTATAAGTTTGGAGTTGGTTATTGATGTTAGATCTCATATCTGTATACATAAGATAAGTGTTCAAAATGACAGTATTCCAATGATTTATTGCCTATATCACTAAAAACACTATTACTTCTTGGTGATTAATTGTAGTTTTATGAATTCCCAAAAAGTTTTTCATGATTTTTTGAAATAGATAATTTATCCATACATTGAATGATTTATGGTCATTTTAGTTGATTATGTACTCACCAACTCTAGATATGATGAGGAGGGTGATGTGCCCATGAGAATGTTCTTATACTTATATAGGGAGAACTAGTTTTATGTTACACTAAGGAATTTTCTGTTATAGTTTCTGAAGAATAATTTTTTTGGGACATCCATATCATAACATGTTTTTTTGTGGAATAAATAAATATCGATTTAACCGTTTCATTAGGTCCACCCAAGACTGTGTCATAGGTGTGGATTTTTCCTGGCATGAGGGGTATTATATGAGGTTTTTGGAAGAATTGTCTTGAGTTTCCTCCATTTTGACACACCTAGGTAGAAAGGGATTCCATTTAATTAGATAAAATAGGGTTAAAGATCCATTTAATAGGATGTTTTGGGTTTGACTGCTGCTCCATTCTCAAGACTAATAGAGGAGGTTATAGAGTACATAGTTTATTTGGTTTTCACATGAGATGGGATCGAGATCATGTTGATTCAGATGCAGTGAGTGATCATGTATTGGATGGGGCATTTATACCCCAATGATAAAAATAAAATGACCCGTGAACAATATTTGGAAGCGGTAGTCGTTTTTCAAAAGATGTGAAGGAACTGTCATCTAGGATAGTTGTTTCTTGTTGCCTAATACCATCAATGCCTCTGGTATTTCTTTTTATAGAAATAAAATAACCCATGATAGAGGAACAAGTTGTAGTTCATATAGGATAATGACTTTGTGAAATTCTATACTCATTATAAGAATAACATGGTGGAATATTCCCAAAGAATATATTATCATCATCTCATGGTGGAGGAGGCATCAGAAAAGTTTCCTTCTTTTATGATTACCTTGGTGGAGGAGTGTGGTGAAGCCTATATTTTTTTGATGGTGTGGACATTTCTACTTATTCAATCTGTGAATGAGGATCAATTGTATGACATCAATTATGAGGCTCTTTAAGACTAGATATCCTTAATTGATTAATTAGATAAAATTTTGAGGAGGGAATCATGTGATCATTTTATAGAGATAGATGGTGGTTATTTTCATAATGTAAGAGGAGGTAATGAGGGTGTTTTACACTCTTAGGTTATATGTACATCCCAGTGTAGGGAAGATTTATAAGAACTTTTTGTGTTAGTTTTTGTGGGACAAAATGGGGCATATTGTTTCAATGTTTATATATTGATGACTCACATGTCAAAAGGTGATGGTTGAGTACTATGTTTCAGTAGATTCCACCCAACCTCCTAAGACCATAGAGTACAAAGTGTATATCATATACAATATATTGGTGATAGGGATACCATGGATGGTGAGGTCAACGATGCCATCTGGGTGATAGTTTTTGGACTTATGATGTATTCACACACACCTTCCATCAAGGACAAGAGATCTATAGAGATACATGGATATTAGTATGTGTGGGAAATCATTCCACTCCCTGGGGTACAAAAATTATTTTTTTCTGACCATGATGTGTATATTATTTCATAGTTTTGTATAATCCTATAAGAGTAATATGAGACCTAGATGTGGATGAGTTCTATATTCCACCCCTATATTTCTGGTATGATTGGGATGACTATAAATGTGTTTGATAATATGATAATAGTATCTGAATTTGGTTGGATATGGGGGGATCACAAACCATTGGTTTCTTTTTTTTCATAATAGCTATCAGTCTATAATCATCTTGGAATCATTCCAGCCATGTTATAGGATACCCTATAGGTCACCCTTATACCAAACGATGATTATATATACAATACTTATTGGTCCAATGATGTTGCATGAAATTAAAGTAAATGTTAAGTTGATCCTCAAGAATATGAGAATATCCTAAATCTAAAATAATATTATTCTTATGGACATTATAAAGCCATAGTTTATTTTTTTGGAAGACTATGCTTTACTGGGATCTTCCCCATGATGAGAGTTTTAGATTTTTTTTTCAGAGAGGAAAGTTATCCCAAGGGTTTATTATAATGTTTTATTTATAATAGATGGTTATTGAGGTTTATTAATTTCTAGACTTATCAACCAAATTGGATTTGTTCATGGAAACATCGATGTGTTGTGGCTAAGAAGATACATGCATCGTCCTATGTACATCATTGACTTGGTTAACTAAAATGTCTAGAATGGAGAAGAATTTATAAATTTCCCTTTAAAATTTAAGTATCTTTGTAAAAGGATCCAATAAGGGTTATCTATTCCCTTATTTTATTATATTTTTATCACTATCTCTCGTAGGAATGCTCCAGGAAGAAGGAGGGATAGATGTGGGATCAATATCCCCACTATTTTTCATATAAATTTATTTTCAATTATGAAATACCTTGAATTGGAGAATTATTTAGTGGATTTATTTAGTCCTTGTATGATTTTAAAATTTATTATGGAATATTTTGAGAATCATGAACTGAGACAGTGTATGATTCTAATGGGCAGTGATCCCAGTATTGATAATATAGATATATAATATATATATTAAAATAAATTTTGTGATATTTTTTAAAAATATTTTTTATCATGAGTGGATGCTTTTATAAGAAATATGTGACAATGGTTGAGTCTGGGATGTGTGGTTTGCCATAGGTGGGACAAATTGTTGTTCAGTGAAAGGGAAACTCATTGATGTAGTCATTGGAGGTTCATTTTGTTATAATAATTAATTAAATTTATTTATTTCATTTTATGTTTAAAATAATAAAAATAATTTATAAAAAGCCGCTTATGAAAAATTTATAGGGTTATAAATATGACCCTTGAATGATTATAGAGGTGGTTTAGAGCATTCCTCTTTAGAATATATTGATTGGGTGATGAAAAATGACTAGATCGAGGTGGATCGAGAGGGTGTGAATGAAGTGGGACTTCTCCATCACTCAAAATCACATTCATCACCAAGTATTTATTCATAATCTTGGAAGGAATAATAAAAATTTTATTTCCAACCCAATTTACTATAATATTGAAACATCGTTTTTTGTTCTTTTGATATATGATACTTATTCCTTTCATGATCTCTTTAATTTATTGACTATATTTATCTAGTATAATTATCTCTTTCATTCAACTATCATCACATCTAGTAATACCAGATATATGATAATTTAGATAGGAATTTTCCCAAAGATTTATTCACTTTGTTTATGGGCTTCATGCCCCCAAATCAATTCATGCTTTCCATATTGTCTTAAAATATCACAAATCGATTTTCTAGGGTGGTTTCAAGGATATTTAAACCCATTTATTTATATAATTCATTAATGTGATGAAAATATTGTTTATATGATGATGGATCATGATGGATAATGGTTTGTGGGTGATTCTTTATGGAACCAATTTCTATAGTTGCATTGGGATTTTGTAGTACTGGCTTCGGGAAATGTGTGAGCTTCTTTTGAATGATCAGTTTCCTATTTATATCCAATGGAGTGTAGGAAATGATGAACATATAAATAACACACTAGTTTAAAGTACTCATATTATAGGATTCAAGTGGTGATTATGTAACTATATGAAAACATGAATTGATTCAATTTATGTGGAAAAGTAAACTACAGTTCATGTAGTTAAAGAAGACACATCATATTTTCCCTGATAGCTATGAAAGAGAGGTTAACAGGGAAGATATACGGCATATATGATGTGGATAGCATTACATTCCATTTTTGTTTGGGATCCTAAGCGATGTGTTATCAAAAAAATTCTAAGACCTCATTTGTGAGGAAATGTTGTGTACTCTGATTGTATATGGGAATGGGATGGTACCTAGGCAAGGCATGGTATATGACCAGGTACGTAGGCATGACCCAAAAATCATGAGAATGACTAGAAGCATATTTCTAGGTCTATGGTGTCTAATACATGCCACATGAGAACCCTCACACACTGTTTAATGTGACATGGGCTCTGATCCATGTCTGTAAGATAACACGACGATGTAGTAGAGTAGGACCCCACATTGTGTGGACCCCATTTAACCTAATAAAATACATCCCCCAAAAATATCAACTTCATCCTGTCTTGGATTTTGGTTCAAGGGTATCCATTTCTGACAAGTTTCCAAAACATTACACAATGGAATACTTCTTATTTGAATTTGAGATACAACATGGAATTTTCTACGCATTAATCTTATTTAAAAAATGATTGATGATGTTTTTGATAATCTGGGATCATCATAGATATGTTAGGGTAAAAAACCCCTTATTTAATTAGGGTATGTGTCCCCCATTCTCTTGATATATGTTTGACTTACACACCACCTAATCGAAGAGGGAATGGGTCCTCTATATATTGAGTGGCTCACTCTGAGAGACTATGGCATGGGACATCTACCTTTTGAGTGGAACCCCTCTAGTGGAGTTTGTTGTGGACACACTATATATTGAGTGGAACCCCTTTGATTTAATAGGGCATTGGTCATCTGTACATATAGTGGAACCCACTTCTTCAGTTAGGTGTTGGTCCCCCATAACTTGATTTCCACTACCTTCATGTTGTAGGATGCCACTCCTATATCAATAAATAAAGAGTTCCAACCCCTGAAACACTTGAGTGTGGATCCTCTACCTATCGAGTGGAACCCCCTGATTAAATAGGTCTTGTGATCAATATCTAACATCTAAAATACCCTTACAAAACTATGGTGTGGGTATATATTAATGATTATTCTCCCATTTACTATATATCACAGTGGCGTGGTGTGGATCCACGAAATGCTTCCATGATAGATACATGAGATATTAGGAATCATATATGTAACCCTTTAAATTTATTTGTAGAATCCTTAACCTATAATGGGTTGGGAAATAGATATCCAATTTATCCTACATTTTGTTTTTTAGAATATATAAGTGTTGTTGGGTTTCATTTCCTACAAGATTTTGTTTGAGATGACTACTTCAATCCTTTCATGTATTTATACCCCTTCAGAATTGTTGGAATCCTACATGGGATTTATAAATGTTTCCGTGCATGTGATTTACTCAGACATATCTTGGATTATATAAATGACATATGGATCTGTAGTTATTTTGGGTGATAATTGGATACTTAGGTGAATTGGACAATTATAGTGGTCATGATTGGAGATCAAGATCAAAGATCTCTCATATTTCATTTTTTTAGATTTTTTCATGTTGGTACATCATTTTCAGGTTTTTTTATTTCATTTAAAGACTGTGTGGTTCCCCAAGATTGTGAAACAAGACTCCCAATGCATATAATGATTCAATTATTCTATCATTACATTCTCTGACACAGGGTTAACCAGTTTTTCCTTATTTATGTAATAGGGGATTAATGTTGATTGTGGGACGTTAAAGTATGGTTTCATAAAAATTCATTCCATTTTTACCATTTTCTCTAATTAAATAAACTAATAATGGCTCCCTTATCTATAACAAGGTAAATACCATTCTAAATGTAGGCAATCATTTATTGTTTCATACCCAGTGACATGTAATAACTCACATTGTATTAGAGTATGGGAGGTATGTCTCATCACACACTTTTTTGGGGGAATTATCTCCTATTTTTAGACTCTCCGATATATTTACGATAGGTTCATGAGTATCATCTTATTCATTATATGGTATTGATTACCATAATAAAATGATAAGTTTTTGAATCCTTATAAGTGTACTGGTAGTTCTATTAATGATGTTGTCATTATATATATAAATATTTCCACACATTTCCAATTATTTCAAATCCATTAGTAGATTCTTATATTTTGATGTTGTCTATCCCAACACCATTTAGTATACTATCATCCATGGATATTATTGATGCATTAAGGATGGGATTGAATCTTAATGGGGTGTCTTATCTATACTATGTATAACAATGATCAAAACACTTATAGTTCATTTAAGTCAATGTAATGATGTTTTATTCTTGAATAACTAAAATATATAAAGGAACATAGGTACTGTATATGAAGATCCATCCTTAGGATGTCATCCTATATATCTTTATTACAAAAGGAATCTGTGTATCCACCCCCATCCCGCTAGTTGGTGGTAATTGATAATTGACTCTTATGAGGGTTGTTTCCAAGGGATTAATAATATAGGTACCCCATTTTTACAAACAAAAAGGTGGATACCCATATTTTGGCATAGTCATATTATTCCACAAAATGAGGCTTACAGACTAAAGATGCCGTTGATGGGTAAATTTTATGATTCTTGTGATCTGATATTTGAAATCCCTAATCCCATGTGATTTTTCATAGTGCTCAAAACAATGGAGTGAAGGTGATCACACTCACAACATTTTGATATGAATCTTATATCCCATGGAGGACTTTATGGGATATTTGATATAGATCTCATACCATAAAGTGTATTCTTATGTATCCTACTTATAGATGGAATCATATTCCTCCTAGTTCAACATGTTTTATGTCTTTGTGTGTCTAAAAATATATTTTATTATTTTTTGAGGGGTATTCGAAGCATAAATGATAAACTTTTGGGTCTATTCCTGAAATTGTTTTGATTATATGGTTGTCTATGGGAAATATCTTGGTCTTATGTCATACATGAATGATGATGTATGGAGATATCATGGTCACTATCCACACTTTTATGAGTATTTCTAATAGACATGTCTTAGGTATCTACCACAGGATCTAGCTATCTTGTCTATAGCCCACCACATGATAAGGCTAACATGTCAATGGATCATTACATGATTATAAATTACATGTGAGATTCCTTCCAAATTGTTCACCTTTCTTTTTTAGGATCCCTTTCATGATTGATTTATACATGTCCAATTATGTTAAATGATTGAGGATGACATTTTGGTGGGCTATGACATGATATGGCTAAAATGTCTTGGGATCCTTTTCATGATTAATATAGATAGGTCTAAGGGTGTCTAATGATCAGGGGTATCATGTCAATGGCCAAACACATTATTTGAACTACATATATGGAGGAACTTTTTGGCATTGATGATATACCTAGATCACATAGTCTTACTTGTATAACTTGTTCGGGGGGAATTCATGATACATAGATGAAATTATCAGTTGTTGATAGATTATCTATCTTAAATGTCTAGATGTTGTCCTATGATAATAATAGGTCTTATATGTTACATGATTCCATCTTATCAAATTCATTTTATATATCTCTTAATAATGATCCCATGTTTTTCAGCATGTATTGCATAAATTCCCAACAATTTTACATGAATTGGCCAGTTGAGACCACGTGTGAGCAAGCCCGTATGTGGAAACGGCTTTTCATAATCTGGATGGTGCACTAAAAATGCTTCACATGATCAATAGGGTTATAATGTGATGCATATATACATTTCATGTAATCTCTTAAGTCATTATTAGGGATTACCTTATGTAACAACCTCGTGATTGCGTGGCTTTCCACTTAGAGATAACAACTCCCACATATGTGATCCTATCTGTCCATTTTTATTCAAGGCGTGTGGTTTATATTCCTCACAAAACAATTAATATTTTAAATTTAAAGTTCATATATCAATGATAATTTCTTGATTAAGTGGATCATTTGTTTTTTCTCATGATCCCACCACAGGGCATCAATGACATCATCCTCTTGCAATGTGATAAATTGTGACTGCATAATCACTCAATAGTTCGAATATTTATTGGACCCAATTCCTTTATAAGGTAATTTTTTTTATAAATGGATGTGAAAAAGTGAATTATCAATATTATTATGACATAACAAGGTGTCATCCCTATATTGGGATTCTTATGAAAGAGATTATTACAGGATTGTGGGAGAATTATCTAGGGCCCTTTGTGATATCATTTTTCCTCATTGGATGTAATTCATATGAAAAATAGAATAAATCTCCTTCAAATATTGGAACATAGTTTTTAAGCTATTATATTATAATGAATATGGTTCTTTCCAATTTATCATCTATCAATGAATCTTATGTCCAATAGGGCATGTATGAGATCCTTCGTATAATACTGGTTACATGTACAGTGACATTCATGCGATGTGGTCAGTATTTCAATATGAATTTTATATATTTAATGGAATGATAATGGTGATATTTACTACCATTTAAATGAATAATATTGTAACTTCCAATTCCATGAGGCTTCACATTTGGTAGAATTTATCTTATATTTTCCACATCCTTAATATTATTCCCATTGGCTATATATCAGGTCATCAAATAATATATAATGAATCTCACGATGGAATGAATGATTTTTCATGTATAGTTTCTCTTATTATGTAAAATTTCTATCAAAATAAATGATAAATCCCAAGATGTAATGATATTACATTCATTGATAGTTAGTCTACTTTTGTGTAGATATTAAGGGGCCTCACATGATCAAATGGATGTGTCCAAGGTCCATTACATGATAAATTTGACACAACCAAAGTGTATCACATGGAATGAATAACATTACTATATGGATATTTCATTATAATTTAACAAATCATGTGATTCATATGGTCCTTTTTGTGAATATAAATGTTACATCAATTGAATGAAGCATCCATCTTTTTCATCTTTTATTACATAGGGGGTTTTCAATGATCTCCAGCTATCTATTGGTTGGAAATTCATATAACTCGAGTAAAACACATGAATTTATCCTCATGGTGATGTGGTCTTGTCAGAGGGGATTAAAATGACTATAAATAGATAAAATGAATCACATTTCTCATTCATGTTATGTTACAGGGGTAATGTTATCATGTGTCACTGTGAGGATTAGACGAACATCGTAACATAGTATCATGATCTCCATGTATCAATGATACTCCTTACCTACTGTTAAGTAATAAAAAAACATATGATTCAGGTATATAATCATTTCAAAATTACAATTCCCATTTTGTTAATTACAATATATCTCCCCTAGATGTGTGGTCTGAAATGTCACAGACATCGTTATGAGGAGTGTAAATTTGCATATGAGTCCCTATATCATCTATTAGTTAGTGTCCCAAGAGGATTTTGGAATTTTAGGTGAACTTTAGTATTCCAAAAGTCACCCAATAAATAGTATAGTGGGTTAATTTATTAATGTGGTGGCCTAGACATTCCAATATCATGTGATCTCTTCTATTGGGCAACTGCTTCATAAGATCTCTTTTTATTACCCCTATTCTGAGAATCGTTTTCATGATACAATCATGTGACCATGTTTTTCTCATTATTTTTTCAAAAAATATTTTTTCCAATTCATAATAATATTTTTGAAACCTAATAGATGTTCTCTACTGCATGGTTTCTACATGGTCTTCACATGATCTATCATTTTTTTGCATGACCTCCTGATCATTATGTCGTTTTAATGACCTCTTTAAAGTTAAGTGAAAAAAATTATTATGAAGGGTCATCTTATTGGATGATTATCCATGGTTCAAAAAAATCATGATATATATATATATATATATTAGTTAATGTTATCATAAACCATTATGTGGTTCATAAAATTCACTTAATGTTGTCTGATTTATGAAATTTTTTATTGAATGGTTCATTTACCCTTTGGAAATATTATTCATTGTTATTAAAAAGTAATTTATTTCATGTAATCCTTCAAAAACAATGCCCTAAATAGTTTTCAGTCCTTGAAATTTCATGGTCGCAAATGTGGAATTCAGTCATTATTCTATCCTCTAGTAATTCCTAACAAATATTCTTAACCTGATAGGGATACATCTTTTGTAATGTCCTCTTTTGAACATACTACCCCATTATGGGTTTGTTATTATGAATTATACTCTCATACAAAAAACAAATTAATTTATTTTTCCTATCACTTGGGCATTGAGGAACAATAATAACTTTATAAAAAATATATCCCATATGGGTCAAATAATTTCGATGGGGAAGTGTTTAGATGAGTATATGATAAAGCTTATGACAACATAAATGGGATGGGGACATCAAAATTTTTATTTAAAAATATATATGTACTGATAAATAATATTTAAATAATCCATGAAGCAGTGTTTTGGAAGGTTTCTTAGCTAGTCCCACTAATTAAGAGGTAGCTTCAACATGGACTACGACTGGCCCATTTAGATGAAGCAGACAACATCAAAATTTTCCATGTATCAAAATAAATGTGGTATTTATGAATCCATATAGATATATAAATCCTATAAATATTGTAATAAGGTTCTAAAAGAGTAAATTAAAATTTTTGGAACTCTAGATATGAACACATTTCATCTTATTCATAGTGAATTCATCATCAATCTACTGGAAGTCAAACAGATCTATGGTGTGATGATATTAGGTGAAATGAATGACGTGTTTCTACCTAGATCATCTATTTTGGATGAAATGTATAATAACCCTCTCCTTCTATATTATTTTATCATGTTGGATAAAATTAACATTGGGAAGGCCCCTCTCCCTAGGGAATATAACATGTTCAAGAAATGTGAGGGATATTTAATTAGGAAATCTCATTCTAAACCCATTAACAATAATCCAAGGGAATGTAAAAAATTTATTACCAAGTGTTGAGTGTTTTTGTTGGACAAAAATAGGAGAGGTTTCTTTCACCAACTTGGGGGTGGGAAGTTAGTCCAAAAATCGATTGAGCTATCCTGTTGGTCAGTTTTCTTTCTATATACCAAATTGAGTGCTTTATCCAAACATGATAGACACATGGAGTCTGAGTTTCCACAATTATGTTTTTGTATCAATTCCAGTATGAAGTAAGTTCATGTTATATGTTACTATTTTCACCAATGTATACCACCTTATAAAATATATTTATAGGTGAACAACCCCAAAAATATTTTTTAGTCCATTCTTGGTACAATGGGGTTGGACGGTGTCTTTCAAGGTGGGATAATAATACTTTTGAATCCATAATATCCCCAACATATTTTCCATCCCTTTTTTAAATTAATTAGTGAGGTGAGTCTCATCAAATTAATTTATTGTTATATTTTCCCCTTCTTATTCCATCATGACTACTTCTCCTCAAAACTATAAAATTTTTCCACTAGTAGTATAGATGACAATGGTGGGGGTATCTCTCTAAGGCTCCGGCTTATTATATGTCAATCATCATGTGAAACCATTATTATAAAATTTCATGTATTATTATCTTGTATTATTATACTCCTTATCTACTCAATTATCATAGTTGATTATTTTTGACAAAATTTCATTCCTTCTTCATGTTCGGTTAGAAATTTATCCAATGGCGGCTCTCCATTTTTTGTTAATGATATCCAGATTGCAGACTCTAATCTAGATTTAAATTAAACTAAATGATGTTTAGATTTATTTTCCTCAGTATTTTTTTTTATATTTGGATTATATATCATCTAAATTGGTATTTATCCTCAATATTTCTGGATAATATAAAGATACCATTGACTACTAAAGAAAATCCAAGTTATAGAAGGAAACAATCTTATAGAAGATTGAAACCCTCGAATGTTCTTCTAAAGGTGGTGATATAATTATAATAAATTACATTATCCCATGAAAATTAAACTAGAACATATAAAATTAGTATTGAGCTTGTGATCAGAGTCACTCGAGAAGTGTAATTTCCCATTTCCTTTCACCAATCATGAAACTAAAGGGCTATAAACATTGATGCAAAAATCTGGTAGATATTTCCCCCAAAAGAAATTTGCATGGAAGGATTTGAATTTTTTTCTCCTACAAAAGGAATATCCTAAAAACTATCCCACTATGGTTTAGTGATCCCATTGTGATTTTAATTAAATGATGGAAATTGCAATGTGTTTCAACCACAACTCTCCCTCGGTGCAGTGGGTAGTGGTTACTAGCATGAAGGAAGTTTCTATAAAAAAATATCCACCACATCACGGATTATATATTAATACTATAAGTTATACTTTATTTAAATGTTTATTTTAAAAAATAATTCATATAATTAATTTTCCCTTACCATGGTTATGGACACAAATTGAAGGGGGCCAGTCACCCCAAATATCATCAAAATGTTTTCCCAAAGGTACAGATTCCATAGAGGACATTGATGATGAATAAGGGACCAAATTTGAGGGATTCTTGGGTAAAATATATCCTATGATGTTTGTGAATTCATTCCTTGACATTTGAAACACTACACATTGATCATTGAAATCCTCAATGTTTTGAGAAATGACCCCTATAATGGTCCTTCCTTGAAGATGAAAGGATAAAATAAGAAATATGAACAATCAGATCCCTTCCCCAAAAATTCTTAAATTAAGAATTACACATTACATTATTTTGGTTCTATTTCATTTCTATAGGAAATTATTGTTAGTCATAAATGTGTAGTTCACCATAAATCCATTCTATAGGAACATACATATGTTCACATAAATTGGGTGGGAAATCTATCGCTCCAATAGAACCTTTAATATTTGACCAATCCCTTCATAATGAGAAAATGGTTAAGGTTGTTGATTATACCAACCTAGTGCCTACTAATAAAATTCTTGTTTTTATAACATTTGACCAATCAAAAAATTCTTTTGGATATGGATGATGTTGTTATATGGTCGCCTGTTAATTAGCTTCAATGGAGGAATATTTGAATGAATTTGAGCACTTATTTAGGGACCAAATAAAATTTAGACATTTTATTATATATTGTAAAAAAAATTATCTCTTAAACACCATAAAAAAAGAATTTTAATTATGATAATGGTGATTTAATCATTAGTTCCATATTGTTTCTATTTTTTTTTGGTGGTCCCCTCATCCTTTGAAGATGGGTTCCTGGAAACAAAATATTCATATGATGAAACTCAGAAATGTATGATTAAAACATTTATTATATCCATTGATAATATAGACATTTAAAATTATTCCCCACTTGAGTTAAAATAATTTGTGAATCTTTTTCTGGTACCTTTAACATTGATCGTGAAATTTGTAGTCCCTATTTTATTGAAATTCCCATGTTTGAGTTTACTAATATAAAGGTTATATCTACACCCAATTAATTTATGGTCCTAAGTAATTGCCCAGTTCTAAATGAATTTCACCTGGAAAATGTTATTATATTAATAATGGTCTTCATTTTGAGGCCAAAATCAAATTATTCACTATTAATGCAACACACACTTTGAGGAGACATTTGGACCCTAAACACATAGGGGACTTTGGAGGAGTTGAAGGACCATGTGGGAAATCTTAGATATATGGTTGCCACTTTTTTATATGGAATATTTGAATATAATATTCTTCATTCCTGGGTGATGGATGGGATTTCCATAAGATAGTAAATGAGGCCTATATATTTGAGTGTTGTGGCAGAATAGTCTTCATATTCAATCAAAATTTTCGAGATGGAGCCCTGAATTGTATGTCCTAATATCTTGTTGCGGAAAAGGATTTATAAAATGTAACCAATTATTGGAATTTCAATATTTTTTGATTTAATTATGTTATTATTCACAAATAGGAGGAGTTTTATAGGTTATAGTATGAAATAAAATCCATGGATAAAATAGTGTTAGAGAAAGAAGGCACATTGACCTAATAGAGAAGGCATGACTTGATTCTTTTTTAGGGCCGAATCATTGCATCAAACTATAGAGGTAGAAACTAAATCCATTTATTAATTTCTCAAATCCATGGACTTGTTAATGCATTTTTAGGTGGAGATCAAGGAGTAATATATGCCAATAATTTAATGGGATTGTAGTTTCACAAAACACAATTTATTTGAGGAATCAAGAGAGAGACTCATAGGTATAGATATTCCACTCTCCTTCTCTACATTTCCAATAAATATAGTTTTTCAATCATTTTTCATCACATTAAATATTTATTTAATTCATTATTTATAATAATTTTCATTGATTTTATATGATATGGATTATCAGTGACATCCCTTTTTTTAATAAACCAAAAAAAAATTGGATTGGAATGTTTGAATCTTATTAAATTTCGCTTGAAAATTTTTCTTGAATGAATACTAAGATGATATGCCTCAATAATGTATCTTATATGGTTCTGCATTGATTTCATAGTTTGAAAGGATCATTGGGGAATATATACACCGATGAGGCAACATTATCTAATTTCTTCAAAATTTATTGGACTTCGAAATCATAGATTGATATTTTATAGGGAAAAATAAAATTCCTTATAATATTTAATTTTTTTGTTCCAAATACAACATTTTATTATTAATTATAATATTAGGGGAAACTGATGTTTATTTTTCTCAAGAATCTAATTATGGTTTTTCAACTTGAAATGTTTTTTCCCTTTTCCATTTCATTAGTTCTCAATATTTCTTACACCAAACAATGTGTGTATCCAATGAATAGAGACCGTACATTTTCCCAAGAATCACTTTTTGGGTTTTTTACATATCAAAATTTTTTATCATTAAATTTAATTTTTTTTCTCAATATACTTGAATTATGTGGTTTAGTTTTGGGTATTCTAGAAAAAACCATCTACTATTTTATATTAGTTTCTTCTAGCTTAGAGATTATATATATGTAGATTTGGGTGATTTTTCTCAGACACTATATTCTTATAGTTTATTTTATTCCATCTTAGACCCTCAATTTTATTAGATTAGTTTATTTATTGATGGAACAAATCTTAAGTTTGTTTAAGGTATTCTTCCTTAGACACTTTGTTATTATAGTTTAAATTTTTCTACATTATACAATCAATTGGTAGTAAAGCATGTGTATTCATGAAGAATTAGTGATCATTGGATCCTTGATGAAATTATAAATTAAAATTTATCGTGAAGGGTTCTTATTCCCTATATTATTAATTCATATTTTAATAAAAAAATTCTTATATTATGTTATGACACCCTATTTCATGTGGAGATCAAGAATGGTGAATTTTCAAAATGGGCTGGGACACCCGATATCATTACCTTACAGTGTATTTGTGTATGTTACAATTTTAGGAATTCTGAGTCAATATGTGTTTTATTAATATGTGTTTAAAAATGATGTTTCTTGGTGTTTTAACTGTTTATATGGAATTGGTTATTCATTTTGACGATGACTACAATGAACCCAAATTTTATGATATTTGACAGGAAATTTCTAGGGCCCCTGAGGATTGTAGTTCATTTATTAGAAGTAGGAGAGGAAATTATGAGTGAAACCATAGGCATTACATTAATGATCAAGTAAAATGATCCCAAATCTTCTCCAAGGGATACAAATGTTTTTTTAATATCTAAACATTTGGACGAGGACACTAGATTTCCAAAATAGATAAATCCGTGAAGAGCTCTAGAATACATAGGATGTTTTTTTTTAGAATCATAGGTCCTAATCCATGTATTTTTGAGTCATGTTTTGTGGGACATAAAAATATTCAGGAATGTAATATCACATTCCTCCATTGTAAAAGCGTAAAAAAGATAGTGACTCAACTATGGGGTTTTCAAATTAATTTGAATATTTTTGTTATGGGTGTTTTAAATCATGGTATATGAATATTAACATATACTAATATATAAAACCAGTGGATATTGGTTGACTATCGATTATGGTGGATTCCCATATTAAAAAAAGTTTTAAATTAAACTCTCGGGTTTTAGAGATGTTCTTCCCTTTGTGAAAAAAAACTAATCTTGGAAAATTCTCTATGTCATTCTTATAATTTTCCAATGATTCCAAGGTGTACTTTTAGATTATCCAATCCTTGTTACATGTTTTATATAAATAATTACTAGTCGAATGTTTCCCCATAGCCAATGGGGTCCCATGATAATTATATAAACTCAAGGAAAAAGGTGGTATCAAATTAGTTAACAAATATATAAAAGTGATTTGTGGATAATGTAATATTCATGGAGTGTTTATGAAACCTAAAATTTGTGTCACCACCTTGTGAATACTAGATCATAGTGAGGATAGGTGAAAAAATATTTCTCAAAAATTTTCTATGGCTGGGGGTTTCAATGAAAATACCATATCTTTTACTAGGGAAAATATACAGACTCTATTAGATTTCATAAATTTTTATTTATGCTCTAAATTTTGTTTGAAATCTAGATTTGATGTGTCTAGTGGGTGAGGAATTGAAATTTTCAAGGGTTTTATTTATGATTTTACAACCTCATATGTTTTATGAATAATTTAGTTTAAAAATAATTTCTTTGGATTTATACAATCAAAGGATTAAATTTAAGGTCATTCATCATGGACCATGGTGAATGAAGTTTAAGATCTTGTACATAGACCATAGATAATTCTAGTGTCCTAAAATAGCCTACATAGGATTCCTTGTGTCAATAGTACTCTAAAATCCATTGATTAGAAGAAGAGAGTGTGGTAAATCAGGGCTCATGGTACTGAGGTATTGAGAAATGGTATATGAAAATCATGCCAATTATGATCATGAATCACTCTTTGGTGATAGCCTTCATCATATATCACAATTGGTATACGACCATTCTTATAGGTCTATGATTCCTCTTGATGATCTTCCAATGTCCCTTATGTATATTCACCCCTTATAGCGTCAAAAAGAGAGTATTTCCTTATTTTTAGGGTGAATAAAGGTTGTTGGAAACCTATTATTCACAAGACATGAAGTTTGAACTACATTTTTAGGATCTTAAATGTTGATGGAACCACCCCAACTCCAGTTTACCTGGGTCAGTATATTGTTTTCCATCAATAATGAATAATGATGGGGGATGGTCATAACATTTTATAATTATGTTGCAGTCAAGCATCTGTCATGTAGTAAAAATTATTTGGAAAATGATTTTTTCCTTTTAATTTTCCATATGGTAGTGTGTTCATTATAATTATTGTGAAATTTTGAATGATATAATTGGAAGAACATTCCATTGGTTGGGGGAATTTAGATGTGGGAAACACCTATTATTAGTAACGTTATTGTTTGTAGGTACGCATGTTCTACAGACCATTTTCTATATATTTATCTCAACTTCAAGAAATCCATACGTAGATCTCACTTATAAATAAGCAGAGTGAGTCGGTATGGAAATCTCCATATTGAATATAAGTATATGAATTTATAATCATTGGGATAACCTAGGATTCCATGCTAAATTTGTAATGGTTGGAATCATTCCATAATCAACTCCTATAAGGATACCTCTCCACATAAATATGACTCATTGACATAGGATAGTGACATTTTATCTTTCTTCCTTAGTGATTATTCACACTATGTTTGGATAATGAGACCTCTTCATTGATCATGCTCATATTTTTGGATAGGGATCTAAAATATTTTTTATTCAGAATGGGGTTCATCTATTAACTCCAACCAATGATTCCTTTATATGATGGAAAACCCTAAGTAATTGTATGTCATCAAGGTTGAACCATATGTCATGTAGTCTAATTTTACTAAACCAGTCCATTATCTTGTTGGTTCCTTTCATTGGAAAAGAATGTATCATCAATAGAAATAAAAAACTCATGGAAATAGGGTCTTTATTAAAGACACATACCCAAAACGGATGTGTACAATAATACTATGTCATAATCATAATTTGTAAATTGATATAATTAACAGATGTGTAACATTGATAGTATCCAAATCATCTTGATTAGTTGTGTTATAAATGGAGTAAATAAAAATAGTATAATATATTAGTTAATTGGCCAGGTAGACCACTGGATATTGGTCATCCATTAATAATGGAGGAAGACTATATTCAATGTAATTAGGATAATAACTCTTTGGTTTAAATGGAAAATAACCTTTAGGTTCAAACATAATCTACGAACAATCTCTTTGAAATTCTATAAATCCTCTTGTGAATCCTATAAGGATAACTTTGGATTATACTATCTCTATTTCCAATTTTCTATAGGTAAGAACTAGAATAAAGGGAGCCCAATGTCAATGTATTTCCAGTTTAATCATATAAACATGATTAATTGGTTCATATCAACTCATATATTAGTGATTTGATGTATTTTCATAGAGTGTGAAAATTCAAGATGTGTTTTTTAACACTAAATTCTATGTTAGAGTGTATTGATCACATCTCTTGGTGATGGGACAAAACATGTGATTCTTGAGTACACAATATTCTATGGGATTATCAATTCAATATGAAGACCTTTTGGGATATAGTTTTACATCACATGACTTTGAAATATTCATGTATTTTAATGTCATGTAACTATGACCATTCATGTAGGGTCCCAAAATAGAGGATATAGGAATTAATATGTGTCACAAAGTATATGAATAGAGAAATATTTAGTTCTCATCTCAGATAATCCCTTGAATAGGAATATCCCATTTATAAGTTTTGGGATATTTCTATCCTTTTTAGCATATATAGACCACGTATTTGATGTCTTGATGTAAATAAATGTCTGGTTCTAAAAAGAATCGATCCAAAAGTATTTGTGAAATAAATGATTTAAATTTTAATTTTATACCTCTAGGAAAATGAATATGAATTCATAAACCATTTATTGATTCTTTACCCCGCTTAGATGTGGGTAAAATGGATTATATATATCTGCGAATGGAATTTTGAAAAGGGGGTCCAAAAGTGATTTCAAATATTAAGGAGGTTCTTACATCATGGGGGATATATAACCTAAAGCTTACATGTAAAAGATTTTAATGTCATAATTTCTAATTGAAAATTGGTATTATGAAAAGATGAGTAACATTGAGAGTATCAAAAATTGATTGAATAGGTGGGTTATGGGAAGTTTAATTAAAATCAATATAATATCTATGTCAACTATTGGAGGAAACTAGTGGGTATGTGTCTACCATTGGTAATGGAAAAATCCAATATTCAACACAGGTTCGAAAATAACTTTTGTATTTAATGATTGAAACTATTTTAGGACTAAATATACATTCTAAATATGTTATTTAGTATTATTTAAATTATCCAGAGAATCTCAGTATGGAAAATTTGGACAAGTCGGTCAGAATTCTCATTTTTATACAGTGAAGAACCTGGTGTTGGGGATCTCATGGATCATGGTGTTCCATATAAAGGTAATCATTATGAGTAATTATTTGATATTATATCATATATCAAATATATGAATATGGATCATGTAGAGCATAAGATTCATGAATGTTTTGAGTAACCTAATGGCTATTCCAATGTGTACTAAACGCATTTTTGTGGTAAAGGACTATGACATAAAAGTCAGGAATATATAGTTTTCAGTGGGAGAATTATTTGGCATGAAACCTATTGTCATTCAATTTAATATCATGAAATAATGATTTTGTAATAAATTTTAATTTCACATGACTAAAACATGCTCATGAATTTTAATTTCATAATTATATAACATAGTTCCATTTCTTTGACACGTATTGGTTATACTATCTAGAGCATCCTTCCAGGCTCCTTAAGTTCCCGGGAGTTATGGGTAGCATAAAAAATAATACATAACAAAGAAGTCAATTATTCACCATTCTAGTACAAAATGAGGAATATGTAAGGAGGTGGAAAATATATAGTATACTTTTACCTCATCATGGATATGATTATAATGGAATTAAATGGTTAGAAGTGGTGATAAATCATGTATTGGTATGGAATGGAGGATCTATGCATCACCACATAACTAGTTATGGTAGGATTCAAGCCAAACAAATATCACACATTGTACCCTGCATTGGTCATGTTCATATGTCGGTATGGGTGCATTGTTTTAAAATATATTATTCCTTGGCCACATATTTGAGATTTGGGAATAACATTGTATCATGTCGTAGTAGGAATAAAGAAACACATAGTTCATGAATGAAAAAAATCATATACCAATATAAACCATATTTTGAGGTTCATTATTTTATTTTATTTTTGGATGGAACTAGGATTTATGATCTGGGGGGTCAATACATAACATTTGATAATATGCATTAGGATACACATTGTTCTTTAATGTAAAACACCATATACATGTTTAATCCGAATGCATAGTGGGAGTTTTTTCAAAATATATTGTGACTGAAAATAGAATTTGAGATATTTCGGTCACTATGAATCCTATGTTATCTATAATCAATCAATATATAGTTCATTAATGCAAACCACCCCATGTTAGTCTAACCAAAAGAATAGGGGGAACATTTTCTCTGATTATGTTGCAGATAGACCCATGATTTGAGATCTGTGCATCAATACATATCCTATGATGGCATGAATCAAGACTCATGTAGTTATTGAAAGGGGAAATATAATTATAACATTACCTCATACATAGAAGTAGTATTTTTACTATTTATTTTACGACCAAAACCATGATTTGAGATCCTAGTTTCACTACAAATCATAGGATAGAAGGAGTCAAGTCATTATTGTTATTGAATGAAAAAACAATTCCATGGGGTCTGACTGATATATGTTGGTGGTATTTTATTCTTATTATATTGTGTTAGGACCTAGGATATCATATCTGAGTGTCACTATGTATTGTAAGATACTAGGAATCAAGTGACAAATAGTTCATCAAAAATAAATTGAACTATGTCATTTAGGCCCCTATTTAATGGGAAAATGTATTTTGGATTTATGGATGTACCTTTTATTTGAGATATAGGTGTTACAAAACAAAAAATGATATAAGGAATCATTCCACACATGTTTCATGAATGGAAAAGTCTCTACGTAGGTATGACCCATAAAACAAGGGGGTATTTTTTCTATTTATATTGTGTTCAGAACCAGGGTCAATTATTTTAGCACCACTACATACCTAAAGATGGATGGAATCAAAAACACATTTTTAATAATTGTAAATATTCATTATTTGAATTTGAATCACCCATTAGGATGAGATTACATCATTTTTCTATCACACTGATCTTGATATGGTGCAACTAACCATCTTGGAAGTAATATTATCTATGTAGTTTAATTAAATTATGTATGAATGACTTCTATGCTGTTGAATCTCATTTTATATGGGAGAAAAATATTATTATTTTTTGAGTCTTTTTTTAGGACATGGGTTGCTAATGGAAACTATAAAAATTAATTTTTGAGAAAACATTCATTAGTGTGGAATGTAACATGTTCCCCTTCAATTATAGACAATGAGTATGCTTTATTATAATATTCTATGTCCAATGTAATGTCATTCCAATGAGGGTTCGATCATTGGAAGATTATTTATTTGTATCAATGTAGTTTTTGGAGACAATTCCAGTTATCCTTGTATGAATGATCATAACCAATCCTTTTTTATATTGTATCACTCAATCAAATTATTATGAAAATTTAGATTTTCCAGTGTAAGTAAAAATTTATTTTTGAACCATTTCAAATAATTTGGATAATTGTTTTATTTCTATTGATATGATAGTTTTTCAATGATAACTATACAGAATGAGGGAAACTAATCTTTAATGGGATACATTTCCTCAGTACATCCATCATTGAATTTTGAGTGTCTTTTTTCATTTTTTGCAGTTCTTTTATTGGAATGGTAGTCTAACAAAGCATTATAGATCTTATCCATCTAATATATCTTGTCTTTTATAACCATTTTACAGAGTAATTTTGATATATTGTTAGTTAAGGCATCTATATTTCATTTTCTTCTGTATGATAGTGGTATTAATTGTTTCATTTTTTGTTTTACTCTAGGTATAATTTCATCAATACTACGGAACATATCGTGGTTTTGTTATACATCAATATCATTTGATAGAATCCTTGTATTGTAATTTTATTTGAATATATGTTCTTAACTATATTATTCGTCTTTAATTCCTTGGGGTAATTACCTCATCCAATTTGGAAAAGATGTTTCTAGTAGTTAGGATATAATAAAAGTTTGTAGCTATTGCCAGGGGATATGGTCCCACAACATTTATTACCCACATAGAAAATTTCCATTAATATTTAGCTATATCTAAAAAATATATGTGTTTATTTATGGTTATTTCATGAATATGGAATACATTAAATTTTTGAGTAAATTCTAAATAGACATGTATTATGGTTTCCCAACAGTTAATAATCTTATAATTTGGTGGGTCTTTCTTGTCCTAGATTGATTATAACTTTAGTATCATACATATACTTCATCCATTTATGAGGGAATATCTCCATATGTTTTTCATCTAAGGAGGATTCAATCAGATCCACATTTTTTGAGATATATATTCTCATTTGGCCCAGCCTAAATGGTTTTGTTCTCTACTATGATTCAATTATATTCCTTTTTTTCTTGATATAACGGGGTGTTATCATTTTAGAGGTAATCGACTAAAGGATACATATATTCAAGGATTGATATTTCATAATAACACTCACTAATTGGGTTTAATAGATTGATTAGATATGTTACATAAATAATGACAAATGATACCACCCTTTAGCATGTTATATGTAAAATCACTTCATCATGATCAGGTTTGTCCATGATTATGGTTTCCTTTTCGTTTGAATTAGAATGAGCATTTTTTGATTGAGGGAAAAAAATGAAATTTTGGTTCTAATTATAATTTTTCCATAAATCCTCCGAAATAATAAAACAGAGAGCCTAATTCTTCCTTTATGATGACATACTCATCATTTATTTGATTGATCAGAGTCTATGAATTTCTATTGATGTTCAAGTTGGTAATATGTATTTATATATCTTTTTCTAAATGCTAGATGTCTTTGTAATCTAAATCATTTTTTGTTCTTTATCTATAAAATAATAAAGACTATGGAAAATATCTTTTTATGGGGAGAAAACACAATACCTATATGTACCCATCTAATATTTTTGTTTCTCTCATTTTTCCAATGTGAAATTTGGATGAGTCATAAAAATGAATCCCCCATGTTTAGGGAATTTCTTGGGAATAGAAAAACATATTATCTGGACGTTCTGTGAGCACAAGACTTCTTTCTAGGGAGGGATGTTCCATAAGGTAATTATTTAGGGCCTTAAATTTAGCTTCCATTTATCACATGAACTGTATTTTTTATTATTGCATAATGATAGCTAAGAAAGAACACTTGTGGAATTTGGCTGGCCATGTATGTACATAAGAAGATCAATATTAGAGACCATATGAACATTTTCATTCGTTATGTAATGCCTTATATTTTTTACAAATAAGATGTGTGTGGGGTAGTTCTTCTCAATATTAGAATATTTGGTTCATTGTTCACAGAATAATTAGATATAGATAGTAGTGGTAGTTTTCATTACCTGAATCATTTTTATTTACTGGAAAGGAACCAAGGAATCATTCCATAGTGGCTACATATAAGATTATGGGCTTCCATATCACCAAAAAATAAAATATGGTGTTTGATGTATGTACTTATTGAGATTATAAAATTCTCTCCATCAGTTCTCATCCCAATGGTAGGAAACACATTTCTTCATTATCATATTGAAGGTGATATATATCCAAACCTGAGTAGTTATGAAATACTGAATGATTCGTAATTTCCCTTATTTCCCACATAGTTCATTATGATTTTAAGGAATTTATATGACAAGTATTTCCCAAAATATTTTCCATATTGAACTAAATATCAAGGTGGAATACCAAAAATCCAACGAATTTCCTTAAAATTTTCCAGAAAGTGCACTTTAGTTGATTCATCTTCAAACTATGATTGAAAAACATTCTAATGATTCTGTGTAGATCCCATAGGTAACTAAACAATTGAGAATATTTTCCTACCATCTCAATTTTAAAACATTATTTCATTCATCCAAATATGGGATTAAGAATGTGGTATATGGTGAATTTGTAAATATCTCCAACATCATGTAATACAAACAGAATGACCTAATAGAAAAAGGCTCATTATGATGATTTGATGTAGGTGGGTTCCGAATTCTCATAGTAAATAGTTATCAGATTTTAACTAGAATATAATTACATTAATTAATGGAATTCAAATCTATATGTTTCATCAATCAAACTTTTGGTGATCAGAAATGTGAAATTTTCATTCAAGAAGTGACTGTAATTGTTCCTAAAATCGATGAAACAATAGATATTCTAGTTATTTTTCCTAATGGAGATAATGTTGGAAACTATATTTTGGTTCTGCAATTTATAGAAATAATTTTATTTCATTCATATATCATGTTATTATTCTATATTAGTATCATGAGATCAGTTCATCTACAAGGATTCATTCTTGAAACTGCGAGGATCATCAGATAATCTTAAGTGATATGTTGGAAACATAGGGTCTCAACCTAAGAATTATTATATAGTTATAATAGAACATATATTTATGATGATTTATACATTAATATATAGCTACTTCTCCCAAGAGGCATTTAATAACTAATCGACGTCTGAAGATGGTTTTATTATATTCCTAGATTCACCTATCTAAGTTCATCGATTGTGGTGTAGATTCCTTCTACAAATGAGGGAGGGGATTTTCCAATAGCATCATATTATTCATCGATCACTAATTAAATGGAATAATTTTCAAAATGGTGGGTAATCAAAGGGAATATCTACTACTATCGTGTTAAGGGGGGAAATGGGAAGATTCATTGACATCTTGAACTACCTAAGTCATCATAGTGATATTTTGAAGTTTCATGATTTCTTTTATGCTGACACTGAGGGACGATAGATCATGTACATCCCGAGCTTCGTATATTTTATCAGGTCCGTCATAATATTTTTATTGGTGTGATGGAATTATTGGATACCGTTATAGCATTATATGGATCCCATTTTTAGGAATCCACATCAGATAATGAGACCATTATCACATGGACATGAGAGAATGTTTTTTTTCTTTAAAATGAGATACCCTGATTAAGTCTAGTACAAAAATCAGGTTTTTTGGTAGCATATAATCACTAAAAATCATACTCCATGGATTTATGGTGGTGCTACCCAATCCATTGGGGGTTGTGACCTACCTTTCATCTATAAAAATTAGTTATTTTCCTTCCTTATTTTAGAAACATGCATCAAAATATGTGTCATTGAAAATTTTTGGAAACACTATCACCATGTACTGTGAAAACATTCCCATCTATTGATATATTTGAATCATCGATGAAAATTATAATTTAATGCTACATTTCTATGATTCCAAGGTTATCGCTAAAGGAAATCATATGATATTTCATTATAGATAAACATGAAGTCTTTATTATTTGTTATATCCTCAAACTGATTCATGATATTTATATTCGTTAGAATAATTTTCTAATCCTCATCATACACATGAATGGATAGATTTTTTGGAGATAAGTCCTAATTTAATTATTCAAAATATTTGAGGGTTTGAATTGGAATGAGATTGATCTAAAACTATAATCTACTAGATCCTTAATATGAACAACTTATAATGTTTTTTTCAACATAAAAGGGATTAAAATGTTCCTGTAAAACAATTACATCATCATGTTATATAAACAATATGGTTATATGAAATTCTAATGGAATTGTATTCACATGTTATACCTTCGACAGAACATCAATCACGATCTCCAATGGGATTTGGAGGGCCTTGATGTGTTTCTCCCTAACATCATTTGAATAAATTAGAGAATTCAATAATGAGGGATATAATAGGATAACATAAAAAAGCTTCATAATGTCATGTCTCTATGCTAGAGGTCTAAGATTCCTAAGATAGGGTTTCTCTCAATTTTATGTCTCGTGATTTTTACTGTTTTAGGTGGATGGGTCTAGATCATGAGTAGTGGTTGAGGAGGGATTCACTTCTATTTTTGTGGGTTGAACAAACCTTACACGTCTTTCTTGATTATTATAGAATCTCATGACTTCTATATGGTTGTGTAAAATGATTGGGAATTGATGATTGTTAGAGAGATCTAAGGAATCTCTTTGTTTCTGTTAGGCAATCTAGAGTTCCGAACCATTGGTATTGGTTGAATATATGTCCTCTATAGTGGTTTTGCAAAATTATTGGGTTTTAACAAACCTTATCCATCCCCTGTATCATTTAATTATGCATCCTTAGACTCAAACTACCTTGTTTTGTTTGATGGATTCGTAATCATAGGCATATTTTTCATTAGATAATATATCTTGTATATGAGCTATATTAACATAAAAATGACCTCTTCATCTATTGGTGGTTCCATTTGGTGGGGTGATTCCAATTAATTTGATGTTGAAAGAGGGATATTTTAAATAGTCAAAGGTTATATGGGATATTGATATGAATCTTTAAATTATGTCATTTCTTGTGTTTCTCTCTAATAGGTGTATTTAATTAAATAAAACCAGGTTCTAAAATATTTTTTTATATCGAATATATTCTCTTAGGGTTGCATGAGCTTAATTAATTATCATTTGAGTCATCTAGTTATCAAAAAATTATCTATGATTGGAAATAACTTCTTGAATGTTACCCTCTTCTTCTTATTTTGTGATGGTTATACAAGACACCTTTTTAATGGAATTATCCTGTGTCACCTATCCATGGTAAACTATTTTTTAGAAGATGTATTTGAATAAAATCTATCTTGGATGGTGTAATATATCCTCCAATAGAAATGGTGGTAGTCATTAAGATTAGTGAGATTCACCTCGTTGAGGTTCCTAGGCTTTAGTGTCTATGTTTTGTCAGATTCCCTGAATTCATGTAAATAATCGATGACCTACACATTTTTTATAGAAAACACATCATTAAAATATTACATAAATCTTGGGAAACCCTATTCACATTTTTCATCTATTTAGATGTTATTTTCTTGTTGTTTCCTTTTGATTGGAGGAACAAAATGATTTAGTTCTTTTGATGGTGCTTGAGAAATAAATCCTATTGATTTAAGGGTAATACTATTACCCAATTCTTTAACAGGATATTCCTCTATGTAGGGGGAAGGATACAATATTTAGCTTTGGTCTACAGAATGGAATCATCTAAGAGTTTTGAAATTTATAAAAACTTAAAGAATATACAAGGATACAACATCAATATCATCTGTCTTTATAGCTCATCCTAAAGACTTTTCAAAAAAGGGTTCTAATTTTTTCTCTTGTGATTGAGGGATATGGAGTGAATTGTTTAAACCATTCCTTATAGCGATGAAGTCATACACACTATAATTTTAAAAAAATTTCAGTCATTCAGGTCACCAATTGTCAATTTTTATAATTTTGGCCTTAAATATTAATGAAAATTATGATTATGTCCTTATCATCTCATAATGGATATTATTGAAACGATGTAGTACAAAACAAAGGACATGAATATTAGAGTTTTTACATAACCTCTAATATTGGTCACATCCTCTTGGTCTTAAGGGGTCATCATTGATCCACATTGGGATAAGAGGTGCATGATACATTATTAATAATCTCCCATACAATAAAAGGATGATAATATGTAATGTCAAAAAAAATTGGGGGGAAAGTGTCATCCACCTATTCAGGATATGGCTACTTTTCATGTTGTGTGTGTTCTTACTATAATTCCATGAACTCCATTAGAGTAGCCATATATTCATTGGTGATTATGAGTTTCTAACGAACCTCTATCTAGACCACCTTCAATATATTGTGAGCAGGGAGGCTTGATGAGGTCGAAAAAATTTCATGAACCAAAGATTATCAAACCATGATCGAAAAAAATGATCACTGTTACATGGGAGAGGCTATCCATATAATAGAATTAGTCATGATCATCATTGACATATGGTTTTTGAAAATCATGTTATAGGATCTACAGTCATCTTGATTTTTAAATTAGTCTCTTTTATGTGTATTGGATCTCTCTTGAGGTATAGGAGGATGGATATTCACTTTTAGTTGAAGATTTTACACAATGGGAATGTTTCCTCCATGTAGTTTCTCAGTAACATTTTAGAGATTATGTGTCTCATTTTTATTGCATTAAATCCATTCCACCGCAAAGGGAATTTGAACTTCTCTATGAGGTGACTGTGATTTATACTTGCCATTCCCTTTATCTTATGTAGTGTTATTCCCTATATGTGGCAATTATTCATTAAAATGATCTAAAATTTAGATCCTTTTCTGATTCTGTGCTCCACACCCTCATTTGGTGTATCTAGATAACCTACCCCTCGATGTATGGTTTCTGCATTACAGAAATATATTTTTACATCTTGGATTATATAATTTCTTTCGTTGATATTATGTTGTATTAGGAAATGGTACTTATCACATTACTATAATAATAGTACTATGATTTTTCACTTCTTACTCCCCCTTCTATGTTTGAATTTTCGTTTTTTATGTCCCCTAGAAATATTGGAACATATTGGATTACAACCATTTGGGCTTTGATTTCCATTTGCAAAAATTCCTCACATCTCACACTATGAATGGTTATCATAAGGGAGTTTCCATTCATGATTTATTCCAACCAAAACAAATAAAAAAGATGTATCTTACGTTAGGATGAATATACATATTTCTAAAATTATACTTTTACCTTCACCCTATATAAGAAAAGTCCCACAATGGATGATGATAATGATAAAACAATTCCCCATACCCATGGGCTGGAGGAAATTCTTGAATGCTATTGGCACTTCTGTCTCCTATTATTGAGGATTTGATGATTCCAATCAAGGATGTTATAACTCTTTATATTGAAATTAGGAAATAAATTCCCCTATACTTATGAGGTCATGTTGATCTAGAACCTTCATTGAATTACCCATGATCATCATAGGGTTTGATGAACCTTCTGTTGGATGTTGAGATAAAAATTCCCCCATCCATGTAGGATGGTGTTTGTTTTTAGTTACCACTGATATTTCCAACATCCTCTTAGGGTTTGATAACACAGGGTTTGGAGACACCTCTAAATATTCCCCATGAACTATGGGATGGTTTTCTTCCCTAATAGATATTATGGTGGCTACTGTTGAGATCCATATGGCTGGGAAATATTTTCCTCCTATATGATCCATGTGAAATAGCTCCTATAATGGGATTCATTTTCAATGGGAATATATCAAGAAGTTCAAAACATTATCTTCCATATCAAAAATTAATTCCTTTTTTCATGGGTCTAGTCTTAGTTGTTGGTGGGTATAAATCTCTTTCTCAACATTATATCATTACAACTTCAAAGAATGGGAGTCTTCTTTTACTTACCAACTTGAACATGCATTAGTAAATCACATTATTTCTCTAATGGTGATTAAATTTTAGTATTCTATATCTGGGAGTTTTTATATTATAGGGACACTTTTTAATAAAACACTCAAGAAATTCCCCACCCTCTGAAATTAATATCTTAAAACCCCTCATAATTATAGTCGATAAATAGTTATTGTTCAATGTAGGAAAAAGGATTATAGATTTCTACTATGATTTGATTATTAAAGGTCCTAAACTATAGAGATATCATCATATTCACTTAAAAAAAATAGTACGTGTATTTTATAACGGTGACCTGCATATCTAGGATAAGATATTTATGTGAAATTTCACCTCTGAGGAGTTTCCAACACGTTTAGGAATTTTTTTGGTAGGCACTCCATATATAGCTCATCTGAGATCTCATACAACGAAGTGGTGATTTTCCATAACAATTTTGGGAGGTTTTTTGGATAACTCTCTTCATTTATCCTTGTCATCCTCTCCTTCATTGGAATAATATGCCACCACCACCTCAAACCACAAGGGTTTCTTCTCTTGTTCTTCTATAGACCATGGTGATGTGATTATAATAGTTTATAGGGCATTATATATGGTAACAAATGTTGTGTCAGGAACACCCTTAAAAAAGGTATCTGATTTTTTATTACCTATATATACAAAACGATCTGGGAAAGGAGATCATTTCATTACATGGTAGTGAAATCAAAGTGGGGAGGTTTATCAAAGTAGATATCTAGAGTAGAGTCTCTATGATCCATATCTACACTTCTGCGGGGCAAAAAAATTTATTGATCACCTCAAGACTTGGTTTATTATTTTATTAACCCATGAGGTATTGTGTACACATGTCAAAAAACAACAATGACACATGTAGTTATCAGATCAAGGATAGGGCCCTTATTCTATGTCATAGACTGAATATAACAACATTCTTTTTGGGGTTGGGTTAAGATAAGATCTTGTTACATGATTGATCAAAAAATATGTTGATTACCATCTTTTTATATGGGGATATGATACCACTACTGGGAAACATCATGTTTACAGCAATGAGATTCTTTATTATTTATAGAAATATGAGTCATCTTTTGGATGGATTGAGAAATATGTCAATCAATCCTAGATGTGGTGGGTGTGCAAGACCAGTTCAGATAAGGAATCTATGTCGTAATATACTAGTAGACCTCCATAATGGGAGAAGGGATACGAAAATCCTCTTAATTTTCCACCTAAGGAAGCTGAAGTTTTCATTCATTGGATAACGTTAGGATATGGGCACCGATTCAGTGAGTGACTATAATATCGTGAATTACCTCATTTGCATGTATATAAAATATTTCTATATTTATATCCTTATTGTACTGAATATCCTTTATATAATCATGGATATGATCCCAATCCTATGCATTTGTAGTATTCTACTAGACTTATTCCATATGAATATTCACATGTCTCGATTCATTGGCCAACTCATCTTGTGATCCCCAGTTAGATTGGGGTATAATCCTAGACTTGTGTTATTATGTCATTCTACGCATCACTTTTTGAAAGAAAAGTAAATATTTCTATATCCATGGGACAAAAATATTTAGTAATCCATAGTTATAAATAAAATTTGATATAGTTCATTTTCATTATCCTATAGTAGAATATTTTGATTATCCTCATCGATGGGAGAATGAATGTTATCTTTAACTAGTGTATACACATGTTTCTACTGAATATGTTAACATGATGTATTGTTATTTAGTATAGGTATATGTTCCTATCTTTTAATCTTTAAAATATTTGAAATATAATAGAGGATCCTTTTGTAATTTAAAGAATGTACTTCCACATTAATAAATAGTGTGAATAAATTTTAGCATTCACATTCTCAAGATTTAAAATATAATGGAAGATATATTTAGCTATATAGGGTATATAGTGACACTCATGTCTTCTATTACACTTATTAATATGTCTATCAGATTCATGTGTCAGGTAATTGATATGTTCCTCTACCATTATTTCTACTTGAATATGAAGATAGAAATGTTATGTGGGATAAATAATATGATCTTACCCACTGGCTACCACCAAAATATACCGATAGGCCTCATTTTTTGAAGCAATGATGTAATAAAACTCCCATTTATCCATAGATTTATTTATCTTGTTATATGTCCTCGGTACTCATTCATGAGTGATCACAGTTGGAATTTTTCTGCTGGTTCTGTTAGCAGGTTATGGAGGGGAAATGTTGGTACAATACTGGTGATGGAGTTTTACCGGAACCCTCCTAGGTAGCTCCAAAACCTAGATGGATTAATTATATAATCCTTGATCCACCACATATGATACGGAAGTTTCATATTTCTTTTGTTTTTGGGATAGTCCTCTAAATAGATCGTTAGTGGTGACATGTACAACAGGTTTTGTAGAAGAATTCCATTCATGTGATAGACATGTCAACGTCATTGTTTGAATGCCTCTATATGAAGCCCTAAGTGTTTGGATCAAACCATTTCTGTTGTATTATATAACCATCATTTTATCCAGCTGAATATGAGTATGTCTAGTGGGGGATATTTTTTATCAACCGATAAAGGTTACAATTGAAGTACTTCTTCTAGAAAATTCATTATATGATGTCCTGATCTCATTAAAAGATGTTTTTAAGATCATTCTCTATAGTCACAATGAAAAAAAAGAAAATTTTGACTGATTAGTGAATCACTTCATGTGTGAAATTTTTTCAATAAGCTATTCTTGGGTAACAATATTTTCCATTATTTTTCCCAGTTTAGATATTTTTCTTATTTTAAATTTTCATTGTTATAATGTAATATTTAATGGGAACTATGATAAAATTTTCTTTGGGAGGGATTTTATATTAGGTGGAAAATTTCATCCATAGTGTATAAAAACTAATATGGCCCTGTTCATTATCACCTAATCACTTTTATTATTTTATATATTCATGTTAGGTTTTCTTTTTTTTATTTCCTTCAATGATTTTAGTGCCATAAGTTTTGGATACATGATATCCAATTCTTATAATGATTCAGTAATTATCTCATTGCATTCTATCAAACTAGTATCACTATTTTTATTTCCTGTTTGAGGAATGGGGTTTGATGATTTATTGTGGGGTTTTCATGCATAGTTGCACAATAATTCATGTTACATTAAACATTTTTAACTCTTATAGAGTCTCCCAACATTTCTCTCATTCCTAAAAAGTTACAAAACTACATTCCAAAGGTATGTAGTAATTTTGGATTTCAGATCCAATAATGCATAAGAACTGACATTAGTCAAGAGGATGGGATTTTAGGAACATCACACACTCTTGGGTGAATTATAAAATTTTACATGACTCTATCAAGAATTTTCTATATGTTTGTTATTATCATCAAATTCATTATATAGGACTAAATTAACTAATATTGTTATTGGGTGTTTAATTCTTCATTATGTAATGTGGGTTATATTTTTGAGGCCATCAATATGTATATGAGTTTCTATATCTCTTTCACATTTTCCCCTAGAAATGTGTATATGTTTATGTTTTTTAGACGTATAACCAGGAACATTGTAGTTTACTTCCATCTAGGGAGGTGATTAGTGATTCATGAATTGGATTGAAACTTTACGTGGTGTCCTATATATCAAACGTATAACAAGGATCAAAACATACATTTTTTATTCAAGTAAAATCTATAAATTTTAATTTAATATAGAAATGGAAAATATGAGGGAACATCGGCTCTCAATTTATAGACTGATCCATACAAAGGAATCCATTATATCTTCATATAATAGGAATAATATTAATTATATTTGGATCATACCATTATGTGTAGGTGGGTGGTAGTTGATAATTAATTCCCATGCGGGTTATTTCCCAATGGTTTAACAATTTGGGAATACCTCTAGGATATACACAATGATGGATGACTTTTTATTCAGGTAGTTATATCATGACACTGGTATGGGATTACACAATAAGGTTTTCAAGGTTTGGGAAAATTAATCATGCTAGTTATATGATTGATTCAAATCCCCAAGCCCACATGATTCATTATTAGTGTGGGAAATAAGGGATTGAAAGTGTTCAGACTCGCTATATATGTATATATTTCATATTCATTAGGTAATATCTAATATGGTGTTTGATATATATATTATAACTTAATAAGGCATCATACATGTTATTCTTATACCATGAATTATATCCATCATCGTGCAATATGGTGTATCCCCAAGTGTTTCTATCGGACAAGGTTATCACATATTGGAGTTTCATCCAAACACACTTCACTTGTTGGGGGTCTATTCATGGCATAGTTGACATATTGGGGATGTTTTTTTTACATTTACTTGTAAGCTAATTATCATTTATGGTGATTTATGGACATTTCTTAGTAAAAGGCCTAATATGTCTGAGGATGCATGGTGGAAAGTTTTGAGGGGTAACTGCGTGACCCTACTGAATTGTATGTGGCCAACATGTGACTTGGAAAACATGTTTATTATTCTTCATATGATTAATACATAAAAATAAAATGTATTCTTAATGGTTCCACTAACTTCTTTGTGGTTAATTCATGTTATCAGTACTGACTCACACACAGATATCATGTGATTAGGGCTGACATGTTGGTAACCTTGTGCATGAAATCGATGATATGTCTAGTGGACCATTTCATTATTGAAACAGACACATCCATGAGTGTTCCATGATCATGTTAGACCTATTATAGGGTTTCCAAATGATCAAGTTATCATGTATTGAGGGTGTTGCATGACATAGATGATATATCGATGTGATTCATGTGATTTGGATTACATTTTCGGGTGAACTTTTGCTGCATGGATGACATTCAATGGTGTTGTGGAATCATAAAGGATAAAATGTATGGGTGTTGGGACATGATCTAGATTGGGTAAGATAAGAACATGACACATTATCATAAATATAATTGTATCTATATTGACATAATTATTTTTTTCTCATCCATTATTTAAAAAATATTCAATGTTTTTTTGGAATTTTTTTATTGAGACCTTTTGTGACCAAGTCGATATCTGGAATATTATTTGCAAAATATAGTTGACACGCCATAAGAAAATCAAGTGAATAATAGTGTGATATTGTGAAGAGTATATACATTCTGTATAATCCACTAACCCTATCCCTGAGATTACCTAGTTAGATACCCCTAAGATTGAATGGATTTCCACTCTGAGAACATTCACCTTCCAATATGATAATTTGTTTTTTTATGATTAGTAGGAATTTATATTAATAATCACACATGTACTATGATTCCTTGCATTGTTCATATATCCCATATATTGGATTGATTCAGAAGACAATCACACATTTCGCATAAAATCACTATGGATCATCCGTGGAATTATTGTTCTATTATGTGATAAAAAAGAACAATATAATCACTCCATCATTTTCATATTTATTAGACCCATTTTTTCAATGGGATATCCCATAATCAGATTGATATTTCAAAGCTCTATTATAAGATTTAGCTGAAATTTAATGGAGTCTCTATGATATATGGATGCATGTCGCAGATGATTTTTCTTTTTTGGCGTATAATTTCCTACGACCATTAATGTGACCTGGTTTTCTCATAGGAGGGCCATCACATGATAATAGTGTAACTCCACATTTGATATGGTTACTTCCATTTTCATATTTTATTTTACAAATAATATTGTTCTAATCAATAGATCACTTATCCAGGAATCACATGATCAAATTGACATATCATATATCATTCATATGATTGAGGTGACATGTTCATAAACATTTTCATAATGAATCCTACATATAATCCATGATTTTTTATAACAAATGGAATAATATTTTTTATTGAATGAACACATCACATGAAAAATATTATAAATTTCATTCGAATGAGGCTTCAATTTTTTAAATATTTTTATCAGATATTTTCAATGACCATCGAATTTTTAACATTGGTTGTCTATATAAGAGTCTCCTAATCAATAGTGGATATCATGATGGTATAAAATAATTTTCAGGGATGGTCTGTCCACATTTATATAATGCATCATGTGATTAACGATATATCTCATAATGATAAGGAATAATTTTCATAGACAGATGTTGCACATATTTGTGGATCTAAAGGGGTGTCACATGGCAGAATAGATGTGTCTTAGGACCTTCCCTTGATGAAGTGTATTTAATTGAATTCTTTTGTGATACATAACTGACATGCCACTTCGAATATCTCTTGATATTTTAACGAATCATGTCAGATGTTGGATCTCATCCCATGAAAATCAACATAACTTCCATCGCATTAAGCTTCCTCCTTATTAACCTTTTATTTTATAATGAGATTTTTACAATTTTGTTAATTCTATATGATGAAATATTGAATGATCAGAGGAAATTATCAAGAATCCTTCATGTAATCGTGATGGATTTTTAGTATGTAAGACTGTTATAATGAAAAATTCATGAGAAGTGCATGAGTCATTCATATCGAATTACCAGGGTCATGTGTCTTCATAACTTTGTTAGGGTCATTTGATGCACGTAACATTCCTACATGATCCATATGTAGTCATCATTATCCTCCCTAAATTTATGGAGTAAATAATACCTATACCATGGGTATTAATTAGATTCTAATCCTTTCCCTCATCAATTAGAAATTATAAAAACATGAATATTTTTCCATTACATTTTGGAGGTATATTTTCATACTCTAATTTTTTACTTATTGATTGTTTCACACAATGTTTATCTCTAGATGTTATAGTATATATTTTATATTCTTATTCAGTAATTCGTAGATATGGTTGGGTGCCTAACTCTAGGAACATTATGAAAATTCATCTGATATAGTAATTTTTCATGGTGTTTGTCACCATCCCCTCGCATATGGAGGTGAGTATGGGGTTGTGGTGGCTCGACCATCTATGATCTAGGTGGGCCATTGTGTGTAAGGTCATTACACATCAAGATTCCATATATTTAATAAAAGTATCAATATAGATAAAATCCACTCTTTCAATGGGAATAAAGAAATGGTTTTTCCAATATTAAAGTCTTATCACATCGTTTTAAAATCGCTTAACCATACATACACAAACAGTGAGATATATTTTCACATGGATACAATTCATAATGTAAAAAATTAAAAGTGACCTATATAAGAATTTTAACCTTTTGATTTATAATATATAGTTTTTTTTTATGATTCAATTCCTAGATGTGTGAAATTACATTTTGAAAAACATTCAAAAAAAGGAATGATTTTTAAAAAATTGAATTTTTTGGATGAAAAATGATCTTATACCAACATATTTTTTAATTATCATTCATGTTTAATTTTTAAGAATATGCGTAATTAAATATTAATTTTTTTATGCTCATGTTGAATTAATAGATGTACTTTTAAATGATAAGAGGTGGTTTCATTACAAAATATATTGTTATTCTATGTTCACTAAAATATTAGTACTTTTAGAAAAATACCAAAATTCCTAGTCAAGATAATTTTTATCAGATAATTTCAAAAATGAAAAAAATTTAATAAAATAAAATATGTATATAATCTTGATATAAATTATAATAATAAATTATAAAATTAAATAAAAACTCATTCACAAAGAAAGTATAATTCGAAGAGTGTAATGTCATTATTACAAATTTAGTTTGTATTTCATAAAAAATTAATTAATATATTCGTATTTAATGGGTATATTATATAAATTTCTTAATGTTGGAAATCCTATTAATAAAAAACAATTTAACTACTAGTTAATAGCCTTGATAATTAAATAATAATGTTTTTATTTTTTTATATGATATTTTGTATCTTATTTGTTATAAAACAAATATTTTGTCCAAAAATATCACAGTGTCACACAGAATTGGTCTATTCTTATATCATTGGTGTGAATCAGGAACGGAGTTTTTTATTCATTATATTAATATCTGTGATTATCTCATATAAGATACGTGATCTATGAATTCCAAAATCTGTCTCTCGCTATTCTCTCTAGGATTTTCAGAAAACCCTAGGTATTTTATATAAATATATATTTAGGTAGAGGGTTAATATTGACATTATTAAATAAAATAAATAAAATAAACTATTTTTCACATAACAAACATCTAATGGTTTCCCATTTCTAGAACCCAAACACTGAAAAACTATATTTCATGCATAGTGGAGACCCTCTATGTGGAATCAAACATTGTCCCAGATATTTATCTGGGGTACTGGTCAACGGGAAGCCCATTAATTACATAAAATACATGTCTGTTTGATTATATGTATATGTATATAAATTATATAATATGTTATTTTTGGTATACATTGACCCCCAAACAATTCCCATGGTTTGAGGAAAAATACATAGATACGTATTTCAATATTTAATTCACTAAACTATAAACACAAGATTCATTACATTATGGATGAAACACATGATTTGGAAGTCACGTGGAAATCAAAAAATTAAAATGACTAAAAAATACCATCATTTTTTATGTAATGAATAATATTTCACAGTAGAAATTTTAATAGAGGGAAATAATATTAAAACCAAGGTAATACATGGAATATATAATACTAAAATTCATTATTATTGAATTTCTGGATTCATATTCATTATAGTTTTATAATTGACTATGCATTTTTTAAATCGAAAAATGTTTAATTATATTTTAAAAAATCGTACTTACTAGTATAATATGATTTTATATAATAGGTTAATTTCATGATTTTATAAATATAATATGATAAAAATTAATTCACTTATATAATCAACATATAAAATAAATATAATTTTGAAATTTTTTATTTTTTTGAAAAGATTAATTATCATGTAAATGGTGAAAATTATAGAATATCCCAAAAATATAATTTCATTTTATCTCAAAATAATATAATTTAAAAGAGCCAAAATATTTATTCTTTTTTTATGTACACTAATAAAAAATTTAAACATAATATACCTATTTCAATTGAAAATAATATTATAACTTTTTAATAAGTTCCATTCTATGCTCGAGCACACAATTTTTGAAAAAAATGTTTTTCATTGAATTTTATAAAATTATATTAACAATAATTTCATCCACCTAACCAAATTTAATCATTAAAAATGATTTATATATTTTTAATACATATGCTAAAAAACCATATTATGGTAAAAATATTATTATGTAATTATGGTTATTGAAAAAAGAAAGAATGTGTCACCATGATAAATATTAATTCAAGATATTTAATGCAAATACATTATGATAAGGCTATAAAATAATTTTTTAAACCATTTTTTAGTATATTAATTTTAACCATATAAAATTTTCTTCTGTGAACCACTTTCTAACAAGAATATATACATTAGAGTTATATAATAAATATTTCAATATTGTAATAATTACAAGAGTGGAACTCCCCTCTCTTATAAAATAGATCTTAATCTACTCCCATCCTCGCACCTTATGAGAACAATATATTATCAAATACCAAAAAACTATTTCCAAATCACCCCAAAAAATATTTTTTGTATGCTTTTATAACCAAAATTCAAAACCTAAAACTCATATTATGTATGCCATCATAGGATTCTGAATTAAATTTTTTATCTGTTAACTAAGGGTTTTCATGCTTATGACATATTCTACCTCCCAAAAATAAATAGAAATTGTGTTAAATTAATAACATAATTAAATAAATTAAAATTTTATTATGATTATTTTACAACCCATTATAATCTATTTTCACATGATATAGAAAATCAAACTTCCATTAGGCATATGTGTGGATGACCACCTTCATGAAGAGTTTTGTTTCATATCTCCTCATTGGATCATTTGAATTATTATTATGATAAAATAAATGAATATATAAGATATTTATGAAGTTATTATGATCTCTACAGATATAATATTTCTTACCTATGTACCCTACCATCATTTAGAAAATAATGTCACTTATGAGTATGTCTGGACTACAACCACCACGATGATTAGTGATTTATTTTTTGTTTCTACCATAAAAGGTTTTGTATAAATATTAAAATAATTATTAATATAAAATTTAAAAATAATTTATGATTTGAGAAAATAAAATATAATCTAATTTCTTTGTTATTGTCCTATTAGAAAAAATGAAAATATTTTTCATGCATACATACAGAATACCATCTCCATGAAATGATGTGGATAATTATACATGACTACCTTTCATATATGTTTTTAAAAGTGTATCTAATATATAAATAAAACATTTTTTAATTTTTTAATATTCATGAGATAATGGGACTATACAATAACTGACCATGATTATTTTATGGATGTTATTTTTGACATAATAAACTGAATTTAGTAAAACCGTCCAATTTGAACACAACCATTTTAGTAACAAGGTAAATAATTTTAAAAATTTGAATAAAGGGGGAAACTATAAATGAAAAATAATTAAATAGTTTCTTAATAATGTATAATAATGTTATTATTTTATTAATCATGAGGGTATATATATGAATTAATAGATTTGGGACTTATGGTAAGGGAGTTTCCATTATAATGTTATTTTAAATTGTTTGAACTCAATCTAATTGATATATATATATATATATATTAATATATAATATTCCATAATGTAACCATTTATGAGCATTGTGTTATAAAATTTTATTTTTGACTAAATTTTACATTCATCAAAATGTTTTAAAATTGAATCATTTCATTGTATTTCATATGTCTTATTTTTATATTTGTCAAAATATCATAAAGAGTGCTTCTCATAATATAAATTTCTTAACTACCTCTTCCCGCCATCAAATTAATTTTCCATTTTAAAACTTACTCAAAATTATTACATGTTATTTCAATGAAAATAAAATTTTAAAAAATCAATGAATTTTTAAATTTTCATGAGTTTCAAATAAAATATCCATTTTCCTAATTAATATGTGAAACTATAAAGTGTTTTACATATTGAAGTAATGTTTATTTACAAGTGTTTTATAATGAAAAATTTTAATAAAAAATTTTAATGGAGATTATATGCAACATGATCATTATGAATGGTGATGATGATTCAGCCACACAAAGCTTATGAAGATGGGTTAGATGATATATATTTATAATTTATTCGATAATGATGTTGTATTCGAAGAAAAATTGAGATGTATCACAAAGATAGTTCCACCATAATAATTAACGGGAATTTACTTATTCTAAAATGTTTTATATAATTATAAACATTGTTTATGAATTTTGTTCAATATTTTACATATATTTGGATTTCTAAAAAATTTATTTCCAAAAATATATTAATTTTATGAGTTAAGCGAAGATTCAGGATAAATTAAATGTTTTCCTTATAATATGAACACGTGTTCATATATTCATTAAGATGCTTTCATAATTTCTTTCTATTGAATGTTATTGATTTGAAGTGTTATTATTGATAAATTATTGATTTTTAATTGGGGAAATATTTTATTTATGTACATTATTTTTTATTGTTAAAAAGGAAAATGTTCTAAAATGTTTTCTATAATTTAATTGGACTAACATGATTTATTTTTTTGTATATCACTTTTTGTGATTTTTTTTCTCATCCTTACTTTTTAATATTAGGTCCAAGACACTTTTGTACAAAACCCTTTGCCTGTTTTCAAGGATCGTGAGCCTCAGTGGAGTCTTGGATGTGGTTTGGAGGGAATTATCTATTAAATGATGGAAGATGGAATAATACACAACATGTGAGGGGATTTGAAGTGGTTTATGTATAGTTCAAAACATATAAAGGATTGGTTCACGACATGTTTACTTTCTAGGTAAAATATTTAAATGAAACAAATTTTTCAATGTAAACATAACCTCTATCATGACACAACATGAAAGATTATTTCACTTCATATAAATACATCCTAAAATGCATCCTTAATTTTTTTAGATTCTCAGAACTTATCCAAATCCAATAGACAATTGTGACTATCACTGCCATTATAGTAGACAAGAGGATCCCCTTCTTGGAGTTTTGAGATCCCTTCTATGGGAATCAATCATTGGACTTCCTTCTTCAATCCATATTAACTTGAGTTAATCAACAGTGTGTTCCTTGTTTATTTTAAAGTGGTTTCCACTAGTTTTATCTTGTTTACTAAATTTTCTTCATTCCATAGAATTTTACCTGATCTACGCCGTTTTTAATATGGTTTACAGAGTTTTTTTGTGTAGTTGTGGTGTGGCATCCTCAGATGGATGCAGTCCCTATGGTTTATGTGATTGGAGATCTGTAACATTATTTGTTATCATCTGAAGAACATTGACAGATTGTTGGATGAGGTAGCTTTTTTATTTATTAGTTTACATGTAATCATAATTTTATTATGTATTATCCTATGAGAAAGGATTGAAATATTTCTTATAATTATTTAATTGAGTTTATGAAATTGGATTCCTATCACATTTCAATATCTCTACATTGTGCGGTAATATAGTTTTGCCTCTTCTTTTTATAGATAGTGTGATATCAATACAGAATAATTTTTATCATGTTTTTATCCTTGGAATAGAATTTATATTTTGGTAAATAATTTAATTCCCAAATTAATTGTTAATTTATAGGTTTAATAGTAATTTAAAATATTGATGTTTTGGAATCAGGTTATTAATATAATTTAATTATAATAAAATCGATGTAATGTGTCGATTTAATTGAAATTATCCTTCCATGGGATTAATAGAATTAATAAATAATATTAATCATATTTATTCTTGATTATAATAATTAAATAGTTATGTTAATAATGAATGGATGGATTATTGGAATCATTTTTAAATTATTTGTTAAATTAATTTTGTAGGATGTTATTTTTTTATACCTTACTTTTCTCATTTTTTGAACATATTATTAAATGAATTAATTAATTAATGAAGAAACAAGAACAGGTTGTTTGATAAATATAGTTTCTAGGTCTTTATATTTCCATTTTCTTGTGATGTAAGAGTTCTCAATTCTTGATTTATGAGAGCTCATTTGCATGTGAAGGTTAGATGCCTCATTATAGGGACTAGATTTCCCTATTACATATTATTTGTTGTTCCAGATTCATTTTATATGTTCTCTTGATATGATCACTATGATTTGATCCAATGCTAGACTAGCATATGATGACTAATGTTATAATGTTTATGGAGGAAAAAATATTATGTGAACTGGGGATTATAGTTGTTATATGAGGTGGGGAGTCCGATATGATGGGGAATTAATTGGCACTAATTATGGAGTTAAACATTGGTATATGAACATGGGTGTCAACTATTTCATTGGACAATATTGATAATGTTAAATCATGAAATACAAATTGATCTTATATGAATATCTGAAATGATCACATATGAATCTATTTAATGATTTATGGTCAAGTTGCTTAATTTTTATAAAATCTTTTTTCAAATTGTATGATGAAGTAAGATGTTCTTGGATTCACAATTTCTCTAAGGGATAACTTTGGAAGGATTTCCGATAGATCATAGATATGGAATGATGTTAATAATGAATAAATAATCATCACCCCCTTAGGTTGTATGTTGATATAACTCAAAAGCTAAAATATGTTAGTCTTGATAAATTATGCCTTCGGTTTGGAATATACATTGAGTGCATGGAATCTACTCTGATGATTAATTGAATGTAATGTAATTTGGATGAATGTATATGGATAATTAATTAATTAATTAATGTAAATGATAAAAAGGAAATACATTATTAACTCAACTTTTTTATATGCTAGGGTTCTTATAGTTTATCTGGTCTTAGTAATGGTAGTCAGGAGTAATGGTGACATCAGATAAAATTATGACTACAAATAAGTTCTTTCTACATTATAGTTGTGAGCAATTTTATATCATGTATATTTTGTGATTACATACATTACCCCACCCATGTAAGTTGTGGTGACTGACCCCGAGTGAACTCTATGTGGGTGTTATCCTCAACATCCATATGGTAGGATTGATGGGTGACTACCTCTTCTACCTAACTCTCTTCTCTTGGATGTTACCTAAGATGGTATGCAAAGACATTTTTCCCATATATGATTTTAGTGGGTTTATGACGGCTTGTGGTTATTCAACACAAAGGTATTACTAAATTCAGTATCCTAAGGATTTGTTTTGGTATGATTGGTATAGCCTATTATTGTATGGGGTACTTACATGGTGTATGGGATGTGATGGATTTAGGAATAATACCTGTTGAATGACCATGCTATATAGGATTTAGTGGAAATTATAAAAAATTGGTTAATTTTAGTGGAGAAGTGATATTTGATGATGTTTTAATGTGATGCATGAGGTGTATATTTGGATGCCTTTCCTAGGTGTCTTCGGGCTTGCCTTCATTTGGAGAGAGACGACTCTGGACATGTGAATATAGGGAAGTGTGGAAAACATGTAGGGAATTCGGATACGAGTAACATTGATGTTTTATTGTTATTTTTTATACACTCTTGTATGTCTTGGATGGTGAGAGTTATCCCTGGTGATGTTGGTAATTTACTATACCATTTTGGGAGATGAGTAAGTCTCACTATTGTTCATTGTTAACTAGAATTATGTCCTTAACTTTATCATGAAATGCCTCTAGGAGGACCTAATAGAGTTTAATTTTATCACTCCATAATATTATATAATATATTTTTTAGGTCAGTTGGATTATGTTGGAGATCGGGCTGGATATTAATAGCTCAAGGTTTTTTCTGGAGAAGCAAGGTATTTGTGGTCACTTCCATATATTCCCTTTTGTTTAATTATTTTTTATCAATTGGATTATTAGTACTATATTCCATTTAATTTTAACATATTGGTTTTATTTAAATATATATTTAAATTTATTTATGTATTCCATATCTTGTTTTTGTTGTTGTGTCCTTCTTATCACTCTCTTATGCGTGTCCCTCTTAGAGGGTAATTCCTCCCACATGAATGTTTATTATATAATCACAACTAGGTTCCAACTCAGTGCCTAATAGTGGTGATACTCAGGGAGCCACGATCTCTCTCCCAGCATTTTGGTGTCTTTGTGTGAAAGGAGTTGTGAAAAAAGTGGAATCAAAGATTCATGATTGTGGAATAGGATGGATTTTAGAGTTAGGAAGAGGTTAGGTTGAATGTGTTGGTTGGGATATGATTCCAGCTATGTCTCGAAGGTGAAGTAAATTTGGGAGAGTAGATGAGAAACATGTATCAATTCCCATGTGATAGGATTCACGGATCTTTATATTTATTGATCCAACTAATTGATGTGATACTAGATATAGGTTTGATACCATGGAAAGGATCATTAATAATACTTCTTTAAATCTTTTTTTGAAATACGTAAACTATGGGATAGGTTAAAACCAAAACAAGAAAATAAAATAATTAATAAAATAATTTTAAATATTCCATATTCTAGGTTTAAGTTAACTAAAAGTTTTTATCATCTTATAGTTATGCCCTAGATCAATGTCCTCATTCTTTTTTCACAAACTATTTTCATTAGGATGAGATAGAATATTGTTGTAGAGTGGAGGTCGATGATGATGACACATGTAGGAGGAAATTATTGTGTTTTTATGAGATATCATATAGAATTATGAGGCTTCCATTTTAGATTTAGTCATAGAAGGATGATTGGAGGTGGTTGATATAGTTTTTTGTTCAATATGTTCTCAGAATTAGTATAAGGATTAATTGGTAGTGATTATTATAAATAGGGTAGCTAGGATGTGGCTTTTATTATTCCTTGGGAATCCTGGGGTTTTGGTATTCTCATTTGAGATGTAATAATAATAGTATGAAGAATATTTTATTTCTTCAACCATGATTGGTATTAGTCACAAGGAGTTTCTTTCCCTACAACAAGGTATATCCAATGTATGAGAGTTTAGGATTGTTTCAGGACCCTTTGTTGATATACTCAATACATGTTTCTAGATGAGGAGGACCTGGTGAGGAATTTCGTGGTGTTGATGCATCTATATATCTTTCTCTAAGTCACACCATTTATAATGATGAAATTTCATGACTTTCTATTAGTACTAATGGTTATTGAAAAGATGTTAGATACAACAATATATTCCTATGAGAAGATTCTGTAGGATTCCTCATGATGAAGATATATTTACTAGGGTACCCAATTGTTTTGATATAAGTGATTTAGCTTTGAATGGGTTGGTCCTAGCCCAAAATAAATCATTTAACTGAGGGTGGTGACTCTCGGACATATTCCAACGGATAAAATATATTTTTTCAAATTTCATTTGAGGTCAACAATAGTGATATTGACATGAAAATTTTAGAAGTTATTGTCTGATAGGTGTTCCACTCTAGGTTATTTTATTCATGCAGTTTCAACTAAGCCTATAGCAGGATATTTCTCTTATTTGGGATTAGAAATTGAAAGATGGGGAAGATAGAGTATAGCATAAGATGTTCCTCATCCTTAACGAGTAGAGTGTGTCCATGGTTAGAGTATTTAGAAGGGTCAGAGAGTTTGTAGTGTATTTCATGGTATGATTTATTATTTAGTGTTTGGAGTTTCGAAAAATCCATACATTGGTTGATGTTACCTTTTCATGTTTTTTACATTGGTGAATTATTTTTTTGATTCAGGGGTGAAAAACTATTTTATATCACCTTAGCTAATCCATGCATTGGGACATTAGGAAGAGAGGATTATATTTCCATAGACACTGAATATTCTTATTTGAGGTCAAGAAGACATGTATAAGGTATGTAGTGACTCTGATCTTATTCTATGGTTGAACCACTCTTTAGGAGAGTTATTTGGATTACTGATACAAAATTGGACATCATCATCAGAATAGACTAGCTATACTTGATGAATGATGTTATGAATAGATTTAGGAAGTATGTTTTTTTAATTATGATGATGGAGAGAGATCATTGTTTTTTATTCAAAAATGTACATTGATTTTTTAGAGGAGTGTTCCTTCTTTTTGGACATTTATGGATTAGTTGATAGTGTGTTTGTGAGGGTTTTTTAGTGATTTTTTCAGAAGGTTTTAGAATATTACTCTCAAGTATTTCAAATAGTGTTTATTCTAATAACCCCTTTATGGTAGATGGGGTTTAGTATTAATCTATAGCTAATAATGTCTCTAATATCAGTGTCTCTATTTAATATGGAACAATTGGAGTTTTGATATCTGTTATTACAACTATATAATTTGATCGAGTTCGTATTTACAACATCGTATATCACCTTGGGATGGACTAGATTGGTTTTTGAACATGTTCAATGGTAGTTTGTGTCTTTGTTTCAATTATCATCGCTTGAACAAAGTGAAAGGGAATAACTATTGACAAAATCCCTGGATTGATGATTTATTTGACTATGTAAAGGGATAAAGTTTATTCTAGGTGATAAAATATAGGGTCTATATATTGTAAAGACCCGTAAATTTCAAGGAATTTTTTTTCTTATTTTTCATTGGGATTTTAAAAGAATGCAGTTTTTTATGGCACCTGATTCCGAGGCCTAGTGTGCCCGAAATCATTTTCCGAAGTTTGGATCGGGTACGTTCAGTGAACGGATGATCGGGTTTTTCTAACTTTTGAACCATTGCTCAGAATTGAATTCTGAGGGCACCAATTGAATCACAGCGCCGAGATTTGCTTAGAAACGCCTCTTCCGGAGTTGCGTTTGCTCGGGTGTGGTTTTTAATTTTTGGGCTTTAAGTTAAGAAATAAAATAATGTGGTGCGTCAAACATTATTTTATTTCACTTAAGCCACTTAAAATCCACTTAAAGCCACATAAGATGAGTTGAAGCGGATAGGGTGAAATCCAAAATATCGTACCCGGTTGGTAGGATATTTGTGAGGTAGGGCCTGCACGAGCCTCGCTGTTTCTTTTCCGCTAAGTAACTCACCCGCGAAAACCCCCATTAAATGAAAGTCAACTGAGGCGTTTCATTAATCAATTAAACGCTCATATTAATTGGGCAGTTTATTCGTTGAATTAATTCTATGAATTAATTTAATTGTTTCTTAACCTGTTTACAATCTGTTGGCGTAATAATAAAATAAGACCAACACACGACTTCTTGAGGATTGCTCGTTGAGAGGCTTTTGACAATTTTATTGCCTTCATCCTCCTTCGTGAAGAACGCGAAGAACGCGAAAAACACCATCACCTTCGGAGATTGACAACGCTTTTTCTGAGACGTTCTTCCCCGCAACGATCTCCGATATCCAACTGCTTGAGACATGGGTCCCTCTGCGTTCTGCCTGCCATCTCCATCTGGTCGGGGTGGACCTCCTGGTGGTTGTGGTGGTAGAGCCTCAAAGCGTCGCCCACCACCTGCTGCTCAGCCAGCTCCTCTGCCTCATCCGCCTCCTCCCTGCAGACCGCCACGGTCGACCCTCTGCCTCTGCCTGGGTGGCCCCTGAGTCATCTGTCGACTGCCTGCTATAGAAGACTCTGCTACGTGCCGCCTCGCGGTCGGTCTCACCGCTGGAGATGTCACAGCAAGAAAGCTCTCGATCAAAAGGGCTCACTCTAGTACTCCTGCCTGAGTCGGTATGCTGAGGGAGATCAGTACGCGGACGTCTTTCCCGACGACGTTCCAGGGCTACATCCTCGCAGAGAGGTAGACTTTCATATTGACTTGTACCTCGGGACATCCCCGATATCGACTCCAGCATATCGGATGGCCCCCGCTGAGCTTCGAGAGCTACGAGTACAGTTGGAGGACTTTCAAGGAAAGGGATTCATCCGACCCAGTGTTTCACCCTAGGCTTCCCAGAAATTGTTCACCAAGAAAGCGGACGGGAGCTTGCGACTTTGTGTCGACTATCGTCGACTAAACCGGGTGACATTGAGGAACAAGTATCCGCTACCGAGGATTGATGACCTCTTCGATCAGCTCAATGGAGCACGGTGGTTCTCGAAGATAGACCTCAGGTCAGGCTATCATCAGCTCAGAGTTCGAGACGAGGACGTGCAGAAGACGGCCTTCAGATGTTGGTATGGCCACTATGAGTTTTTGGCTATGCCATTCGGCGTAACCAATCCTCCAGCAGTGTTCATGGGCCTCATGAATAAGATCTTTTAGCCATACCTCGATCTATTTGTCGTAGTCTTCATCGATGACATTTTGATTTACTCGACGACTGAGGAGGAGCACGCCTACCACTTGGGTGTTGTACTAGACACACTCCGAGAGCACCAGCTTTATGGAAAGCTCTCGAAGTGTCAGTTCTGGATACGTGAGGTCCACTTCCTGGGACACATCATCATTGAGGCAGGAGTTGCAGTGGATCATGTGAAGATCGAGGTAGTGCTAGCTTGGGAGCCACCCAAGAGCGTGACGGAGGTTCGGAGTTTCTTGGGACTAGCTGGACACTATCGGAGATTTGTGCCAGACTTCTCCAGAGTTGCGGCACCACTCTCATATTTGACGAAAAAGGGGAAACCCTTTGTGAGGTCAGACAGATGTCAGCAGAGCTTCCAGGAGCTGAGACAGAGATTGACCAGCGCACCTATCTTGAGGTTTCCTGAGGAGGGAGTAGGATACGTAGTATACTGCGATGCATCAGGGACCGGACTCGGATGTGTCCTGATGCAGGAGCGAGCAGTGATCGCCTACGGATCACACCAGTTGAGGCCGCACGAGAAAAACTATGCTACCATGACCTGGAGTTAGCAGCAGTGGTCTTCGCTCTAAAGACATGGAGACACTATCTGATGGGCGAGCGCTTTATAGTCTTTTCTGACCATCAGAGTCTCAGGTCAATCTTCTCGCAGAGGGACCTGAACCTGAGACAGCGGCGATGGCTCGAGTTCCTCCAGGACTATGACTATGAGATAGTCTATACTCTTGGGAATGGGAACGTGGTAGCCGATGCTCTTAGTAGGAGGACGAGCATTCAGTTACTTGAGGAGGCGACAGAGTAGCTAGCCGCTTTGCAGATATCCTTCATGGATAGAGATGGGGCAGCCTTGCTTCAGTCTCTCATAGTCACTCCTCCACTACTACAGCGGGTCAGAGAGGCATAGCGTGGGGACACCGACTGTGAGACACAACGTGCACAGTTATCCTCAGGACAGGCACCCGATGGCTTCTCATTTGGAGCAGAGCACGATATCCTTTTCAGAGGACATAACTTAGTACCAGTCACTTTTCGAGAGGAGGTGATGAGAGAGTTTCACACTTCTCCTTTGGCGGTACATCCTAGAGTGGCAAAGATGTACCAGGATCTCAGACGACAGCACTTGTGGCCAGGCATGAAGAAGGTTGTGGCAGAGTTCGTTTCACGATGCCTCACCTACCAGCAGGTGAAGGCAGTGCATCAGGTACCATCAGGCTTGGTACATGCCTTGGAGGTCCCGAAGTGGAAGTGGGACAGGATTTCTATGGACTTCGTGACAGGACTTCCATGCACTTCCTGAGGTCACGACTCCATTTGGGTGATTGTTGACCGACTCACCAAGTCATCTCACTTCTGACCCATCAGAGAGTAGGGCTCCGTGGAGAGCTTGGGGCGTCTCTACATTTGGGAGATTGTATGGCTTCACGGTGTTCCATCATCTATCGTCTCCGATCGAGATGCTCACTTTACTTCTCGGCTTTGGAAGGTGTTGTAGGGGGTGTTCGGGACGCAGCAACGTCTGAGCACCGCCTTTCACCCTCAGACGGATGGTCAGATAGAGAGGACCATTCAGACTCTTGAGGACATGCACCTCGCATGTGTCCTCGACTTTGGTCGCAGCTGGGTGGACCACCTACCCTTGGTGGAGTTTGCGTACAACAACAGCTACCACTCCACCATCAGGATGGCACCATACGAGGCATTGTACGGAAGACCATGCAGATCTCCTTTGTGCTGGACAGACCCTGGGGAGTTAGCACTTGTGGGACCAGAGATGGTCCGGGCCATGACAGAGAAGGTCCAGGTCATCCAGGAGTGGATGAGGACAGCTCAGAGCTGGAAGAAGTCTTATGCTAACAAGAGGCGGAGGCCACTAGAGTTCGAGGATGGAGACCACGTCTTCTTGCGTGTCTCACCTCGACGACGTTTACAGGGATTTGGCCGAGGCAGAAAGTTGTATCCACGCATCATCAGACCTTTCCAGGTCCTCAGCAGGATTGGCGAGGTGGATTATCGCCTGGCTCTACCACCTCAGTTGCACTGGGTGCACGACGTCTTCCACGTATCCCAGCTGAGGAGATACGTGCACGACCCGACAAATATCATTGACCATGGGGAGATAGATGTAGATGATGGTGAGACTTTTGTGGTGGTCCCGGTGGAGATCGAGGATCGATAGGAGAGGGTCCTACGTGGACGATCGATTCCTCTTGTGCACATCAGATGGCAGCACGAGAACCTCCAGGAGAGCACTTGGGAGCGGTAGGCTCAGATGCATGCTCAGTACCCCAATTTTTTCCCCTAATTTATGATGTATATTTACAAGGACGTAAAGCCCTCAGGTGGGAGTAATGTAAAGACCCGTAAATTTCAAGGAAATTTTTTTCCTTAATTTTCATTGGAATTTTACAAGAACACAGTTTCTGACGGCATGGGCCCCGAGGATGGGTCATGAAAAATTGGTATCAGAGGGAGATCAACGATGCCCTGATCTCATGTCTCAAACCCTGCTCAAAGGTCCGGGCCCGGAAGAATGGGTCTCGTACCATGTCTGTTGAGTAGCGATCCTTGCAGCGAGCCTACTACACGCAGCAGCGGGCCGATGGTGGAGCGTGATGCTCTAGGTGCACGATGAGTCATCTCATCTCTGGACGGACTTTGAGAGACTCTTCCACTTAGAGTTCATCCTAGCCACCCTCCCTGCGGTGCGCATCTAGGGGATTCTTTAGTTGCGGCAGGGCAGGTTGACGGTCACCCAGTACTCAACGAGATTTACCGATCTCTCTCGCTACTCGAGAGACATGGTACGTGACCCATTCCTCTGAGCCTGGACCTTTGAGCAGGGTTTGAGACATGAGATCAGGGCATCACTGATCTCCCTCAGCATACCAACTCGGGCAGGAGTACTAGAGTGATCCCTTTTGATCGAGATCTTTCTTGATGAGGATTCTCTAGCGGAGAGACCTACCGCGGGGCGACACGTAGCAGAGTCTTCCGCAGCAGGCAGTCGACAGATGACTCAGGGGTCCAGGCAGGGTAGACCCTCACGTAGATGGCCTCCGGACACTGGCTCAACCGTACGGGGAACAAAGCGCGCAACCAGTCTTTCGAGAGGTAGGCAGTGAAACACTTGCGGCGGGCAGGGTCACATGGCTCGTGACTGCCCGACCCACCATGCTGAGGAGCAGCAGACAGTTGAGGGGCCACCCAAGTAGAGGCAGAGGGTCGACTGTGGCGGTCCGCAGGGAGGAGTCGGACGAGGCAGAGGAGCTGGTCGAGCAGCAGGTGGTGGGTGACACTTTGAGGCTCTACCACCACCACAACCAGGAGGTCCACCCCGGCCATAGGGAGCTGGTGAGTAGAGACAGGCACAGCTCCAGGTAGTGGAGGCCTACGACATTGGCGCACCCAATATGATTTGAGGTACGATCTATGTCTATTCCACCCTTTCTGAAGATCATATAAACACATGAGCGAGTCACTCTTTCATAGCCGCTACACTTGTTCGGTGCTCGGAGATTCCGACAGAGCCGTTGGCTCGATCCTTACGGTTAGAGACTCTTACGGGAGTAGACTTGACGATTACGCATTGGTGCCGGAAGTGTGAGCTTACTCTAGGAGGCGAGAGATTCGGCTGTGATCTTCTTGTAGTGGCGTCGAGGCCTAACGACGTCATCTTGGGCATGGATTGGTTATCTATAGTCCATGAACAGATTGACTGTATTAGGTGAAAGGTGCGATGTGTACGCACCGACGGGAGTAGGTTCACCTTCACCGGCGAGAAGGGAGCCTTCGCAGCATAGGATGGACTTCCACAGAGGAGAGGAAATCCCATCACTCTTCAGTTGGCTAGCCTCATCCTTGTAGAAGTTGACGTGCGGAGTCCTAGATTTCCTGTAGTGGTGGATCAGTACGCGGACGTCTTTCCCGACGACATTCCATGACTACCTCCTCGCAGAGAGGTAGACTTTCATATCGACCTGTACCCCGGGACAACCCCGATATCAAATCCAGCATATCAGATGGCCCCCGCTGAGCTTCGAGAGCTATGGGTACAGTTGGAGGACTTGCAGGGCAAGAGATTCATCCGACCCAGTGTTTCACCCCATGCTTCCCCGATATTGTTTGCCAAGAAGGCGGACGGGAGCTTGTGACTTTGTGTCGACTATCGTCGCCTGAACCGGGTGACAGTGAGGAACAAGTATCCGCTACCGAGGATTGATGACCTCTTCGATCAGCTCAAGGGAGCACGATGGTTCTCGAAAATAGACCTTAGGTCAGGCTATCATCAGCTCAGAGTTCGTGATGAGGACGTGCAGAAGACGGCCTTCAAATGTCGGTATGGCCACTATGAGTTTTTGGTTATGCCATTCAGTGTAACCAATGCTCCAGCAGTGTTCATGGGCCTCATGAAAAGGATCTTTCAGCCATACCTCGATCGATTTGTCGTAGTCTTCATCGACGACATTTTGATTTACTCGACGGCTGAGGAGGAGCACTCCTACCACTTGCGTGTTGTACTAGACACACTCCGAGAGAAACAGATTTATGGAAAGCTCTCGAAGTGTCAGTTCTGGATACGTGAGGTCCACTTCTTGGGACACGTCATCTCTGAGGCGGGAGTTGCAGTGGATCCTGCGAAGATTGAGGCAGTGCTAGATTCGGAGCCACCGAAGAGTGTGACGAAGGTGAAGAGTTTCTTGGGACTATCTGGATACTATCGGAGATTTGTGCCAGACTTCTCCAGAGTTGTGGCACCACTCTCAGCTTTGACGAAGAAGGGGAAACCCTTTGTTTGGTCAGACAGATGTGAGCAGAGCTTCCAGGAGCTGAGACAGAGATTGACCAGCGCACCTATCTTGAGGTTGCCCGAGGAGGGATTAGGGTACGTTGTCTACTACGATGCATCAGGCACCAGACTCGGATGTGTCCTGATGAAGGAGCGGGCCGTGATCGTCTAAGGATCACGTCAGTTGAGGACGCATGAGCAGAACTACGCTACCCATGACCTGGAGTTAGAAGCAGTGGTCTTCTTTCTGAAGACATGGCGACACTATCTGATGGGCGAGTGCTTTACAGTCTTTTATAACCATCAGATTCTCAGGTACATCTTCTCGCAGAGGGACCTGAACCAGAGACAACGGCGATGGATCGAGTTCCTCCAGGACTATGACTTTGAGATAGTCTATACTCCTAGGATGGGGAACGTGGTAGCGGATGATCTCAGCAGGAGGATTGGCATTCATCTACTTGAGGAGGCGACAGAGCAGCTAACCGATTTGCAGATATCCTTCGTGGATAGAGATGGAGCAGCCTTCTTTCAGACTCTCACAGTCACTCCTCCACTACTACTACGGGTCAGAAAGGCACAGCGTGGGGATGCTGACTGTGAGATGCGGCGTGCGCAGTTATCCTCAGGACAGGCACCTGATGGATTCTCCTTTGGAGCAGAGTACGAAATCCATTTCAGAGGACGTACCATGGTACAAGTCTCTTTACGAGAGTAGGTGCTGAGAGAGGTTCACACTTCTCTTTTTGGCGGTACATCTTGGAGTGGAGAAGATGTACCAGTATCTTAGACGAAAGCACTGGTGGCCAGGCATAAAGAAGGCTGTGGCAGAGTTCATTTCACGATGCCTCACCTCCCAGCCGGTGAAGGCAGAGCATCAGGTACCAGCAGGGTTGGTACATCCCTTGGAGGTCTCAGAGTGGAAGTGGGACGAGATATCTATGGACTTCGTGACTGGACTTCCACACACTTCTAGAGGTCACGACTCCATTTGGGTGATTTTTGACCGACTCACCAAGTCGGCTCACTTCTTACCCATCAGAGAGCAGGGCTCAGTGGAGAGCTTGGCTCGTCTCTACGTTCAGGAGATTGTACAGCTTCATGGTGTTCCATCGTCTATTGTCTCTGATCGAGATGCTCTCTTTACTTCCCGGCTTTGGAAGGGGTTGCAGGAGCCGTTCGGGACGCAACTACGTCTAAGCACCGCCTTTCACCCTCAAACGGATGGTCAGACGGAGAGGACCATTCAGACTCTCGAGGACATGCTCCGCGCATGTGTCCTCGACTTTGGTCGCAGTTGGGAGGACCACCTACCCTTGGTGGAGTTTGCGTACAACAATAGTTATCACTCCACCATAAGGATGGCACCATACGAGGCGTTGTACGGCAGACCTTGCAGATCTCCTTTGTGCTGGACAGACCCTGGGGAGTCAGCACTTGTGGGACCAGAGATGGTCCGGGCCATGACAGAGAAGGTGCAGGTCATCCAGGAGCAGATGAGGACAGCTCAGAGCCTACAGAAGTCATATGTTGACAGGAGGCGGAGGCCACTAGAGTTCAAGGATAGTGACCACATCTTCTTGCGTGTCTCACCTCGACGTGGATTACGGAGATTTGGCCGAGGCGGCAAGTTGTCTCCACGCTTCATCGGATCATTCGAGGTCCTCAGCAGGATTGGCGAGGTGGCTTATCGCATGGCTCTACAACCTCAGTTGCACTGGGTGCACGACATCTTCCACGTATCTCAGTTGAGGAGATACGTGCACGACCCGACGCACATCATTGACTATGTGGAGCTAGACGTGTATGATGGGGCGACTTTTGCGGAGGTCCTGGTGGAGATCGAGGATCAACATGAGCGGGTCCTACGTGGACAATAGATTCCTCTTGTGCACATCAGATAGCAGCACGGGAACCTCCAAGAGAGCACTTGGGAGTGGAAGGCTCAGATGCGTGCTCAGTACACACATTTGTTTCCCTAATTAATGATGTATCTTTACGGGGACGTAATTCCCTGAGGTGGGAGTGATGTAATGACCCGTAAATTTCAATGAAATTTTTTTCTTAATTTCTTTGGAATTTTACAAGAACTCAGTTTCTGACGGCACCTGACTCCGAGGCCCGGTGTGCCCGGAATCATTTTCCGAATTTTGGCTCTGGTACGTTCACTGAACGGACGAGTGGGTTTTTCTAACTTTTGAACCGGTTCTCAGAATCGAATTCTGAGGGCACCAATGGAATCACAGTGCCGATATTTTCTTAGAAACGCCTCTTCCGGAGTTGCGTTTGCTCGGGTGTGGTTTTTAATTTTTGGGCTTTAAGTTAAGAAATAAAATAATGTGGTGCGTAAAACATTATTTTATTTCACTTAAGCCACTTAAAATCCACTTAAAGCGACTTAAGCTGAGTTGAAGCTGATAGGGTGCAATCCAAAATATCGTACCCTCTTGGTAGGATATTTTTGAGGTGGGGCCCGCACGAGCCCTGCCGTTTCTTTTCCGCTAAGTAACGCACCCGTGAAAACCCCCATTAAATTAAATTCAACTGAGGCATTTCATTAAACAATTAAATGCTCCTATTAATTGGGCGGTTTATTCGTTGAATTAATTTAATTGTTTCTTAACCTTTTTACAATCCATTGGCGTAATAATAAAATAAGACCAACGCACGAATTCTTGAGGATTGCTCGTTGAGAGGCTTTTGACAATTTTTGTGCCTCGTCCTCCTTCTCAAAGAACGCGAAGAATGCGTAGAACGTGAAGAACGTGAAGAACACTGTCACCTTCGGAGATTGACGACGATTCTTCCAAGACGTTCTTCCCCGCAACGATCTCCGATCACCAACTGCTTGAGGTAGGAGATTTCTGGTTTCTTCTTTTAAATCTCTTTTTGGGTTATAACAACATCATGGATTTAATTATTATAATTAAATCTACATGTTCTTGAACCTCAGAGTTTGTTGACGCGACACCGTATTCCTCAACGACGCGACGCCCTTATGCGACGATGCGAAGCCCTTCCGCGACGCGAAGATCAATTCTGCGAAGAACGCACGCTCGACGACTACGGCGAGGTAGAGGTTTGTTTGTGAAATAATTTATATTTCTGTGGATTCTTCCTCCATCAACAAAGAACCTGGATCAAGTGCAATTTTAATTTATTAAATTGTATCTTGTTATGTTTTCATATGACAATTTATTCTTCCTGATTGTTATCACCTAACGTGGATGGTGCGGGCCAAACAAACACGGCCCGACAACCCTCCGATGTTGTTCATTGATGTGCGGATTGGAGGGCATCGACAAAACATGCCGCAGAGGTGATTCATTGTTTCCGAAGTGAAGTACAGGACCCGGGAGGAGCTACGGCGCATACGGAAATGAAATCGGACCACCGGAGCAACTCCGGTGGTCCGCGAAACCCACTGGCGGCGCCGGTGGCGGCCAGCGGACCCGCGGCCAGCGGACCCGCGGCCACGCGGGTCGGCACACACGGGACGCGGAAATTCCACTTCCGCTGACCAAGGGTGGCCCTCGCGGTGGGGGGGGGGGTGTTGACATGCGGGGGAAGCTCGCCCCCGCCCCGGACACCGCCCGCTCAACCGAGCCAAGCCGGGCTGAGCCGACCCGCCGGCCGGGTCGCGCCCAGGCCGGGCCGGGCTGCCCTGGCTGGACTGGGTCGTGCCCAGGCCGGGCCGGGCTGCCCTGGCTGGACCGGGTCGCGCCCAACCGGGTCAGACCTGGACCCTGGTCGGGGTCGACTCAGTTCAGGCCGACCCAGGGGGGTTGGGCCGGGTCGACTGGGGCCCATTCCCCCTATTCCCTGACTTTTTCAGTCTTTTGCTCGTAACATAAGCTATGGGCCTCCGAACGACACGCCGTCAGCGGCGATGTGATCCTTGGATCGAGACGGTCATTTCTATATATCACAATCAAGGTTTCCAAATACTTTGAATACGTCCGGGTTGGTTCGTACACGAAACCAACTGGGCCCTCAGAGTGGAAACGCTCATATCTTGAGCTTCGGACGTCTGATTGACGTGCTATCGATTTTGTTGTTTTCCTCTATGTGAGACGGATCTTTTGAAATACTCTGCCTGGTGTTTGGTCGTAGGTGGAGTACGGTCGGGTTGGTTTTGCCTTAAAAACCAACCGGGCCCCTGGGACGAAAAAGCCAATAACTCTCAGACCAGGCGTCCGATTGACGCGCCATCTGCGACGTTGAGTTCCTGTTGACAATACAGATTTTTTGGATACATCAACTCTGCACTATGTGTCAGTTGATGTATCAGCCCCTCGGCTCGTGGAGCAGACCCTCCCGAACGATTTTTCTATGTGCGGGAACCCTAGAGCTGGCTGCGACTGCTACTGTGACGACGACGACTGTGCAGAGATCCTCCGCGGTCCTGTGTGGACCAGCGCCTACAGGTCCTGTGTGGGCCCAGCGCTCAGCGGTCCTGTGTGGGCCAGCACCTACAGGTCCTGTGTGGGCCCGATATTGTGTGGGTCTTTGTGGGGGTCAGTTACCTATCGATCCTTTGTGGGTCAGATCTTTTGTGGTTCATTGCTAGGGTTAGTACCTATCGATCCTTTGTGGGTCCAACGACTTAGATGGATCAGTGATCATCTCTATCGTCATTCGAAGAAGTATACCTATGTGAGCTGAATCCTGTTTTACTTTCCTGTATGGATTGTGTTGTGCTCTCCTATGTGGATTTACGTTTACTTTCCTTTGTGGATTTTGTTGTGCTATCCTGTGTGGATTTACGTTTTGCTTCCCTGTGTGGACTGGGTTGTACTTGAACTCGGATGTTGGATCCGAGTGAGAATTGATGACTTTGGTATATGTATGGGCATATACCTAAGCCGTGTCGGATTTTACTTCGTGATTGTATCTTTCTTTCATGGTTTTTCCTTTTTGGATTCTGGTAGACCTTCGGGGGTCTTGGGGTCCCTACTGAGTAGCTTATACTCACCCCTGCACGGGCTATGCCTGCACTACGTTGTGTTGGTTGCAGACGACAGACAGCGCTGATCGTGGTGGAGGCTTGCAGAGCAGGACGGTACCTGGAGGTCGACCACTGGGCGGGGTGTACTCGGATCGGACGGCTGGACCGAGGAGCTGTGGAGGCTATCTGTACTCACCCTTCAGTGGGACTTCCAGAGGACGGCTCGATGCTGCGGCATTTCCTTTAGTTGCTGTTTTTCCCCTTTCAGTTGTACTTTACAGTTGGGCTTGTATTTCCGGCCCCCTTTAAATTCAGCAAAACTTGTTTCAGTTTTTACGTAGTGTTTACTTCTTCCGCTTGCTTACTCTGTGGTTATTTTTTACTTTACAAAGGCAATGCCTTCCCTTTTTACCAGGATTTACTCCTTAGTGCTAGTCGCCAGCCCCTGACCTACGGAAGGCAGGCTTGGGGTAGTCACGGCACGGGCCCCGAGGACGGGTCGTGACATATATAATCATATGCTACCGATGGATTGGAAATACGGATGATTGGTGTCATCATAGGAATTATTTGTTCATTGTGGTGTTCTTCATTGAGATGAATGCTCTTGATGTGGTCATGGGATTGATGAGAACATTTTATTGAGCGTTACTAGATATCTTAATGGTGTTTTTCATTGAATACATCCTTGTGTAATCCATATCAATGTATAATTATAAAGATCTAATATATTACATCATTGGATTTTTTCTTCATTAGAAATTATTCGGGATGCTGTTGAAGTGTTATTTTTAGTTTAGTGAATTCTGTTTCATTGGGAATGTGGTATCCCAACAAGGAATAGTTTTGCATCCATCTGTGAAATGGTGGTCTGTTCTTAGTAATCCCCTAAGACAGTAATAGGGTATGAGATTCACTGGTCGTACAAGATATTACTAAAGGTTTATAGTATAATTCTCTTCTGTTGAAACAACATTAACATAATTGAATGGAAAGGATCTAGTGATCATAGATAGAACAATGTTAGTAATATTTTTAATACTATAGGGAGATTAATTTTTGTGATCCTTACCATTGATTTCTAGGAGAAGAATTTTAATTATATGTTTTTTATGATTCTTTGTGTCTTGGATTGAGATTTTTTTTGATGTAGGAAAGACCTGTTTTTATGGGTCATTGATGTTACGTCCATATGTGTGTAACTATGCTAGCCATGATCTAGAGTGGGTGGTAATGCTTTTTTCATTGAATTTGTGGTGAAATCTATTCATGAGTGAGTGTTTTGGGGTTTTTACTTACCATAAGAGCCTAATGTGTGACTTATACCTAATTTACTTGAACATGCATAAACATTAGTGAATGGAATTATTATAGTATTATGAAGTCTTGATATTTGATACATAAGGAAATCAAAATTGTGTATCAGATGTTTTGAGTTGGAAGTCAAATAGTGATTCATTGTAGGAATCTAGGAAATCTTAGAGTGTTTTGAATGAACTCTTAGTGATGCATCGAGATATGGGATAGGTTGGGGTAAAGAGGTTTTATTTTAAATATTATAATGCAAATTTCTTTAGTGTAGTAGATGGAGGAGTCCTGGTTGGTGGATCCTAAGGTGGATTCTTGGACAGACCTAGTTACTTTTAGTGATTCCTCTAATGTTTAGTTAGAGGATTGACAACACTGGTTATTGTTTATGTAATGATACTTGTTCATTCAGATATTCATGATAACGTTCTTTAGGATTACCATAGTTCTAAATTATGGGAACATACTAGTGTGACAATAATAGACAGATCTTATAGTGTCCTTTTTGTGTATTCCTAGGTTGAAGAGTTAACTTGAAGGGTTTGATTCTTAATTTTTTGTTCACTAGAAGGTTGTGTTTTAGCACCAGGTTTCTACTGGATTTCTCTAGCATTTCGAAGCTCCCCAGTGGAAGTTGGAAAACATCTTGATGTAATTCATTACCATTTTACATCCATGTTAGCATTCCTATTATTCAATATGTTTCATAATGAATCTCTTGTTAAAAATAGCCCAGTTTATAGAAATTAGGTAGTCAAGATCATTGGAGGTTTACCTAAAGTAATAGCTGGAGGTTGTTGTATGAATCTGTGGGGTCTTAAAGATGATAATATTCGATTTTGATCCTCATTTTAGATTTAGGGTTTTGAGGGGTATTCAATTTTATTTTGGTTTACAACTATTCTTTTTCACTACTTTTTATTCACATTTGGATGTCCAAATAGAACATACCATCATGGAACTTGAAGACATTTTCACTTTTTTGTCTTGGACTTCGGAGATTCATCAATGAGATACATTACCTTGTTTATGTTTTCTTATAGTATTATTTTCCACTCCACCATTGTTATAGTGTTGTCTGATTCTCTTTATAGAATGCCATTTCATTCTATATTGTCCTATACTGGGGTAATATAGGTTATAATTCTCAAGCCAGAATAGTTACATAATATGATTGAGAAGGTTCATGTAATTTGTGAGGGGATGAAACCAGCAAATGATTTTTCATAAATCCAAGGAAGATCATAAGAGGACACATATGGAGATCTACCTTGAACATCATGTGTTCTTAAATGTGACTCCTCATCATAGAGATTGATGTTTTGTTTGGGGAGTATGTTTTCTCACAATAATGTTGGTCTTTTTGAGGTGTTGGTTAATTTTGGTGTCATTTAATATTATTTAGAAGTTCCCCCACCTATGATAAGGATACAATATATTTTGTAAATGAATTAGATTTATCATTGTCTTCATGAAAACTCTCATTTCATTGATTTGAGAGATATAGATGTTGATGATGATGCGACCATACTGGATTGGCTTGTGAAGATCTAGGACCTCCAAGAGAAGGTGGTATATATGCTTTATATTCCCATAGTTTGTGTCTTATTGTGTCACGGTGGCATGGAGGAGACTACAATGAAATTAGAATTTGAGATAAACACTCAGTAACCTGAGTTTTTTTATGTTTAGGAACTATTTTTTTTACATTGTTCTTTTTTTGGATGCATACATTTCTGGTTTATGTTATGGTTTCCTTTTGTGTATAATTGTATATTTACTATCATATGAGAGGTATCATGACCAAAAGAGTGTTTAGGATATGGATGATTTTATTCTATAGTTTTTTCATGTTCCAATGATGCTGTGGGTGATATCCTATGGTGGAAATATATTGGAGAGGCCTCTCTTTGGGGTGGACATTTGTAAGACCACCTTTTGATTCTTCTATGAGTTTAGATTTGGATTCTAGAGGATGATTATTGTTTATGAGGTATATAATGTAATGGTTGGGATCCATGTGGATTGACCCTTCATGTGTTTATGGGGATCATGGTTCTTAGAGGAGGAATATAAGTACTCTATAAGGATATGGCTCAAAAATGCTGGAAGCTAGAGTAATACATGTCTTGTAAGGGGATTTGACATCATGTATGATCAGTTCCCAACTACTGTGGGGATGTTTCATGACTAGTATATTTTTGGAGAAAAATAATAAAAGGTGAAATGTTTTTCAGTGTAAACAAAACCACATGGATTTAATAATATGAAAAGGGAATAAACATCATGTAAATACCTTATACATTTTATATTTAAATGTTTTAATTTCATGAGTTTTCTCTAAACCATACATTCATCCATGACTATACACCATTCCAAGTGACCAACAACTCTGTGAATTAGTGTTTTGATATCCCTTGGATAAAAATCAATCACTTTCCATCCATCATCAACCTGTGGAGAGTCCAGTTGATCTTCAATGAGTTTATTTATTTGTTATACTATTTTCTCCCAATGTGATCTTGTTTTCTCCTATTTCCTATTTCTATTCAATATAATGCAATCTCCCATGTTTATAATGTGGTTCTCCGGGCTGTTTGTTGGTACAATTATAATAGGGAGCTCTAATATGGATTAAAATATTATTAGAGAGATTGTCAGAGATCATTTCTGTGAAATATTATCTTTTAAATAATGTTGATGAATTTTGAGGTAGGGTCATTTTCTTATAAATTAATTTATGTGAAATATTATATTTATCATTAATTATCCCTTTAAATTGAAATGAATTTTTTCTAATAATTATTGAATAGTATTAAATAAATTTGATAAAGATAGAATGTAATTATTGTTTCTTTGTAATGTAATAATATTTCCCCTCCTATTTTCTTTTATAGTGTAATATCTAGGTTTTATAGTTTACGTAAATGTTTTTATGATGGGATTAGAAAACTGAATTCGATAAATAATTTAATTCTAGAATTAATTTAAAATTACAATGCATAATAATTATTGAAGAAAAAGATATTTTAAATCTAGTGGATAATGTAATTTGATGATAATAAAATTATGTAAAAGTATATCCATTATTTAAATTGGTATTATATTTGATTATTGTAATTTGTGCATGTATCTTATTGTTACCTGATTCCTTGGGTTACCTGTATGTAGAACCTTTTAATAAATGAATATGTTAATTCGATATCAAATGAGAAATTGTTGGGTTATAATTGTATTTTCTTGGGCTTGGGTTTCCGATTTTTTATAAGGTATACAGACTTATTCTAGAGATGTGAGAGTTTATTGTCATTTGTAGACATGATTCCTTATTTTAGGTCCAAGATATCCATATTGACTATGAATGTTTATTCATATTAATTTTATAATGTTAAACATATAAAATCCTTATGATGGGATATTGGAAAGACTTATTATGGGATGTGTGATGTCATATGGGTTAGGGAGGCCTGGATGTGATGTGAGCTTCTGATGGTAATTGACCTATAGGTGGGAGCCCAAGAATATGTGGTAGTAGTGGACACCATTGATGGAGATATGTAGTTGTATATCCATATTTATTCTAGGGAATAAAATTTAGTTGATTGAATGGGTTATATCAGGGCTTAATAATTTATGGGATGTTGAGAGAGAGTATTCACAATTACAAATCTTTTTAATGGAAGATGGACATTTTTCATGTTTTATATGAATTCATTCACCCCACTTCATGAGGTAGTTGGATATGCCTAGATTCATGTTTCCTATTTTCATTATCTTAGGAATGTTTTCCTAGAGTACTTCGTTATGAAATGATGCAAAAATGAATAATTAATTTTTTACCCATGGTGTTCGTTATTGATGAAAATAAATGAAAAAGGATGTTAGTATTGATAAATAAAGTCACTAGTTTAGATTATTCATATAGGGAATGGACTCTAATCTAATTATTAATGTAATTTAATTAAATATATAATAACGTTAATGGATAATGAATTAAATAATATATGGAAATGATAAAAATGATAGAGTAAATTCATGTTGTTGGTTTAAATCTTTTTATGATTATAGGGTATCTGGTCATAGTAGTTGTATCTAGGAGCACAAGTGATGTTAGCTACGACTAGGTTATGCATATAGTGTAGTTTTTAGAAAAATTATATCATGTATATTTTATGATTTAATACACTTCCACAACCATTTTGGATAGGGATACGGGCACCCATTTAACCACAGGAGGGTCTTTTCCCTAACATCTCACTGGGAGGATGGATGGGTGACTACAATTTTTGGCCTCCCACTTTTCACTTGGTAGATATTTGGGAAATAATGTATGATGGATATTTTCCTATATATGTATAGAGGAGTGTTATGGAATGATTTTATTTCACACTCATATATTACTGAATATATAACATAAATGATTATTATAGATATTGTGTGTATATTTTGTGATGGCTTGAGGTACATACCCGGTGTATGGGTTTTGATAGTCTTTGGTATAATACCAGATTTATGATACATGTTATATGAGATTTTTTGGATCCTAAAAACTCCATATTTACCATATGGGGATATTTCATATGGACTATGAGGTTACATGATGCATGAGGTTCATGTTTTGATGACTTTCCCTAGTGCCTTTGGGATGGATTAGTTTTAGAGAGAGATGGCTAGGGTTGTGGGATGTTGAGGTACAGTCGAAAAGTAACGGGGAAGTGGTAGTAGTGTATCCTTGATGTTTCATTACTATATTATATGCTATCTTTTATGAGTTACATGGTGAGATTTACCAATGTTGAGGTTGGGAAGGTATTATATCTTTTTACGTGATGAGATAGTTTCTCTATTTTTAAATATGCTTTTTCATGGTTTTTTATCTATTAGATGATGGGATCTAGGGGGATCATATTGAGTATAATATTTTTCTCACCATATGAATATATGAACTATTTTATGTCAGCTATACCATGTAAGATATCAAGCAAGATATTACTAACTTGAGGATTTGTTTGGTCTTCGTGGTTGCTTCCATAATTACATTTTTCATTCTAATAGTTTTAATTTATATCATTTAGCATAATATGGAATTTCATGTTTATACTTGGGTTTTAATTTTATATATATTTCTTTATTGGTGTTGGTTGTTCTTAAATAATCTTTTTCTTCTTCATGTTTCTCTTAGAGGGTAACTCCACCCATATTCATGTTTATTATACCCTCAGTGCCATTCAACAATGTCAGGCCTACTGGGAGAAATAATTAGGAAGTCACCAAATGTCTCCCCACATTGTGGTATCTTTTTTTGAAAGGGGTTCTAGCCTTAAAAATTATCACCACTAGATATATGGATATGTAAAACATTTAGGAACATCCATATTTCTACAGTGGCGACTAAACATAAAGGACGAAAAAATATATTTTTATGAAACAATTTTGTAAACATAAACACTAAATTTGTGGACATATTTTATATATTGGTAAACTATCCCATTTCATATTTAATTATTTTCCAAGTTCACTATTACACTAAATCAAAATGATTATGCAATCCGTAGAAGGTTTATCCACATTTATAAGTGTTTTTATTATAGGATTATTGAGCCAATTGTTGATATAATATTGTTTAATATGTATAAATTCTATTAAATAATATATATCATTTGATTAATGTGAATTTTATCAATTCAGAGTTTTGTCTATTATTTTGATGTTTTACTTCAATTTTTTAGGAATCAACCCATCATTCTCCTTAATACATAGATAATGAATCGTCATGATATATTAATACAAATATTTAATATATTTATAGGATTCCTTATTAACAAATTATTATTATCCTAATTAATTGATCATTATTATAGACTCCTCATTTAATTTAGATTCTACTAAATTTGGATTCTAATTTCACTCCATTATAAAAATCAAAATGTATTGATTTCTTTTAATTTTTCACATCACTAACACATTCTACTAAATCAATTTTTGTTTATTCTGATGTATATATTGTTCTATATTTCATTATAATATTTTTTGTCTGTCATTTTTTCCAATATAATTATTTATTTATGATTGAGAAATTTCAATTTATTTATCTTTTTAAATTTTTATCATAACATTTTATTTCACTATATGTATTGTTATTATCTTACTAATTATTTGTATCGTGAATTAAAAAATAGTTGTAAAAACCTATAAAATGACTTCCTATCTAAAAAAACATGCAAATAATTTTCTAAAAACTTTTATTACTCCATCAATAAATTTACAATTTAAAAATCAGTTTTTCTATAAATGTTACTATATTCAGTATTAAATCTCCATCATATTTATTTATTGATCTAACTTCATCCTCCAAATTCATAATAATTACACATAACTCCATTACAAATCTATTTATATGGTTTTGGGATCGTTTTTTGTAATAAAATTTATTATCTATATATGACCAAAGAATTTTATAATAAATAAAATTTGTAGACATTATTTCAAGGATTTAAAATATAAAATTCTTCATGTTGAGAATTTTATTTATTTCCAATAGAGGATTAGCATAGTGAATAATGATAATTGAAAAATTGTTTCAATTATCATTGAATTAGTAATATAGATGATAATGGAATTTCTGACTATATATATGGATCATTTATCATCAAATTTTAATTATTTATAAAATATTTTCTCTGCATTATTTCATGAAATTTAATTTGCTTATGGTTTATTTTTTATTATAGTGAACAAAATAATAAATTAATAATACGTTTAATTGTTAAAATAGTATTTATAAAAAGATATAATAATAATTATTTTCTAAATTTATTATAATAAAACTAGTTTTAATCTTTCTTTCGTCTTCCATAATATTATTTTAAGATCTTCTTGTTGTTTGTTATTAAATCAACCCACACATGCACACCCCTTAACTCAGTTGGAGACTCTGGTTAAGGTGGTGTTTCATTGAAATAATATCATTACAATTGAAATATTATGATATTATGCTATTTATTTATCAGGGTGAACTATATTTTGTTATTTTTAAAAAATTAATTAAAATCTAGATTAAAAATGAAAAATGTTTCAACATTGAGGATGTATTCCACACATTTGGGAAATTATAATTCCCATTTCCATAGATTGATGGGTGATGGATCACATTAAAATGAAATATTATATACAAAATTTCTTAGTATATATCAATTTTTTAATAGTTAACACACTTATTAACAACCATGAATATTGGTAATGTAAAACTAATGACGTGGCTTTGTTGAGGTGGTTGTCCATGAAACACACTATCAATGTACTTTTTTTTCTAATATGATGGAAATTAAGAAATACGAGATATAATATGAATATAACAATACATAATTACACTATTGATATTGAATTCATTATATTATGATAGTATTTTGATTTTTTTCAGAGTATGATTGCGATGAAGTGTGTGTAATGCAGATAATACATAGTGTCGACACATGATTTTTAAACATAATATCCCCTGAAAAAAAACGTTATAGGATACCTATGAATTTCTAATGGATTATATTTTTTTAGATGGTTATAGGGTGATTATAATGGCATAATTTAGGAAGTCAATTTCTTTCTTATAACTAAAATAGATAATGTGGTATCATTTTATAAATAGATAAAATTGAGGTTTTGAAAATAATTAAAAATTTTCAATGTCATAAAAATATCCATGGTTATATATATCAAACAATTTCAAATGTTTAGTGTGGATAAAATCAAAAAAAATCAATAAATTATTTTAAAAATATAATTTAAAAATATATTTCCATTTTCCTATGTGAACATTTTTTGCCATTTTTTACATTTTACTAGTGTAATAATATGTTACCCAAAGTATTTAATTTAGATAATGTGAATCCCCATGAGGGATTAACCATTAGGATGACATGAATTATTTATTTATATTTATAAATTCGATTAATTTTTAACTGAAAATCTTGAACATGTTATGGTTCTCAATCTACTATATGATATTTCATCCTCTATGCTCTTATAAAAAATTATTACAGAAATGATTACACATCGTATTTCCATGGTTCAGCAGAATGGACTACTCATTTTCATATTAGTTATACCACCAAAAGACATTATCCAAATAAATATTATTATCAAATACAATGTTTGATAACGAGGCTCACTATATCATTACTCTAAATTGAATAAATTAGGATGATTATACTATATTACACCATGTCACTACAATCCACGCTAGCTTTCTATAGCTTCCAACTCCAAATTAAATGATTAACCTAATCTCAAAAACAACCAAAAGAATTTATATACTTTTAGCAGTACTAATATACATCATCTTCTCCCAAAACCAATTTAGTTACTTTCCCAACTTCTATCACATAATGTAAGTCGTTTTCGTTTTTTAGGGCCGATGCATAAAAATAATGATATTAAAATTCTATTTTGATTGTCATCCCCCGATATCTAAAATGATAATTTTTTTCATATATATATGATTACACTTTTATCATGATGAAACATAGTTTCTAGACCTTTGGAAAATTATATGATCACATCTGTTTGATTAGTTTCATGAAACAATTCCCATTATAGAGATCATACATCTATTAGATGAATTATAAGACACAATAGTTTACCATGTGATGCAAAAATTCATTGAAATATTATTTTATGTATTATTTAACTTCCATAATACAACTAAAACTATTTATTGAATTATCAAATTTATTATTTTACATGATTTTAGATTCTATTTATCAACATTTTGTTTCAGAGTAACTTAGTTATCCTTTTTGAAATAATCCTGAATTCTCTCACAACCCATAAGCATGAAATACTATTTCATTTAATATATATGTATACATATTTTAATTTCCATTTGACTTCGAATTTTCACATATATATTGTAAATTATATTCATGTTTTTCTTTATTCTTTTAAAAATAGTATGTAATATATTGGATAAACATTGCTACATTATGTATTCTCATTTACTTTTATTGTCCCTCTATTTATTATAGAACAATGATCATAAAAAATCATCCCTAGAAATAAAATTTTATTTTTGTGTTCTATTTATTTTTATAAAGGGGACACAAATTTCTCAATATTTATTCATGTGTGATAGAATTATTTATTGAATATCTCAATATACTTCACATAAATATTGTTCATGTGGGACATTTTCATTAATGTGAATATAAGTGAAAGACCTCATCACCATGTTGAAGAAAACATGGTATCATCGAAAGATTTATTTAAGAAACATAAATTTCATGGATCTCAATTTTTCTAAAAAAATCCTATATCAATATATCTCTCTTCATCATAGTTTTAATTGATTTATTCACTGATATTTATAGATATGAAAGGACAATCTATCCTATGATCATAAACAAACATCAAATATCGTTATATTATTTAATGGAAAGGAAATTTTGAAATACCATTTATTTCAACATTATTTATTTCATTTTATTCTTTGTGTTATGATTAGTTTTAACGATTCATCACTAAAAACATATTTGAATTGACTGCATTTTTGTGTAACTGAACATGCATGTTGGAACAATTTCACACCTCGTCATTTTAAATTCTCCACACATACCCATGAACTTGAATGACATTATATAATTATGATTTCATTATTCCAGACATTTCCATAAATTTATCACATGTATTGATGAATTTTTTCTCATACATGGACTCTGTTTTATCATGATTGTTATAATAAATTAGTTTTATCAGACATATGTGGACTGAAAAAATATATTGTAGTGAAATGGTGGAGGACAAGTGAGGGATTTTGATATGAAATATGTTGATAATTTTTAGTTTAAAATTTCCATATAAAATAGATAAAATGGATCACATAATTAACATATGTGTTTTAATAAGATGAATAATTCCCACTATGATTTCCTCATACATCAGTGTTCATCTCAGCTGGCACTCAATTTATAAGAAAAATTATGTTTTCTCTAATTTAACCCACCACTAGGATATGCACCATGATTCACTAAACACAACACACATTCCATCTTTTCATCCTTCTTAGTGGATATAAAACATCTATGTGCATCCCCATGTGAACTCTATTGGTATTATGTTTACCCATAGACCTTGTCTGTGTATGATCTCACACCCATGCTTCTATGGCCTTGTTTAGTCAACTTACCTCCCTCTTGGTTGACTTATAGTCCCACATGTGTCTTTTTTTGGGTACATTCAAGTCATATAGTTGGATATATTTTTTTATAACACCTATAAAATTTAAAAATAATATTCACTTCAACAATCCATCTTGAAAAATAAAATAATCCATGGAATTCATAAATTTCGTCATTCATTTTAAATTAATCATGTGAAATATATAATGTTTTTTCATGAATTTCTTGTGAAATCATTTGTCATAAAATATTATTCTAATTAATACCCATATTTACCTTACATTATTCAACATTTTTATAAACACTATATTATCATTTACATAGGTCTTGATCTTTTAGACCCATTTGAAAACCAACACAATCACAAGAATAATTTATTAGGAATAAAATCAAATATCATTATTTGAATCCATAACAATTATATAAGTATTTACACTTTATATAAAACTATATAAACACACATTTTATCTTCATTAACAATAAATGAAACAAATGGAATCAACATAAAATACTTTTGTTTTCAAATGCCATTATGTGTTATACTAAAATATAATGTCAAATAAAACCACTAAATATTCTATATTTCATTGGATGATGATATTTATCCCATTGAAAATTATTACTCAAATATTTCCCCATTTTTAATAATTTTTTATAATGAATAAATCATTTTAAAATTACTTTATTAAAATTTACCTCCATTTTAAAAAGACAGACATGTTAAAGTTCCCGAATCTAGAACTCTCTTACATTCCCAAAATAGGTTGGTTACTGGACCTCAAGTGTTCGTCCCTATATGCCAGAGGCCACCGACTATTGGTCAGTGTGTGATAAGTATAGTGGGTAGACTGTACCCCAGTGTAATAGAGTATAAAAAAAAATAAAAATCATTTAAAAACATTATAGTGAATAAATAATGGAAACAATACAATACAGTGGAAAAAACCTGAAAAGAAAACTCATTAATTCAATAAATAATAAATTAATAATATCATGAAATGATGAAATATAACTATATTAAATTCTATAACAATGAAAAATAAAATTCTAGGAGACTCAAAAAATTAATAAAATATCCCCAAGTCTTGGTCCTTATATACATCCCAACTTAAAACTCTAGCGCATCCTATAAAAAATAATCAATAAAATGGTCCCATGCCCTTGGACAATCCTACATCCATTTAATATGCTAATGGACCAAAAGTAAATTCATATAGTGTTTGATTATAAATCCTTAGGGAAACACTAACTATTCTAAACTAAAATAGCCTCATAATAAGTGCTTGAGATAATTCCTTTTAACATGTGTATTAATTAATTAAAAATAAAATAACACAACATCTACCTACTTCAGCTCCCTGGTAAAATATCTCTGATCATGTCTCAAAATCAAGCCAACCATATGCATATAACCTATGTATGAATGAAAATAAGTTATATTAAGCCTAATATATAAGAATTTCAGTAATAAATCAGGGTTTAGCTCAAAATATATGCATTTATGAATATATTAGAGAAAATACTGATATATAATAATTCAATCATGTTTCACTGTGAATTTTCTGTTATATAAATATTTTTTCATGAATCGTTTGACTTATCATTGTATATAAGTATTTATTCATGAATAATTTGTCATAGACCACTATATAAGTTTTTTTAGCATGAATCACATTGTATATCCTGCTATATAAATATTCTAATAAATATTATAAGGAATAGCATCAAGGATACCACAATATCACATTATAATGATCCATGCTTAATTATGAAAATTGAAATTTATTATGAAAGTAAACATTATGTTTATCATTTCGTCATAAAACATTCATTTCCTATAATTTATATAGTCAAGACAAACAATAGTGAGTCTATATAAAGTAATCACCATAAAATCAGGTCATAATAAACACATGTAATTCCATTATTAATCTCATATATAGTTTAGGGTTTTATAATCCAAATGTTACGCAAAATATAGGTCCTAAAATTGGGTATAAATGGATTCAAATTAATCATCTAGTTCATTATTTTATTCTTTTATGCACAAGATTAGTTTTTTCAATTGAATCATTGAATATTAAATTCAGCTAACTAGACTATATGTTAAAGGCTAAACCCCATAAATTTATGTAGTGATTCATGTATGACCTTAAAATGGTAGTTCCTTGGAGGAAGAAGGTGCGATTGATCAAAAAATTTAACCTAAAACAAAATAGATAATCATTAACACCAATCCCAAATATATTCTAAATATTCCATCTCCTAATAGAGAACAAAGGAAGACGAAGGAAAAAAAATCCAAAGACCTAGCAGGGATCGATCACACAGTAAAGATGTCCATAATTGAGGAACAAAATATGAAAACAACTGATATTCAACCTTGGTTAATAGGAGAATGTTGAATGTGAGAGGGAATGATAAATATTCCGTATATAAGAATTAAAACCACTAGTCTCAATAAAATTAATGGTGTGTAATATATTTTCATTTCATGTATTCTGTTTTTTTGTTATACGATGAAAAACCCATCATATTGGGTTAATGTTTATCCTTCTTAGATATTATATGATGGGAATGGTCTATATGACATGTAATGGTTTCTTACCATATATTGGGTTAGGACATGTGTTTAGAGGAAGTTACATGTTGTGTAACATGTTCACAGTGTGTAAATGTTCAATATATATTTTTCATCCCATTTTCTATAAAATTCCATAAACTATAGAGAAACTTCTCACTATAGTCCACAATCTTTATCGGATGCTCCACAAAAGATGAATTGTCACAAATATCGACACCCTCCTTGTCCACCATATCCAAAGTGTCCGGATAATAACTATGAAGCTAAAACATGTGAATCATGTCATGAATAAGACTGTAGCACTACCAAAGGGTCAATTAGTGTTCCACTGGACTAACCCTATCAACTATATTAAATTGATATAAAAATCTAGTTACAAACATTCCATGTTTCTTGATATGGTGTTTCCCAAACCTAGGAGACACCTGAATGAAATCAAAAGGACAAACCTCATACTCTAGCGATCATCTCTAACCATTAGTATAGTAGTTATTCCTACTCTACTTTGTACCCCTCCTCCCCCTAAAAAACTAAACATACTCGCACATATCATTTGTGATACTAATCCCAATAATCACATACCCACCAACCTCCGACCAACTAGTATGTGACATTATTTATATGCCATATAATTCCTTGAAAGGTTCCATCTATATTGATTCTTGTAATATATTAATATATTAAAACACATCAAGTTCTATATGTTGTTACAAAAAACAATGAAATCCAAAATAGATAATCGTAACATATCAACTAGAACATGAATAGTCTTCTTTGATTAACCATCAGTTTGAGGATAACTAGATGTGCTCAAAAGAGCCTAAAATTTCAATCCTCATAAATCCCTTTATTGATTTATTATGTGAAATAAGGATCCCTATGAAAATTGATTCTACTCATAACATTGTTTATATGATCTATCTTTTGAATGTAAATACTAACCACATCATCAATGTTTATGATCTCCAAGATAAGAATGAATTGTGAATCCCTCTTCAATTATTCATTGATCACCCATACTTCACCATTATTATTGTTTTTATCAATAATCCTATAAAAAATAGTGAAATAATAACATTCACACTTAGTAATTGGTAATTGAAATAAAATCCTAACTTTCATGTTATTATCAAATTTCACCTAATATGAAATCAAACATCATTCCAAAAATCATGTCACTTCCTTATTTATTCCAAACTATCGGTACTGTCTATGAATATAATGATACTCTTTTTCAACTGATGATGTAACACCCATCTAAAATCATAAAAATGTCTCATTATATCACCAATCATGCTTATAGTATCCCATACCTATCTATGAAAAATAATATTACTTTAATGTATATGAGAACATGTTGATGGTGTCTTCCCAACATATAAGTCATCTCTCAGAACTATTCGCTTCACATCATATAAATGCTTGGTCTTGATAAGGTCTAAAATTATGGGTATAATAGATATAAATGTTATCTCTATTCATCCATGTGACTCTTGAACATCTAGATGCATGTATAAAAATATTTACAGCATCCTCCACCCACAAAAAGACTCGTGTTCTTCTTCTTTTTTTATATTCCAGATCAAATCATCGACAAAAAAATTCCCTTCCCCAATGAATTATCCAACATGATATCAAAAGTCTATAGATATTCAACCAACATCCTGTGAATAATGATTAGTTACCATTGATAAAATTATATAATATAGGATCTTGGGGTTTGTGTATACCACAAATCTCTCACCATATGAGACAGTTCCCCTAGAATTGAAGAGAAAATACCACTTTTGTTAACTCCAAATCGTGAGAATGTTAATTCCTATCATATGGTCTCATCTATCTTGAGATATAAAGAACAAATAGATCCTCCTACATCAGAAATATTATATTTACAACTATGGATGTGTCATTGTACATGGTTTATGAATTTATCGACATGGGTAAAGTGAGTATTCGTTCAATGGTCAACTTGACTTTCAACTTTTGAAAATCTCTCTTTCCAGTATATGACCAAATAATCTTATGCCTTTTCATGGTTAGCCCTATCATCGATAATTACTTATGGAATATTTACTAGATAAAGAACTAATATTTTCCTAATAAACATATAAATATATTGATTTTGAAGAAATTTTAAGGATTCTCCCAAGACACCACAACTGCAAATTCCTCTTGGTCTATAAACACTCCATCCTTTAAGAAGACAAAAATTTGTAACTTATCTATATAAATCCATAAACTAAATTTGTTAATCTTGGGGAAAATATTATGGTATCATTATTCACTATAGACGATGTCAATATATTGGGAATTACCATCTTCTGACTGGGAGTACCATAATATATCATCAACAAAACACAACATAAATTGATCAAAAAAAGGATGAATGATCTTATTTTCTTGTTTTTGAATACTTCTTGATCATTTACTGAACCAAAATTCGTCACTATAAAAACATACAACCTATAAAATATCTTAATATAATCCCAAAATGTGTATGATGGTGTCATCCTCATTTGATGGTAGAATGACCTAAAATTGCTCATGCAGAATATCTGATTACCTCTCAGATGATCCAATAGATCATCAATTTGTGGAAGAGGATATCATTTCATTATCATCATTTTGTTCAATCTAGGATAATACACATAGAAATTTAAAGTATCATCATCCTACTTGTGGAAGAGAATTAGATATCCAAAAGGATATTTACTAATCTAGAGTAAACCATTAGCTTCAATATCCTACAACTAAACATTCAACTCCAGAAGCTCCACTTGTTTCATTCGATAGGGTGCGATTGAAACTGGATCTTCTCAAACCCCAAAATTGTTCCTAAACATCATCTATCAATTATTTGTTAAGCCATGGAAATAATCATGGAAAATATCCAAAAAAAGGGCTACTATTTGGCGAAATTAATCTGGATGCATTGCATCGTCATCTAGAAAGAAACTAGTTGTTGGAGTTGTGAAACAATTTAATGTACAGTGAATTGGTCCTCAATTAATACCCTGAATATCCCACTCACCATGTTGAAAATATTTTTCTTCTTTAATAGATATAAATTTAACATTCATCTACTAACATTAGATAGGATATGAGTATAGAACTAAAAAATCCATAACTAGATTCAAATTGATATATCCCATATCAAGAAAAATAATTCCAAAAATAAATGGCGACCACTAATATATAAAGATAATTCCATGAAAAATTATAATTGTATGAACACACTAATAATGGTGTATCAATGTACAACTCACCAAGAACACTTACCAAATTCATGCAGAGACCATTAATAAAAATAGATGATAAAAACGGAATGTGATATTATAGCACCATACAAATAAAAAGAACATGTAGATGATATAAGAATCATACCGTTGATAGTAGAAGGTCATGAATCCATAATAATAGATTCACTCTTCAGAATGTGTTGCTGAATAGTGCCTTTATCCTAGGATCTATTCTCACTCCCTTGAGCTATTCCTTTTTTCTCGTACTACAATTCCAACTTCAGTGAACCATGTCCTCTACCTCAACGAGAACATCATGTGGAACTCTAGCTAGCTAACTGTTGAGTAGTAGTTGAGTCCTTCTCAGACTTCAGTGTATTTAGTGATCCCCAAATATTTATATTCTATTTAATTCACTAATAAAAACTCAATTAGTGGACCCTTTTGTCACAAGCATGACATTCCAAAGATGGGTATGGACACTATGGCTATTTATGTCCCATATTTCCACACTAATAGAAGTGCAACAGAATATGGTCCTGATATGGCTTCCCACATCCTTGATTTCTCTTCCAAATGTCCCTATAGTTAAAAATTTGTTAGTGACACTACTTTCCACAAAAATATGTTTTCCTAGTTCACTTAACTGAAACATCTTGGTTGCTACTCAAAGCCTCTATTAGATTCCATTCCATGAGGATTGCCAAATTCATCACCTCAAAAAAAATATCTAAGATAGATCATGTCCACCTAAAACCTAATATCATAAAAATACCATCTTAAGAACATATAACCCTAGATATATAATCATATACCAATTATGGTTTAATGAACATTAGGTCTGTGAAACATTCATCATAGTCCAGCTCTGCCATAACGTCCTGTGTAAGGTGAATAATCTTAGAATCCTTCTCATTCTTCATTATCTCAGGATTTTAATGGGTCAAGAAATTTTTCTTCATTTCCTTACATGATAGATCATCCTAATTCCCATATTTATCATGAATATCCCACCAATTCTTGGATAATCAATGAAACGTATATGCTGAAATATTCACCCTTCTACCAACGGGTGTCTCTAGGTGCTTAATGGTCATATAGGCTGATTCGATCCAGAACCCAACTACCCTGGGGAATCCCTCTAAACTAAATCTAGGTGTAATATATAGTTATAAATCTCTCTTCATCTCATACATTTTAGGAATGGTGCGAATATTCTCCCTTTCCATGGATCTTATGACCCTCAGGAATCTTTCATGAAGTAAAACATCAAGCTTACCCTCATGACCTTTTGGAAGCTCTAGTTTAGCAGTAAGAGGGGTGTGATAACTACCACTCTCTTAAAAAATAATTTGAAGACCATGGGAAGGTATTTTCTCTATATCACAAACAAACTATTGAGAACAATGACTATTAAAATATGATTAACCTTTACATGTGAAAAGAATAGATAACAACTAATATAAGCCTCTCTAAACATGACTTACAAATATTTTTTCAATGATATATCAATCCATTTATTTGTTTTATCAGAAAGAAAAAGAATCTTATTTCGCTATTTAAATAGGTGAGTATATATTTCATTAAATAAATATTTCTCAATATTGAAAAATTATTTACAATATATATACAAATGAACCTATATGATGCAAGAATACTCGTCTCTTTCCATATAAATCGACATGTTAAAATATCAAAAACAAATTAAGTCACAAAATAATAACCTCACACAACATGTGAATCATTGTAAAAAAAATAACATCAACTATAAGTATAAAATTTCATAAACAGCAATCCTACCAGGGGCACTCACATTTTCCCTTATACAAGGGTAAGATATTCCAATGAATAAACTCATTACCAAGCCCTAAAAAAATCCTAATATCGTTTTTTCCTTTTAGAAATAGTAAATTACTAGAAAAGATACATGACATTATATGATACCAATGTGTAACATTATCGAGTCTAGAACTCTCTCACATGGATAAAACAGGTTGGTTATGGGGAATCACGAACACATCCCCATATGCCAAAAGTTGATGTCTAGCAGCGATGGAGTGGGATGTATATTGGAAGACTATAAACACTATATACAGAGTTACAAAACCGTGGAATAATAATATTACAACAAATATTAGAGTCTGGATATAATGGGAACAATAAGATAAAGTGGAAATCTATAGAATTAAAACCAATGGAATAATCCAATAAATAATAAAAGAATAGTTTAATAATTGGATGAAATGTAACTAAATTTCATGGTAGAAGTAATGGAAAGAAAATAATAGAAACATAAAATATATAATCTATATTCTACAATATTGAGAACCATTTCAGTTACATCTCCATACTCCAACCTATCTAACAAGAAAAAATCAACATCAAGGTTCCTTTACCTTGTCTAATCATGCCTCCATGCAATATTTATGGGTACAAAACGATGGCCTCAATTGAGTGTGATTACTACATATTAATTTGACATCATAATCTATGAACATAACCTATCTAGTAATAACACAGTGTTATAATGAAATGAATAGGTGTATTAATTACATATACAATTAAATTCATACTACATCAATCTACTTTAGACGCAAGCCTTAATATCATTGAACTGGAATCACAATCATTCCAAAAATAACATAATAACCACGTATTGAATCATAGAAATCTGAGTCGATCCTTCTATATAATAATTTTAGTAATAAATTTGGGACGATAACTATATATAACCATTTTAGCATGTATTGGGGACAGACATGGTAAATTTGAATTTCAGCATGTTTCACTAGGAATATCCCACAATATAAGTAATTATATATGAATAACAAGACACAATGATCAATATAATCATTTAATCATGAATCACTAGTCACATCCTGCAATATATGTATTTTAACATAAATGAAAGGGCATATCCGAAAACATCCTAGGTAATTAATGTATATGACATTTTCATATTTATTATTATTTTTTAATTTAATATTAATTTTTCTTTAAAAGATATGTTATGTTCATTAATATACCTCACATGAAATATTAGGTTTCTTTGAAATCTTATATTGCTCACAACTTTGAGTTATACCGAAAAATAATAGAATAATATTATTCTTTTAAATGGAAGTTAACTCATAGTCTTAGTATTGGAAGGAATGCACAAAGCTGACTAAAATATTATTAAACAATTTTCTAATTTTTTTACATTTATCCAATTAAATATTGGAGCTTAAAATGTGACTGAATCCAATTTTAAACATAAACAGTGAATTTTTTTTTCAAAAGGTTGATTTACCTCTTATTTCTGGTGAACCCTTTTTATATATTTTTGTCACTTTTATATGTTCTATTGACAAAATAATATTCCTCTTTAGAATAGGGATATCAAAATTTAATTTGGATGAAATTTTTTTATTTTATAAAATTGTTCATTTTTAATGAATATTGAAAAGTGCAACATTTTAATTCGAAACTTCCTTTTAATCTAATTTATTTATATAGATAAATGGTTCTATTAATTGGTTTTAAAGTTTAAATGGATTATATGTTTACCATGTAATACAATTATGGACATTGGAAGTAATTTTACTCATAATTATTACATAAACAATGTTAAATCTTTTTAAAGTTGTTATTTCTTAATAACATGCTTTTTGTTTTGACAACGGGAATTAATTTTAAATTAATTTTTGAAAATTTTTTGTAATGAATTTGGAAAAATGGATTTGTTATTTCGAAGCATGAGGTCCAAATTGTGTAAATATGTATCTTTTATTTTAAGACATTATGAATATTTACTTTAGAAAATATTTTATTTTTCATGGTTAAAAAGGAAATCTTGTAAATAAGGGTAAAAATTAATATTATAATAATTTTAAATTACTCATACACATTTCCTAACTATATTTTATGATAAATATCCGACCATGGTCATACTTGGGACGATTTTGGGACCCCACAGATTCACTTGGGAGTGATAATGACACTTTATATTAATTAAATTAAAGTAAGGACAAAAATAACATAAACAATAATCTTTTTATTAAAAATTTTTTTATATGGGGTTATATAAGTTATCTATTCAACTATAAATATTTTTTGGAAATACAAAACGATTTTAAACATCATAGTATTTTATTTGTAATTTTCATTAACTAAATAAACAAATTTAATTTTGACACAATAGTGATGCAGTAAATTATTCATAAATAATGGATTGAAATAAATGATTTTATAAATATTAAAATAAATTTATTTTGAAACTTTTTAGGCCATAAACTAATTTTATTGATTAGTGTGACTTATTATAATTTCATTAATGATGTTCTTTCAAAATAATCGAGGCAGTTTGAATTTTAAAAAAAGACATGATAGGAATACAATTAAAATTGACATAAACAATTTTTTAAATCAATCAATATTTAATTAAATTATGAAATTGTCCTAAAAATATAGGATTAGTCCAAATAAAATATATGATGTTAATAATTTCATTAATGATCCATTTTTGTATTACTAGAATTTTATAGTAAATATATAAACCATGTAGTATGAATATATAAGAGGACATGGTAAACGTTAAATAAGTAAACAAATGATTATATAAAACCTATAACGATTAGAAAATAACCAAAACATGTCCAACCCTTATTGGATGAGTTTTTTCGACTTATATATTCCTTATCTTCATATTAAAAATGTTTTGGACTTTTTGTAACCTAAAATAATTTTATAATAAAATAATATTTTCAAACATTCCTAAAGATCCCCTCCTCCCCTTATAAAAATCCATTGCCTATAACCCTTACTCACTCCCATCAATCCCCCTTGGATAATCCACACTATACCAAAATACTCTCAAAATTTCTCTATACTCCTCCTAGAAGCCTTACATTAGGCAATAAGCACTTCAAGAAAGCCTTTTGGTTCAAAACAAAAGAGAGTTACCCAATTTAATGGTGACATCTTCCATCAAGTTCTCTTCTTTTATTTTTCTTCTTCACTCCCTATGATATTCTTGTTATTTTTGAACAAAACAAAACCAGTATCCTCAATATTCAAGGAATTTTTTATGAGAAGGATTCAAAATATAGTTACAGACACCTCCACCTAATAGATACGAACATATTGTTTCTGTGTACGGTGAACTGCTGCCTCATGAAACGATGATTGTTTTATTATCTCCAACCACCTCTCATGGTGGCCATTATGATGGAACTATATTGATGTGTGATATATATTATATTTAAATTTCCTCCATTCATATGTATTTTTCTTTATTTAATACATTTATGGTTTTTATAATGGGTCAATATGATAATTTTTATTTTAGAAAGTGCGGACTACCGCACCCTCAAAGTTATATGACTCGTTCATGACATAAGTGGAATGTGAAAAGGATGGTGTTACTAAAATTATATATGATATTAAACTGGAATTGTAATATACCTATGTATCATTAATTTTTCATTCCATTAAATACAATATAGAATTAAAAGTAGTCTTCATGTGTACGTACAGCTTACCGTCTCAATGAACGGTGCATTTCTTTTCTTATATTCAAATATTATATACTATTATAAATATATATATATATATAATATATATGACATATATGATATCTAAATCATGAATATCATTTTTTAGATAACATAATTTTAACCACATTGATAACTTTTAATAATAGGATGTTCATTTTTTACTCAAGTACAAAATATCCACAAAAAAACTTTTATTGACATAAAAGATTATGTAATGTTTATAACATGTTAATAAGTTATATAAAAGGAATTATAAACTTGAATAAGGTTCTTAAGAAAGTATAAATTATCTTTAGTTTATTATTCATGAGATTAAATAATGAACGACCCATGTTTGATTTGAGGTAAGGGACTTCATCTCAAACACCTTTCATTTAAAAATATTTTGATTTATACACGACTTTATTTTATAATTTGTATAAACACCTATGAATTTTCATTTCATTAGAAGGGAATCATTTTTATTCATATATTTTTAAAAAATAAAAAAGGGAATGTTTTTTTGGAATTACATAGTGACAGCGACCTTTCTTACGTAGTGAATATTATTTGATTTTTGGCTTAATTAACAAGCTGTAATGTTTTCAAATGGAAAATATATTCCATATAATCATTTATGAATTTTGGAATTGAAAATTTATTTGATAATGGATGGGTTATTTCAATGTATTTAAATGATATTTTGTGATTAACTTGTGGAAATTTTATCTTTCCTTCATGTTTGTTTTATGTGTTCTGAATATGTCATGGTTCATGGGCATTGTTTAATTATATAGGTGGTTCCATGATAAACCATGAGAGGTTGAGCCCGAGATAGAACTCCAATGCATTCGGTAACATGACAGAGGTAAACATAAATGTTTCTCCTAATATATTTTGGGAATATACTATTATGGGAATTCCAAATGTAACTGCCAGCGTAGTTGTGAAAGTTACAATGTAAGTATGTTATGGTTAACACATGTAACATTTATGACTTATGATTTCAATTTGTTATTTGTAAATCGTATAATCTAGTGTGGTATATTAAATATTGAAAAGTATTATTTCATTGAGATGTATTTATTTATGGACAACTATTTTCTTTCTTTATTTTGTAATCCTTACTAAGATTTTTTTATACTCATGCCACGTTTTTTTTAAAAAAAAATTTCACATGACATGAAGATGAATATGGTTAATGATGGGATCTGGGAAATGTCACACTCTATAGAATATTGAACTGGACATGACTTTTTTTTCAAGATTTTTTATTTTATTAAAATAATACATACTATGTAGAAGGTTGAAATTTTTATTATTTGAGATATAGTGTGGTAGTTATGACATAATTCTCTAAAACTTTAAACTAGAAAAGATCCCCAATGTGAATTACTAACATAATTAATGATTCTGTATTATTTAAGGACAAGTCCTTATAGTTGGTATCACAGGTTGGTTTAGACACACTTATTAGTTAGGGTATTGTTAAATTAATATCCATAAATAAATTTATGTTAATATTGAAATTATATTGCATTTATATATTACCGTGTTCCTTTGAATAAGATATTTATGTGTTCGGAATGGTTTTCCGAAGAGGAATCATGCCAGCTTTGATGGGATGACATCAAGAGGAATACAACCTTCCCATCCATTATTCCAAGATGGTCAGAATTGGAACTGAAAGGTTTTTTGTAGTGATGGAACAATTGACCGGGGATATAAATAGTGGTGGTATCTATGCATGAGATTAGCCAGATCAAGCTTAAAGTAACATGTCAGTACTCGATCATTTCATGAGGCAACATCCCCCATAATTCATAGGTTCATCTCATCATATACATGAAAAGGGCTGATTAAAGTACTGGAGAAGATTTTTGTTGTCATGGTGTGTTTATATTATCAAATGGTTAGTCTTGCAGTTTACTATTTTGAAGGTGAAGCCGATTAGTGGAGGTAAACGGTGAAAAATATAAAGGATAGTGAGCATATTCATTCTCTTTATTTGGATGAATTAAAAGGTATGTTTCTTGAGAAATATTTTCCTAAGGTGGTTTTTTTAGGATGGAAAACAAATTCATGGAATTTTTACAAGAAGATGACTTGGTGGCTACTTATGGATCAAAATTCACTCGACTAGAAATATATGCTCCAAATTTCCTACAAGAAATTGATACTAAAATCAAAAATTTTTAATCAGGATTAATTCCAACGTATCAAAAGGGATTTAGCTTCTTGTGAGTTCAAAAGTTCTGAAACATTTGTTTGATGTGAGGAGAAGGTGGAAAGGAGTCTGCTGATGATCTTTTTTTCTTTAAAAAACAACATACTAGAAGGTCACAGTGGCATATGAAAGGGAAGAACTCTTCCAAAAAGTCAGATGGTATGAAACATATGTTTATATTTTGTGAAAATTGTGGTAAAAAGCACACTGAAGAATGTCTTTTGAATTAAAGAATGTGATACCGATGTGGTAAAATGGGACATAAGGCATGTAACTACACTAAAAAATTTTGGGTTCATAGTAAGAAAAAATATAATTTATAGTCAGTAAAATGTTTTAAGTGTAATGAAATGGGTCATTATATAAATGAGTGTCCAACAAAGAACTAAAATGAGGGAAATCCACCAGAATACAACAAGAAAGGGGTTGTGAAATACTTTCCATGTAATTCAGTAGATGTTGGGTCATCAAATGATGTAGAATCAGGTACACTTTTTTATTAATTTAGATTATGCCGATGTGTTGTTTGATTCAGGGTCTACACACTTTTTCATTTTAGTGAATTTTTCTAGAAAATTGTGAATTCCATATCAAGATATGAATCCTGAACATAAGGTAAAAACACTGGGCTGAAATGAATAGACAAAAATAAATTATAAGAACCTCTGTATCATTATTTGAGGAAATAATCTATCTCCAGACCATATTTTTTTCCTCTTTAGGGGATTTATGTTATTTTTAGTATGGATTGGAATTCTGTTTTCCATTCTAAGATTGATGAGAGAGATAAAGAGGTATCCTTTTAGAAATAATTTCAGTTTGTGTACAAGAATGAACCCTTACATTTGATAACATATAAGGAAGATGAGAACTAGTAAAATATGGAAATGAATTCTACCTTTCACATATTGTTGAAAACAAATGAACTGTTCATATTAATGATGTACCTGTGGTAAATGAGTATCAAGATGCATTTCTTGATGAGTTTCCTAGTATAATACCATCACCATAAGTTAGATTTACTGTTTATATAGTGCCTAATTCTAAGACAATTTATATTCCCCCTTATCGAATGGATCATATTTATCTTTTGGATTTAAAGATACAATTGCAGTATTTATTAGACAAAGGATTCATTAAATCTATCACATCACCATGGGGTGTTCCTTTCTAGTTTGTTGAAAAGAAATATGGTTCAATTATACTTTGCATTGATTGTAGATCATTGAATAACATCATTTTTAAGAAGAAATACCATTTGCCACTTATAGATGATTTTTTTTATCAGCTCACGAGAGCTCATAATTTTTCAAAGATTGACTTGGGGAAAGGTGACCATTAGTTTAAATTAAAGGAAGGATACATTCTGAAGGCCATGTTTTGTACTAGATATGTCGATTATAAATTTTTAGTTAGTATTTTTTTGTCAACCAATTCACCTGTTTTATTCTTGAATATTATGAATAGAATTTTCCATGAGTTCCTAGATATGTTTATAGTTGTGATCATTGATGATATTTTGGATTATTCCAAATGTAAAAGGGAACCTGAAAATCATTTAAGGGTTGTCTTGAAAAAAATAAACGAAAATAAATTGTATGGGAAATTAAGAAAGTGTAATTTTTTATACAAAAAATTTATTTCCTTGGTCACATTGTTTCAAAGAATGGCATAACTGTTAACCTGGATAAAACAAAATTTGTTGAATAATGGACAAGTCCTACCCATATCACATTGTTCTATAGTTTTCTTTGTTTAGTAGGTTATTACTAGAGGATTTTTGAAATGTTTTCATAGTTATCTTGCCCAATGACTATGTTAAATCGAATAGCTGTTATGATCATTGGGACTAAAGAATCTCATTATTGTTTTTAGGAATTGAAATGAAGATTGGTGAATGCTCCAGTTTTGGAACTGCCTTCCAGAAATTGTGAATCTCTTATGTACAGTGACACATCATTGAAAAAAATTGTTTGTATCTTAATGAAGAATGATTAGTTAATGGCTCACGCTTCACATTAGTTGAAACCTCAAGAGTTAAATTACCCTACACATGATTTGGAATTATGTGCTATTGTTTTGTATTAAAAATTTTGGAGGCATCATCTGTATGGAGTAAAATGTGAAATATATACTAACCACAATATTATAAAATATAAATTTTGTCAAAAATTACTGAAATTGAGACATGGGAGACGGTTGGAATTAATCAAGGATTATGATTGCACGATCCATTACCACTTGAGAGAGGAAAATAAATTTATTGATTATTTGAATCAAAAGAGTAATTCTACATTAACCTTATTACATTTGGAACAAGAGACATTCATTAAATATTTGATAAGCTTTGGAATAGATGTTTTTACTACAAGAAATTCCTCCGGTTTTCTATAGGTGTCAGTTAAATCATCTCTATCACACAGAATTCAGCAAGTGCAGAAGGGAGACATAGATTTGTAGAGAAAGGCAGAGTTGGTTCTAAAGGGAAGGTTACCCGAGTTTAAAATTCACAATGTTTGTGTTTGGAGATTTTGGAAGAGACTATGTGTTCCCAATGAATCAGAGATGAAGAATGGGATATATTATGAAGTTTATAGTTCCCCTTTTTCTATTCATCATGGCAGTACAATGTATTATGAAGAACAACATGAGTATTTCTAGTTGGATGGAATGAAATGTGATATTTTTGACTATACTGTGAAGTGTTTGACTTTTAAATAGGTTAAACTAGAACTGAAGCTACTGAAACAGATGATTCATCCTTTTCCAGTGGCAATGAGGAAATGGGAAAATATATACATGGAAATCATTATGGGATTACCCAAAACATCTCTAGGTAATAGTGCAGTTGAGGTTATTGTTGATTGATTTTTAAATATACTAATTTCTTTCTTATTCGATATACTATGTCACTAGATCATCTTTATTGGTTGTATGTTAATGAGATAGTCAGGTTGTATAGATTTCCCATCTCCATTATATCTGATACTGATCCTATGTTTACTTATAAATTTTTGAAAGGACATCATATGTCATTGGGTATTAAAATAAATTTTAGTATATATTTTAAACCTCAATTATATGGGAAATAAGAATGATCTATTTTGATATTGGAAGATATCCAACGTGCTTGTTCAATGGATTAACTAGAACGTTGGGACCAATATATATCTTTGGTTTAATTTTCTTAAAATTATATTTTTCATTCCATTGTATAGATGGATCCATTTGGGGCATTGTATTGAATGAGATGTCGAACTCTAGGTTTTTGGGATGGAGTAAGTGAATGGAAACTGATTGGACTAGAATTGGTAGAAGATATTGAAGAAAAAGTCCAAATGATTTAGAAGAACATGAGAAAAACTTAGAGCTAGTAGAAACATTATGCAAATAACTGAAGGAAGGATCATTCATTTGAGGTAGGTGATCGTGTATATCTAAAAGTTCCACCATGGAAAAATGTGATGTGTTTTGGTAAAAAGGGAAATCTGAGTCTGAGGTCCATTGGACCCTATGAAATCTGGGATAAAGTTGGATTAGCTACATGCATAGTTGCTTCTCCTACATGTTTATCCTAGGTACATATTGTTTTTCAAGGTTTAATGTTGATAACGTATATTCTAGATTCATCTCATGTTTTGAGTCTAGAGGTTGTTTAGTTAGAAGAAAATATTTCTTATGAGGAACAACCAGTCTAGATTCTTGAGTGAAGAGGGGGAGTGTTGTAGAATAAGGTAATTCATCATGTAATGGTTTTTTGGAAAAATCATATGGATGACGAGGAAAATGGGAATCTGAGAATGTTATGAGTATAAATAACCCCATTTAATTGATAAGTGAATAAAATTGTGAGGATGGAATCTCCAAAAGTTAGGAAGGATGTAACATCCCAGGTAAATAAAGAATATGGAATTTAAATATTTATTAATATTTAGGAATTAAATATTAATTTCACTTACATGGGGATGTTAGGTTCATTGGTGTACCTGACACGCAACAACAAGTTTCTGTGAAATCTTTTGTTTCCCACAATTTTGAGTTATACTGAAAAATAATATAATAATATTATTGTTTTAAATTGTAGTTAACTCGTAGTTGTTGTTTTTGGCCAGAATGAATAGATCTAACTAAAATATGATTATTCATGTATGTTAAATGTTTTAAAATTTACCTAATAAAAGTTAGTAGCGTAAAAATTTAAATGAATCTAATTTAAAGCATAAACTCTCTAATATTCTTCGAAAGGTCGATTTACGGCCTTTTGATAGTGGAACATTTTTAAATATACTTTTTATCACTTTTATATGTTCTATTTGAAAAAATAATATTATTTTTTAAATTTGGGACAGAAAATTTTGCTTTGGATGAAATTTTGGTATTTTTGGATAATTATCATTTTTAATGAAGAGTAAAAAATACTGCATTTTAAATCAAAACGGCATTTTAATATAATTTATTTAAATAGATAGATAGTTCTTTTAATTTTTTTACGTGAAATTGGATTATATGTTTACCATGTAATCCATTGTTGGTAATTGGATGTAATTTCAATCTTAATTTGGACATAAACAAAGGTAAATCTTATGATAGTTTTTATTTCATAAAAACATGTTTTTTGTTTTCACAAGATGAATTATTTTTTAATTAATTTCTTCTACTTCAGGGTTTTAAATTTGGAAAAATGAATTCCATATTTAGAATAAGGTGGTCCAAATTGTATAAATAGGTAATTTTTTTTAGAGATTATGATAATTTACTTCATTAAATATTTTATTTACCATGGCTAAAGGGTCAATCTAGTAAATAATGGTGTAAAATAATATTATAATGATATTAAATTTTCATTACACATTTTCTAACAATATTTATGAATACATTTCTGACCATCGGTACCCTTGGAATGATTTTGGGACTCCATTGAGCCACATAGGAGTGATAGTTACACTTTATATTAATTATTTTAATATAAGGACAAAAATAACATAAACATGGATCGTTTTACTAAAACAATTTTTATATGGGGTTATATAAGTTATATATTAGACTATAAATATTTTTTGGAATTATAAAACAATTTCCTATATCATGTTATTTTATTTATAATTTTTATACTTTAAATAAAAAAATTTAATTAAGACACAATTGTGATTTTGTAATAGCTTCATTAATAAATGATTCAAATAAATGATATAATGAATATTAAAATAAATTTATTTTGAACCCTTTTATGGAATGAATTTTTTTTATAGATTATTATTACTTGTTATATTTTAATTAATGATCTTTTTTGAAACAAATCTTGTTGGTAAGAATTTTTTAAAAATTCATGATTTGAATAGTAATAAAATTATTATAAAAGAGTTTTTAAGTCTATAAATATTTTATTAAATGATGAAATAGTCCTAAAAATATACAATTCATCCAGATAAAGTATATGTTGTAAATAATGTCATTAATTTTCCATTTTGTGACTCTTGGTATTTTATAGTAGTATTAATATGTAAGAGGACATCATAAAAGTAATATATGATATCAAAGGGTTAAATAAAAAATATAGGTATTAAATAATATAAAAAAACTATATAATTGTTATTAGATGATTTTATTTCGAATTATATACACCTTATCATAGAATTAAATATGTTTTTGTCTTTTAGGAACCAAAAATCAATATATAATAATTTAATATTTTCAAACATTCCTAAATAGTCCCTCCTCGCCCTTATAAAAATCTATCACCTATAACAGTTAATGTCACCTCTCAAGCCCTCCTTCCTCATTCAAACTCAGCCTATTTAAGCTTTAAAGATCCTTTTATTCCTCTTACAATCCTTTCCTTAGGCAAAAAATCACTTCAATAAATCATTTTGGTTTAAACCAAAGGTAGTTACCTGATTTCAAGGTAATGTGTTCCCTCAAGTTCTCTTTTTTTTAATTCTTCACTCCCTATGTTATTATTATTATTTTTTTACATAAAAAATCAGTATCCTCAATATAATTTGTTTTTTATGAGATGAATTAAAACTACACTTACACACACCTCCATCTAATGGATTGGAATATACTTTTTCTACGTACGATGAACTGTTTCCTAAAGAAATGATGATTGTTTGATTATCTCCTACCACCTCTCAAGGTGGCCATTATGATGGAACTATATTTATATGTGATATATATTATATTTATATTTTCTCTATGCTTCTGTATTTTTTATATATATCATACCTTTATGGTTTCCAAATTGGGTAAATATGATAATTTTATTTGAGAAGTGAAGACTACCACCCCCTCAATGTGATATGACTTATGCATGCCAAACTAGGAATGTGTAAAGGATGGAGTTACTGAAATTATATATGATATTACACTAGAATTTTAATATAACTATGTATCATTATTTTTTTCATTCCATTAAATATGAAATGTAAATGAAATTAGTGTTTATGCGTATGTACAACTTACCGTCTCCGTGAATGGTGCATTTCATTTCTTATCTCCAAATGTTATGTATTATTATAAATACATATATATAGTGGATATATATGATAGATATGATATCTAAATCATGAATATGTTTTTAGAGATAATAGAATTAGGACTACAAGGACAAATTTTAATTATAGGATGTTCATTTTTGACTCAAGTACAATATCTCCACAAAACGACCGTTATTTACATAAATGATTATGTAATGTTTATAACATGGTAAAAAGTAATATGAAATGAATAATTAACTTTAAAAATGTTCTTAAGTAGAAATTAAATTTAGTTTATTATTTATATGATTAAATAACAAACGAGTCAATTCGAACATGAGGTAAGGGACATCGTCTCAATCACCTTACAATGATGCATATTTTGATTTATACATGACCTTTATTTATACGGTGTATTAACCCCTTTTACTTTTGATTTAATTAAAAGGGGATATTTTTTTCAATGTACCGATTTACTAAATTACAAATGGAATGTTTCTTTGTTTAACGTACACAGTGAAAATGACCTATCTACCGCTGTGAGTATTATTTGATTTTTGGCTTCCTTAACAATCCATAATCTTTTTAAATGGAAAATAAATACCACATACAATTTTAAATTTTTTGGAATTGAAAATGTGTTTGATAACAGATTGGTTATGTCATTTTATTTAAATGTAATTTTGTTATTGAAATTTTGAAATGTAATCTTTCCTTTATGTTTTTTATTTGTTATGAATATTTCATGGTAATTAGGCATTGTTTATGTATATAGGTTGTTCCGTGATGAACCTTGTGAGTGTGAACCATAAATTACTCTCCAATTCATTGGGTAATATAATGGAGGTAAATATAACTATTTTTCCAAATATATTTAGGTAATATACTGTTATGGGTATTCTAAATATAACTCCCTACGTTTCTCTGAAAGCTACAAGAAATGTATGTTATGGATTCCCCAAGTTACCTTTATGATTTATGATATCCATTTTTTATTCATAAATCATATGATCTAGTTTGGTATGTTAAATATTGAAAATTATAATTTTATTGACTTGTGTGTATTGATGGAATAGTGTTTTCGTTCATTTTTTATAATCCATAATAATTTTTTATTCTCATCCCATGTTTTTTTGAAATTTTTTTCATAGGACTTAATGATGAATATGGTCAAGGATGGGATCTTGGAAAAGTCGTTTTTTCTAAAATATGGAACTAGACATGAATTTTTTTCATGTGGTTTTATTTTATGAAAACAATGCATACTGAGTAGAGGTGATGACATTGTAATATTTGAGATGTATTGTAATAGTTATGGCCTAATTCTCAAAAAAATATAATCCTAAAAAGATCCCCAATGTGAATTATTAACATAATTTAAGATTATGTATTTTTTAAAGCTGGGTACTTATATATCTCGCTATATAATCATTATAGTATAAATCTATATCCATAAAAAAAAGGATAAACAAATTTCACATCATAGTGATTAATGATAAATTATTTAAATTACCATTTATCATTCAATTAAAATTTTGATTTATCATTTTCCTATAACCCAATCATTTACAGTCATTCGAAAAACCATACCAAGAAAATTTGAAACTATATCAAGTAATCACCCAAAATTCATACCCTGAAAAACATACATAATGACATTAGTCAGTTATTCCCTAATCAATGGTTTTATAAACGTAATGGAATCCATAAGAGAGGTCCTAAAAATTAGATCTGATGAGATTACATGGGATAATTCAATTCATTTTTTAATTAATTTATACACGTGTTATGTTGGAACAATTGAAATACTAAACATACTTCATAATTACATAGACCATATGGTTATGTTTAAAACCACATGACTTTTACTACAGATTAATGTAATCCTTATCAGGGATAAGGCTATTGATGAAGAATGTGTAGAAAATACAAAAAAAAAATAAACCCAGGCCTAATTAGATGAATTTTTAAACAAAACCCAAAAGTGGCCCAATGATTCCACCTCCCAAATGGATAAAAATGTAATAGGAAGGGAAATGAAAATACAAAGATCTATCTGGAATTTATCACATGAATGATACATTTAGAATAGTAAAAAGGATCCCAGAATGTTAGGATTCTTTTCTATGTCACAAGGAGAGTGTTGTACATGAGACAGAATGAAAAATAAATTGAACACTATAAGTAAAACTATTTCTCTAAATAGATCTAAATATTGTATACATTTACTATCTATGTATTACTTTTTAAATTAATTCTATGAAAAATCCTTCTCATTTTTTTAATTTTTATCCCACATGCATTTTATATTATGTGAATTTTCTATATGACTTGTAACAATTTTAATCTCTATACATGTTCATGACATATTTATAGCTAAATATATAGATTATTTAACATGTATAGGGTACATAAATTTTCTACAGACTGTTTTGAACCCATTTTACATAAAATGACCCAAATCACCTCCAATTATTTCAAAGCACAGAAAACCTTCATAAACATATTTAAAACATTAATACAACAGATACATTAATTCATAAAAAATATCCCTATTATTTAGATTAGTTTCTCCAATGAAGGATATTCATATCTGAACATGACTCATCTACAAAGGCTCAAAGACAAATGTAAACCCAAAGAAAGTCACTTAATGAAAAAACTATAATTGGTAAATAACAGAAGAAGATGGGTTCTAAAAATTCTATTATCTTTCTACAAAAAATTGATAATTATAGCTTTGGAAAACCTATAAAATTAACAATTTCAACATCCCAGTCCATGAAATAGTTTTTCTTTTCTTATTAAGAAATAATTCCATAGGTCCTTAATAAATTATCTGAAGGAGGTCAACAAAAGAAGATGTAGTCATCATGCATAACCTCTTTTAATTTTTTTCATTACCAACTTTCCCAAAATATATGGTATTCATCATTAAATAATATATCTAGTTTCATAAATATAAACAAAAATTATCTGGATAATGTAACCATAAATATCCACCCCTAATAAAATAAATGGTAAGTGAACTTATCAATAACATTTATGTGTTTACAACTGCATCCATTTAGCGATAAAATTATTTTTTTCATCTACATATTTCATAGATTGTTATGTTGATGGGATTAAATTATATATGAAATTTATTACAGAATTATTATTCTATAATAATAATATCATATCAATATTGTTTACTTAACGATTTTTTTAAAAATGATAACATCATTCTTTCGTAGATGTTGACTATCACCTCTATGTAGCGATGTGATTAATTTTTCATATATATATTACATATATTGTAAAAAATTATATTTAATGAATAAATGTGGAATATATTATATAATAATAACTCTATAAATTTGAACTGTTATTTTCCATTATTTCATTCAATCCATTATTGGTGAAAGCATTGTTCACGCTTACATATAATTTTCCATCTTAGCGAATGATGTAATTCATTTTTCAATCTCTTAAATTTTGGATGTTCTAGTGTATATAAATGTATATATAAGAATGTATATGTTATTTATATCATGATTAAACTTTTATGGTTTATTTTACCATGACCAATGTACACCTACGAGATCTAGTAAACCATAATTATCATGAAAATGGAATATTTATCTTCCAAAAATGAGGATTTTATTATGTAAATGTTAATAATAGTGCATTGAAATAAAATTATTAAATAATATATGATATTAAAAATAAATAAATGATATAAAACACACTACAATAACATAGATCTATTGCCCATGTTACTGTATTTTTATTATATAGAACCAATCATGTCACGGAGGACCCGTCAATTTTGTATTTTTGATGAACTATATACTAACATGATTCCCATAATATATTATAAATAAAAAATAATAACATAAAAAATTAATTAATCTATCATTGAGACTATTTGTAAAATAATTCTTCATATCATGGGAAAAAGGAAAAATAATTAGTGATATAAAATGCATTGTAAGAGTTGTGTGTATTAATGTCTATCTTGAGTAAATAAGGAATACTCAACATATAAATGTAAATAATGGAAACATGTTGAATTTAATAAATAACAGGAGCATGAAATTCATTCATTGATAATATATATAAATTAATCTCCTAGATAGTAAAAAATAAATTCTCAATGAAGGAATATCATAATATTTAATTTCATTTCCATAGAAATCATGATAAATAAAATGCCAAACAATGATGACATGAAATTTTATTAAATATGTCGGTGTACCCTAGACACACATCTAATTTTTCCAATATATTAGTCACTTGAGACCTATCAATAAATTAAATGGCTATATATAACCAAGACTCAAATTTTCATCATGTCCAATGAATTCATAATCTGTTAAATTATCCATTAATTTTGAATACAATATTTGTTCTCAATAAATAGTCATATAGATTATGAAAATATAGATTTATCTTGGGTTACCATAGTTAATAAAATAATATTATATATAAAACAACCTATGTAGAGACGAGAAATATTTTTTGAAATATGAATATTCATCTTGGATATATATGAAAAATGTAATATATAATGAAAAATGACTAAAAAGTGATGTTTAATGTGAAATTTAGTGTACAAAAAAATAACAAGAGATAATATATAAATTTGAATTCATTAGAAATAATAGTTTTTAGATAAATTCTTATTTTTTGGGAAATAAAGTAAAATTTATTAAAATAATATTTATTTAATTTTTTTGTAAACCATTGTGAACTTAGTGAATAATATATATAGAGGAAAAATGTTAAGTCATAAAAAAATCAATTAAATATTTATGCTTTAAAAAATTTTACTTCCAAAATTTTGAAACTAATTCGAGAATAGAAAAATTTAGAAAAATGTAAAGAGATTTCATTTTATCCCTTGAAAATATAACGATAGATTAAAATTTCATTTGAGTAAATAAAATTTAATTTCTAATTGTCATTTTGGATATTCATGAAATTGAATAAAAGTATACTAGATCAAATAATAAATAAGATAAGCTTTTATTTTAAACATTTCCTTTTGTGATTCAAGTTACAAAAAGAGAAAATATTTGAAGAAAATATGGAAACTACATAAAAGATTAAAATATTATATAATATTAAATCACTATGAATAAATGGATATCAATTTTTAATTCCTTAAAGTTAATGTTTATATACAACATAAAAATCAATATGTTCATAATAAAAATTATGTCTCTTTGGATTGGTAATTGAGATTAAATCCTTTAACATAATGAAATTATTAAAGTAATAAATGATAAATTTAGTGATTATGAGTAAATACATAATCTCAAATAATATAAGTTTAAATATAAATAAATAAATAAATTCTCCTTTCAAAAATAATTTTGTCTAATATAGTCAATTAATATGTGATTAATCCCACTGAAAAGAGACTGAGTTAAAATGCCACTTACCTCATCTTTGTTATAGTTGAGGGTTCTATAACCTCCATTATAATAAATTTTAATGTTTTTAACATAAATAACATTACCATATTAATTTATATAATATATTATATGTTATATTTGTGACATTTTATTATTATTTTGTGGTCAATATTTTATTATTTTCAATTTTCTGGTGTTAATTAAATTTTTTATGTTGAATGTTTTTTCTCAATTTTCAGAAAACTAGATTCCAATATTGAAAAAAATATATTCAGGATATAATTAATATATATTAAATATATTGAAATTTTTAATCATTTATAAAATATAGTGAAATAAATTTTTTTTCTCCTTTATGAAAGAATATTGGACATATGTATACATGAAAATTGATTTCATTTTTCCATGGATTGAATGAATGAAGGATAAAAAATAGAAATCAATTATATTATAATTTTCATATTACATATATGTTTTATATATATTAAATCTATCATTATTAATAATAAAATGATGTAGGAAAGAAAAAAATGGATCACATCACTTCGTGGTGGTTGCAGTCTACACAAAAGCATGAAAAAGTTATTTTTCTCGAATGGATAAGAACGTAAGCTGATATATATAAATCTATATTTTTAGAAACATAAATACTTCATAAATATTATATATCTTCATAGTTCATTCAGAATAACCATCAACACAATCTAGTGATGAAAATCAAATTATACTACTATGTGGAGATTGTAACCCATTTATACTTATGGGAAAGGTTCTAAAAATTCTTACGAAAGAAAAGAGATAGAAATTTTATGTAACATTATCATAATAAAAGTTAAATATATTTATAATATTGGATATCATATTTTATAATATTTAAAACATGGTAAGAGGATTTATAAAAATTAATGATCTTTAAGGAGTCGTTAATGAATATTAATTTGTTTTTGGAAGACATCAATTATATTTCCTCTTAGGGGACATGTGGTTGGTTATTTACGGATAAATTTATAAATATAACATTGATAAGGGTGTCTTAAAGAAAATGAACATTTTTTTGTCTAGATAGGTTCTTCAAGGGGTGTAAAGGAATGATAGAATGGGTTATCATTTATATGGGGGTAAGGGATTTCCTTGAATTTTTTAAATACTTAAATGAATAAATAATTTTTTATTGTTAAATGGATCCATGTTGAATTAAATTAAATTTAAGATGATGATGAGCCTTAATCCTCTCATCTAGTAATTCATAGAATTTTTTGGTAATGTATTATATTATCAATTATTTTTATCACGTATTAATCTATTTGACAATTATTGAAATATTAATATTTTCCCACATTTAGTTTTAAATAATTGTACCATTATAGTACAAACGACCCTTAAATTGACCACATATATTTTATATTAAATTCACATGTCCTAAAATTAGATTTATATTGATTTTAAACCCTTAATTAAATACTGTTTAATATAAAATATCATATTTATAATTTTTGACACTATTTATTTAATTTGATATTATATACACCATTGATATTGATGATATCTAATATAAACCATTAAAACATACCTAAAATGTCACATGTATTTATAAATTTTTTCAAAAATATTATGTATCCAAAAAATTTTACTATTTACTTTATTAAAATAATTAGTTATATTATTAAATTAATTAAATATATACTCTTTTGGTGTTGTGTTAGAATTTTAGTCATTTATTCAGTCACTATAAATAATAAATAATTTCCGATGACTAAATAAATAATATTACCATTCATAAATTGATTTATAACTGAATATAATTTATTTTTAACTGTTTCACAAAATATTATAGATATTAAATTCAAGAGAATTTAAATTTGTACGTTATCTATTAAATAAATTTTATAAAGGTCCATATCAATTTTATACTGAAACAACTACCAACTCTTGAGTTTGGATTGTCATAGAAGAACTAAGATAATCAAATGGAGTAATATAAAGCTTTGACATATTTTAACTGACTTATAAAATTATTTTTAACCTTAATAACCTAATTTTCCCATTAAATATGTGACATATTTTATCATGGTCAATATTTATAATCTAAAAAAAATGTGATATCTGTAAAAGTATTTGAGATCTGTAATTACAATAAAAAAATCCATTTCATAAAATTAAACCGGTAGAAGTGCAAGAGGTTAGATAAAATAAAATCTCAAAAAATAAAATGAAAACTCATTTTCTAAAAAATAACATTGTAATTCGAAAAACTGAACATATTCTAAAAAATTTCATAATTACTATTAAAATGTAATTAATTAGACTATTAATAAACAATGGAGTCCAATTTTAATTTAATTTTGATTTAAATTCATTATGGGTATTTTTTAAAACTATATAAAATGATAGTTTGAAAAAATAATTATTTTTACTATTCCCTGAAACATCATTCCAATCAAAAAAAATCTAATAATGTTAACCATCAATAATATTTAAATAATTATTTCAAAAATAATAAAAAAATTATCATAATAATAGTTTAATTTATTTGTAAAATTTAATTAAAATCATTTATGTGTACATAGAAATATAAAAATAATCTATTAAAAGGAAATCATATTATCAAAAATAAAGATGATACATTATATGAATATTAAATATAAATATAATAAATTTAATATTATTTTTGGTGAGTTTAATTTGTTTTTGAATAAAGTTGATCGTGAGGAAAGGTATTTTCACCTCAATGTTGGTTGTTTGACGAATATATTATATTCCACACTTTTTTAATGTGCATATACTACCCATTAATGTATTTAATGTTTTTATTAATGAAAATTATGTGGACGTAGAGATAAATATAAGTATATCTATATAAATGGGTTTTTCTTGTAATTTCTCCATACGTCAAAGGATTTATGTTTCAATGTTATTTTAATTGGGACGATTTATAATTGAGTATCCATTAAAAGAGATTATATTTTCTTAATAAATAAGTTTTATTTTCATATAAATGTGTAATATATTATGAATAAATGTTTACTTTAGTTTTCCTCCCTGTATATAATCATGATAATTATGATATCTTTTTATGGAGTACTACATTATTTTTTTCTAGGTACAAAATAAATTTTATTCCATATAATATTTTTATGATTTTTTAAATGTTTTTATATTATCCTATAATTTTTTTAAAACAAATTATATTCTACAATGATTTTCTTAAATTCATTTTTCTGATAATTTATTTTCATACAAATAATTTAACTCAAATTAATTAGAAAAATTTCAATGAGGTACATTTAAAGATATAATTAAAATAAGAAAGGAATCTTGGTTTTAAGAGACATGACATGAATGCAATTTTTAGCCACCATAACCACTCTGTGATTTTCTGATTAATTTAAAATTTTATAAATTATCTTCATAGATAATGTTTTCCTTAATAATTTGGTAATTTTTATATATTAATATTTCATATCAAAATAAAATTTTATTTATATTTAGTGAAATTAAAATTATCATTCAAATAATTTTTTAATCAATGATAAAATGTTCAGATATTATAAATAATCATATGGGATATAATCCAATGACACTATATTTATAATTTTCTTATATATTTTACGGTTATAATGATGACATATCTATGAAAGCAAATATATGTCAACGGGTTAAATTTTGAGGAATGTTTTTTTGATATTGTGGAATGTATATTACTGGAATTAGGATTATGTTTTGTGTTAGATAAAAAATATATTATAATATCCCAGGTAAGGAAATAATAATAAATTTTTCATATTTATTAATATTTGAGAATAAAATATTTATTTTACTTTAAAGGGGTTGTTATTTTTGATAGCGTACCTGATACACAACAACGGGTTTCTTTGAAATCGTACGTTACACACAAATAATATAATATTATTATTTTAAATGGTAGTTAAATCTCATCCATTTTATTGGATGGAATGAAGAAAACTAACTAAAATATTATTATAAATGAATTTTAAATGTTTTTACATTTATCCAATAAAATGTAGATGCTTAAATTGTGAATGGATCTAATTTTAAGCATAATTTACATTTAAAGGTCGATTTACAGCCTTTTAATGGTGAACCCTCTTTAATTCTAGTTTTGGTCATTTTTATATGTTCTAATTGACAAAATGAAATCCTTCTTTAAAATGGGGACATCAAAATTTACTTTGTACAAATTTTTGGAATTTTTCCAAAAAAGTTCCTTTTTAATGAATAGTGAAAATGTTGTATTTTAATTCAAAACTACATTTGATTCTAATTTATTTATATGGTTAGATTATATTTTTAATTAGTTTTAAATTGTAATTATAATATATCTATTTCATTTAATCCAATTTTTTGTCATTGAAATTAATTTCACTTCGAGAGTGGACATAAACAAGTGTCAATCTTTTGATTGTTATTGTTTCTTAAAAACATGGTATTTGTTTTAACAATGGGAATTGATTTTAAATTAATTAATTCCATTTATACGTTTTTAATTTAGTAAAATAGAAATCATTTTTTTATTATATATATCCTGTAAATATTAGGATGTATTTTTGGTATATTTCTGAAAAACTTCAATTTTTGATTAATAGTGAAACCACTTAAGAAGTTGTTAAAAAACTAACATTTTTCATTTAAATGAAATTTTACCACTTATGTGAATTCAATTTCAAAAATTTGACAAACATGGTTGTTATAAAGAATTAAAATTTGGGTCAATAAGATAAAAATAATTTTTGTGAATAGTAACTTTGACTTTTATTTACCACGGTTAAAGGTAAATATGGTAATTCAATGTAAAAAGTGTATTATAATAATTCAAAATTTCCTTAACACTTGTCCAAACCATATTGGTTGAGTCATTAACGACCATAGCCATATTTACGTCTATTTTTGGACCCAATTGTACTACAATGGAGTCATAATGACAAATTAGATTAATTAACTTAATGTAAAGGCAAAATAACAAAATAAAATATCTTTTTGTAAATTAATTTTTATATTGTGTTATATAACATATATTTTACACATTAAATATTAATCATAAATCTAAAATTATTTCCTATATCATGGTATTTTTTTATAATTTTTAGAAATCAAATAGTTTAAATTATTTATGACACAATAATGATGCAATATTTACCTCATTAAAAATCATTTAAATAAATGAGATTATAATGATTAAAATTTTATCCAAAACATGTAAAATTCCAATTGGATGATTTTATTTGGACAATGAGTCATCTTATTTTGACTATAATTATTTTTGGACCTTTTGAAACTGAATATAATTATATAATAAAATAATATTTTCAGACATTACTAAAGAGCCCCTCCTCCCCCTTATAAAAGGAGACCACATCTAACCAATTACTCACACCTATCAAGCCATTAGGCTCATCAAACCTCTTCCCAATTAAGCTCCATACATGCCTATTCTCCTCCTATAAGCCTTACCTTATGCATAAGGCACATCAATAAGTCCATTGGTTCAATCAAAAGGGAGTTACCCAAATTAAAGGTAACAATTTCTCTTAAAATTGTTTTATTTTATTTTACATCCCCAACACCTAAACTCTTTTTATTCCATTTTTTGTAACAAAAAAAGTATCCTAAATATATTAGGATGTTTATATGAGAAGTATTCGAACTAAACTTACACAAACCTCCATCTAATGGATGAAGAACATAAGGTTTCTGTTAGTGGAAAACTAACACCTCACGAAACGATGATTGTTCAAATATCTCCAACCGCTACTCATGGTGGCCATTATGATGGAACTGTATTTATATATGATATATATTATGTTTATGATTTATTTATGCTTCAATACTTTCCATTTATATAATACCTTTACGGTTTCCATTATGGGTAAATGTGACAATTTCGTTTGAGAAAGTGCGAACTACCACCCCCTCAAAGTGATATGACTCGTTAATGCCATATGTGGGACATATAAAGTATGGAGTTAATGATATTATATATGATATTATATATTAAATTATACTAGAATTATAATATACCTATGTATCATTATATTATAATTCCATTAAAATAAGAAATAGAAATGAAAGTAGCGTTCATGCGTACGTACGGCTTACTATCGCCATGAATGGTTCATTTTATTTCATGCCTCTAAATGTTATGTACTATTATAAATACATTTATATGATCGATATATATGATACATATGATATCCATATAATGAATATCATTCTGGGTATAATGATCCTTTGACCGCCTGGACAATATCTAATTATAAGAAGTTCATTTTTACTCAAGTACCAAATATCGGCAAAACGAACATTTTTAACTTAAATGATTAAATAATGTTTATAAAATTTTAATGAGTGATATAAAGAGGAATAAAAAACATGAAAAATGTTCTTATGAAAGTATAAATATAATTTAATTTATTATATAGGAGATTAAAGAAAAATCAAGTCACGTCGGACACGAGGTAAGGGACTTCATCTCAATATCCTTTCATTGAGGAATATTTTGTTTTAATACACAACTTTCATTAATACGCTGTATAAAAACCCTTTACATTTAAAAGAGAATATTTTTCTACGAAGTATTTTACTAAATGAAAAAATGGAATGTTTCTTTTAACATAAGTGGTGACAACGACCTTTTCCACCGCCGCGTGTATTATTTGATCTTTGGCTTCCTCAACATGCCATGATGTTTTTAAAATAAAACAAATACCATATACTCATTCATGTATCTTTGTATTGAAAATGTTTTTGATAATGGATTTGTTATTTCAATATATTTAAGTGAGATATTGTGATTTAAATGTGGAAATGTTTTCTTTCCTTTATAATTGGTTTATGTCTTATGATTTTATAATGGTACATAGATATTTGATAGGTGGGAAAGTGATAAACCAAATGATTGGTGGTGCCATTAATACCAGGATGGGTGGTTACGTTATAAACTTCAATGCATTGGGTGTTTAAGTCGGCCATATGGCTATTCCATTTAGTGATATGTGTGGAATTCAATGGTATGGTTATTCATTTTAAGTATGTTTCTGTCCGAAGATACCTTTTTATATTATGTGTTCCTTATATGGGTTTTATGGTAATATTTTTGTTACAAAAGGGTATGTAATTATCTTTTATTCAGTGAATAGTATTTACTACTTCATAAAGGTGAAACGTATTACTTATGATAAAGTATTCATGTTTTACCTATTATTTTGAAAAAACTAATAGTTTTCCTTCTTTGGGTATCCCATATTGAACTTTTTATTCTCATCCCATGTTTTTGAAAAAATTTTCACAGGACCTAATGTGGAATAGGTTCAAGGATGTGATAAAGGAAGATTCATGCTATCTTAAACACGGAACTAGACATTAATCTTTTTTTTCATGAGTTAATGTTTTGTAAAAAAATAGAAACTGTTTAGAAGTGTCTTCTTTGTAATCTTTTGAGATTTAATACTTATGTCATAATTCTCTAAAACTATAAACCTGAAAAGATCCTCAATGTGAATTATTCATTTAATTCAATAGTATGTATGGTATAAGGCTGGGTTCTTATAGTTGGTATCAGAGGTAAGTTTAGAGAACATTAGGAGTTATGGTATTGTTAAATAAATGTCCATAAAGTAATTTATGATAATATTTAAATCATATAGAATTTGCAGATAAACATGTTGCTTCGTATAAAATATTTCTATGTTCATAATGGTTTTCTGCAGAGGAAAGAGGGAAACTATGTTGGGATGACATCAAGAGGATGAAAAACATCCAAATAAGCAACCTGAGATGGTCGGAATCGGAACAGAACCGTTTTTTATAGTGATGGCATAGTTGACTCAGGATATAAATGGTGGTTGTATCCATGCACGAGATCATCCAGATCAACCATAGAGGAACATGTCAGTAGTGTAACATTTCATGAGGCAATATCCCCCATCATTCAGAGGATCATCTGACCCGGTGCTAGCTGAAGGGTGGATTAAATCACTAGAAAAGATTTTTGATGTCATGGGATGTTCAGAACATCAAAAGGTTAGTCTCGCTATTTACTATTTTGAAGGTGAATTTGATTAGTGGTGGTCAATGGTGAAATATATCAACGATAGTGAGGAGATTGATGCTCTTGATTGGGTTGAATTCAAAGGTATGTTTCTTGAAAAATATTTTCCTATGGTGGTTCGTCTTAGTATGGAAAAACAATTCAAGACTTAAGTCAGTAGGATGACTCAATGGCTACTTATGAAGCAAAGGTCACTCAACTGGAAAGGTATGCACCCAATTTCATTCAAGATCTTGATATTAAGATAAAAAAAAAATTACTCAGCACTAAAGCCATGATATGTATGAGTGTTAACCTCTCGTGAGTTAAAAAGTTTTGAAAAACATGGTCGATGTGCAGAGAAGGTGGAAAATGAGTTTGTATATGATCAAGTGTTCATTGAAAAACATCAGAATAAGATGTCCAGTTTGAAGGAAAAGGGGAAGAATTCATCAAAGAGGCCTGGATGTAAGAAAAATAAATATCCATCTTGTGAGAAGTGTGGTAAAAATCATTCTGAAGAATGTTTATCAAGGTATGGAAAGTGCTTTCGGTGTGGTAAGTCTGTTCATATTGCTCATAACCGTGTGGAAGATAAAAAAGAAGGCAATGAAAAGCCATCAGTATTTTTTTTAAGTGTAACGAAATTGGTCATTATGGAAATGAGTGTCTAGCGAAGAACTCAACTGAGGGAAAGCAGCCAGACTACAAGAAGAAAGGGGTGGTGAAATCCTTCGCAACAACTTCAGCAGATGTTGGGCCATCGAATGAAGTAGTATCAGGTAAACTGTTTTCTTGTTCATATTATTCCAATGTGTTATTTTATTCAGGGTCTACACATAGTTTCATTTTAAGAAGTTTTTTTAGTAAATTTTGAATTCCATCTCAAGATATGAATTTTGAACTAATGGTAAAAACACCTGGAGGAAATTTTCAGACAAAAATAATTTTTAAGAACCTTGTTGTCCTTGTGTGATGAATGAATCTACATGCAGGACATATTGTTTTGCCTCTATTAGAGTTTTCTATTATTTTGGGCATGGATTGGGTTTTTATTTATTATTCTAATATTGACTGCAGATCTAAATAGGTTTATTTTTAGAAAGATTTATAGTTTGTCTACAAGAATGAACCCATTCTTTTGATAACATATCAGGAAGCTGAGAAACTAGTAAAAGATGGAAATGAATGTTACCTTGAACATATTGTTGAAAATAAAAGATTTGTTCAAAATAATGATGTTCCAGTGGTAAATTATTATCTTGATATTTTTCATGATGAGTTTCCTAGTGTAATACATTATCAGTAAGTTGAATTTACTATTGATTTAGTTCCTGATGCTAAGACAATTTCAAAACCCCCTTATCGAATGGCTCAAATTGAACTTGTAGTGTTAAAGAAGCAATTGTAGAAGTTATTATATAATTGTTTAATTCAACCTAGAAAATCACCTTGGGGTGACCCTGTATTGTTTATTAAAAAGAAATATGGTTCAATGATACTTTTCATGGATTATAGAGCATTGTATAACATCACTGTTAAGAATAATTCTCCTTTACCTCATATCAATTATTTGTCTGATCAGCTCCATGGAGCTCAGTATTTCTCAAAGATTGATTTGAGATCATGGTACCATCATTTGAAAGTAAAGGAAGCAAATTTTCTAAAGACCACATTTCATACTAGATATGGCCATTATGAATTTGTAGTTATTCCTTTTGTTTTAACCAATTCAGCTTCTATATTCATGGATCTTATTAATATAATTTTCCATGAGATATTGGATAATTTTGTGGTTTTGTTCATTGATTGTATTTTTGTTTATTCAAAAAGTAAGGGGGACATGAAATTCATTTAAGGGTTGTCTTGCAAACCTTAAAAGAAAAGAAACTATTTGGGAAATTCAGCAAGTGTGAGTTTTGGTTACAACAAATTTCTTTCCTTGGTCACATTGTTTTAAAAATAGCATAACTATTGATCCTACAAAAACAAAATTTGTTGAAGAATGGACAAGACCCACAAATATAACCGAAATTCGTAGTTTTTGTGGTTTGGCAGGTTATTATAGGAGGTTTGATGAAATTTTTTCACGGTTATCTAGTCCAATGACTATGTTGACTAAAAAACGTGTTATGTTCATTTGGACAAAAGAATGTGATTATTATTTTCAGGAATTGAAAAGAAGATTAATGAATGCTCATATTTTGGAACTGCCATCCAGAAATAGTGATTTTGTTATCTACAGTGATGCTTCGTTGAAAGGACTGGGTTGTGTCCAAATACATAATGATCAGGTAATTGCTTATGCTTCAAGTTAGTTGAAATCTCATGAGTTAAATAACCCTGCACTTGATTTGGAATTATCTGCTGTTGTTTTTTACTTTAAAAATTTGGAGGCATCATTTTATTGAGTAAAATGAAAAATATATACTTATTAAAAAAGTTTAAAGTATATATTCACTCAGAATGAATTTATCACGAGACAGAAGAGATTGTTGGAATTTGTCAAAGATTATGATTTCACGATCCATTACCATCTGGGAAAAGAAAATAAAGTTGATTATGCTTTGAGTGGAAAACGTAATTCTTCATTAACCATGTTACATTTAGAACAAGATCCTTTGGTTTTTGATTTGATAAACATTAGAATAGAAGATGTTGGTGAAAGAAATTCTTCAGTTTTGTTTTAGGCATTAGTGAAATCATCTCTATTAGACATAATAATGCATGCATAGAAAGAAGACAGTGAGTTTCAGTAAATGGTAGAGTTGGTTCAAAAGGGTAAGTTTCCTGAATTTAAAATTCATAATGATTGTGTTTTGAGATTTGGAAAGAGATTATGTGTGCTTTTTAATTAATATTCGAATAATGAGTAGTTAGTGATGCTCATAGTTCTCCATTTTCAGTTAATCTTTGCAGTACTAATATGTACAATGATCATTGGGATTATTACTGGTGGGATGGAAGGAAAAGAGATATTGATGATTTTACTGTGAAATGTTTGACTTGTCAGCCGGTTAATATAGACAGATAGTTACCAAAAGGAATGTTTCAGCCTCTACGAGTTCTATAGTGGAAATGGAAAAAATATATTAATGTTATTATTTGTGGGATTACCAAAGTCATCTCGAGGTAATAATGCAATCTGGGTTGTTGTAGATCGATTGACTAAATCTACTCATTTCCTTCCAATTCGGGATACATTGTCTCTGGATTAACTTTCTCGATTGTATGTTAAAGAGATAGTCATGTTGCATGGAGTTCCCATATCCATTGTATCTTATCATTATACCAGGTTTACTTCTAACTTTTTGGAAGTCCTTAAAAAGTAATTGGGTATTGAATTATATTTTAGTATAGTTTTTCATCCTCAATAAGATGCGTAGTCAGAATGAACAATTCAGACATTGGAAGATATGTTGTGTGCTTGGAAGATAGATTACCAGGGAAGTTGGGATCATCATATTTCATTGGTACTATTTTCAAATAATAACAGTTTTCATTCTAGTATATAGATGGCTCCATTTGAGGAATTATATAGAAAGCAATGTTGAACTCTATATTTTTGGGATGAAGTAGGTGAAGGAAGCTGATGGGACCAGAATTGGAAGAAGAGATGGTACATAAAGTTCAGTTGATTCAGAAGCACATGAGAACTGCTCAGAGTAGGTTGAAAATTTATGTAGATAACTGGAAGAAGTATCTTTCTTTTGAGGTAGGTGATCATGTCTTTCTCAAAGTTTCTCTATGAAAAATTATGATGTGTTTTGGTAAGAAGGTAAAGTTGAGTCTGAGGTTCGTTGGACATTATAATATTCTAGAGAAATTTGGATCAGTTGCATAAAAAGTGTCTTTACCTCCATGTTTATCCTAGGTACACAATGTTTTTCATGTTTCGATGGTGAGAAAGTATATGCCATATCCATCTCATTTTTTGAGCCCCGAGGTACTTCAGTTGGAAGAGAATCTCTCTTATGAAGAACAACCATTCCAGATTCTTGACCATATGGAGAAAGTGTTGCTGAATAAAGTAATTCACTAGGTAAAGGTTTTGTGGAAAAACTATGTGCTTGAAGAGGAAACGTGGGAATCTGAAAATGCTATAAGGGATAAATACCCCCTCTTATTTGATAATTGGATAAAATTACAACAATGTAATTTCCAAAAGGGGAAAGGATGTAACATCCTGGGTAAATAAAGAATAATACATTGTTAATATTTATTAATATTTATGAATTACATATTAATTTTACTTTAATGGGGTTTCTATGTTCAATAGCGTACCTGATACGCAACAACGAGTTTCTTTGAAATCTTACATTACACACTAATAATATAATATTATTATTTCAAATGGTTGTAAAATCCTATCCATTGTATTGGAAGGAATGTACAAAACTAACTACAATATGGTTATACATGTCTGTTAAATTTTTGTACATTTATCAAATAAATGTTAGATGCTTAAATTGTGAATGAATCTAATTTTAATCATAATTTACATTAAAAGGTAGATTTACCACCTTTTAATGGTGAACCCACTTTAAATATATTTTGGTCATTTTTATATATTCTAAATGACCAAATAAAATCCTTCATTTAGAATGGGGACATAAAAATTTACTTTCTGTAAATTTTTGGAATTTTTCTGATAAAGTTAATTTTTTATGAATTGTGAAAAATATTGTATTTTAACTCAAAACTGTGATTGAATAAAATTTATTTATATGGTTATATTATCTTTTTAATTGGTTTTAATGTGTAATTATAATATATATGTACCATTTAATCTAATGTTTGTCGTTGGAATTAATTTCACTTTTAGAGTGGCCATAAACAAGTGTCAATGTTTTCATAGTTATTGTTTCTTAAAAACACGCTATTTGTTTTAACAACGAAAAATAATTTTAAATTAATTAATTATATTTATATGTTATTATTTTAGAAAAATAGACATCATTTTCTATTTTGGTATATCAAATAATTCTTAGGCTGAATTTTTGGTATTTTTCTGAAAAACATCAATTTTTGATGAATAGTGAAACCACTTAGTAGTAGTTAAAAAAACACACTTTTTCATTTCAATGAAATTTCACAACTTATGTGAATTTAATTTCAAAAATCCGACATACATGGTTTTTATCATGAAGTAAAATGTGGTTTAATAAAAAAAAATTGTGAATAGTAACTTTTGACTATTATTTAACACAGTTAAAGGTAAATAAGGTATTTCAAGGTAAAAAGAGTATTATAATAATTCAAAATTACATTAAAACATGTCCAAACCATATTCGTTTAGTAATTAACGACCATGAGCATCTCTGGGTCGATTTTGGGACCCCATTGTGCCACTTGGGAGTGATGATGACTATTTATATGATTTAACATGATGTAAAGGGAAAACATACCAATGAAAATATCTTTTAGAAAATTACTTTTTATATGGTGTTATATAAATTATATTTTCAATATATAAATATCCATAATAAATTTAAAAAGATTTCCTAAATCATGGTATTTTTTATTATTTTTGTACGTCAAATAATTTAAATTATTTATGACACAATAAAGATACAGTGTTTACCTCGTTAATAAATCATTTAAATAAATGAGATATTAATTTTTAAAATATTATCCAAAACCTGTCTAGTTCCTTTTGGATGATTTTATTTCGACCACGAGTCATATTAACTTCGACTCTAGTTATTTTTTGGACCCTTTGAAACCGAATATCATTATATAATAAAATAATATTTTCACACATTCCTAAAGAGCCCCTTCTCCCCCTTATAAAAAGAGACCACTTATAACCAATTACTCACATCTCTTAATCCTTTAGGCTCACTAAAACTCTACCCAATTATTCGCCCTACATATCTCTCCTCCTCCTACATTCCTTACCTTAGGCAGAAGGCACTTAAAGAAGTCCTTTGGTTCAAACCAAAGGGAGTTACCCAAAATAATGGTAAAGTTTTCTCTTAAATTGTTTTCTTTTATTTTACATCTCCAACCACTAAACACTTTTTATTAGTTTTTTTTAATAACACCAGTATCCTAAATCTGATAGGATGTTTTTAGTGGAAGAGTTCTAACTACACATACTCACACCTACATCTAATGGATGAATAACATAAGGTTTCTGTGGTTTTAAAACTAACAACTCACGAAACGATGATTCTTCAAATATCTCCAACCCTCTCTCATGCTGGCCATTATGATGGAACTATATTTATATATGATATATATTATGTTTATGCCTTATTTATGATTCTCTATTTTCCATTGATATAATACCTTTATGGTTTCCATTATGGGTAATGGTGATAATTTATTTGAGGAAGTGCGGACTACCACCCTCTCAATGTGCTATGACTCGTTAATGCCATATGTGGGACGTATAAAGGATGGAGTTAATGATATTATATATGATATTATATATGAATTTATATTTGAATTATAATATACCTATGTATCATTATGTTTTAATTCCATTAAAATAAGAAATAAAAAAGAAAGTATCATTCATGTGTACGTACGTCTTACCATCTCCATGAATGGGGCATTTCATTTATTACATCTAAATGAGATGTACTATTATAAATACATTTATATGCTGTATATATATCATATATATGATATCCAAATCATGAATATCATTCTAGATATAATGAAACTTTTATCGCATTAACAATATGTAATTATAAGAAGTCCATTTTTGACACAAGTACCAAATATCGACAAAACGAACATTACTAACTAAAATGATTAAATAATGTTTATAACATGGTAATGAGTGATATAAAAAGGAATAATAAAGTTGAAAAAGGTTCCTAGAATATTGAAATTATCTATAGTTTATTATTCTGGATATTAAAGAATGATCAAGTCATGTCGGACACGAGGTAAGGGACTTCGTCTCAATTTCCTTTCATTGAGGTATATTTTGTTTTAAAACATGACATTCTTTTATATGTTGTATAAACACCCTTGTCATTTCAAAGGGATTCTTTTTCTTCAAATAATTTTACTATAAAACAAAAAGGATTGTTTCTTTGAACGTAAACGGTGACAATAACCTTTTCCACCACGGTGAGTGTTATTTGATCTTTGGCTTCCACAACAAGACATAATGTTTTTAAAAGAAAATAAATACCATATAATCTTTTATGTATTTTGGTATTGAAAATGGATTTGATAATGGATTTGTTATGTAAATATATTTAAGTGATATATTGTGATTGAAATGTGGAAATTTTTTCTTTCCTTTATAATTGTTTTATGTCTTGTGATTTTATAATGGTACTTGGACATTGGACTGGTGGTTATGTGATAAACCAAATGATGGGTGGTGCGGTGAATACCAAGATGGGTGGTTACATTATAACCTCCAATTCATTGGGTATGGAATTCAGCCATATGGCTATTCCATTTGGTGATATGTGTGAAAGTCGACCGTATGGTTATTCTATTTAATTATGTTTATATCCCAATATACCTTATAATATTATTTTTTCTTTATATGGGTTTTATGGTAATATTTTGGTTATAAAAGGGTAAGTAATGATATTTTATTCAGTGAAGAGTATTTACTACTTTATAAAGGTGAAAAGTATTACTTATGATAAAGTATTCATGGTTTACCTATTGTTTTGAAAAACTAATTGTATTCCTTCGTTGTGTATCCCTTTTTGAGCTTTTTATACTCATCCCAAGTTTTTGAAATGTTTATCATAGGACATAATGTGGAATAGGGTCAAGTTTTTGATCATGGAAAAGTCATGTTGTCTTAAACATGGAACTAGACATGACTCTTTTTTTCAAGAGTTAGTGTTTTGTAAAAAAATTGAAACTATGTATAAGTGTATACTTTGAAATATTTTGAGATGTAATAGTTATGTCCTAATTCTCTAAAAAATTAAACTGGAAATGATACTCAATGTGAATTATTCATTTAATTCAATATTATGTATGGTTTAAGTCCGGGTCCTTATATATATAGTCAAATATTGCATTGGGTAAAGAATTAAGTTATATGAGGTCAATGTGCACGTGATATGTTATCCCATTCCCTAAAAAGAGAGTGTGTGATTGAAGTAGACACACATATAGTAATTCCAATACTTAAATGTTATTAATGTCATGGTGGGTTTCTTGAAAATAAGATCTATATGATTATGATTATAATATAAATCTTTCACTATTTTATGGCATGATCTTATTATATTCTCCGGTTCTTAGGATTTAAACTCAATAATTTTCTTATGATTTATTTATTATTTTCATTAATGATCCTTACCATGCGTCAGGTTATGATATATGTGTGAATGGGTATTTTTTTAATGGTGAATTTAATGTTCCAATAAACCATATAAAAATGTCATTTTTAAATGAACATTGTTATCTCTAAAAATTAAATTCATTGAGCATATGATCCCACCCTTTGTTATGTTTTTGTTTCACCATTATATATGATTTTACCAAGAAGTGTTATATCTTTGATGAAATATGTGGGAGAAAATATAGATAGATTATGAATTAGATATTTTCCTATCTCAGATTCAAAATATAGTAAACATTTATAGTTCTGGAATGGATTGTAATTTAATTTACTTAATTATTCTCTAATAGTATGTAATACTTTTGTATGAAAATAATAGGTCTCAGTAAATTGAATCATAGAATGTTATAGTTACAGTTATAAACATGGATGAGAATAATTAAGTGAAATACATTGGATAGTCCTTTATATGGAATAAAATCATGTGATAATGTAATTAATGGAGTGTCTTTCCCCTAAAAATATTTGTTTCTTTTAACATCAAGTAGATACTATTTTTTCATAGATTTATCAAGGTGTTATAATATCTAAATGAGTTAGTTGAGTATAAATCATTAATCATTGTTTGGGAAAGGTGATTTTTCCTATACTATGAAACTAGTTTGAGACTCCTGAGTGATATTCTTGGGTTAATTCAAATTTTACTTATATACCATTATGAAATATCATAATATATAAAAATTAAGGATGACTAAGAATACTCAAAATTTTACAAATATTATAATGATGGATTGAGGGTTTATACATTTGGGAAATGATATATCATGATCTATCACTATGATTATTATTATTCACACACTGACTTTTTTTAGATAATTGATAGAATTGGGAGGATTATTTTTATACCTAGAGAATTTTATTTTATTTTTCAAGGAAAAAAATTTCTTGAAAATCAAGTGTTATATGAAAAAAATGAGTTTTAATGAACTGTAAAATGAAATTATTATTATTATTATGTAAATAAGACCATTATAACTATAATGACCCCATCTTAACATACATATACATTACATCATTTTTTTGGAATACACAAACAAAAGCTCAAAGACTGTAATAGTTTATTGACATTGGAAGCATGGAATAGAAACTAATAGTATGGTGAAATATCATTAATGTTTCCCATGATTAGTTTCCCATTTAGTAAACCTATATAAAACCATTCATTAAAACCTTGGGAAAATACTACATAAGAAAAGGGTAAAATCATAGGGTCACTTTGGTTAAAAAGGGATATATATATATAAGAATAACTGTGAACATAAGGGTCTGATACATGAGAGTATAATTAAATGATCATAACATCCATAAACAAAATCATAAAAATGAATCATGGAATAAAGATTATATGCTTATAAGAAAAGAATTATAACTGAATCAAGATCAAAATTAATGAAATCATAATATAATAATCAGACATGAAATTATTGCATAAAAATGTAAGATTATTCTCAATAAGTCACAGATAATTTCCAAAAAAACATATCACAAACCATCATTGGTATTATATATATTGGGTGGGACACACCATCATCCCATGTCTCAGTACTTTCCATATAAGGTATCAGGTTTCTCCATCTTACCATAATATATTTGGTTACCCAATCTTCCCATAGTGGATCAAGTTTCCCCATCTTCCCATAGTGTATTGGGGTTCCCCATCATCCTATTATGGATTGGGTTTCCCTATGTTCACATAATGTATTGGGTTTCTACATCTTCTATAAGGCCTCAGCCTTAATCATTATAAAATCCTGAGTTTTAGAAAGGAATTTAATTTCATTCACATTGAGGATTTTTTAAGGTTTAGATTATTAGAGAATTTGACCATACCTATTACTTATCAAAAAAAATAAGCATAAAAATAGACCACTTTCAAATATTATACTATTTTCACCAAAGTAAACCCTTTCAAAATATATAATGATTTATCTTAGAGAACCATCCTCAATTATTTAATATTTTCTTCTTCAATATTATTACCAATATTATGATCCATGAAAAACAATTTAAAACATGGTATGAGAATAAAATTCTTACTGAGGGATACACTATGAATGAAAACTATTTCCCTTGTGAGAACATGTAATCTATAAATAATTTATCATAATGAAATACTTTTCACCTTTATGAAGTAGTAAATAATATTCACTGAATAGAAGATCATTGAGTACACTTTTGGAAACCAAAAGATTACAAGAATACCCATAGGAAGAAACATATAACATATAAAGGTAACATCGGATATTATCATACATATATAGAATAACCATACATCCAACATTCACACATATCAATAAGTGGAACATTTGTATGGTCTATTTCCATAACAAATGAATTGGAGGTTTTGAAAAAACCACTCATCCTTGGTTTTTCACAGAACAACTCATATTTGGATTATAACATAACAATATTTATTTGTTATACCACCTAGAAACCCATCAAATTTCAAATAACCATTATAAAATCATAAAACCTAAAATATTTAAATTTTCTATATTTCACTCATAAAATTTGAAAAAAAAATATTTATTTCAAGATATTGATATAATCAAATCATTATAAAAACTATTTTCAATACCAAAATATGAAAAATGAGAATAAGGCATTTTTTTCCTTTTTAAAACATTAAGAGTTAATGAATAATCCAAATATCAAATAATGGTTACAGCAGCGGAGAAGTCTTTTTCACAACATATGTTAAAAAATATTCTTTTTGTGATTTTGTAAATGATGTAAAATTATTCATATAAAAAAGATTCATTTTTAAAACCATTTAAAGAAATTCCAAATAGATGTAAAATTTTATGTATAATCCTATTATATCTATATTAATAAATATGTAAATTAATATCATGAATAAAAAGATTGGATAATTAAATCATTAAATGTTCAAGGATTCTCATACAACTTGGAACATTTAAATCATAATCTACACAATTTAATATATTTAAAAAAATTATATAACATTATAATAGATAAAATATGAATTTTAAAGGCCATATTTTTTTGTATATATAATTTATAAAAGAAAATAGGTTCATATTATCAAGAAAAGCCTCAATAAAAGGAGATTGAGATGATATCCCTTACCCTAATTCTAACTCGTCATGTACAATCATTATCAACCTGAAAAATAAAAATATTTCCATATATACCTTATTGAGAACCTTTTTCATTTTAATTATTCCTTTTTGTCACCTATTACCATGTTCTAAAAATTACATTATACATTAAATTCATATCAGACGTTTTGTCGATATTTTATAAATGAGTCAAAAATGAACATGGACTGATGTCAATAGTCATTGTGGTCAAAAGTCCATCATTTACAAAATGACATATTAATCACTTTTATATATCAATTATACTTTTAAATCCATTAATTAAATATGGATATAAAAATTAATAACATTGTAATATTGGTGACGGTAAGTTGTACGTATGCATGGGTAGAATATCAATTTTTTATTTATCATTATAGAAATAAGTTAATTATTATATTACCTTTTCAGAATTATAATTTTTTTTAAAATCATAATAATCATTTAAATATACTTATATATAATTAAGGTGATGTTGTGAATAAAATTGATTCAAATCACTTCATGAATTTGATTGTTCGGACGTACGCATTTACGATGTTATCATTTTAATGTTCATGGAAGGATAAAACCTTATTAAAATATTTTTATTTTAAAATGATAAATATTTCATTAATCTAATAATGAAATATTTATTCCATAATTATAACCATTCTTGATAGATGGTAATGAAAAAAAACTATATCAGTTCACGGGTCGGTAGACTATTGTAAACCAGAAAGAAATGTTCACTTCCCATTTGATGGAATTTGAGATGGATTTTGTTGATGATATTACAATAATAAATTCTTAGAATGTTCTGGATTTTGTATTTATTATTTCATCTAAGAAAAATAATATTTAATTTATCTGGAATAAGAAATTAAAAAACACATAAATATTACACCTCTTCTTTAGTTGATCACCACCGAGGAACACCTTAACACTTATAGGAAGGGTATTATACCTCAAATAAGGTCTAAATAATGTTGTTTGGATTCTATTAATAGGTTTAGGAAGATATTTTCCAAACCCAAAGTCTTTGGAGGTGTGAGTATTTTATAATATTTTCTATATATTTAATGGAGAGGAGAGGGGCACCCTATGAAACTCATAAAATATTAATTTAATATAAATTCAATTTCGTTTTCAAATGGTCCCAAAATCACTTATTTTGCAGAAAATATGATTTTTCTCAAATAACTATCATCAAATTTAAATTATACAAGCCATTAATATTTTTTAATCCTTATCATTTTGGTTTAACTCTTATTATACCCATTGTAATATTACCATTATATTTTGTTATTAATACTTTGTGGGATAATTTAACTACCATAACATGTAAATGGACCAAGAAAAGTTCAATTAATGAAATATACAAAATTATACTAAACATTTTTTTAAATCATATAATTTTATTAATTTTATATCATTTAATAATATATTTCATATTTAAAAATTCCAAAAGTGTCAATTCTAACACTATTCAGTACTTGGATTCTAAAAAAATCATAACAGAAATATGAGTTCCAAAAAACTCTTTTAGATAATCCCAAACATTTCACATAGTTCCATAAAATTCATTGATGTAATAAATTATTCTATATAATATTTATCATAATAATTATAATATCATTTATTTGATACATCCATTAATTACGAAATTACTACAACATATGTCTATCATAGTTAAATTTTATTATTTAATTTCCAAAAATTATAAATAAATTATCCTGGATTATTTATTCTTTTTATAGTTCCAATTATAATTTATAGTCAAGTATATCTATAATATAACAAAATATGAAAAAAAAATTAGTTAAGATAAACATGATTATGAAATTTTAAATAAAATGTTTATAAATGTCATAATTGAATACATGTGTCTCTATGTGGTCCTAAAATTGACCCATGTATGATCATGGTTGGTATAAAATCATAAAATTTAATAAGGACATGTTTTAGGGTAGTTTTAAATTATTATAATTTAATTTTTACCTTTATTTATCAAATTTATCTTTAACTATGGTAATAACATTTCTTAACAAAGATACTAATTATATTGTCCATAAATAATATGAAATTAATAAAATAATTTGGACATAATGATTTAAAATATTTAATACATTTCATCAAATTCAAAAAATATAACTTTCATATATTAATTTAAAAATATTCCCCTTTCTCAAAACTAGAAAACAGGTTTCTTAAAATAAAAACCCACCGAATGATTGACGTGTGTTTATATCTAATTTCGATGAAAAATTTCATCGAATGAAAAAATTTGGATTAAATTATAAAAAATTAATTTAATCATATATTAAAACCAATAAAAATTACAATATAACTATATAAATAAGTTAAATAAGAAGTAGTTTTTAATTAAAATACAATATTTTTCACAATTCATTAATATATAAATTTAATCAGAAAATTATCTAAAATTCAACAAAATTAAAATTATTATGTATCTCTCCTAATTAAGTTTTTTATTTTTTCAAATATAACTTATTAAATTTTCAAAAACAGGATTTGAAAATTGTTTTCCATCAAAAGGCTGTAAAATTATTATTTTTTTTGAAAAATGTGTCTTTTATCCAAAAAATTGAATTTTTCTTATATCATGTCTATAAAAAAAATTATATGAATTTTAAACACTACATTGAAAATATTAAACCAATATTTAATTAATAAAATACATAAATAATGATTTTATTATTTTAAAAATTCACTTATTTTCATTTAAACAGTTTAATCGAAAATCATTTAATTTTACGTAAAAATAGTATTATTTTAATTTATAACAAATTCTTCCCAAAATAATTTATTATATATCTAGGTAAATAATATTTTCATAAATAATGTTAAAATTTTTATTCCCACCATTTTAACAGCTTGGTAGTAAGGTAACATAATTATATTTAGTTGTTTGCTTAATTTCGATGTGGTGTATTATGTATGTTATCGAATATATTGTCTCATTTTAAAAAATCTAGATGATACGTCTTCTATATAAGACCAATCACATATGAATTATCCCCATAATAATCACAATATATATATATTTAACTTTACACAATTTATCTAAGGGATATATTGGTCCAAGCTGTTACATTTTAAAATCATGCATACATATGCCATGGGTAAATAAAATATGAATCATATCATGACCATTAAAAAAATATTTGTTTCATAATAATAATTTCATAAACCACAAAAATATATTTTTATAATATAAATTTTATTTTATAATTTCTTATGGAAAATAGATTGGTCTCATAATCATTTAATGAAATCATAACCTATGGAAATAATCAAGTTTCAAAATCATATGACTCATGGAAGATATATGGATTACATAAACATCATTCCATCAATTAATAAATCATTTAATAAAAAATATGAATATAATTATTGGATAATATCCCCAGTAAATCTTAAATTATTAAAATTATACCATTTTATATAGACATGGGTTTTGAGAGAATATATTGAACATTTATTATGAGAAATATCATTTTTTAAATAATTTTAATCAAACCATTTCACGATACCAATTCAAATAAAAAATAATTACAATTTGTTTCTAAAACAATTATAGAGGAAAATTAATTTTCCTCTTTTTTCAAATAAAATACAGGATTATAGTGACCTTTTCCAATGAAAATGGCTTTGGAATCATATAATGGATGCTTGATAAACATTTTAAACAATTTTTCATTGAAAATGATTTGAAAAAATATATATAAATCATGAAAACTTTTTGAAACAAAATAATTGAAAATTTATAAAAGATGACTAAAAATATATAAATCAAATTTTGAAAACCATTTTAGAAAATACAGTTTTGAAAGAACAGTGATTTTCGAACGAAAAGAAAAATAATGTCGGATTTGTGTAAAAAAATTCCTGAATCATCACAACTAAAATTGTGTGGAAATTCTATAATAATACATTCACAATATAATGGATATTTTCTATTATTATCATTATATATTTTTTCTTGAGATATGGACAATAATATTTCATCAATGAATATTTAATCATAAACAATATTCATAAATGATGACATTGTAGCAATAAACTTTTACCACTATAATAATATTGAATCAAAATAACCATGTAAGAATAAAATTACATTAAGTATAAAAAATCATTAAAATACATATATTCATGATATAACAAGTAAAATTTTAGTATAAACACTTATTACAAAAATATAGGTGAATAACAAATCATGTGTCCAAATGAAATAAAATTGATACACAATTAACAATCTCATTTGGTAAAATTTTAACCATAAGACCCCATGAAATAGATATAAAAAAAATTAAATACAAATAAAATTATTTATAAGTATATTAGAATACATTCTTGTGATATATATATAAACCACACACAAAAATAATAGGTGAATGAGGCAAAAGTCTCAAAAAAAAAGTGAGATGAAAAATCTCCTTACTATATTAGTAACATTAGAATCATGATTCACATGAAAGAATCACATCAATTGAAATTTTTTATCTTATTTTATAAAAAAATTTAATTGAATAATATTTTATTGGGTAGTATTTACACCCCAAAATAGACGCCAGTGGGGAATATGTATTGTATCTCATGGAAGTTAACAAGTGAGAAGAAATTACCTTAGCTAAAGTCTTCAATTTATTCGTACACATTCATAAATCATGTATATTATGTATATGTTTGTTATACCTATAAAAAAACCACATTCTAATATATCAACATAATTTTTTATTTTGTCCTTATATTTCCCATTTATTATAAAAAATCCATGTTAAGGTTTGGTTCTGGCTAATAATTGCTTTTTCATGCATGATTTGACATGTTATTCTTAGTCCATTTACATATATCACCATTTAATTAGTTAATAAAATGAAAAAACTTTATAAATATTTTATATAATAACTATATATTTATTTTTAATAACCTATAAAAGAAATAAATATTAAATGGAATACACAATTTACTATGACAGTTAGTTGTACATACAGAAGAACGTTATTTCCATTTTGGTATCATATAGAAGGAAAGAAGGTAAATGACATATATGTGTGTCTATATATATATATATTCATTTAATTATAATTTTTATTTCATATATGTCATATATTTTTACTAAACCAATGATTATTACATTCTATGTAAAGTGTGAATGAATTGCATCACTTTGAGGAGATGGTCTTCCACAATCCCCTAATGAAGTTATCATATTTCAACAAAATGGAAAGTATGAGTTATATTATATATAAAAAATAAATAATAATAAAAACATAATAAATATAATTTATAACAAATAAAAATTGTATTTTCATCCTTTTTCCTAACCTTGAGAGGTGTTAATGGAAATACGAACATCATGGTTTCGTTGGGTGGTTGCATGCCGTACACATAAACGGTAACTCCATTAACCATTTCATTGAATTATGTGTAGGTGTATGTATAAACCATAAAATAAAAAAATATATGTTTTTTATAATATTGATGTTATTATATATGCATGTAATAAAAATAACAGAAATGGTGGGGAAGGAAATAAAATTGATATGCATGTTGAATAATGTTCCCTCTTTTTCAGGTAACTGATTTGGATTTTCACTAAAGGGATAACTTGATGGTATTTTTTCCAAAAATTTAGGCTTATAAAAGTATATTATATATGTTGTAATATTGTCTGGTCAGAATTTTCTCCATCCAATGTGTCTTGAGATTTGTAAGGAATGGGGTGATTGAATTCCTTTTATAGAGGAGGAGTGGAATTCTAGAAAATATGAAAAGTAAACAATATTGAGAGGTCTCTCTCACCTCAGGTTCTAAATAAATGTAAATCTGATTTTTTAAATGACAATTATGTTCTATAAAATTCTCTGACACAAAAAAAATTATTTATATATTTTGTAGCACTATGTTTCTCCAATTTAATTACATCGGTTTTTTGGGTAACATGTATTCAATCATATATTTTTTTAATATTAATACTTATTGAAGTGTGATTTATTTGAAAATATATACCCAATAATTTGTAAATATAATATCTAATTAAAAATTATCATGTATGTTCAAATTTTACTTTTAAATAGTCAAATTTATTGCGCCGAAAACACTACATTAACACGAACTACGCGAATAAAATTTTTATTATTTAATGGTAAACATGTTCATCAAAAAAGATCAATTAATCCTAGAGTATACAATATTTTATATTTTTTAATATTCCAAAAAAATCATAATATATTATTTTAAGGAAATTTTATTTCTTGTATTGAGAATATTTTTTTATAAAATATCATTACTATCAATTCTGATACTATTTACATAATTTAAATTAAAAACATCAAGAAAAAGATAGAATTTTATTCTACTATGTTAAAAACATTTTAACATGATATATTCATATAAAAAGTAACGGTATATAAAAATTCGTTAAATTTTTGATTCTTTTACTATATTTAGCATCATTTATTTTTTCATTATAAACTACATAATCACCATGTTAGTCTATCATAGGAATTTAATATAATTATATCATCACTAAAAATAAAATCTAAATTAAAATTAGAAAAATAAAAATTAAATTTCTAAATAATTTTATTAATCAAAACTATATATCGTCTTCCATACTCAAAATCCTTATAAGAATTAAATTCATTGAAGGATAATTTTTTTCTATATTTCATTACTTGACATCTTATTTTTGTATTGGATCGGACCTCTTTGTTACATTACTCTACAAAAATATAGTGTTTGAGGTGTTCTGGTGGTCAAGGTGACTTATTCCCAACACATTTCCAAATTTTTAATTTAGTGAACAGTTCCAACGATGAGACCGGTGTGAATAATTCCATATATAGACCAGAGTGAATAGTTCCACCAGTGAGACCACTGTGAATAGTTCCATTGGTTGAACAAAGTGAACAGTTCCTCTAGTAGACCGATGTGAACAGTTCCAACAGTAAACCAATGTGAACTGTTCCAATGATAGACCAGTGTGAAAAGCGCCAGATGTTACCAGTTCCAATAGTAAACCAATATGAAGAGTTCTAATGGTAGACCCATGTGAACGATTCCAATTATATACTGATGTGAATAGTTCCAATGGTAGACTGAATAGAACAGTGTTTTTAGAATGGCGAGGTTATAGCGGAAACCTCTATTTCCTTTACCTAATTTCTAGTTCACGAATACTATTTCCAGCTTCCTACTGTTTAACTCTTTAACGTTTCTTTTGACATAAAATGAATTTAAGGCCTTTTATTAAGGGATTTATGTCCGAATAAAATTGTATAACTCCAAAATTAATTTTTTAAAGGTTCAACATGCTTTTACCTATCAATTCACATTGTTTAGTATGGTCCGATTTTAATGGAAAATCTATCGTGTCTAAAACCACTACACTGTTAAATCTTCTAATGGGATGAGATATATTCCTCCCTTGATCTTCCTCCTTGTTCTCTGGTGTGAGATGCTCGAACCTTTCATTCTTTCACATTAGAGTTGTGGGGTCAAGCATTCCTCCTTGGATTGGTTCCCCTCTATTAATGATGCAACCAAGTAGTATTGATCAATCCATGATATAATGTATGATCTATCATCATTCTTTTTGGTTTATATCCTTCTATTTCACCATTCCCTTTTATGGAATGCTATCTCCATGTTCCTAATGAGGGTTTCATGGGTGATGGATGCTGTGGTGGTGTCTCTACATCATTGGGTGGATGCAATCCTCAAAGATAGGTGATCATAATATGTTTTATTAATCTATTTAAAGAGAATTAGAAACCATTTGAGGTAGGGTATTCATTGATTCTCAATTCTTTTACAAGAAAATATAGACTTATCGTGTTTTAGCCCACTGTATCACAAAGGAATTTACATAATAAATATCTGAACTAGATAAATAAATTTATATCGATCATAAGTTTTTCCTCTTTTTTTCAAGATAGTGTGATATTTATTCTTTCTTTATTTAGATTTTTGTTATTGTTGGAAATTGGTAACGAACATAAACACGAAATTAATTTATAATTATTTGGATAATGAAAAAGTGGCATGTAAATGAATCTAGTTGTTGTTATTGAAATTTGATGTTAATAAAATTGATGTAGTCAGATTGTTTAATCAATTTTTGATAGCTTACTGTTTAGGATTCCCTTAGTTGGAACCTGCATATAATAAATCGGTCAATTTTAGATGGATTAAATGGCTGGTTTTTTTATTCTAGATAATTCCTTGTAGGGTTCTTAGTTACCCTATTTCTTTCTTAAGGGCTAAGATCCCAGTTGATATGATGTTTGTTTTCCTACTTCTTATGTTGTGACGTGAGCCTAGAAGGAAGTTGTGATGAGTGTTTGTAGGGAGGCCAATTGTTTGTGGTAGCAGTTGACACCTATAGCAGAGATATGAATTATTTTAGGCATGTGGGTGTCGGGGAGGACATCAGAGATGATGGAACTGGTTGGATGTGAATGTTTGTATTCTTTCTATTTATTTTTGGTTGTTTATCTTCCTTATATTCCCCATTATTCATGGAAGCTGGTTTGATTAACCTCTTTCCAAAAGGGTAGAAGACATAAGGGTTGTGTCACGTGCTTTATGTGTTTAGAATCCCAAGGATAGATCAACTCTATTTCTATATGTGGAAAATATTCGACCGATAGTTCACCTACACACTAGGTTGAGCCCCTTGTGTTTAATATATTATAATATTTTTATATAATGTATGGTAATATGGGATGATAAAAATGATTTTAGAAAATTATTGAATAAATGATGTTAACCCATTAGGTTAGTGTTTGCTCGGTTACAATGGAAAGGATTCAATTTAAATGAAAATTGGAATTTGTGTGTGATGTTAATGAAATATAATGGGGAAATTTTTAATATTTAATTAATGTTTAAAGAGATAATAAATGTAAAGTGCAACTGATAAAAAGGGAATGAAGGAATGAAATGATGATCTTTAATTGGTTTTGTTCTTATAGGATACCTAGTCTTAGAAGTTGCAGTTGTGAGTTAGAGAGATGTTAGATATAGTTTAATCTATGATTTTGTTTTTACTATAGTGTGGTTGTGAGCTATAGTGTATTCTATTATTTATGTGTTTCTAAATGCTACTCTACCACATCAGTTACAGTAACTGACACCCTAGGGATGCTAATCTGTGGGGTGGTGTTTTCCACAACATTCCATTGGGAGGATGAATGGCTGACTACCCCCTTTGGCCCCGCTCTCTTCTCATGGTAGATATATATGATTGTCTTCTCAGTGGTTAGTTATCCCAAAATATTTTTTTAGAGGGTTGTAATGTCTTGTGGTTATTCACAGACATAAATTCTTTCTATATTTTTTTATGTACTACTATAGGTGTAACATGTATACTCCGTGATGGCTTGAGGATACTTACTTGTTGTGTTTTATGTAGTGGCTTGAGGTATAATTTCTAAATTATGAGACAAATTATGAATGTTGTGGTGGCTCCAAAAAAAATTTCATGTTACTTTTCTTATGTGGACGTGGTGGTTTTGTTGCACGCGGTGCATGTTGTGGTGCTTTTCCCAGGTGTCTGTGAATAATCCATTTTGTATAGAGATCCATAGAACATGAGACATTGGGGAAAAGTTGTAAACTAGTGGGGATATATTAGTGGGGTAACCTTGATATTCATTATTATATTATATACTCTTGTATGTGATACTTGGTGAGATTAGTCATGGTGAGGGTGGGAACATAGCAAACATGGTTAGGTGACATGTTAGTTTCACTTTTTGTTCAGTGTGCATTATCATTCATTCTTTACATTTGCATGAGAGGATCCAGTAGGATCCAACTAAGTATACGATTATACCCATCCTATATATATAAACTATTTTTTCAGGTCACTTGGAGATAGTTAGAGATCCAACAGGTTTCTACTAGTTGGGTTTGCAAGGGATTTTTGGGACAATGGTTGCTGTTGTTTTTACATTCCTTTGGTACATTCTGTTTTCACTGTTTAGTTATAGTTTTTTTCCTGAAATTACTTTTGTGAACATGGATTTTCATTTATATTTTAGTTTAATTATGATTTGGTTGGTGCATATCTTATCTCTCTCTTTCGCATGTGTTCTCTTAGAGTGTAATTCCTCCAATTTGTGTTTTTATTATACCCTTGGTTCTAGACACCATCTCGGGGCTTACTAGAGGTAGTAATTGGGGTTCATTATCTCCCTTATCACATTGTCGTCCCAGGAGGGGTACACCTTGTGGGAATGGGGTCATGAACGAGTGGTATCAGATGTCAGGTTGAGGGATATGATGGAGTTTTGTGTTAGGAAAGGTGAGTTTTCATGGGTTGGTATATCAACGATGCCATTCATGTTTTTCATGTGATGTAAACATTGGACACCAGCTAATACATTGGCATTTGGGGCCCCGTTTGATCTAATGCACAAAAATTTACGTTTACAATGGCTATAAAATGAGGTGAAACTAGTTGCGGGGTAGAGACCTAGGAAAGGATCACGAATCATTCTTCTTTGTTCCTTTGTTTAAATGGGTAGTTCATAGGATAGGTTAACATAAAATTAATAAATGAAAAAAATAAATTAATTAATGCTAAGACTTCCATATTCTAGGTTTAGGATCTCTAACTACATATTATTTTGTAGTTATGACTCCAAGTAAATGTCCTCATTAGGTTTGAGTATAAGCTGTCTAGAACATTGTGCCCGAAAATATTTGTAGGATAGAGGTTGATGACGAGGACACATAGAGGAGGACACTCCACAAGTATCAGCGCCAGATCCTATAGAAGTATGAGGGCTCAATTTTATATGTAGTTATGGAAGACTGGATGGAGGTGGTCGAGAAAGGATCTAGTTTGATCAATTCATTGAAGGAGCACTGGGTGTCCTTGGTTGTGACGATGCAGTGTGGATTAGCGAGGAAGTGGTGGTTCTTATTCCTTGGGGATTGTGAGGACTCGGCGATCTCTTGAATGGAGTTCTGAGAAATTTACAGAGTCGAATTTCATTATTTGACCGCGAAGGCATCCAGTACCCAGGAGCTTCATACCCTTCTACAGTGGAGCTCCAGTTTGAGATATTTTGGAATCTGTTTTAGGAACCTTTTACAAAATACTTTGGACATATTTTCAAATGAACAGACTAGGGCAAGGCTTTTCAAGGAGGCTTTGCATCTAGAGATCCTATGCTAGGTCACCCTGTTTATGCTGAAGACATATATTGAAGTGTTGGTGAGGGAAAAGTCCATCGAGAGGAATTTGGTAAAAACCAATTCATCACGAGAGGGGAGTCTTAATAATTCTTACTGAAGCAATGTTGTGGTCTCAGGATCCTAGTTTTCCTGGCAGAATAGGTTCTGTTTTGCCGGGGGTAGGTCCCAACCATCAGCATCTCGTTTCATTGGGGGCAGTGGCTCTCCATCCTATGCCATGAGATGATTCACATTTATTCTTGTTTTGGTCACAGTCATTAGAAGAGAGATTTATTGACCTTTCATAGCAATTATCATACACCATTTGTTCCGCTCTAGGTTCCTTCATTTAGGTAGATCTAACCGAGGAAATATCAGTAGGTTGCACCATCTTCGGATCAGCAGAGGGTAGATGGTGAAGGCAGAGGACAACCCTGTGATGCTCCCCATCCTCAAAGATCAAAGTGTGGCCATGGTGGGGGTCATCATCAGGGTTAGAGAGGTCATGGAGGATGTCACGTCTAGCTTCATGATTTAGCATTGCCAGTGGTAGGTGAGGAAAACATTGTTAGAGGTACCCTTTGATTGTTTTATACTTGAGTGTATTCCTTTTTTGATTCAGTAGTGACACACTTTGTCATATCACCTACCCCATTCCTTACTTAAGGACTTGAGTTATAGAGGCCCCATGTACCATTGTCATTGACTATGCTAGGTGGAGGACGAGCTAATGTGTTTGATGTATGCAGAGACTGTGAGATAGTGTTGGGGTAGCACTGCTCTTGGGGATATTTCATATGTTTACAGATACATCCATATTATGTCATCCTCGGCATGGATTTTTTGTATTCGGTGTAGGATATCATAGTTTACATTAGGATGTATGTGGTGTTATTTAAGGACTTGAGTTATAGAGGCCCCATGTACCATTGTCATTGACTATGCCAGGTGGAGGACGAGCTAACGTGTTTGATGTATGCAGATACTGTGAGATAGTGTTGGGGTAGCACTGCTCTTGGGGATATTTCATATGTTTACAGATACATCCATATTATGTCATCCTCGGCATGGATTTGTTGTATTCGGTGCAGGATATCATAGTTTACATTAGGATGTATGTGGTGTTATTTGATGAGGATGGAGTTCCAGTGGTGTTTGTTGGTGAGGGAGTCTCTCAGATGGGTCAGAGTCATTATTCATCATTATCATCCAGGATGGCTGAGCTGATGTAGAGTTCATCAGAGTTTTAGAGTTTGGTGTTTCGTAAGGTCATAGAAGAATACCCTGATGTTTTTTCAGAAGAGGTTGTAGGGTAACCCCCTCGACGAGAGATCATGTTTGGGACAAAGATATATCTAGGGGCATCTCGTATATCTATGTATCCATATAGGATTACCACTTTTGAGTTACGAGAGATACGTATAAAAAATTATGGTCTTTTATACTATGGTTTTGTTCGGCCGAGTGTGTCACCGTGGGGTGCAATGGTTTTTTTTGTGAAGAAGGGTGACAATAGTTTTTGGTTGTGTATTGATTATAATTTATTAAATAATATGATAGTGAAGAATTGATATAGTCTTCTACAGATTGATGATTTATTTGATCAATTGAATGTTGAATGTTGGTTCTCAAAGATTAAAATTTGGTCAGGATATCATCAAATGCATGTGAAGGATTAGGATATCCCTAATAATGTTTTCCTTTTTCTTTGTGGGCATTATGAGTTTGTTGTAATGCCATTCAGTTTGAGGAATTCTTCAGCAGTGTTCATGGGATTGATGAAATTGGTCTTCCATCAATTCATGGATATGTTCTTTGTAGTTTTCATAAATGGAAACCTTCTATAATCCTTGTTTATGGAGGAACATGAAGAGCATCTAAATGTCGTTTTGGGAGTTCTTCGTCAACATCATCTATATGGGTTGTTTTTGAAGTGTAAATTTTGGGCTCAAGAAATTTGTTTCATAGGAAATGTCATATCCCAATAGGGAGTATCTATGGATCCATCAATGATAGCAGCAGTGTAGTCTTGGTAAGCACCCAAGATAGTGGTTGAGGTGCAATGTTTCCTGGGCCTTGCATGCTACTACATGAGGATTGTTGCCAATTTCTATCTGGTAGTGACTCCTCTGACAATATTGACCAGGAAGGATCAGGTGTTCATGTGGACTGATTAGTGTCTCGTAACTTTCATGTATCAGAAAGAGATATTAGTAAGTGATACAGTTCATTGAATTATAGAAAAGGGAGTTCAGTTTAATGATTTTTGCGATGCTTCACATCTAGGGATAAGTTGTTTTATGATGCAGTAAAGAAAAGTTATTTCTTAAGGGTCTCGGTAGTTGTGTCCTTATGAACCAAACTATTCTACCCATGTTTCTTAAGTTTGAAGCAGTGGGTTTTCCTTTGAAGTTTTGGAGAAATTATCTCTTTGGAGAACTCTTTGTGGTTTTCAATGATCATAAGAGCCCAATGTATGTTTCCTCCCCATGCGACTTAAAAATCTGACTGCTACAGTGGATGGAGGTTTTACAATAATATGACCTCAATATATCCTATACTCTTATAAAGTAGAATGTTGTATCTGATCCACTAAGCAGTAAGTCACGAAGTGACACAGTGAATCAATATGGTGATTCTTGGAGAATTATGGAAGAATTTTCAGTATTAAATCTCGATATGGGAGATGTTGGGCCGGAGGTAGTCTTTTACAAATGACTGTGCAGTCATCTCAAGTGCAATAGGTGGAAGAGTCCCAGTTGGTGGATCTTGAGGTGGAGGTCTGTAGAGACCGAGTCGTTTGTGGTGAGGACCCTGATGGTTTGTTTGAGGATAGACAACATCGTGTATTGTATCACAGAAGGATATTTTTCCCTTGGGAGATGCATGAGACGATTCTTAAAGATTTCCATAGTTATTCATTAGTGGTACATCCTGGAGTGACTGAGATATACCGAGCCTTGAGGAGTCTATTTCGCTAGCCTTGGTGGAAGTATGTAGTTGCAGAGTTTGTGTCTCAATGTTTGGTCTGCAAGAAGGTGAAGGCCTAACACCATGTTCCTAATAGCCTTCTCTAGCCTTTAGAATTTCCCCAATGGTAGTGGGAGGACATGTCAATGGACATTAATACAGGTTTACCTCGAGCCGAGGGAGAACATGATCCTATTTGTGTGGTAGTGGATCGTTTAAAAAAATCATCCCACTTCATAGCAGTCATGGAGTCATGATCAGTGGATGTTTTTTTGAGGCAGTATGTGGAGGTGGGGTTGAGACTCCACAGAGTCCTGTGGATGATAATTTCTGATTGAGATCCCAGTTTTTATACTAGGGTGTGGAGAGGTCACCAGCATGATTTCGGTTCTCAGCTATGCCCTAACACTTCTTTTCATCTATAGGCAGACAGTCAGACCGAGTCAACCATCTAGACTCTTGAAGACATGTTGTGATCTTGTGTAATGGACTTTTGAGGTTTTTGGATGATGCACTTTCCCATGGTGGATTTCTCTAACAACAATAGTTTTCACTCCACCATCGGTATGGAGCCATTTGAATCCTTTTATGGCTGACCATTCTATTCAATGTTGTGTTGCACTAGGGTCAAAGAGTAAGCAGTATTCAGACTTGAACTAGTGCAGAATACAACTGATATGGTTCTGGTGATTTTTTCAAGGATGAAGATTGTGTTGTACTATCGGGAATCATATTTCAATCAAAGGAGTACACCATTTAGAATTTTATGTTGTGGATCATATGTGCTTGAAGGTGACTCCCCATTGTGGGCAGTATAGGTTTGGTCCCAAGAGTAATCATTCTCCCTAGTTTGATAATCCTTTTGAGTTTTTGTCACATGTTGGCGTCGTGGTGTATCAGATATCACTTACCCTATTGATGATCCGAATACATGATGTCTTCCATGTATCACAGGTCCATCATTATATTTAGGATGACTCACACTTCATCGATTGGAGAGAGATCAATATTGACTATGATGAGACTTTCGAGGAGTGACTAGTAGAGATCCAAGACCACAATGAGAAGGTGTTGTGAGAGTGTTATATCCCATTAGTTTGGGTCTTGTTGCGACACAGTGGCATGGAAGAGAGTACCAAGGAATGTGAGTCACATATATGTGCTCAGTACCCCGAGTTTTTGATGTTTCAATAATTTGATGTTAAAAAAATGTTCTCCCTTTAGATGTAGACCTTTAATGTTTATAAGATGGATTTATTTTGAATCTCTATTTGGCTTGATCACTTTTGAGGGATATCTTGATGTGTGATTGTTTAGACCGCATTTCTATTTCCCTTTAAGTGGGTTTGGAATTCTCAGGGATGGGAATGTTTTGAGAGGTATCTAATGTAATGTGACGGACCTCATTGGTCAATTCCTCTACTTAAATCTAGTGTTTGAGGTGTTTTTGTTTCCAAGGTGACTTATCGCCAACACTTTTCCAAATTTTCAATTCAGTGAATAGTTCCCCCAGTGAGAATGGTGTGAACAGTTCCACCGGTAGACTGCGGTGAACAGTTCCACTAGTAGACAGGTGTGAAATGTTCCACTGGTAGACTGATGTGAATAGTTCCACCGGTAAGACCACTGTGAATAGTTCCACCGGTGATCCAACTATGAATAGTTCCACTAGTGAGACTACTGTGAACAGTTCCACCAGTAGACCGGTGTGAACTATTCAACCAATAGAATAATGTGGATAGTGCCACCAGAAGACTGATGTGAACAGTTCTAATGGTATACTGATGTGAACAGTTCCAACGATACACCGATTTAAATAGTTCCACTAATAGACCGATGTGAACAGTTCCAATGTTAAACATATATAAATAGTCCCAACGGTAAACCCATGTGAACAGTTCCAATTGTAGACTGATGTGAACATTTCGTATTATAGACCAATGTGAATAGTGTTTTTAGAATGGTGGGGATCCATCATCAGCGCCTATTTCCATTGCCAAATTTCTAGTTCATGAAGAGTGTTTCCGGCTTCTAACAGTTTCACCTCTTTGACATTCCCTTTTATATACAATACATTTAAGGCCTTGTTTTAAGGGATTTAAGGCTAAATCAAATCCTATAACTCATATATTAATTTCCATTGCCTTGGGATGCTTTTATGTTGTCAAGCCACATGGTTAAGTGCAATTCGTTTTTAATGGAAAATCAAACTTATCTTAAATTGTTGCTCTGTTATGTCATCTAAAGGGACGAGAGATATTCCTCCCTTGTACTTCTTACATTTTTTCTAGTGTGAGATGCTCGAACCTTTCATTCCATGTCATAGGATTTGTGTGATCAAACATCTTTCCTTGGATTGGTTCCCCTATACGTTTTTATGAAAACAAGCATTATCGATCAATCTTCGATACAAGGTATGATCTATCGTCATTATTTTGGGTTCATCTTCTTCAGTTTCAACTTTCCATTTTATAAAATGCTATATCCATGTTCCTATTAATCTTTTTTTGGGGTTTTGGATGGTGTGGTGGTGTCCTTGCATCCATGGGTGGATGCAGTCCTCCAATAGTGGTGATTGTAATATGTTTTTTAGAATGTTCAAAGAGCATGAAAATCCTTTGGAGGTAGGGGATTTGTTGATTATCTTTTATTTTACATGAAAATGTATAGTTATAATGTTTCATCCCACTGGATCATAATGGAATTTTCAAATTAAATATTTTAACCAGATAAATAATTTGTAATCAATCATATATTATTTCCTCCTATTTTTTTAGATAGTGTGATATATATGATTTATTTGTTTAGATTATCGTTCTTGATGGAAATTGGTAAAGAAGGTAAACCCGAAATTAATTGAAAATTATTTGTCTAATGATAAAGAGGCATGTAATTGTATTTGGTTGTTGTTGTGGTTATTTTATGTTAATAAAATTGATTTAGTAATCATGTTAAATCAATTTATGATAATTTACCATTTAGGTTTCCTGTATTTGGAACCTACAAATATTAAATCAGTTAATACCAGATGGATTAGATGACTGGTTGTTTGATACTAGATAATGCCTTGCAGGGTTCTGAGTTACCCTCTATCTTGCTTAAGGGATAAAATCCCAGTTGATATGTTGTTTGTTTTCCTGCTTCTTGGGTTGTGATGTGAGCCTAGAAGGTAGTTGTGATATGTGGGGTTGGGAGGCCTATTGGTTGTGGTAGTAGTTGATGCCTAGAGTGGTGAGATGCATCCAGTTAGGAATGTGGGTGTCAAGGAGGACACCAGAGATGATGGAACAGTTTTGATGTGAATGTTTGGATGTTTTTATTTCTTGTTGGTGGTTTATATTCCTAAATTTCCCCACTAATCATGGAAGCTGGTTTTTGTAACCTGCTTCTAAAAGTGGATAAGATGTGTGGGGTAAGCCATGTGCTTTCCGTGTTTAGATTCCTAAGGGTGGATGTGTCTATACTCTTGATATATGTAAAAAATACTTGAAGGGTAGTTCACCTACTCACTGTGTTGATCCCCTTATGTTTAGTAGCATATAAAGTATTCCTAGTATGCTTGCGAATATTAGAAGGTAATAATGTTATTAATAAATGATTAGATAAATAATTTAAACCCTTAGGGTTGGAGTTAGTAGGGACGCAATGTTGAGTTTTAAATTTAATAGAATAGTGGACTTTATGAGTTTTGTTAATGAAATATATTCTGGATTTTTTATTGTTAATTATTGTTTAAAGAATTAATGATCGTAATGTGAAACTGATAAAAATGGAATGAATGAATGTAATCAAGATCTTTAAATTGTAGTGCACTTATAGGATATCTAGTCTTAGAAGTAGCAGTCGAGAGTCTTAGAGAAGTTACCTACAACTGAGTCAAAAATTAGGTTATTCCCAGAGTATGGCAGTGAGCTGTAGTATATTCTGTAATTATTGTGTTTCTATATGCTACTCCACCATGTCAGTTAGAGAAACTAATACCCTGGGGATTCTATGCCTGGGGGTGTCTTCCAAAACATTCTAATGGGAGGATGGATGGATGACTACCCCCATTGGTCCAGCTCTCTTTTATTGGTTATTACTTGTGATAGTAGGAACAAATTTAGTTTTCCCTATATATGTTAATAGAAGGATGTAATGGATTGTGGTTATTCACAAACATATATTCTGGATAATGTTTCTAATGGCCTACTATATGTGTAACATGTATAGGTTTTGATGTCCTGAGGATCCTTACTCAGTGTGTGGGTTTTAATTTCTAGAGGTATAATTCCCGACATAAGATACACATTAGGCTAGCAGTGGTGGCTCTTGGAAACTACCTACTTGCTTTTTTAAGGTGGATGTGGTGGATGTGTTGGATGAGGTGCATGTTATGGTGCTACGCCCAAGTGTCAGCGGATAAGACTTTTTGAAGAGGGATTCTTAGGATGTATGGCATTGGGGAAAACTGAAAAACCTATGGGGAAGTAGTATAAGGGTACCCTTGATATTCTTTATTATATTATATAATCATTTGTGCGATACTCGGGGAGAGTATCCATGGTGAGGCTGGGAACTTAATATACCTTGTTTTATTATGAGTTAGTTTCACATGTTATTCACTATTCTTTAGCATGCTTTCAATACATTTTCCCGAGAGTCTCTGGGGAGTATTCTACTAAGTATACTATTATAGTCACCCTATATATATATATAAACTATTTTTTTAGGTCACTTGGAGCATGTTGGAGATCCATTTGGTTTCTACTAACTGGTTCTTGTAGGAGTTGTTCAGTCTTTTGGTTGTTGTTGTTTTTAATTTCCATTGGAACTTGCAATTTTTCAATTTCTGTTGTAGTAGTTTTTCATGAAATTACATATGTGCACCTAGGTTTTCGTTTATATTTCAGTTTATGTGGGAGATGTTTGATGTATATCTTATCTCTCTCTTTTCCATGTGTTCTATTACATGGTGATGCCTCCCACATGTGTGATTACTATACCCTCGGTGCTAATCTCCAGCCCGGGGCCTACAGGAGGTGAGAATCACGGTTCATTATCTCCATTCTCACATTGCCGGCCTGAGAGGGGTACACCTTGTGAGGAGGGGGTCATGACAATTTGGGTGAATTTCTCAAAATGTGACCCAATCCCACGTAAATTTAGACTAGATAGTGTATATGGTTGAAATATGGGTATCTGAATAATTTTGGAATTTTTTTAGATTATTTGATCCCATAAGATTAATGATTAATCACATATAAAACTAACTTTTACCTTAATAACCGTAATATATTTTTAATGCATCCAATTATATTTTGGGTCAAAATTTATGTTGATACTGTTAGACAAAAATTTAAAAACTAATTCAAAATATTTATATAGATTTTTTAAAAAACATTAATAGAAGAGGAAATAATTATTTATAAATTAATTCCATAGATGTTGCGAGACAGTGGGTTTTTGCTGACAAAAATTCAAAAGGAATAATAGTTTTTACATCCAATTTCAATGTGAAATTATTTAAAATGTAAAAAATTGGATAAGTGGATGTAAAATTGATCAAATTAAACAATAAAAAAATTAATATATAATTTAAAAATATAAATAAAGGAGATGAAATTGCTGTTTTGATTTAAAATTTAATATTCTGCACTATTCAACAAAAAATGATGTTTTTTAGAAAGACGCCAAAAATTCATCCTAATATAATTTGGAAATTAATATTTCAAACAATTGTTTTATTTTATAAAATTAAATTTATAAAAGGGTTTATAAATAATTTTATTATTGTTAAAAGAAGGATATAAAATGTTGTTGATTTTACAAAATTGTATTTTCAAACATATAATAACATTACCAAAAATTATATGATTGGTTAAATGTATGTTTTATTTATATATTTTTTATTTAAATAATATGTAAAAATTATTTATTACTAATAATGTTAATAATTTTAATGTCCACGTTATAACAATCTCATTTAAATAATTATTATATTAATATATTCTTTCATAAGAAATCATTATTTCAAGTAACACAATCCATGCCATTGCTGTATGTAGTGCCATATTCTCTTGGATTAGAATATAATGAATGACTAACATGGTGTAACATAAAAAGAATGAATTTTTTTTCTTACATATAAAAAATCAATATTTCGTGATGCGTGAAATGAAAAATTTCAAAAAGTTAAAATAAATTCAAAAATGATTTCATAAAATATTGAGGTGTTATAATAACATAATCCATAAACATAGTGGTTTCAATAAGAAATAAATTTTTTTTATAATTATGAAAAAAAATTAAGTTAAGGGAAATATATTTATAAATAAGTAGTTACTTTTTATTAAATTCTTCATTTTCTTCAAATGAATTTTTTATGAAAAAACAATTAGTATAACATTTTTTGAACAAATAAAAAAATTGAATCTTTTTAAGATTACATATAGAAAATTAAAATCACATTTGGAACTAAAATGAAGAACTATATCTTAGGGTGATTTTTTTAATGCTCAAAACAGATTATTTGTTAGTGAGTAGTGAAAAATAATGAATTTTGTTAATAATGATGTATTCGTCTAATGAATACAAAAAGTACTATATTGCTTATAATTATTATAAAAATTTGTTAAATTATTTTATTATTATTCCAATTAATTTTATTTGAATATAAATCATATTGAATATTCATATCTAAACACCTTATAATTATGAAAAGTTTCCCTTTTGAAACAGGTTTTATCATCGTAGATTCATGTTCAATTTTATGTCAAAATGTACCACTTATGTGAATAGAATTTTGAAAATTTGATTCCATTTTTCAATAATAATAAATAAAATTTTATAACACGGACAATTAATTTTTGTTCAATATGAATAGTAGACATAAAAAAAATTATTATGATTTAGGTTATAAAAGATTTATATGGGGTTAAAAAATAGAAAATGGTTAAAATGACATAAAAACATGATAAATTGATATTTTCCAAAGATATTTCTATGATAAATATTTTGATGTTCTATAATGAACTATTTTGTTTCCTTGTATAATTGTTAAAACATTTATCTCTAAAATTTCATGTGTTTCCACTCCCCCTCTTATATAAGGAAACATAGTCTCCTCCCCACTTCAAACTTCAAAAACCATTTAATTTGGAAAATATCTACCCAATTTTATTCCATATTTACCTTTCCACATTAAATATGACTTACCTTTATTATAAACCCGCCAATAAAGGTATTATAAATAAACTAAATGTGGTTCTCTGAAGAAGAGGTAAAAATATTAAACATTTTTTTTATTTCTCATTCCACCTACTGTAAATCATCTACAAATTTTTATATAATAAATTTTTTTTCTAAAATATATTAAAGATATAATATTATAATTTAATAACCTATATTAACCTCCACTTCCATCAGATAAGAAATTAAACCATCGATCTTTTGTACGGTGGACTACCAACATGAAAACTATTATATATCATTTTCTATAACCATCCTTATTGATCAGTTATAATTATGGATTTAAAATATTTATTTAAATTTATGAAATTATTATAATTTTCTGACTATTATATCACATCTTCCATATTTCTGTCAATTCATTGGAAATATTATAATATTCCCCGTGTGTACAGTGGACTACATCCTGGAAAAGTGATGTGATTATTTTTTTCACTTAACCGTTACATGGAAGAAAATAATAATAAACTTTATTAAAATATGTTATATATAGGAAATAATAATGTCTCTATAATGGTTATTTATTATTTATAATCATATAATTTTATCCATTGATAAAATGTAAACATCGTTCACACATACATGTGGCTTACCATCTCCATGAATAGTGTAAATAATTTTCTATATCTAACTATTATTGATAACTCTATGTACATATATATTGAATATATATTATTATTATATCATTTATTAAATCCTGGATAAATTCAAACCATAATAAATATAAAATGATGAAAAGTCATATATCCAAACATATATGAAAACAAAATCACTTATCAATCCAAATACTATTTTAACATTGAATTATTAACAAAAAGGAAAATAATATTTATTGGTAAAAATATATTGTATGATACATATGATTATAGTTAAATAATATATTCAATACAACTATATATTTAATATACCTGAAGATCGAACATGTATGATGTAATTCATGACTTTTTTTTGAATTTCCTCTCAAATTGGATTCTTGAGGACTTATGTTATGTCATGCACCTATCTTCTATTATAAGGTGTATATATAGATATTTTGATATGTTTTATCATGAATTTATTTATTCTAAAATATATTTATGGATTCATTTAATTTTCTTCATCCATGTGTCTTATGATTTATTATATACCAAGGTTGTAATGGTTTTTTGTTACAGACTCACCATATAGTAATGGATTATAGTTAGGCTTCCGATGATGAAATCCTATGAATAATATATCATGAGAATAATGTATTTTTTTTATACATTATTTGTTTCCTAAAAATAAATTCATTACTATGAAATCCCATTAATATTTGGGAATATTTTTAAACCCCTCTTCTGAGTCATGTTTTGGTTTGGTTTCATTTGGGGGTGATTCGGGTGAAATTTTAATGTTTTAATGATTCTTAGTGTTTTTGTGTTGGTGTGTGGTTAGTGTATAGTTTCACCAAATGGTTCATCCTTTATGTCCAAACTAGGGATCTTTGAATGTGTGTTATTCTAATGACACAAGCTTGAGATACATGAACATTTCAATTCTTTAGTGTAATACGTAATAAATTGCACAAATATACACTCAATGATGGTATTAGATTAGTTTCTTTGGAAATAATGAACGTAATCTTATAATATGGTGAAATATCATCTACATCTCCCATAAAGAGATTTTACTTTGGTTTTCCAACCTAAAAAATTTCTTTATATCCTGGGGAAAAGAAAAAATAAAAATGGTGAGCTCAAATTTTTAGTATGTGTAATCATGGAGAACATAAAACAAACGAAAAATATAGGAAATTAAAAACATGAACATAATGTTTAAATAACAAAATCTTGAGTCATGAAATAAATATAGGAAGTTAGAAAGGAATAGATCATAAAGGACCACTAACCATGATAAAATATAATTGGCATAAAACATGTAATTTTGGAAAAAAAATAAGAACATAATATGATTTCTATAGTAGCCAATGAATTTCTTCCAAGACTATTATAGTGTACAAAGTCCCTTACTCAACTGGGGTTACATGTTGTTCCATCCATATATTAATAAACTAGATTAAAATGTAATTCCATTCATGTCTATCTCAAGAGATATAAATGTTTACCTATTACATTAGAGGGATATATAGGTCCCACTCGCCATATAATGAAAACCATACATATGTGTGCCTTAATAATATAAATCATTCATCACAACATTACTCATGGAATAAAATGGGTTTCTTAAACATCATTCCATCACAATCCAAATAAAATAAATTGATTTCATAAAAATAATACTATAATAAACACAATAAAATAAATGTAACCATTTTGATTGAAACATAAACCTTTTTTGTCATAGTTGGAAAATAATTTTAATAAAATTCATTGAATTAAATCTAGAGGAAAAATATCATTTTTTTTCGAAAATGTTTTCATTTATTAGAATTACAAAAAATATTAAAAGAAAATAATTTAAATTAAATTACACTTAAAATATTTTAAATTAAACGTTATGGAAATATTGTGTTATAAAATAATGAGAATCCATTCATGTCACATATTTTTAAAAACATTCTTCTTGTAATGTTTCTAGAAAAATCCTAAAGTACCTCATATGGGAAAAGAAAGAAATATTCTTCCAAACCATGTTGTAAAAGTCAAAATGGGTATTAATGAAATTAACCATTCATAGGTTAATAGAAAAAATGTTATGAAAACATATTTAGAAAACATGTAAATTGATGATAAATTTTCCCAAATAAATAATTACGTATAAACAATCTCAGATAATAATAAGATTGTAAAATAATCTATTGAATTATGTGTGATATCATTCCTATGTATCTAAACCTCCTGTATAATTATTTAAATAATGTTATAGACTTATTCTGGAATCATAATCATTTATATAATATCATATATTATTATGTTATAATCTATTATTTAGTAACATTTCCTTATAACTAATTATTCGGATATTAAGTGATTTATGTTCCTATGCATGTTTTTCATTTAAGTTCAAGTTCCTCTTCTTACGTTATACTTGCATCATTGGAATAAACATATTGGTATAATATATATAATATTTATTCATTAAATTCATTTATATAATCTTGGATTAATGAACATCATGTAAAATGACTCACATTGAATTGTGGATATGGGATGTCATATATACACACGAGTGATGATATCATCAACATAATGGTTAAATGGTATAGAATTGGAAGGTATATTAATAATAAATAATAATTATCATGTTATATTAATTATTTAAATCCATTATACTCATCATTATACCAATAAAAATTAAGTATTTTTTAATAGAAAATTACAACACGACGTTGAGACGGTTGGATGTACATACGCACGCATGGTGATATATGTTATGTAAGATTTATAAATGTAAATATAAGGTTTTCCCTTGATTATAAAAAAATCTCAGAACATATAATATACTATATTTATTAATTTATTATAATAACAAAATAATAAGTGGAAGTAGAAGAATAAAAAAAAATTGAAATAAGTGATAAAACAATTACCTCTTATTCGAGAACCTCCTTATGATTTGAAGAAAACATATCCATAAAATAGATTTCTGCACAAATTTTTGCCTCTAGTAGGAAGGTAGGGTGGTTGGGAGCTTATTTAGTAAGAATTTTTTTGAGCTAATGATTTTAGAAGTCTGAGCAAGTGGGTAGATGTCCAGGCCTCTAATAAGAGGGAGGTGGGGCACTTTAGTAAAGTCTTGAAATTTTATTTTATTATAAATTTATATTAAAATTATAATTGCACCAAAGTGCAATATTTATAGGATAATATGAATATGGGTATAAATCCACTCAACCAAATGGTTTTAGATAGGATTAGTTCAGAAATGTAACCTAATCTTTTGGCATTAACCCTTAGTTAAATAAATTATCTCTTACCATGTATTCTGGTATTTTTACACTATATAGTATATATATAATATAATATTAAAATATAAAATCAAGTGGATAATTAATGAAATTTTTTACGTTATCTAAGTCCGTTGTCACAATCATATATTTTTATGACTATTATTTGATTTAATAAATTAATTTTTTAAAAAATCATTTATTTCTATTTTGAGACTATTTAGTAATCAATTATTTAAAGCTATAAAAAATATTTTGATCCATAAAAACTATATTAAAACAAATATAAAATTTCATAATCATCCATAAAATTTTTTTATGGAATAAAAATGTTCGTATTAAATTTATTTAAATATTTATAATATCATTTATCTAAATGATTCATTAATAATGTAGTCACTGCATCATCATTGTGTCATAATTAAATTTATTTATATAATGTCTAAAAATAATAAATAAAATACCATGATGTAGGAAAGATTTTTATATTTTTTAAAACTATTTATAGTCAAAGGGGTCAATTATATAACCCCACATTAAAATGAATTTAGTAAAATGATACTTGTTTATTTTATATTTCCCCTTACTTTAAATTATTTCTTATAACAAGACATTTTCACTCCCATGTAGCCCCCAAATGCCAAATGATTGGCCTAAGGATTGTTTCGGTCTACCATGACTCATCTAAGAATTTTATGACACAAGTTATGGTATTTTTATATTATTAATATATTATATTTACCCTAATTTACCTAATTTACCCATTAACTTTGTTAAATGAAAACAATTATTGACGTTACTATTCATAATGTCAAAAAATATAAAGTACCAATTTACATAATTTGGACCCTGTTAATCAAAATATGTAATCATTTTTTTGAAATTCAAAACCCCATATTTTTATTAATTAATTTAACATTAATCCTCATTGTCAAAACTAGGAATCAAGTTTTTAAGAAATAAAATTCTCAAAATATTGAATTGTCTTTATTTCCAATTTAAATGTGAAATTACATCTAATGAGAAAAATGGGATTAAATTATAAAAATACAATAGAATTAATCTTAACAAACAACTCAAAAGAAAATATATCTGTATAAATAAATTATACTAAAAGGAAGTTTTGAATTAAAATTTAGTGTTTTTAACTATTAATTGAAATTTGAATTTGATGGGAAAATTACAAAAATTTCTACCATATTAAATTTTTATGTCTTGCATCTAAATAAGAAGTTTATTATGTCAAATATAATATATAAAATTATCAAAAATAATATTTCAAAATAGTTCTCCATCAAAAGGTGGTAAAACGTAATGATTTTGAAAAATAATTCTTTTATCTAAAAATTTTAATTTGTTCTTATATCACATCTAAAAATCCCATGAGATGAATTTAAAACTATAAATTGAATATATTGAATATATATTTTTCTAATAAAATCCATAATGAGTGCTTTTATTATCTTATAAACTCAATTATTTTCATTTAATTAATTTTTTTAGAAGAATGTTAAAACTATTCATACCCTCCATATAATGACTAGGTTACAGTATTTAGTTTTCGCTTATATTCAGTCTACTGTTAAATGAATTCTATCAAAATAAAAAAAAATAACATGTTACAAAATAAAAAAATAGTGTCTCATATATTGCTATCTAATACAATTTAGTCTTTAGAACATTTTAATCATAGTGAAGCATACAACACAAGACGTCAATGAAATTACAAATTATCTATCTAAAAATTCACGGGGTGTCACATTCTACAGCCCTTAAAATGAATTTCTCCATCAAAATTATTCATGGTTATTAAAGGTTTACTACTTTAATTATTCTTTCATAGAAACCCATGTTGTAAAAAGGAACACTAAATCTTCATTTTGAAATGGAATGTTGGAAGCATAAAGTTTACCCAAAGTATCTCATCAATATGTTTCTGCTTATGAGATTATAACTAGGAAGGGAAAACAATAAAATGAAATAGAATTTAAACCCTCAAATTTTTAGGGATATTGATAGAGAAAAAAGTTTTTTATAAATTTAACAACAAGAAAGACATAAATATGTGATGATTTAATGGACCATATAATTCATTGGATAAAAAGGTACTAAGATAACGTTTATTTGGTTTTCAGGATCATTTCCCTAAAGTTGAGTAATTTCTCATGAGAAAAAATACTTAATGGATTTTGGTACAATATCTTCATTATTTGTTCCTTGAACAAATCACACGTCATCTATTATTCAAATAAATCAATTTAAATTTGTTATTATAGATGTGTTAGCTAATCCTATGATCCATAAATATAATGATTGGCCATTCCATATGCCGCTAAAAAAATGTTATCAAGGGTTTTCACATATTCCTAAGCCCATTGATAGCAAGATAATACATTAATCTACAAAACATCATTCAAAATATAGCTTATACTATCTATAAAATGATAAAATTAAAAATCCTTCCGAAAAATGAAAATATACAACATTATAAAAAGGAGAACTAAATTATCTTGACATTTATATCCCATATCTCCTAAGGAATTTCTTTTTTGTAACATTACAAACATGTGAATACATTAATCATGTATTTTTTTTGAAACATTGTAATAACTTGTATTACCATAGAACCTTAGTGAAAAAATCAATACTGTCTGAAATTATCTCTTTCAACTTAACAAAAATCAAAAATTTATATATAATTAAACCATGATATCACATTGTCTTTATATATAACTTGACGTAATTCATACAATCAAACATCTCATTATATCTTTATCCCATCATTATGCACATATCATGTGTTTTAAAAAAATATCTGAATAACTATTAATGATTTCCAGTACAATTCAACATATAATTTCAAATACATAAACAAAAAAATATTGTAACAATCAGTAGATGTTTTTTATTCTACAGTCCCATAAAATTACTTATAAAACATTATTCTTGATAATCATGAAATCATTCCGCTCATTTCTTAACCCATAGACTAAGGTTCATCGTTTTATTCCTTAAAACTTATATCATCTCAAATATCAATTGCATTATCGTCATTGTTAGGAATATAAATACTACCCATAAAACTATTCTAATTCTATTAATCAAATTATCTCTTAGGGAATCAATTTTCATAATGCCCATACATTCCACATTTCAAACATTTAACCACCATTGATGTCGTAGAAAAACCATTATAATTGTCCATTGTGTAAACTAAACATTTTCCATTATAATTACTAGATTTGTGTCCTTCTTTTCCACACCCAAAGCATCTACCAATTACTTTGAAAAATTATCCTGGATTCCTCTTCCCACATGATTTACATGATGAAAATTGAACATTCTTTCCTCAATACTCCCCATGAAACTCAATTTTTAACTTGTTTGATGGGTCAGGAAACTAACCAAAGTTAATATTATTGATCACATTAAGAAATTGAATATTAATATTAATAACGATTTTTCTCCATGAAACTAACATTTCATTTGGTTTCTCATGAAGAATAACATTCCATGGTCCATAATATTCTCCATTAAAATGAATTTTCCTATTTCCAGTCATTTTCTTAAAACCAAAAAATATTAGTGTGAGTGGAAAAAATAATACTAGAAAAACCACATAATGAAGGGGGGATGTAAATTCACTAATATCATTGGATTAATCAATGGTTATTCATGATCGTTACCCTAATTCTAACACTATATCATAAAGTAATACTTACACTTAGGTACATCCATATACATGCCATAGAAATATCTCTAGGGATTTATCTAAAGATTTTTCATCCTATTTTATAATGGTTAACTAACCTTCTCTCTGATAAAAACTCTTACTACCACATCCAATTTTATATTGAAATTACATTTCATTTATAAAATACTTAATAAATTAGACAAATTAATTCCAAAATATTGTATTAGTTTGGTGTCTTTGGAATCATGGAACCTAATATTCTATCATAGAGAAGATCATCAGTATCTCCCATAAAAATCATCCCATTTTTCCATCATAGAACCTTTATTTATATTCTAGGGAAATGAACAAATAAAATTTTTGAGCTCAACTGCTCGGTAATGTAAAATATTCAAAACATAAAACAAACCATAAACATAAGAATGTAAAAACATGAACATAGTGTTTAAATATCAAAATCTTGAATAATGAAATAATTCATGGAAGTAAGGATTAGATAATAAAGTAACAATAACCATGATAAAATACCGTTGAAATAGAACAATGAATTGTGGAAAAAAACTAATCACATGATATGATTCCAATAGTGTCCAAGGGATTATTTCCAATACTATCATAGTGGATAAAGTCCATTATTGGACAGAGTTTTCTTGTCATTCCATCCATGTATTACGGAACCAGATTTACTTTCCACTACATTCATGTCTATGTCATGAGATATAAATATCACCCAAATCATTGTAGGGAGATACATGTCACACCCATAACATAATTAAAACCATACATATGTGTTCCATAATAACATTTTTCATTCATCACAACATAACCCAATGAATAAAATTGGTTTCTTAAACATCAATCCACTATAATCCATTAAAAATTACTAGATTTAAAAAAATTAACTACATCATAAACAAAATAAAAAATGAAATGGTAGGGATAGAAACATAAGACTATGTAGTATTAGATAGAAATTAATTTTTATGAAATACGTGAAATTAATTCTTTTGGAAAATATTCTTTCTTCTTTAAAAATGATTTCATTTCTCAAAATGAAACACAATTTTAAATGAAATTAATTTTATTAAAAATACATATGAAATATTTTAATGTAATATTCATTAAAATAATGTGTTATAAAAGGGTATGAATCCATTAATGTAATCTATGTTAAATAATAATTTTTCTTGTACTTCTGCAGGAGAAGTCAAATAGTATATCATATTGAAAATGAAATTAATAATCTTACTAAACAAAGTTGTAAATATAAAAATATGTAAAAATGAATTTAATCATACATAGTAGAAAACTAAAAAATTTATGAAAACATTTTTAGAAAACATGGACATTGATGATAATTATTTACTAGTAAATATATACGTATAAACAATCTCAGATAATAATGCGATTGCAAAATTATCCCTTGTCTAATGGAATATATCCATTTTATGTATCCAAATATCCAGTATAATGATTTAAATAATGTTATTTAGTTATTCCAACATCATAATAATTTTTAGGATATCATATATGATTATATTATCATCTGTTTGTTAGTAACATTTCATTGTCACTCATTATTTGGATATTTAATACATTATGTTCTTATGCATGTTTAGTTAGTAATGTTTATGTTCAACATCATTGGATTTAGTTTTGTCACTTAAATAATGATATTTTTATAATATATATCAAATTTATTAATTAAAATCATTTATATAATAAATTATTAATGAATATCATTTAGAATGAATCTCATCACATCATGGAGACTGTAGGATGTACGCAGGAACGAGCGATGATACAATTCCGCTAATGGTAAAATGAAACAAAATTGTATGGTATATTAATTATACAAAATGATTATCATGTTATATTAATTATTTAAATATAGAATACTCATCATTAAACCCATCCAAATTATGTATTTATGAATATAATATTAAACCATGTCATTGAGATAGTTAGCCATACATACGCATGCATAGTGATATTGTTATCTTTGTGATGGATAAAAGTAGGTATATGGATATCCCATGATTATAATAACATCTCATAATTTATAAGATACATTATTTATTAATTTGTTTTTATAAAAACATAATAAACGGAAGTAGAAGAAATAATGAATTTGTAATGCGGTGATAAAAACAATTACCTCTTTTTATAGTATCTCCTCTGGATTAGCATAAAAGGTCTCTTTAGGATGGATTTCTACCCAATGTCTGCCCACTAAGATGAATAGGGGATGTTGGTAGTTTATTTTTTTATAATTTGGATGATTCTAGGTGCTTTATATGTGTATGTAAGTTGGTAGTTGTGGTGTCCTTTTATAAGATGGATGAGGGGTACTTTAGGAAAATCATGAAATATTATTTTATTATAAATTGATTTTGGAATTATAATAGTTAAAAGTGAAATTTTTAGTGGATAAGATGATTATGGGTCTAAATAATCCCATAAAAATAGTTTTTATATAAGTGTAGTTCACAAATGCAACCTTATATTTTTCCTTTAAGAATTACTTAAATAAATTTACTCTTACAATGTCTTCTTGCACTTTTACACAATATGTTAAATATAGTTACTATAAAATGAAAATAGAACCTAAAGTTCAGAATTAATTACTTTTTTAACATTATATATATATATATATCTCATTTTTTATAGTATTAGATTTTTATTTCTATTATATCATTTAATTAAAAATTATTTGTTTTAAAAACTCATTTTTGTCAAATATGACACTATTTAGTAATTGATTTTTGTTAAAGCTATTAAAACATGATTGATTCAAACAAAAAACTAAATTAAAACAAACATAAAATTAAATAATCATCTAGAACATTAGTGTATGGAATAAAAAGGTTCTAGTTAAATTTATTCCATTATTTGTAATATCATTTATTTCGATCATTCATTTACAGAGTAATCACTGCATCATCATTGTGTCACGAAGAAATTTATATACATAATTTCTAAAAATCATAAATAAAATTAAATATTTTAGGAAAATTTTTAATGACTATAATTAATATTTATATATAAAGGGACCCATTATTTAATCCCCACCTTAAAATTTTTTTAGTAAAAAGACACATGTTTATGTTATATTTCCATTTAAAATAAATTAACTATCATAACAAGTAACTTTCACACCCACGTGGGTACCATATTACAAAAGTAAATCCTATGTATTGTTTTTTTCTAAAATGAAACATTAACTATGATTAGGGAATATGTTAGGGTAGTTTTATATTATTATTGTTACCCTTATTTCCAAATTTACCCCTAAACCATGGTTAATACAAAATAATTACTGAAGTTTCAATTCAAATTATAAAAAAATGAAAAGGTACATGTTAAAAAAATTTGATCCTTTTGATTCCAAATTTGGAATCCATTTTTCCAAATTCAAATAAAAAAGTTTCCATTAATTTATTAATATCAGTTTTTGTTGTCAAAAACCAGAAAGCGGGTTTTTAAGAAGTAAAAACGATCAAAAGATTGTCATGTGTTTATGTCAAATTTTATTTTGGTATTAAATACAAAGAAAAAATTAGTATTAAATGATAAAAAATAATACAATTAAACAATAAAACCAATTAGACATTTAATATATCTATATAAATAAAAAATATGAAAAGATAGTTTTGAATTAAAATGCAGTGTTTTTCATTTTTCATTAAAATATGAATTTCAATAAGAGCAATACCAAAATTTCATTCAAGGAAAATTTGTATCTCACAAATCCAAGGAATAGGTTTTTTATTTTAAATATAACTTTTAAATTTGACAAAAACTAGATTTAAAATGGTTCTCTATTAAAAGGTGGTAAAACTATATTTTTTTGAATAACACATCTTTTATCAGAAAATTAGAATTTGTTCTCATATCATATCCACAAAACCTATTAGATGAATTTATAACATTATATTTAATATGTTTAATATATTTTAAAATAATAAAATGTAGAAATAGGTATGTTATTATATTACAGACAAATCTATTTTCGTTTAAATATATTTTTTAGAAAGAAGTTGTACTATTCGTAACCGCCTTTATATTGACAAGGTTATAATATTTAGTTTTCACATATTTTTGGTCATAAATGAAATTAATTATATCAAAATATATTTTAATTTTTTGTAACATAATCCAAGAATAGGGTAGTGTATACTACAAGCTAATATGGTGTTGAGTATAGAGCAAGACAATCTTGGTGTAGCGTACAACAAAAGACATCAATGAAATTAAAAAAGGATGAATAAAAAAACTATTGGGGTGTTACAGTTCTTCATGGATTGTGCATGGTTTGACTAAACATGTTCCATATTAAAGAGAAACATTCAGCCTATTTAACATAGGTTAATTGTGTGGAATCATTTTGTCTAAATTATGCGCCTCTTCCCAGGAAACCGCGTGGATTGGATTTTATGTGATCCAAATTTTTGTTAAAATATTATAAATCACATTTTAGGTCCCAGATAGATAGGTATGACCCCAAACTAGTTTCTCTCATCCATGGAGTTTCCACGAAGTATTTTTTCCTCTAAAATCCCTCCCGAAGATATCTTTTTCTTGTGGGAAGCTCTTCGATCTTCTCATGATTAGATTCATTTTTCTCTTCCCATTATCCTATGGTGTCTCTTGTCCTCCCTAGGGGTCCATAAATCCCCATTTTAGCTTTTGGATATAATACTAATTATTTTGGATCTAGACATCAATTTTTTTCATATATCCCTATTTTTCCTTTCTTTATTGGATCTTTTTTGTTACATCTTGGTGATTTGATATTTTTTTATCACAAGTGAGGTGGTTCCTTTACAATGATCGATTTTTATTAACCAAAAATTACATTATTTAATTTCAACTATTTTGAATTAAATTTAATTGTTTCATTTTGGATAAATTGTTTTAATTTTTTTGTTGGAAAAAACCTCATTTGTATTAAAAATGGGTTTTTATGAAAAATGTGTTTTTGGTATGAAATTTTAAAACCAACAATTCTATTGAATATGGTTGTGTTTATGGAAATTTGTAGAAATTATATTTTTTAATTAAAATATTGTATTGTATGGATATTATTTCCATTATGGTTTTTGATGGTATATTGTGAAAAAACCTAATTCTAGTGTATTTTTTGTTTTTTATGAAATTTATATAATTTGTTTAAAATTAAATTGTGGAATTTTATTTTTGATTGTAGATTATAAAATTCCATGAATTGGTTTCAAATCCTTATTTGTGAAAAATGGTATAAAGGGGTTTGATGGAAGCTATAGGGTTTAATATTATTGAATGGTTTGTTTTTTAAAATAAGATACCATTTGTTGTTAAAGGGAAAATTTGAATATTTTAAATGGATAATGGGATTATTTTTATTTAAGGAAGTCATGAAATAAATTTCTTGTTGTTGTTTTGTAATTGATAAAATGAATGCCTTATGTAGTTAGTGAGTTATTTTGGGAAACACTTTACAACATACAATATTCTAAATCTACCTATTAGCAAATCACATCCCTTAGGCAATAGTGATGGGTCCTCTTTTGCAATAGGTCTAAAAGGGAATATTTATATATTTTTAATTTTATGGTTTTGGGTATCTATAACATAAAACTATAATACCAAATTAATAATATAACCATCTTTCTTACATCTTTGTATTTGAAATGAATGTATTTCATTGTTATAAATTATTTTATATGGAATAGGATTTATATAATATTTTTAAAATAAATATTTTTATTTATTCCATTTTGAAAAGTGCCTTCATTTCAGAAAGAAATCACTCATTTGATATGTATTGATTTATTTAATGTATTTCATATATTTTTAAATGGAATCCAGAGTTCCAAAAGTATTTCCTTATTTTGAAACATTAATCATTATTTCATTAAATATGAATTTTGTGAAATGCCGAATCTTTTTATTTTAAAATTGAAATAATTTATTTGATTAATTTGATATTGTCCTCTTATAATAGAATCTTTGGGTGAAATCCTACTAGGAATTGGAACACACCTTACTAGTCCCATTGGGTGTTGGTCGATTATCTTCTTCCAGGATAAATAATTGGAAAAGGATCATATAGAGGGGGTTCTGGCTATTGATTAGTGATATTAGTGAGTTACAACCTTAGGGTCTTTGGAAGTTTAATTATTTTACTTTTGGTGCATTTCTCTGAATGAGGTTTCTTTTGATATGCATATTACTTTGTTTTCATTACTTTTGTAATGATTATGGAAAACTATTCCTTCTATAATACTTTTATGACCCCATGTGCTTGTCAATGACCTATGGGGATTAGAAATTTCCTTCAGGTTAGGTTTGGACATGCTTAGTTACCTAATTACTATGGTTCCTGGGCTGGTTCAGGACATTGTGTTATTAATGTTTCAGATTCATCATTGTTCATAATGATAGTATGCATTGTGAAATATTTTCAGGACATAGAATGTACGTACGATTGACTGTCCGGACATCTCTCACTATAACGGACATTAAGTCTCTAGCGATAGTTAGGGAGATACATCTTATGGAATTGTTCAATTATTTTCAATATTTTTGACTTTGAGAGAGTGAGGTCCAAATGATTTTTTTCTTTTAATTGGGAATAATTTCCTTTGTTTTTTTATTTAATCGTAAGCCATTTTCTTCTTTATTTTCTACTAAGGTTGTGTGGATCACGACTCTTAGATGACATGTGAATCTGATCCCTGGGGAAGCTTCTTCTGAACCTCAATGAGAGAATCCTTTTGTTGATCTAAATATTTTTGAGGTGATTATGCTCATTATCCATGCTTTAGGACAGGAACCACCTCCAGTTCCCATTCAAGATCTACTTGTGGAACCTTATAAGGATGTTCTCAAGGAATGTTTTCAAGAGTCACTATGCATGAATCTGGATCCATTCAATGGATAATATTATCATTAGGAGGATGAAGAGTGGTGGAGAAGAATATAGTTTTTTGGGTTCTTGGATACATCCGATGAAATTAAAGTGAGTGTGCCTACTACATTCTAGAAGGAATAAGTATGAGATAGGGGGACGTGATGATAATAGTGAAGAAACATGATTTCAAGGAGTTTAAAGACATCAAAGTTATTTTTAACATCTAGTTATTTCCCTATTCATTGTTTTTTTAATATCCACTGAGCCCTTAAAAATGTGATCAAGTAGATATGGGTGTGATGGAATATAAAAACAATATTTTTGAGCTTATGTACATTGTACCATGTATATCATCGAATAAGGGGATGCATGATCCCTGGTTCGAGTTGGGACATCAACAAATAATTTTTTTCCCATGTTTAAATGATAAAGCATCATTATTTTATGGATGTAGTGGATAGATGGTTATAGTTAACATGAAAATGGATGGAATTTCATGGTTTTCATGAGTTTTGAATACTCCTTGTGGTAGTGTTCATCACTCTCATGGAAAGTGGAAGTGTGATTACTCTCATGGTGGTTCGTGACATCATGGTTTTTATAGACCTCATATAGTGCCTATAATATCTCCTTTATTCTATTACCATTGTAGAAATCTGGGACATTCAATGAGGGTTTTCACTGAGACAACCATGAAATGTTCCTCCTGTGGATGCTCAGGTCACCTTCATGGATAATTACTTGTTTATTCCACTCCCCGGGGTGGAAAGGGATCATCTATACCTTCTAAAATTTGGGCGAATTAAATTTTTTCATGTGAAAAAGCGTTCCAACCATATGAATCTGGAATGATTCTTCTCTAAACAATGCAAGAGTATCTAGAGAAAGTGGATGTATATCTTACCATCATGAGAGGTACCATTACAATAGAATCATCAAGTGTGACTTCACTATTTTATATGTGTGCATCTCATTCATTTTTTTCAAAATTTAATCTTAATCTTGTAAATCTTCCTATGGTGATTTTATCTCATACAATTGGCATTTCTAATCTACATGGTATGAAGAGTGAGTAGAGTCTTCATAGTGCAGATTTTTTTTCTATATATCATATGTTGATCTTTCTTGATCATATCGAATACACTACATAAAATCCCTAGAGATAATCTTTTGGATAGATTGGTTCATTTCTAATAAATATGGTATTCATTGTTTTATTTAATGGATATCATTCACTACAACCATTGTTGTGTCCAAATAATTCACGGAGTATGGGACCCATGGTGTTTTCTATACAGACTTTGTTTTCTAAATTTGTAGAGTGTGATATTTTTATTTTCATTTGATTTGGACCGCGAATCTCCGAGTGGTTATCCCCTAGTTATCATCATATTTCTTGATTAGATTCCTTCTAACATATCTATTTTTCCCTCGGTAAGGGAGGGTGAGTTTTCAATTGACTTTATGTGTGACATTAAACTAGACTCTATCCCATATTTCTATATAGAACTAGAAGAAATGAATGTGTCAAAATCCCAGTTTGACAATCTTATTGAGAAATTTTTATTTGCAGAGTGTGCCACCATGGGTGGAATATGTTATCTTTGTAAGGAAATATAATGGTTCACTTTTCCTATGTGTTGATTAACAAAACCCAAATTGAGTAATTATATTGAACAAGATTCTATTGACCTAGAATTATGACTATTTGGATTAGTTGAAAGTGGAAACTTGGTTATCAAAGTCCAACCATTGATCTGGTTATCATCTGTTGAGGATAAAAAAATCTAAATTTTTTAAAAACCATATTTTATAAATTATTGGGTTTAGTGGGGTATTATAATGGGTTTGTAAAGGTCTTATCAATTTTATATTCTTCAATGACTACTATAACACAAAGGGAGTAGTGTTTTCTTGGGATGAAAAATTTCAGAATTCTTTTGTTGATATGAAACATATTTTTCTACTATGCCAATATTGAATCTTCTAGATGATGGGTAAGACTATGTTGTATTTTGTGACACATATTTTTCAAGATTGGGTTGTGAAATTATTCTTGTTGATTCTGTTTTTTCATATGGATATCATTATTTTAGGCCACATGAGAAGAATTATTATACCCATTACCTTGAACATGTTTTTATGACGCACGTGCTTAGGATTTTGTAGCAATACCATTATTGAGAAATTTCTATAGTGTTTTTCTTACCATATGAGAATAATTTATATATTCTATCAAAAAAATATGATTCTCCTCCATTTTCATTGGTTATAATACATAATGAATTTTGATTTCAACATTTCCTACACAACAGGGAAAGTTAATGTCATTTCAATTGGTTTGATCAATACAATTCTGACCCAGACCATGAAGGAAATGTCAGAATAGTGTAACTTGATGGTTCTATTTTCATAGTTCCATATTGAAGTCTAAGAATCTATTGAAGAGGTCTTTTTATCCCTTGTATAGTTTATATCCCCTCTTATTAAATTGATTCATCATGAATAGTATCTTGATGACAAGTTCTATACCACTAGAGACACTCTTCATGGTGAGGAGACCATGTTGTATTAGTTTTTCTATAAAGATTTCATTCTATTCATTCACTACCATTTTGTGCTTCCATAATCAATAAAGAAAATCTATTATGGATGATTTAGATATTTCTCATTGAGATGTACACCCCGGAACCAATATGATGTTCTATGAAATTTTGTAATAGTTCTGGTGGCCAGGTATGATATGGGGAATAACTGAGTATTCTCTCATTATTATACATGCCAACAGATAAATTAAGAGAACTAGAAACCATCATGTTTCCTTATGAAACTTCTAATTCCTACAAGTAAGTGGGATTAAAACTACGTGGACATTGTGGATGGGTTTCCATGTACCCAGGGAAAGAATAATGTTATATGGTTGGTGATAGATCTACTCACGAAATCAGCCCACATTATACCCAATCAGGATAAAAACAAAGTTGAGGAGTCAAGAAACTTCAATGTGAAATAGATAATTAGTTTTCTTGTAGTATCTTATTCTCCATTATTTTATATTGATCATGTGCTCACATATTTGTCTAGGAGAGTCCTTAAATAGGCTCTAAGAACTCATGTTATGTTGATTATTTCATACTATCCATAGTGGGATGGCCAGACAGAAACACTTATTTATATTCTTAAGGATCTGTTTTGCACTAGTGGTGTCATCTATTATGGGGATTGGGAAGATAATTTGGGGCTGGTTGAGTTTCTTTATAAATATAATTACCATTCTGCAATCATAATGGATCTTTTAGAATCATTTTATGTCCACCCTTATGGTTCTCACTTGTGTTCATCATAGATTGGATAAAGTTCCTTGGTTGGACCAAGCATCATATGAGAGACGATAGAAAAAGTTTAGTTGATTCACTAGATTAATTTTATGGATTATAGTTTATATAAGTATTATAATGATCTTCACCATAAACCTTTGGAGTTTTCAATTTTTGGACATGTTTTCTTGAATGTTTCACACTGATTTGGTCATTGATTGCTTGGGAGGCCAGGGAATATTAATCCTCATTTTGAGGGTCCATTATAGGTTATCTAGAAATTGGGAAATGTTACTTAATGTTTAACACGTCCACCACAACTGATGTTGATACATAACTTGTATCACGTATCTCAGCTACAAAAATATCTATATGATCTATCTCATGTTCTAGTTGGTGTGATATTAAAGCGGAACATGATTTATTCATGACTAAATGGCTACCGAGGATATTTGATTCCAAAAAAAAGTACTTCATGGGAAGAAGATACTTTTGGTTTTTGTTCCATTTTTGTATGTTTTGGATAATAATGAGACTTGGGAGTGGGAGGCACTAATGAGATATCATTGGCCTCTTATTTTTTTCATGTATTCTTCTTTGTAAGATTTCTAGAGAAAGAAAGTTTTTATAGTGGTGAGGTCCTAACATCTTGTTACTATTTTCATATATATGGAAACCCCTATTTTTAATCATATACTTATTCATATCAATTTGAAATAGATTCAGGTGAAAATTTAAATTTTTTTAAGTATCTTCAATAGTGCAAGTTTCACACATGGTTACTGCATGATTTTCCCAAATTAGGCTCTTTCTCAGGCCAAACCATGTAAATTGAGTAATGGGTTCAACATGGATTTTCATGGTTTGGAAAATTGTGTGCCCTCCAATGAAGGATAGTGTGGCCCATTTAGCATAGGTAGAGATCTTAGAAATGATTTTTCTAAACTGTGCACCATTGCATAATATGCCATGCATATGGGATTTTAAGTGATCCAATTTTATGGTAAAAACTATAAATCCTCTCTTTTTATTTCCTAATAGACCAATAAGAACCCAAAAAACATCCCCCATCTTTGTAGTTTCCAAGAAGTGTTTTTGGCCCCTCAGATCCTTCATATAAGTTATCAATATCTTTTGGAACGTCATTCAATCTTCTCACCGTTAGTTTAATTTATTCTCATTATCGCATCATATCTCTTATCTACCCTAGGGTTCCATGAAATCCATTTTTTATTTCATATATAATAAAAAAATGTCTATAAATATGTTTGTTTCACATTTTTTTCCCTCATTTTCTTTTGAAGCATTTCAGTTACAACTTTGTGAATTGAGATTTATTGATCCCATGGTAGGTGGTTATGTTATGATGCCTGATTTTCATTAACCCAAATTTTTTCATTTAATTTCAACTATTTAAAATTTGATGAAATTGTTTTCTTTTGATTAAATGGAATTGAATTTTTTTTTGTATATAAAAACCCAATTCCATTGAATTAGGTTTTCTAAGAAAAATTTCTTTTTGGCAGGAAATCAGAACACCCCAAATTATATTGAATTGGAATCTATTTAATAAAATTAATTTAATTTAAATTGTTTATTTAAATTAAGGGTTTAATTTAAATTATCATAATTTAATTTTAGAATTTAATTTTTTTGTGGTTTTGATGGAAAATTTTGAAAACCCCCAATTCAATTGAATTGGGGGTTTGTTATGAAATTGATGATTTTTTTGAAAATTAAATTATTGATTTTATTTTGAGAAAGTGGAGGGTGAAATTTCTTGAATTGGCCTAATATTCTTATTTGTGAACAATGTAATAAAAATGGTTTAATGGAAAACATATGGATTCATCATTGTGACATGGAATATGTTTTATTGAAATCTCTTAATGTTTTTTGATGGGAAAATTGGAGAATTTTAAATGGGGGATGGGATTAATTGTATATTAGGAAGATTTGAGATAAATTTCCAATCATTGGGTTTTACAAGATAGCATTAAAACATTAGGTATAATGTGAGTATTGTTTTAGGTAATTTGTCATATATAACATTCTAAAAATTAATATTATCACATCACATCCCTTAAGCAATGTTCATGATTCCTCCTTGGCCTTATCCCAATGGGGTGTATGTACATATTTTGAATTTCATAGTGTCATGTCCCTATATCCTAGACTATCATAACTAATTATCATGTGAACATTTTTATCACTTAATTATATTTCAAATTAATATATTTCATTATTATTGAATGATTTACATGCCTTTAGAATTATATAAGTTGTTATATAAAAAAGTGATTTTTAAATACATTATGAAAAGTTATATTTTTAAAAAATAATCTATAAATTTAAATTTATATATTTTGTTCAAAAGTATTTTCATCTATTAGAAATTTGATGAATTATTTTCTAATGTATTTCAATTTTTTAATGATAAAGCATTGTTTTATTGAATATAATTTTGTGAAATGTAAAACCTCTTAGCTTTAAAATTGAAAAAACATGTTTTGATAATTTAATATTGGAATATTGTTATGGAATACTTGTTTGGAATTTTAATGGGATTGGGATCACTCCAAACATGTTCCATTAGGAGTTTGTAGATTACATTCTCCTCAGATCGTGAACGTGAAAAAAAACACTTAGAGGTGGTTCTAGTTATTGATATATGGTCTTGGTGAATTATATCCTTTAGAACTAGATAAGTTTACTTGTTTGACTTATGGTACATTACGACAAGAGGAGTTTCTTTTGATATTCGTATTTTCTTGTTTTCTTTATATAATCATTTTTTTTGGAAAACAATTACCACTTTATTTTTTTAGGATACATGGTTCAAGTAATTGACCTATGGGGATCAGGAATTTCCTTAGAGATATGTTAGGACCGGCTCAGCTATCCTATTACCAGGGTACATAAGCAAGTTCGTGATTGTTATTATCATTTTATTCTCATTATGTACATGAAATTTTAGAAGAAGTTTTAATTAAAATCATCTTTTTTCCCTCTTTGGACAATTTTTTTTATTTCATGTAATTTTTTACTTAAATATTTTCAATGAATTTTTTATTATCTACAATGATTGTTTAAATAGTTTTACCCCATATTTTACTTTTTTAAAAATTTATTTTATTATAATATTCTTGTTATATTCTGAATGAATTACTTTTCAATTTCTATCAAAAAAAATGGAAGGATTGTTTTTCATAACCTTGACATCATCAAAACATTTTTCATAAGTCATGAATGGAAAATTAATTAGACATTGTATTAAATGATTCCAATGAAATATTAAAATAATAGATTTTATTTAAAATCATGTTTGATTCAAGATTTCAAATAAATTTTTTTATGTCGAAAAATTATTTTCCTAATCAAATTTCATGTGTGATCATTCAAAAAAAGTCATCTAAGATGACATACTTTTAGGTTATTTATGTATTTCTAAGGATATAATGTGATGATACAATCATTATTAATTTTTATGATGGTGTATGATTATAATGAAAATATGTTTGTGATCCTCTTTTCATTTCTATGTGATATTCTATAAAAACTTATATTAAACCATTTCATTCCAGGATTTCCATATTTTTAATTTTTTATGGAAACTATTTATTTTCATGTGTAGGGATTGATGATTTTTGATGAAAAATATTTATTTTTCTATTTTTTATATGATTAGTTTTTATCCCCTTGTAGGAAAAATATATATTTTTTAATTATGTTATGCGTGATACATATATCACCGTAAAATTCATTGGTTAAATATTCATATCACATGAGATAAACAAGGTTGGAATAAAGAGTTATATTGACTCAATAAGGTAATTTTCCCAATATGTTATAATTGGATGTAAAACATGGCTACGATGAGGATTTTTGGAATGGACCCATTCTGTTATAATTTTTTTTGGAAATGATCCTTGATTGTTAAGGTTGTTATTTTCTATGTGTATATGTATGCCAAAAATCAATGTTTTATTTTAATATTATGCTCTCATGACTCATGATATTTAATTCTATTACTTTATAAGTATTATTAAAATCTATCATTTATTCCATTACCTATTTTTAGTTTCGATTATATATATATCGTATAGTTTTAAAATTTTATTCTCATGTTCTAATATCAGTATGCTCACATTATGTTGATATCTCCCATTTTAACCAAAATGAGAATCTAAGATCACTCTTTATTTTTTTTCATGGTTATAATGATACTTGTTGTGTATTATAATAATAATATGGGTTACAGTTATAAAGAACACAGTGGGGGATGATGTGGTTCACCTAAAAAACCGTTCCTTATTATTCCATAAATCTAAATACATGAGTCATACATGTTACTAAAAATTAATTATGTTATATATTGAATATTTACCAAATAATATGTAATATATATGTATGAGATGTTTGTGTATTTAAATTTTGATTCATAGTATCTATTGGTTAAACACTTAGAATCTTATATGACATATGAATTATTGGGAACCATACAAATAATTATATATATAGGAAAGTATATAATATTTTTTTAAAGGATAGAGACAGTGGATTATAAAAAATTAAATCCCTATCCAGATAAAATAAATTGATATGTATATGTTGTAGTTTCTGTAACATCCCAATTAAGTAATGAATAATATATTTTCTTATCTATGTCTATTTATGAATTAGATAGTGTTTTAGAGGCTTCAAATGAGAATAAATCCAATCTTAAGCGTGGAATACACTAATATTTTTACAAGATTTTTATAATGCATTTTAATGGAAAATCATTTTTAAATCATAATTTTGATAATTTTATAAGCTCTATTTTTTAAAATAAACTTATTCTTTATGATTGGGACCTTTAAATTTACTTTGGATAATTTTTTGGTATTTTTCTGACAATGTTCATTTTTTAATGAATAGTGAAAAATACTGCATTTTAAATCAAAACCGCTTTTTCATCTAATTTAATAATATGGTTAGATTCTCTTTTTAATTTGTTTTAATGTTAAAAAAGAATATATTTTTACCATTTAATCCGTTGGTGTCATTATAATTAAATTCACTTTGGAATTGGTCATAAACAAGTGCCAATCTTTTCATAGATATTGTTTCGAAAAAACCGCTATTTGTTTTGACAACGGGAATTATTTTTAAATTAATTATTACAATTTCTATGTTTGGAATTTGGTAAAATAAATTCCATATTTGGAATCTGATGGTTCAAATTATTTAATTAAGACTCTTTTGTTTTTGGACATTATGAATAGTAACGACGGTAATTATCTTTAATTATGTTGATTAATTAGTAATGAGGTTGTTAAGGATAATAAAATAATATCATAATAATAAAAAATGACCTTAAAATGCATCTTAATGCTACAGGTTGTGTCATGGCCGACCATGGGATTCCTTGTGCCAAACATAGGGACCCCATGGAATCACTTTTGGGTGAAAGTGACACTTTATCATTTTATTTTTTAAGCAAGGAGAATATCAATAAAGGATGTATCAACCGAGTAAAAAAAATTTTATTTTGTCTACATAAATGATCTCTTGGGCTATAAATAGCCATTGGAAAACTAAAATAATTACCTACATCATAGTATTTTTTTATAATTTTTATACATAAAATAAATTAAATTATTTATGACATCATGATGATGCAATGATTACCTCATTAATGAACGATTTAAATAAAATGAAACGATAATGTAAAATATAAGACATACACTTTTCAACGTCCTATTGGATGAGTATATTTTGAACCCTTATAACATTATCCTTTAAATATATCAATGTGGGACCTTTTAAATCTGAAACACATTTTAATATAATGTAACATTTTATAACATTCCAAGAGTGCCCCTCCTTTACTCTTATAAAAGGCCCCCACCTCTACCTCTTTACACACACATCTAAAGCCATTGGCTAGGCCAAGATCTGCTCATTTATTCTCTCCACATCCCTATATTATTCCTAGAGGCCTTACCTTAGGCAGAAATATCTTTAAGAAACACTTTTGGTTCAAAACAAGAGGAGTTACCCGATTTAAAGGTAATGTCTTCACTTGTGTTCTTTTGTATTATTTTGCTTTTCCAACCCACTAAACTCTTTTTATTCCTATATTTTGTAACAAAAACAGTATATTAAAAATACTAGGATGTTTTTATGAGAAGTATTAGAGCTACACATAAACACACCTTCATCTAATGGTTAATGAGAAAACTGTTTTTGTGGATGGCAAATTTCTGCCGCACAAAAGGACGGTTGTCCAATATTCTTCATAACAACATAAAAGCTGGCCGTTAACATGTCACTATATTTATATATGATATATAATATGTTAATGTTTTCCTTATGCTTCTGTATTTTTCATTTTTGTCATAACTTTATGGTTTCCATTATGGGTAAACACGATATCATCATTTTAGGAAATGCGGACTACCGCACCCTCAAAGTGATTTGATTCTTTAATGCCATATGTGGGAAATATAAATGATTTAGTTAATGATATTATATATGATAATATACTTTAATTATATTATACATTTATATAATTAGGATTCAATTCCATTAAATAGGAAATAGAAATGGAAGTAGCGTTCATGCGTACGTACGGCTTACCGTCTCCATGAATGGTGCATTTCATTTCTTTCCTCTAAATGTTATGTAATATTTTAAATGCACGTATATACTTGATATATATGATATATATGATATCTAAATCATGAATATAATTCTGTATATAATATATATTTTACCACATGAAAAATAAGTAATTATCAAGAGTTTATTTTTGACTGAAGTACCAATGATCGACAAAACGACCGTTATTAACTTAAATAATTACATAGTGTTCTTAACATGGTAATAAGTGATATAAAAGGAATAATTAACATGAAAAAGGTTCATAAGAAAGTAGAAATTAAATCATTTTTATTATTGAGGAGATTAAAGAACGATCTAATCAAGTCGGACCCAAGGTGTGTGACTTCATCTCAATCTCCTTTCAATGAGGCATATTTTGTTTTATACAAAATGTTCTTTTATACGGTGTATAAACCCCTTTGACTTTTACATTTATTCAGAAGGAATAATTTTTTTACTAAGTGTTTTTCTAAATGAAAAAAGGGAATGTTTTTGTCATACGTTTGCGGCGACAATGACTTCTCCACCGCCGTGACCATTATTTGAGTTTCGGCTTCCTCTACAAGACATAACCTTTTTATAAATGAAAAATAAATACCATGTTTTAATTTTCATTTATTTTGGTATTGAAAATGGTTTTGATAATGTTTTTATTTTTTCAATGTGTTATTGATATCTTGTGATTGAAATGTGGAAATGTTATATTTCCTTTATGCACGTTTTATGTGATACGATTATGATATGGTTCTTGGGAATTGTTTATGAAGACGGGTGGTTCCGTGATAAAATAAGGGTTTGTGAGCCTGATATAGCTCTTCAATGCATTGGGTAATGAAAAGGGGTTAAATATTACGGTTTCTCCGAAGAGATTTAGGAAATATATTGTGATGGGTATTCCAAACATAACCATGAGGGTTACTCCCTACGTAAGAATGTTATGAATGCCTCAAGTTATCTTTAGGTCTGATGATTTCTATGATTTATTCATGATTTGATGAGGTATGTTAAAATGATTATGTTTTATGAAGTAAAGTATGATTTCATACATGGACTAATGTTTTCATTTCGTACTTTTATATCCCTTACTGAGCTTTTTATGCTCATCCTATGTTTTTGAAATGTTTTTCACAGGTCAAGGGAAGGGTACATGATGTGATGATACTATCAAGGAAGTGTCAATAAAGAATCCATGTTTTATTTTAAATATGTCTCCGTTGGTGGGAAAATTGAGTTTTATCTTTTATGTATCCACTTTTTTTAAATGTGAAATGTAATGCATGATTTATGTTCTAATTTTCTAAAACTCTAAACCTGAAAAGATCCTCAACGTGTATTCTTGAAATAACTCAAGATTAAGTAATGTTTAAGGCTGGGGCCTTAATGTTTCACTTATGGGTAATAACACAATAATGGTAGCATTTACCTTAACTGAACATTAATTGGGACACAACAACGAGCTTTTTTTGAAAAATTGGTTTGGAACACACTAGGGATTTTTTAAAAAACTCACAAACCATTTACAATACATTATGATTAATTTTAATAATGATCATGACTAAACTAGGTTACTCCTAGGGTGTCATAGAATAAAAACAAGGAGGCAAGATTTAGATTTCTGTTGAATGATTGATCAGTGTGATCAATAACACCACATTGTCATGCAGTCTAGTTGGGGTTACTAAGGGATTGATGATACAGAAATGAAGTCTGTGTGGTGATATATATACACAGATATTGAAGTATTTTATTTTTTTATTAGTTATATAAATTAACATTATAATGAAATGTTTTTATACATATTATTTCTCATGATAAATTATTAGATGTTGATGGTGTAATGAAAACCCCTAACGATATGATCATCACATATCGAGACTATGATTATTTTATATTCTATTTTTTGGGTAATGTGAATGCTAAAAACCTCATTTTTATCCCACTAGTTGAATGTGAGGTTATCATAATTATAGAATTTCATTCTCTACATAAATTCAATATCAATTTACGAGGAAGGGAAGTCATGTTTGAAATTACAAACCAACATATGATCATTTATCTATGATATTATAGATATAAACATCAAATTCATATCACATCCAATGTATGGGTCTCATTTCCCATTAAAAATGGGGATTTATCATACATGTGTGGGAGAAAAACAACATCAATAATATTTCTATTGTTTTTAGTTTGTTGAATTCATTATGAATGATTTTATTATTCTTAAAAAAATGTAAGGTTGAGTTATTAGAAAAATTCATTCCTGGTTCCACACATATTTCAATGCATCCTTATATATATTAGCTGATTGAGTTTCTAGATTTGAAGAATACTCTCTAAGAGATCATTGAAAATAGATACATTTGGCCATATTTTTCACCAGGGGGTTCACTTGATTTATTTTTCACGAAGAAAGATGGATCCATGTAACCTATAATATATTAACATGATATAAACAAATTAATAATAAAAAACAAGTATCATATACCTTATATTAATGAAATGATTGATAAAAAAGTCAGATCCCAATACTTCTCAGTGATTTACCATCATTCTAACTATCATCGATTGATGTTCAAGAAGTGGGATATACACAACAAGAAAACATTATGCACATGGAATGGAAAATACTAGTATATAATGGTTCCATTATTCCTTACTAATTCCCCCACAGCCTTTTTGATTTAATGAATAGAGTGTTTAGAGACTACCTAGGGCATTTTTTGTTTGTCATTATTGATGTTATTATTATATATTCCATGAGTGAGTAATATAATGTTGGTCACTTTATTATTGTATTGAGCAGAAAATGTAATGAAAAAAATATGAAATATGTACAAAGTTTTAATTTTGATTCAAAATTTTTCATTCTTTATTTATATAATCTTTTCTGAGGGTATATCAGTGGATCCATCAATGAGAGATTCTATTGAATGTTGGCCAAGTTAAACCATGGAAATCAATATATGAAATTTTCTTGGATTTTCTTGATATTTTTTATGGATTATAGTGATTTTCCAATGAATATTTAATCCAATCACCATGTTAACTCATAAGTGATCCATGTTCCTATGGATATATGAATGCATCAAAAATTTCATGAATATAAGAATAACATAGTCAAAGCACATCTACTAACATTATCCTATAGTGGAGAACAGTTTGAAATCTATAGTGATGAATATAAAAATGTATTTTGATTTGTACTCTTGGTGAATGATATGTTTATAGATAACACATCATGAAAATTGAAGGTTCGTGAGAAAATTTTCCCAACTTATGATTTGGAGATAGCTATAGAAATTTTTGTATTATACATATGTAGTAATTTTATTTACAGGTAATAAATTATTATATATATTAATAATGAAATATTAATATATATATATATATATATATTAACTTATAAGGATACTAACAGGATCCATATAATATGATTATAGTGTATTAGAGATTATTAATTCTCAATATGTTACCACCCAGGACATGTAAACATGTTTCCCAAACCAATTATTTGAAAAGATTATTCTAGCATATCTATATAAGTGTCATAAAAGATGTCATTTTTTTTAAATTTGGAAGGATATATGTTGAAATTTTGAATTATGGGGATAAATTTTATCTCCGTCAATGCTTTGTTAAACCATAAAAATTTAATGATTAATGATGCATGAAAGGAGGTTGTGGAGTTGCAGAAGATGATTTGAAATATTATGAATTTTAATCATGATTGTGATCGATTAATAAGGATCCTGAACTATAATTTTACACCCTCATGAATTGTTTTGAAGAAGCGGTTGTTAGGGGAGGCTCATTGTAATTCATTCTCAATTCAACATAAAAATAAAAATATGTATTGAAATTATAAATAGTATTTCATATGTGATGGAATGAATTGATATATTGTAGAATTTTTATCTTGTTTCTCAGTATTCTATCATGTTAAGGTTTAGAGATAAAATTATAAGAGAATGTTACTACCATTACACATATTATAAGGGGAATTACAAACCATTACTAAAAACATTTGTATCCAAACTACTTAAAACTTATATGTGGTATTAGGTTATATAGGTTGTTTTTTATCTCCATAAATACTCATCACACTTAATATATATAAGATATGTTTTTTTATCTTGATCACTATACAATTATATACACTTAATAACTAGTATTGTTTCATAGAGTTCCATAGCCCATTATATATGATCGAGATCTATGTTTTACATTAATGTTTTGGCAAAGTCGTCACTAAGATCTTGATATAGAGTTGTGTTACAAAATTATTTGTTATAATTATATATATTTTCATTATAAGAGGAAATTTAAGTCATTATATAATATGGGGAGATCTTATTTAATGGATTTCAATGGTTTTTTGAACAAACACATTTATATTATTAAGATTCCAAATAAAAATAACTGTAACTAGAGAATCTAGTGTCCCATTATGAATCCCAATAGGTAAGGATGTTTATAACTATAATATATAAGGATGAAATTTGACAATGAAATGTATCGGGACATAAGATAGTTTAAAAAATGTTATGGATTGTTAAATAAATTCAAAAATAATAAATTGTAGAAGAATTTTTGTTGAATTCCTATATTGATAATCATATACATGATTTAGAATTCAAAATTTGACATAATATGTTTATAAAAATTTATCCAAGGAAGATGGTTACGTTAATTATAAGTAAATGAAATAAATAACATATGTATATATTTCCATTTTAAACTCATGGTCGTGTCTGGATGATAGCTTATTAGTTGGTGCTTCTAATGGACATTCCTCATGTTCTTAATGTGTTCCATATATCTCTCTTAAGGAAGTACAAAACTGATTATTCATATTGGCAGAACAAAAAGTTCATACCATTAGAGGATTATATTTTCAATGAGGAATAATTAAATAGAATCTACATTATATAGTGAATGTTCTTTGAATTGAGAACACTCACTAGGTAAATTATTTTTAGCGAAGACACCAATTTAAAAAAGAAATATGGATTCCAATGTATATTATGATATACAGGAGTCATCATTTATTTTTATCATTGTGGTAAAATTTTGAGGGTAAAATTATATTTATGGAGATTATAGTTTCTTACACAAATAAAAATATATTTTCAAATTAAATTTAAATTTCGAGATATCTAGTGTAACATGTCACACCGGTTTATAATGAACTGTGATATGGTATTAATAATAATATTGAAACAAGATAGTTATAACCAATAAATTAATCATGATAATATGAATAGGAATAATGACATATATAATATTTTGTATAAATTGGTTCAGAAAAATATAATTAATTTATAAATATGTATTTCAGTTTTATTAAAGCCTTTATATTAATTGAAAATAAATGTTTTCTCAAAAACTGATATCTATTTCTTTTTTTTTAAAAATACTATTATTAATTTTTTACTCTATTTGAATATTTATTTTAAAATTTTATAATAATTTTTTAAAAAAACTTTTCAAACTTATAATATGATGATTTTTTTAAAATTTTTTAAAATGATAAAATTTTCACGGAATTGTAAATAATACTAAATGTTAAAAAAATTCATTTTAAAGGAATTTATATAGTTAAATAAAGTATTAACTGGTTTTCACAGTAAAAATTTTCCAAATTTTTTTTATTAGATAAATTTTTGTCACTTTAATCTAATTAATATTATTGTTTTGTATTAAAATATTCTTTATTTATGAAAACATTTCTATTGAAAATTGGTTTTCAAATTTCATCTCTAGTTCTGTATTTTAATTAAAATTTACCACTTATATGAGAGGAATTTTACGAAGTTGATTCCATATATGGAAATATTATTATTAATTGTTTTTAAAAACAATATCAATATTGTTGTTAAGAGTTAATAATAAATATTCTAAAATTAATTACCATGTTATGGTTATAATAAGATTACCTGGTGTTAAACTAAAACAATAATATATAAAATGACATAATATCTTTTAAAATTCAAATTTAGTATACCTATTTTGACCAAATAACATTTAATGTTCTATAATGAACTACTTTATAGCTTATTTTTTGTTTAATACGTGTATACAAATTTTAATTTATGAAATTCCATGTGGATCCTCTACACTACATATAAAATAGAACACTAACTCCCCTCCCTTCCACACCTACAAATCCAGTTGGATTTGTCAATAACTACCCAAATATCCTCATTACTCCCACCCCAAAATCATAAATCCCATAATTTTTTTATTAAACCTACTTTTATTTCATTATGTATAATCATAATGATGTTCTCTAAAGATAATGTAAAATTCTAACACAGGACTTCTTTATTTTAATTGTATGTCCACCTCCATTTAACAGTATTCACTTATGATGATAAAATTAAAATATTAAGTCCCATATGTTGAGTTCTTATAGTGAAAATATAATAACATATGTCATATCCTTCTCCCATCAAATATAAAATTAAACTATCTATCATGTGTATGATTGACTACACCTCGCAAGCCGATGTAATTAATTTTCCCTCACCACCACCCATGAGACATTATAATGATTGATTTGAAAATTATATAGTATATTTATGAAAATATTTTTTCTTTTGGTATCATTATATCCCTATACCTTTTTTATTCTCTTTTATGTGAATATGATACTATCACTCGTGTGTGTGGTGGACTACCGACTCCCGGAGTGATGTGATTCCTTTTTCACTAACATGTTAAAAGGATATTAATAAGGATAAATTTAATGAATATATATTATATATATTACCTCATAATTAAACTTTAATAGTTATATATAATTTATCATCATTTTTTTCTATTTGTAATGATATTTGAAATAACGTTCATGCCTGCGTATGGCCTACCATCTCAATGAACAGTGTCATTCATTTTTTTCTCTAAAATTTATGGATTACAATAAATAAATATATAATAAATATATATGATAATTTTATAATTTTTATAAATATTTATATGATGGAACAACGATCAATTTAAAAGGACCAAATATTATAAATCAAAACATACAAGAAAAAAAAAGATGTGATTATATTAAATGAAATTTTAACAATTAATTGTTAATTAATTTGAAATAAATAATGTTGACAAAGAATATATAGTATCATAAATATGATTTTATTTGTATAACATATGAATAATAAAATATATTTATTATTTTATTTATCCTTATATTTTCCAAGTAATTCAAGACTTAATGTAGTGGAATTTTTTCTCAATTTGGATTATTTGGGATTTATGTTATGTTATGAACCAATATTCTCATTTGAGGTGTATATAGAGTCCCTTTGATGTTTTATATTATATATATATTTATTCTAATGATATTTATAATTTCAATTAATTTTATTATGAAAGGGGCCTACAAATTCAAAAGATACTAAAGTGTAAAAGGTTTTTTGACTCAATAACTTTATTTATTAGGATTTTATTTATTATGATTATGATGGTGAAATATTAAGATACATATCTCAATAAAATAATTCATTTCTCATATCCACTGATTGTGTCATGAAATTACATATGATACTTCTATTATCATCTATTTATGTACACAAGAGTTCAAATTATTATTTTTTAAGAAAAATTCCAATCTATTTTTCTATTTGATCGAAAATACTTTTTATTATATGTATATGTTTTTATAAAAATGTTTTTTAGATTATTTTTTATATTTTATTATTATTTATTAAATTTATTTTTATCAATGTTTGACTATTTAAAAAATTTATTTTCATGGAATATTCTTTAATTCCTGATAATGTTGTACTTTTGAATTATTACTTAAAATATTGATGGAATCATGTTTATAATGTGTAGAACAAGAAAAATATTTTCCAAAATCATTAAAAATAAATGTTTTAAATATTAAATTTAAATTTTCCTTCCAAATATTATATTAAAATTCTTTAATTAATATTCAATAATTTTCTAGATTTTAATCAAATGATTATCAGTTAAAATGGTTATATTCATAAAGAAATATTTTGAGTGATCTTTAAAAATAATTTCTCTCTAAGATGATATATTTTGATGTTTTTTAATATAAAATAGCTTTATGATCCAATTATATCACCCATTTTATTTCTCAGAATGGTTAATTTTTATGATGAAAAGTTATTTTTTGGACATGTATCTTTTCCATGATTTATAAAATGATGAAATTTTTATTAAACCCATTTTTCAAGTGGCATAATAGAATAATTGATTTATGAAACCCATTAGTTTTCAAATTTTCTAATATATTGAGTGTTTAATGATACCCATTAATTTTAATTGGTTCTAATACAATTAATGGTTTATGATTTTTTCCCAAACATATTTAATATTTCCATTATATGATAGGTGTGAACTATATCTCAACCTATGCATTAGGTATAGATTGACATATCTTAGTATTTACAAGAGTGGAATTGATAGTGAACCTAATTCATTGTGATAAACTATCCATTATGAAATTTCTTAGAGTGAACTGTGACTATTGTGATGGATGGGAGAGTGAACCCATTCAAAACTGATTACTTTTGAAATGATGCTTCGATACAAAAAAATTATGTTCATTTCTTATATGTATTCCAAACATCCATGTATTATTCCACTTTTATTCCATCAAGAACATTTTTCATTGATTTCAATATTTATCATGACTTTTGATTGACCAGAATGTATTCTGTGACTCCTGATTTTGATTTGTGATATGAAAATTATTGTTTTCAAATGTTATTCTCATGTTATCGTACACTTATTCTCAAGTTATATTAATATCACCATTTTTTACACTTCATGAGAATTTTATATCTCCCGATATTATATTACCTTTACAAAGGTTATGAATATAGGTATTATGTATGATATTTATAGGAAGTGTGATAGTTATAAATAAAAAACTAAGATATGATATAGTTCACATATTAACTGGTTCTTATGGTTAAATGTTACAAAAGGTAAGAGAACCATATTATTATGGATTAGATCACAATTTTATGTAATGAATATTCATATATTGAGATTCAATATATATGTAACTGATATGTTTCTATTTACAATTCATGTTAATGAAGAATCTTATGGACAATGGAATTAATTTACTATTGAGAAACTAATTAAAATAGAAACAAAAAGGTGAAAATTTGTCACTATTCCTAATCATATATCTTTATATAATATAAAATATATAAAAATTACTGAGTTTCCTAACTTTTAATGTAAAATGAATATGGATAGTTTTTAATGATCATGTTTTAATTACTACATAATAACAACATGTCATCTTTCTTCTTGTCAATAATGTGAGAAGGAGAACCTAAGAGAACTTATAAATTCAAGGTTATGATGTTTTATATTTATAATAGAAGTTAATATAGAAAACAAAGATGCAAAAATAAAGTCCTTATGGGTGCGGGACTTGTGAATTATCTGTGTCAGTTCCATAATCCATCGGTTTACTCCCACACCCTGGAAGGTCCAATACCACCCTAAACATTGAAGTGAAGGAATTGAACTGAGTATAATGTTTTTATAGAAGTGGTATATTAATTATTTCGTTTTTATAAGAACCATCAAACATTTGTTTATTATTCAAAATTAGTTTTTATTTAATTATATGGAATCATATGTCTCATGGTAATGATAAAAATGCAATGTAATTTTATTGTAAGGTAATATTTTTGTAGAACACGTGATGGAAGAAAATATAAACCAAAATATGTATTTCTTTTATAATTAATAATGATTATCTAGGTTAACTAGATATTTTATATTTATAATGTAAATAAGATAATATTAGTAACCCTAACATTATTTATTGATTTGATGAAAATTTGATTTAGGTCATCTTTTATGATATTTGGTGCATTTTATGATTTATAGAATTTATTTAATATTATTTTAAAATATTTAGTGGGCAGATGATATTTAATATTTATGTAAGTATATATTATTTTAATTGGGATTCATGGTGACTATGGTAATTATCATTTTTTAGGAAAATCAAGGTATTCAAATGTTTTGAATCTGATATTTGGAGCTACTTCTTTTTTTCTACTGATAAATGATAATAATGATATAAAAAATAATAAAATGGGATAAAATCCATCAAAATCATGGGTTTTTAATTTTTTTCAGACATATTTTGAAGGATTTAATGGTCAACTACATATGTAATGGATGAAGGTGAACTTTTGGGGCTATTGTTGTGTTTTTAATGATTACTATATTTTATTAAACAATGTTAGATTAGTTTTTCTAACCAATTGGTCTTTGGTAAATATTTTGTGTCATCAATAATTATATTTAGATTTTATGATTCATCAGAAGTTTATTTTAGTTCTTCAGTAATGAAATATTGGTCAAGGATATTCATTTCAAACAGTATGAGATTAATTGGAAATTCCTAGAATCATAAACAAATGATGTAATTTTTCTTCTTTAAGTGAAATAAATTAAATTATTATATTTTCTATTTCTATAAATAATCACAGTTAAATATTACCTACACATTTATAAAATTATCATGAAATAAAAAAATTATCCTTTTACCTGTAATTATGATGAATTAATGGTCTTTTTATAATTTAATGACATCATTATTTTTTAAAATAAAATTATCAATAAAATGTTTTCTAGCACACTCTATTGGACCTTTGATGCTAGTTCACTCCTAAATCTATATAATTCAACATCCCTTAAATGATATCCTTATCTTGAAACAATATCTTGTACTACTTCAACTAACCATTGTGCCTCCCACATTTCTTCTTTTTAAAAATGTTTTTGTATCCCTTGGTATGATGAGATATTTCAATAAATGAACATAAAAATATTAGAAAATTAAAGTATAAGATTAAATCATGAGGGAAAAAATTACTGTAGGAGAATGAAATAACATAAAAATTTATATTAAAATAATAATAAGCTTTATACATTACATAAAACAAAATGGAAACATTTTTTAGAATTTAGATATATTTGAAAAATATTTGAATTTAAATATAACAACTATAAAATTTCTTTTGAACTATAAGGATTGAAAATTAGTGACCATGATATGATATATATGAAAAATTGTTATACTTAATAAAAATAAAATTGTTTAATTTTTCGTAATTAAGAACATAATTTGTCATAAATTCATTTTATGTTGAAATTGGGGATTTTTTCAAAAATTATTTTAATTTCATTTTATTCAAGGAAATTATACATAATTTCAAAAACATTTATGAATTTTAGTTTATAAAATTAAAATAATCCTTGAAATCAAGAATCCTAACTCAATCATGGTGAAATTTTTTGATATTATGGAAATGATTTATTTTAGAGTGATTAGTAAAAAATATCGATTTTTCAAATAAAATCATGTATTTAATGAAATATTGAAAAATAAAAATATAATTATATTTAATATATAGAATTGAAGTGAAATATAATACATTTTATTTTTAATAGTGAAATTAATTCAATTTTTTTAAAAAATATTAATGATTTTCTTGTATGTAATTTTTTATATTTATAAATTCACATTCATAAAAAAAATATTTTTTCTTTATGAATTAATATTATATTTTGGGCACCAAACCTCTTTATATCAAGCCATGAATCGCATATCCCACCATCAATTTTCATATGGAAAGTGACCTTTGTTTTCTGGGCATATCACACACATTGGAGACCTTAACCTATGGAACCATATGCACACTCCCACATACATCTGCATGAAAAAATGTAGATAAAAAATGTAAAAAAACTATATTATGAATTCATGCATCTATAAAACACAATTAGTACATGATGATACTGAAAAATAATATAATTGGAATATCCAATCCCACAAAAAGACAGACTATAGAAAATTACAAGATACAAAGAAGGATGGGACTACTTCTAAAAAACGAATGGTATGGTCCTTAGTTTTTCTAGACAAGATCTATGATCCACACACTATAGGTCACCTTTATGAGTACATGAGTACCTATGGTTTTTACAAGACAAAACATGTGTTCGAATATCCCATATCAGGGTGAATATAAAATACCTAGTACGTCCCCCAAAAATCGAAACCCAAAAGGGAGTAACTAATAGGCATTAGTTAACTTGAGACAAGGTGGAGGAAAACTAATTGAGTGAGAAACATCATCCCAAACATTCATAATCTATGAAAGGATAGTAATATCATCACCCCTAATATGTCAATACTTTTGACACATACCACATGTTCATATATAATAAAACCATATATAACCTCATCATAATCCCATGTTTCATGGTCCCAACAATATAGTCAACCCCAATAACCAACTTCACATTCTAATGTAACGATCTTATAGAAGTACTCAGTCCCCATGACTAGCCATACTTGATGTAATGAAATATTGAGATTTTACTCTATTGGTAAATGGTTAACTAATGGATCAACCATTTAATCCCTGGTGGTACCTATCTATGAGAGAAAACTCATCGAACTATGCCACATGGAAAGTCACCCAGTGGCCCCAAAAACCTCTATAACTCAGTTAGTGGATCCATAACAAGATATTGTGGGGAACACCTCGAACCATAGCTTGAACCGAGAACATAAAAAGGGATATTTCACTACATCAGAATATTTAATAAACTGCTATGTAAAGGATTATTTCCCTATTTAGAGTGTGTGATGTCGATTAGACTAACACCTCCTAAGAAATAATCACAATAAAAAACAGAAGGTAACTAATGGGATTCATCTGATATACACACTCCAATCGAAAATATCCCCATCATAATGATTATATCATAACACATAGATAGAGGGTCTTCACCCAGGGATCCCTGGATGTTATGTAAACTACTAGGAATATACAACTTGTTTTAGGATCAACCCCAATGTAAATTTTTTAAACTCTAAATGCCAAAACATCACTATGCGAAACATGAAAAGGATGCGGGGATCACATCAGGCATCTCAAATAGATACATGATCTAATCTACTAATTTTATAGTTAATGTGGACTAAGAAATCTAACCATTAATATTGAAAATCACATATTCTTCACAAACACATTGCATCCATAGAGGGGTTCCAATCATTTCATGAGGATTTCATGATTAGAAAACTCACAGTAATAGTCAATGGGAAGTCACTCAACCACTTCTTGTCAAACATCAATAAATTAAGTGACCCACAATGTCAACATTCATTGCATCACAAATACCAAAATTATGGACACTATATCTTGTTAGGTAGTAAACTAAATAGGATATGCTACTCGTTGGAATCCAAATGAGTCTATAATAATGATTTTTTGGGGGAGAAAAAACTCCATGGTAACTACATGGTTTAGATCCTCTGTACATGTCATGGATTTCTACACAATTCATTAGTCATGTAGCATAATCATTCTTGGTATGTATACAATACAATCCATTTTTTTACCCCAAGTCACATCGTCTGTGACCTCATCCAAAACCCTTGGCATATCATTTCCTATATGTGGCACCATTAGCCATATATCACCACATGACGTGTACCCCTGATACATGACGTGATTTTCTTTACTAGGCCTCATCATCTATCCTTCCGCATAAGGCTCATCTAGATTTTTTCTATATGGCGTGTACCCGTAGTGCACAAGATTTCAAATCTAACCAAAACCTTTTCCCATTCCCTTGTAACTCACCGTATTCCAGTGTCCTCTGGCCATGTATTACAGCATGGCATGTCCTTTGACATGAAAATACTAACCATGTCTCTCTTCCTCATGAACTAGAAAACTACATGGAATATAACTCTATTACATCAAATTTAGTCAAAAAATATTATCTTCCCAAAATTGGAATAACTCACAGTGTGGGACCCTTCACTACATGTCATGTGTTCTGAAATATATGATTGGAATTTTCTTAGAGCCACCCCAAACCCCATATTTTGACCTAAACACCGCAGATCAACCAACATAGGGTCCATAGTAATCATATAGCATATCTACATCTATAAAAAGTAATCAATTGGGGGTTTAAATATATTTCATATAAAACCACGACCCTTATAGATAAAAATCAAAATCCTCGCATCCAAAATGATTACTGGAAAGCGATGATCCTCGATCGCGTGATGTTTCTCATCAAAAATTCTATATATAGGAAAATCCTTGCCATGGTTCATCCATGGTTTATCCTTAAACATGGGAGGAATCACACCTATCCCTTTTTCCGTACATGATACTCAAAGGGAAAGGTGTCATTCATTAATTTTTATTAAATGAATAAACCTTTTCTCAATTACCCACAAATTCTCTCCTCTGACTGGTCACCTGATACCAACAAAAAAAATTGCAACAAGGGTAAAAGACATATTATGAACTCAATTGTTTTATAAAATTATTGATTCAAGAATTTTCTCTTGAATTATACCTCATTTACTAATGATCTATGCATGACTGAAAAAAAAATTTAATATTTTTATCATTACTACACCAAGGCTATCTGGGCCCTAGAATCTCATACTGACTCATGACCTAGAATTAGAAATATTAAATATTCATAAATTGAGAAACATGAGCCTCTGCATTCTCCTACCTTTGTAATTTTCTCCCTTAAAAAGAAAACAATATGAAGATGTATAAAAACATTGATCTCTACTGCTAATCCCACACCAATGATATCACTAGTGGATTCCATGCTTCTAGAATGCATGCACTTAGGGGGAACCAAAAATACCAAACCAAACCAAAGTCTAGCTCAATTATTTTCACCATCATTCTTGAAGGAGAACACATGTCACCCCGTATTCTATAAGGGAAGAAACCATGCACTAACGTAGTAGTATCCAAAAGGGTCTAGTAGAATAAAATCCCAAAACACACATAAAAATAGAAGGAAATTTTCATGAAACCCATGTAAAGAATCATTCTCAAACCAACTCATTAAACAATCAATGAGGGGATATACCACTAAAAACAATAACTCATCATCACCATTCAATGGAAATTCTCTACATTCTAAAAAACCTAGAAGGATCCGCAATATTCTTTTTCAATCTCTAAATGGCCAGCTCCATTCACAAAAAAACAATAATATTATTACATTATGAAAACCCCTATGATTTGTTTGGTACTACAATGGTTTTCTTACATAGTGACCCCCCCCCCCCAATTTTATCTCTAAGGGGTCAAATCCACCTCACCACCACATCTCACCACATGACTAGGGTCGTCATCAAGCCTCAAAAGGGTCATGTACTCCCCACCATTATAAAATCCATTCAGATCATGTCCCATAGATATCTGGTGACACAAGAACACAAAAAAAAACTCTAAATTGTTCCTCCATGAATTTCTAAAATGGGGAAGGGGAAACAACTATCAACTGTATAAATGACACACTAACCTCAACTACAATGGTTAAAATCCTAAATTTGACCACTTTATCGCCTTTATCACAAAAAATGGATAGAGAACATGATATCAAGAGAAACAACCATTCCCAAGGCCCACCCATAACTTCAGAACACTATCTCAAACTAAACATAGTAGTAAATGAAAATTTTCCACCATAACTCAACACTATCATATTTGGTGTCACTGAATCACCCAACTGGGTTTCCATCATGTAGAGACCCGAAGCTTGATGTACATAGATATTACATTAATTTTGTGAAAATACATAATACATAACAAAATCAGACACACAAGGACCGTAATAGTTTAGTGTCTTTGGAAACTTGGAATATAATCTTCTAATCATGTTGAAAGATCTTCAACATCTCCCATAACGATCCGCCCCTTTTTGTTTCCTTACCAAAAACCTTTCTTTTAATCATATGGGAAAAGAAAACATAAAAAGAGTGAGCTCAAATTCTCAGTAAGGGTAAGAATGGAGAAAATAAAACAAACCATATATATTTGAACTTAAAAACATGAAAATAATATTTGAACATAAAAATCTTGAGCAATGACAAAAAACATGGCAATACGTAAGGCATAGATCATAATGGATCATCAATCATGATAAAATAGCATATGAATAAATCATGTAATTATGGAATCCATTAAGCACATGTAATGATTTCCATAGTATCCAAGGCAGTACTGCCATGACCATCTTAGTGGAAAAAGTCCATTTCTGAATCGAGTTCACTCCTCGTTTCAGTCCTGTAACACTGAACTGGATTAACTAACCGTTCCATCAATTTCTATCTCATAAGATATAAATCTTTACCCAAGGAATTTGAGGGAGATATAGGTCCCACCCATCTCATATTTAAATCATTATTACGTGTGCCACAACATAAACATAAATCATTCATCATAACCCAAAGAATAAATTGGATTTCATAAACATCATTCCATCAAAACATAATCCATATAAAACAAATAGATATCATTTTATCATAAGAAATGTGAGACCATATAAATCAAAGAGAAATTATACATGAATCATACACATATGAAATAAAGTCATCTTAGATGGAAAAATGGTTTTGATAAAACACTTGAAATGAATTCTTGAGGAAAATATCCTTTCTTCTTCAAAATCATTTTCTTTTCACAAAATTCCATGAAATTTTAATAGAAAAGGGTTTTGTTGAAAATAATCATGAAATATTTTATAGGAAGCTTCATGAAAATGAGGTGTTATGAAACCATAAAAATCAGTTCACGCCATATAAGTTAAAAATAACATTCTCCTCGTACTTTTGTCAGAAAAATCAAAATATACCTTATATGGTAACCAAAGGAAAGATTTCATTCATACAATGTGGTAAAATGTAAATAAAGGGTAAAAATACATTTAAACATTCATGTAAGAATATTAAACATTGTATGAATTTTTTTTTCGAAAACATGGTCATGGATGATAAACATAACCCCGTAAATACTTACGTATAAGCAATCTCAGATAAAAATGAGATTGAAAATTTACCCCTTACCTTATATTCGATATGCTTCATATGTATCCGAAACTACTATATAATGATTTAAATAATGTCATTGACTTATTACATAATCATATTAATTGTTATGATATCATATATGGTTCACTTATGACTTTATATTACCCATTCTTTTGTAAATTCATGTTAAAGTAGCGTTTTGGGTAAAATTGTTTCATTTGTCGTTCGTGTTTTAACTTGTAATTATTCATATTATTACATAGTTCATGATTACTTACATATATAATGTAAACATGATTTATATTTAATGTATATTCAGAATATACATATATATAATAGATCGATAAATGGATAAAAATACACCGTTCATGGAGACGGTAGGTTGTACGTATGCATGAACGATGTTTTCATTTCCTTATTGAATTGAATGGAATTAAGTAGATGACATAAATATATATATATACATAAATAACATATAATTATTATGTAATATATTTAATTATTACTTGTTATATATACTTTATAATCTTTCATGAATTGTTAACATGGAATATAAATCTCATCGCGTCGTGGAGACGGTAATCCGTACGTACGCACGAGCGATGATATCGTTCCCATGTTTATTGAATCAATTTAGAGTGAATGATATAATATCTTAGAATCAGTATGATGTTATAATAATCATATTTATGTATTATTTACGCCATTATACCCATCCAAGTAAGGTGGTGGTGGAAAAACAGATTATACCACAGCGTGGAGACAGTATTCCGTACGTACGCACACGTGGTGATTTCATTTTCCGTAGGATCGATAGAAGGTGAAATGGGGTTTCTTAATATTTATAATAACATATCAGTATATTATTGATACTGATGCTATTACAATATAATAAAACAACTAAATAAGAAGAAGTTGAAGAAAAAAGAAGCTTGAAAGAATCGGTAGAAGAAAGTACCTCTTCTTCGATACGCCTCTTTGAAACCTCCTCTTAGGACACTAAGATTAGTCTTTGAAGTAGACCAGGACCTCTAGGATGTTTCTAGAGAAGTGGAGAAGAGAATTTGACAGGGTTTGGCCGAGCTTGAATGCTCAATGTGGTGTGAGGAAGATAGGAAGGAGGTGTCCTTTTAGAAGGGAGGAGAGGGGAACCTTTGGAAATCAAAAAAAATATTAATTAATAATAAATCTAAACCCACATAAAAACCTCAAAAAATGACTCATATCAGAATATTAGATGAGATAGGGTTGTAATCTAGTCAACCAATAAAATTTAGACATGTTAGGAATTTATTTTAAACATTATCAACTTGATTTATCCTTATTTAATCAATTTAATTTTATTTTCGGTAATAATATTCTAAATTTTAAAATATAACAAATAATTACTTATTTGTTGTTAATTGTTCATAATTGGATACATTATAACATGTTAGACCATAGAAATTTAAATTTATAATTTTTAAATATTTTTGTGATTTTTAAACAATTTTATAATATGTTATTTTTATAAAATAACAATAGTGTAAATTTTGACACTATTTATTTATTTGAATTTAAATAAACTATATAAAGAAGATATGTTCGAACTAACGGCTTTAATATATTCAAAAAATGTCATATGTATCTATAAAAGTATTGGATCACATTAAATTGTTCATATAATATTTAATTTATTATTTTTTTAAAACCATTGATTTGGTTTATCTCTAAATAAAATAACTACATCATTTTTGTATAATTAATTAATATGCATATTTGTTGCATAAAAATTAAAACAAAAATAGTATGATGAAGATAAATATATTATCTTTCACAAAAATACCTTTACATGAATTTATCATCTTAAAATCACAATATTTAAATTGTTATATTTGTTAAATTATGAAGGTGACAACTTTGGCATCATTTAAAATAAAATAATATATGTGTCATAATAACTTTTATAAGCCTCCAAATGGTCAAATATTCTACAATTGGATGATTATGGTTTACATTTACATGAAAAATTATTTTTGATCATGATTTTGTGCCTTTTATGGTCTCTATTAGTTTCATAAAAACTATATTATTGATTTTTCACTAGATAAACAATTTCTGCATCACTATTTTTTCACAATTAATGATAATTATTTAATACCTAAAAATTATAAATAAATTCATATGATGTAGATAATTTTATTATATTTCTGTAGACTATTCATGTTCTAAGTTTCATGAATGTTATCACTAAATTAAAATTAATATACTCATAAGATTTAAGAGAGTGACATGTAGTCACGTTCTTTGGTTTTAAAAATAATTAAATTATTTTCATGGATAAAAGTCCATTAAATGATTATAATTCGACCCTTAGGTGATATGGGTCTACTTTTAGTCATCCAATAAGATTTTGGCAGGTGTTAGGTTAATTTTATAATCTTATATTTACCCTTAATTACCTGATTTACCTTTAATTATGGTAAATAAAATTTTCCGTAGTTACTATTCATAAAGACCAAAAATAAAAATTAGATTATTAAAATAATTTGGACCCACTGATTCCAAATATGGGATCCATTTTTTCAAATTCAATATACAAAAGTTTCAGAAATTAAATTAAAATTAATCATGTTGTAGAAAGAAAATGGGTTTTTGTTTAAAACATTGCAAAAGATTGAATTGATTTAACCTACAAATTCAAGGTAAAATAAATTCTAATGACATAGATTATATTAAATGGTAAAAATATATTCTATTTATACTTTAAAACCATTAAATATTATAATTTAACCACATAAATTATTACGATGAAAAAAGTTGTTTTTAATTAAAATATAGCGTGTTTTTACTATTCATTAAAATATGAAAGTTATCAGAATAATATGAAAATTTTATCCAAGGTAAAATTTTATATCCTTATTCCAAAGAATAATTTTATTTTGTAAAATTTAACTTATAAACTTGTCAAAAACTAGATTTAAAGTTGGTGCATCATCAAAAGGCGGAAAAACTGCATTTTTTAAAAAATACTTATGTTACCCGAAATTTTTTTTTCTTCACAAAAAATGTTTTAGAAAATTTATAAGATGAATAATAATGTTATAAAATTAAAAATGTGGTTAATACTATTCATAAAGGCTAGATCGTGATAATATTATAACCATATATCATTGTTTAGTGAAACCCGTTATTGCGTACAACACAGGATATCGAGAAAGGTCGTGATTGCGTGTAATGAAAGCCATGTCAGGGTTGCGTGTAGTGCAGGACTACTTTATTATTTCTTATAACAGAATCCAACCATATTTCATTTATACATTGAATATATATATATATATATAAACTAAATTTTGCTTAGAATAACATCTATCAAATGAACTTGAAATTGTGTATAACACGATCCAAGAATTGTTTTGAGTATACTGCAAGATAATATGGTGTTGTGTATAGCACAAGATAATCGTGGTGTAGCATAAAACACATGACATAAAATAAATTAAAAATAATTCTTATCATAAAATATCGGGTTGTTACATTCTACCCCCCTTAAAATGAATTTCGCCCTCGAAATTCGTCCGGGTTATACATGGTTTTCTACTTGAAAGTTTCTTTAATTGCAACACACATCGTAAAATGAAATACCAAAACATAACTTTGAAAACTAAATTATGAAACATAATAGTTACCCAAATTAACTAATCGTTGGGTTTCTACATAGGAGAACATAGGTGAAAATATATATATGTAAGGAAAATCTAACCATCATGTTCTGATGGAGAGTGGTAGAGGACATGGCTATGAAAAAGAGAACAATCGCAAAGCCATAAATTTGTGATGATATAAGGTACCATCTGATTCATCGGATATAAGAGCACCAGGACAACATTTTTGGTTTTCAATATCATTTCCCTAAAGTTGAAAATTTTGAATTAGAAGAAATACTTGCTTGATTTTGAAACAATATCATTGTTGTTCGTTCTTTGAACAATTTTCCACTTCATCTCTTAAAGAAATGATGTTGAAATTGTTATTCGTGAAGTGTTAACAGATAATGTGATAGAATTATGTGTAATTCCATCTGTTTCAAACAAAAGGTTAGAAAAAGTTATAAAATATACATAAGTCCATCTATGGTGAGGTTAATCATATACGATTCCAAAAATGAACTTATACTTCATCTATCATACCGCATAACAAAATAAAACTAGTTTCTACTAACCAGGGACTTCCTCTACACCAATGGTATGTGATAAAGTCCAGTCGCACTTCAGTTGTGGGTTCGATTCCCACAGCCTTGTCCGACGCGATGGGCTGTCGCCCGTCCTACAGGTTGTCCTTTTGCTAAAACTAAATTACAATAACATCCCATCAATAATATAAAAAAAAAGTTCTATCCTTAAACAATTATAACTTATGTCCAACATAATCCATTCCAATATTTAGGCTTATCTAAAATTCTTCGGTCCATGCTCATAGTATAAAGAAAACAATTACTAGAAAGGTTATCTACCAAGAATGTGAATACAAGCATTTATCCCACATATATCATAAGAAATATCTTATTGGTTGAATTCCATACACATGAATACCTTATTCATATATAATCTTGAATCATAAATTACCATAGAACCTTTGTGAAAACATGAATACTGTCAGAAGGTAACTCTTTCCACATACCAAAATCCCAAAAATATATATAATCAAACCATAATATCACTTAGTCCTTATATCTGTCATGAGCTCAGGAATACAATCAAATATCTCATTATCTTCTTATCCCTTCATTATGCTCATATCATCTACTTTCCAAAAATATTTGAATAACATTCCATGATTACCAGTACTATTCAACATATACATTCATATACTTAAGGAAAAACAATAGTGTAACAATCCTTAGATGATTATTTATTCCATAGTACCATACATTATTCTTTATAAACATACAATCATTCCACTAACTTCTTAAACCACTAGCTGAGCTTCATCATTTATTTCATCTCATATTTTATTTGTAGTATCTTCATCATCATCCACATAAATAATACCCGTATGACCATGCTGATTCTCCTCATGAGATTTTCCCTTAGGGAATTTGTTTTCATAATGCCCATACATTTCACATTTAAAACATCTAATCATTGTTGATGTCATAGCTATACCGTTATCCTTGTCCATGGTGTTGACTGAACCTTTTCCTTTTCACATACTGGCTACGTGTCCTTCTTTTCCACACCCAAAGCATCTTCCAGTTCATTTGAAACAATCTCTCTGATGCCTCTTCCCGCATGATTTTCATGAGGGAAATTGAACTTTCTTTCCACTATGATCATCATGAAACTCCATCTTTCTCTTATTATTTGAGTCGTGAAACTTACCAAAGTTGAGATTATTGATCATATTATGATATTGCTAATTCGGAATAATAACGATGTTTGGACTTCCAAATCCCATTTCATTTGGTTTCTCATGAAGAATATCATTCCATTGTCCGTCATATCCTCCATTATTGTGAATCTTCATGTTTCCTTCCATTTTCTAAAACCCAAAAAGAATAGTGTGAGAGGTAAAAATCATGATAGGGAAAAAAACCTAGTAAAGGGGGAGTACCCTCAATATCAAACATCTTAGGTTAAATTCTATGATCGTTACCGTAGTTTTTGGACTATATCCTATACGTATACTTATCCTTAGGGGTATCCCTAGAAACACCTTAGAAATATCTCTAGGGATCTCACTTACGTTTTCACATCCTAGTTTCCAAAGGTTGACTAAACCTTTCCTCTGATACCAATTGTCGAGACCCGAAGCTTGACATACATAGATATTACAATACTTTTGCGGAAATACATAATACATAACAAAATTAGACACACAAGGACCATAATAGTTTAGTGTCTTTGGAAACATGGAATATAAACTTCTAATCATGTTGAACGATCTTCAACATCTCCCATAACGATCCTCCCCTTTTTGTTTCCTTACCTAAAACCTTTATTTTATTCCTGGGGGAAAAGAAAACATAAAAATGGTGATCTCAAATGCTCAGTAAGGGTAAGCATGGAGAAAATAAAACAAACCATATACATTTGAACTTAAAAACATGAACATAATATTTAAACATCAAAATCTTGAGCAATGACATAAAACATGGTAGTACGCAAGGCATAGATCATAATGGATCATCAATCATGATAAAATAGCATAGGAATAAATCATGTAATTGTGGCATCCATTATGCACATGTAATGATTTCTATAGTAGCCAAGGCATTACTTCCATGACCATCTTTGTGGACAATGTCCCTTTCTGAATCGAGTTCACTCCTCGTTTATTCCTGTAACACCGAAATGGATTAACTTACCATTCCATCCATGTCTATATAATAAGATATAAATCTTTACCCAATGTATTGGAGGGAGATATAGGTCCCACCTATCTCATATTTAAATCATTTCTACGTGTGCGACAACATAAACATAAATCATTCATCATAACCCAAAGAATAAATTGGATTTCATAAACATCATTCCATCACAACATAATCCATATAAAACAAATGGATATAATTTCATAATAAGAAATTTGAAACCATATAAATCATAGAGACATTATACATGAGTCATACACATATGAAATAATGTCATCTTAGATGGAAAAATGGTTTTGATAAAACACTTGAAATGAATTCTTGAGGAAAATATCCTTTCTTCTTCAAAATCATTTTCTTTTCAGAAAATGAAATGAAATTTTAAAAGATAAGGGTTTTATTGAAAATAATCATGAAATATTTTATAGTAATATTACTGAAAATGAGGAGTTATGATACCATAAAATTCCGTTCATTTCATATAAGTAAAAAATAACATTCTCCTCGTACTTTTGTCAGAAAAATCAAAATGTACCTTATATGGTATCCAAAGGAAAGATTTCATGCATACAATGTGGTAAAAAGTCCATAAAGGGTAAAAATGACTTTAAGAATTAATGGAAGAATAGAAAACATTTTATGAAAATTTTTTTTGAAAACATGGTCATTGATGATAAACATAACCCCAGTAAATACTTACGTATAAGTAATCTCGGATAAAAATGAGATTGAAAATTTACCCCTTACCTTATGCCCGATATGATTCATATGTATCCAAACCTCCTGTGTAATGATTTAAATAATTTCATTGAATTATTAAAGAATCATATTCATTGTTATGATATCATATATGGTTCACTTATGACTTTATATTACCCATTCTTTTGTAAATTCATGTTAAAGTAGTGTTTTGGGTAAAATCGTTTCATTTGTCGTTCGTGTTTTAACTTATAATTATTCATATGATTACTTAGTTCATGATTACTTACATCCAGAATTTAAAACATTATTTATATATAATATATATTCAGAATATACATATATATATAACAGATCGACAAATGGAAAGAAATACATAGTTCATGGAGACGGTAGGCCGTATGTACGCATGAATGCTGTTTTCGTTTCCTTATTGAATTGAATGGAATTAAGTAGATGACATACATATATATATACATAAATACAGTATCATTATTATGTCATATATATCATGATTACTTATTATATATACTTTATAATCATTCTTGAATTGTTAACATGGAAAATGAATCTCATCACGTCGTGGAGACGGTAATCTGTACGTACGCACGAGCGATGATATCTTTCCCATATTTATTGAATAGATTTGGTGTGAATGATCTAATATATTAGAATATGTATGAAGTTATAATAATCATATGTATGTATTATTTACACCATTATACCCATCCAAGTAAGGTGGTGGTAGAAAAACAGATTACACCACAGCTTGGAGACGGTATTCCGTATGGATGCACGCACAGTGATTTCATTTTCTGTAGGATGGATCGAAGGTGAAATGTGGTTGATTAATATTTATAATAAAATATCAGTATATTATTAATAATTATGTTATTACAATATAATGAAACAACTAATTAAGAAGATGTTGAAGAAGAACAAAGCTTGAAAGAATCGGTAGAAGAAAGTACCTCTTCTTCGATACGCCTCTTTGAAACCTCTTCTTAGGGTACTAAGATTAGTATTTGAAGTAGACAAGGACCTCTAGGATGTTTCTAGGGAAGTGGAGAAGTGATTTGGGCAGGGGTTGGCCGAGCTTTAAGGCTCAATGTGGTGTGAGGAAGAGAGGTAGGAGGTGCCCTTTTATAAGGGATGAGAGGGGCACCTTTGGAAGTCTTAAAAATATTAATTTATAATAAATCTAACCCCACTTAAAAACCTCAAAAAATGATTAATATTAGAATATTAGAATATATAGGGTTGTAAACTCATCAATAAATAAAATTTAGACATGTTAGGAATTTATTTTAAACATTATCAACTTGATTTATCCTTATTTGATCAATTTAATTTTATTTGTGGTAATAATATTCTAAATTTTAAATTATAACAAATAATTACTTAATTTTTTTAATTTTCCATAATTGAATAATTTATAAAATTTTAGACCATATAAATTTAAATTTATAATTTGTAAATATTTTTGTGATTTTTAAACAATTTTATAATAAGTTATTTTTATTAAATAACAATAGTGTAAATTTTGACACTATTCATTTATTTTAATTTAAATAAAATATATACAGAAATCGAAATAAAAGCTTCAATATATTCATAAAAGGTCATATGTATCTACAAAATTAGTGGATCACATTAAATTGTTCATATAATATTAATTTTATTATTTTTAAAAACTATTTATTTGATTTATCTCTTAATAAAATAACTACAACATTTTTGTATAATTATTTAATATACTTATTTGTATCATAAAAATTAAAAAAAATACTATGATGAATATAAATATATTAAATTTCACAATAATATTTTTACTCGAATTTATCATCTTAAAATAACAATATTTAAATTGTTATATTTATTAAATTATGAAGGAGACAACTTTGGCATCATTTAAAATAAAATAATATATGTGTCATAATCACTTTTATAAGGCTCCAAATGGTAAAATATTCGACCATTGGATGATTATGGTTTAAATTTACATGACCAATTAGTTTCAGTCAGGATTTTTTGCCTTTTATGGTCACTATTAGTTTAATAAAACTATATTCTTGATTTTTCACTAGATAAACAATTTCTACATCACTATTGTGTCACAATTAATGAAAATTATTTAATACCAAAAATTTATAAATAAATTCATATGATGTAGATAATTTTATTATATCTCTTGAGACTATTCATGTTCTTATGTTCCATGAATTTTACCTCTAAATTAAAATTATTATACTTATAAGATTTAAGAGAGTGACATGTTGTCACTTTCTTTGGTTTTAATAATAATTAAATTATTTTCATGGATACAAGTCCATTAAATGATTATAATCCGACCCTTAGGTGATATGGGTCTACTTTTAGTCATCCAATAGGATTTTGTCAGGTGTTAGGTTAATTTTATAATCTTATATTTACCCTTAATTACCCGATTTACCTTTAACTAGGGTAAATAAAATTTACCGTATTTACTATTCATAAAGCCCAAAAATAAAAAGTAGCTTATTAGCATAATTTGGACCCACTGATTCCAAATATGGAATCCATTTTTCCAAATTAAATACACAAAAGTTGTAGATATTAAATTAAAATTTATCCCGTTGTCGAAAGAAAACTGGTTTTTGTTTATAACATTGCAAAAGATTGAATTGATTTAACCTACGAATTCAAGGTAAAATCATTGCTAATGACATAAATTATATTAACTGGTAAAAATATATTCTATTTATTCTTTAAACCCATTCAATATTTTAATTTAACCACATAAATTATTACGATGAAAAAAGTTGTTTTTAATTAAAATATAGCTTGTTTTTACTATTCATTAAAATATGAAAGTTATCAGAATAATATGAAAATTGTATCCAAGGTAAAATTTTATATCCTTATTCAAAAGAATAATTTTATTTTGTAAAATTTAACTTATAAACATGTCAAAAACTATATTTAATGTGGGTGTGCCATCAAAAGGCGGCAAAACTGCATTTTTTTAAAAATACTTATTTTACCCAAAAAATTTATTTGGTTCATATAAAATGTTTTAGAAAATTTATAAGATGAATAATAATGTTATAAAATTAAAAATTTGGTTAATACTATTCGTAACGGCTAGTTTGTGACAATATTATAACAATATATTGTTGTTTAGTGAAGCTCGTTATTGCGTACAACACATGCTATCGAGAAAGGTCGTGATTGCGTGTAATGAAAGCCAAGTCGGGGTTGCGTGTAGTGTAAGACTCCTTTATTATTTCTTATAGAAGAATCCAACCATATTTCATTTATACATTGAATATATATATATATATATATATATACTCAATGTTTCCAAGAATAACTTCTATCAAATGAACTTGAAATTGTGTAAAACACGATCCAAGAATTGTGTTGCGTATATTTCAAGCTAATACGGTGTTGCGTATAGCACAAGATAATCTTAGTGTAGCATAAAACTCATGACATAAAATAAATTTAAATGAATAATTATCATAAAATATCAGTTTGTTACACATCACATCATAAGAAGACATATTCATGGGGAAATCATCCCTCCTTCTTGTTAATTCAAAGACACATCACTCCACAACAAAAACAGGGTCCCAATAATGGTCTATATCACCCTAGAAATCCTCTAGAAATATGCTTCATGGAATTTTTATTGCATTCCTATATCTAAAATAACTAAAAAAACAATATATGATATATATATATATTACCTCTAACATCTCTTGGATCCTTTGGATAATAAACCTCTAGTACATGCAACCACCATTGTCCCTTTTCCCCAACTCCCTGAGCCTGGCCTAGACCCAATGGGGGTGGTGGTCGTCGAAACGGATCAATTCCCTAACCAACTATGGATTCTCCTCCATATTACATTCCACACATTCCAATACCTTGATAAAATTGCTACCTAATCAACTGCATTCAAACAAACCTTTCATTATTGGTAGCATGAGGTGTAGGACACTCGCATTCATATGTCCACATCCACCACAAGAATATCACTAAAACTCCCTTATATGACAAATATTCCTTGAATGTCATTGAAAATGACGGTTCCTCGTACATTATAGGGATACTATATGTTTCTCCTACTTAGTCTATACCTCAGGTGAACCCTACATTCGAACCTCATGATACATGATTATTCCAGCGTATCATCATCCAGCACCAAAAGACCCATCCATATATGAGTCTAAAAATATTCATCCATATGAACTCATAGTGGTGGATATACATGATTCTCAATTGGTGGAAGATGTTCTAGCTATCCAATCAGAAGAATAAATGCCTCTTTACAAAGCCCATATATGGTGGCCTATTTAGTCATCAGGAGATAACCTCAACTTTTTTATCGAATCCCCAGTGGATATCATCGTGACAAAATCCTAATAATATGTAAGATATTCCACAATAAAATAGTATATAATGGGAGAGGACTCAGGAAAGATATAAAAAAAATCCAAAACCCATTCCAACATGATGCATGTTCCATGTTTTCCCTCAATCCAATGAGAACCTGTTTTGAGATTAAAAAAGGTTATCAGGGTCCTTTTGAATGGATATGTCAGTTATCACAATGACACTAGAGGCCCAAGCCCTAAATTTGAAATCAACCCACTTTTAAAATTCCATTATGATATTAAAACCAAGGTCACATATATAAAATCTATTCAATGTGGTCCCAAAGTGGAACCCACTCTAATACGACTCTTTCACGAACTAGCCCTATTGGACCTGAGACGTGACTCCTCATGCATGCCCCCAATAGGCCAAAGGATAGTTGTCGACGTCAAGTAGGCATATCTTACATATGTTTGGAATTAAGCTAATGTAATGGAATTAAATCACCCATAATCATCTTTATGAAATAGTTTATAGATAAATGTTAAATGAAATTAAAAGGAATACATACATATATAACAGAAAATTACAGTATTGTAGTAATGGAGATCGGTAAAAAGTTCAAAATACAATCTGAATAAAAGAAAAACAATAGGTAATTTTAGCCAACTATAAAAGAGGATAAAATTTACCAAAATCACAACTAGAACACTCCTCAGTCTATCTATCCCATTTCAATGATAAACTGACATTTAATTTCCCAAAAATGTGATACTATACATGTGGTATAAATGAGGAAAAACCATTGTGGGAATATCAACTTTATAGTTGAGTATAAAATGCATAGAAGTGACCGTGAAAACTCAAACGAATAATGGAGTAACTAGTATGAATCATTTAACTCAACCCAAGCAAGTGGAAACCCAAATGAGGGAGAAACTCCATCTTGACCATTCCTCATCTATGAATGACTTGCATGTTAATCACCACCATAGTATGTCATGAAAGTTGACACACACCACAAGGTTACCTAGAATAAACACATATATAACAACCTCAAACTATTATTGCTAATGTTCCCAACCATACGTACATCCACATTAACCAACATGATGTTCTAATGTAATGTTAACCTAGGTGTAGTCATTCAATGATACAAGCCATATCAAATGAAACACAGTCGGGAGATGTCACTCGATTAGGAAACACTGAACTACGAGAACCACTTCTCCATCACTAGTGGAACCAATCAATGAGAAAAGACTCACCAAACAGTGAGACAAATAATGTCATTGATTGACCCATAAGATCACAAAAACTCAATAAGGTGTTCAATTCCAGGATCTACTGGGGGTCACAACGAACCATATATGGAATAATAAACACTGAATTGGGTATCACACCACACATGAATCTAGAACTACACACTAAAAAGGGAATCAATTCCCTAGTTGAGTTGGCCATTCTGATTCCAGAAAATTCCCATATGAAAGGATCATCAAAAAACATCTAAGAAATTTGAGGGTATTTATCAAAGCTATACACTCTACACTATAACCACATCAAAAGTATTAGATCTCAATACACAGATAGAGGGAATGATCTTTGGTATCACTAAGGTCTTCAAAACCTACAAAAAAATCCTCTTTTGTAAAGTATCGATGTTCATGTAAGTATTGGACATGCCTAATCAAGAAACTCTACCAAGGGAATCACAGTAGGGTTTTGGAAATCACTTCAGGCCTCTTATATGGATACATTCTCCAAGTTATTCAGTTTGAAGTCAATGAGAACTAAAAAAATCAATCCAGAATAAGGGATTAAACCCATGAATCTCAAACATAGAGATTCCATATAGGGTTTACAATCATTTTAGGAGGACATAATGTTGGAATTCATCGAATTAATTTACTAATGGATCTTGCTCAACAACTATTCTTAAAACTTTCTCTAAGAAAAGCTACCCCAAAAATCACCTCACATCAAATCACAAAGGCCCTAACCATGGCCACATTCATGTCCTACGGGGAAAACATATCAGGAAAAGATACACATTGTCCCCCATATTAGTCTTTAAGATTGATAAGCATGATCGAGAAAAGAAACCAAGTGAATTAAATGTTGTGTACCATTCACACACCACGTGGATCTCTACACAAGCCCTTCACTTTGTCCCATGATTGCACAAGACATTTATAAAATCTAATGCATGGAATATATCCCTAGTCACATTGTGTGGAACCACATATAAATCCTCGTTCTTGTACTTTCCCATGTATGACTTAATTCTACATCTAACACCACATGGAATGTACCCACCATACATGTCATGTTTCTCTTTATATGGACTCAACATGTCTTCGTACCCACACAGATCAATCAACCATGTCTTCGACACTATGTGTTCACCTGGTAACTTGTGTGTCTTATGAAACCAATCCCATAGGACATGTCTGTGTAACTCAACCCATGCTCATTTACTCTGGCTCTATATTCCCATAATTTCATGTCCTTTCACATGACATGACTGGCCATGTACCTCAGCCACGTGACTTGGGTAACTAAATTGAATGTAACCCATTTACATGGTGTCTATTATGATGAGATCATATTACCATAACATAAAGAAAACATGGCATGTGTCCCTGAAATAAATGTCATGTGATCAAAAATTCCAAATGGGAATTCCCTCCAAGCCACCCAGACCCATTGATATTCAACTAGAGCCACATCTTGACCCCCCATGGGGTCCCTTAAAGTTGTCAAAGGGAAATAAAATTGAAAAAAACATCACCAGGGTATTTGAATGAAAATAAAATGAAACCAACCACCATGTGGTGAATATCAAAATCATAACATTCAAATTGATTTTGGGAATGCGATGATCCTCTATTTGTTGATGAATGGTATCACAAACTGGATCTGGTGGGACAAACGTGCCATATTTCATCCATAGGTCAAACTTCATAAAGGATGAATACATAATATCCCTTATTTATGGGGTTTTATGGTGGTTGAGGTTATTAATTTAATATTATTAACTAAATAACACTCAATTCCCTACCAACGCTCTCCCTTGACGGATTACACGACACTGATAATATTTTTATCGCACCAGGGATATTATTTGCATACTAAACTAAACTTAATTATCATATTTTTGAATCATGACATGTGTTAGGAGTTGTTCCACATTTATTAGTGATGTTTTTCTTATGAAAAAATTTATTTAATATTTTTTGACCTACTACACTAATGTTTTTCGAGACCCAGAATCTCATATTAACTCAGCACTAGGCTTCAGAAATATTCTTATAAATATTCCAAAACCCAACATGGAAAATTCCATGTTACTTTATTGTAATTTATTTTATCCACTTGTTTAGATTTTAAAATATAAAATGGATATAATATTTTGTATCAATATATTCAAATTGGGTAAATCAAAACCATTTATTTTTTTCATTATAAAGAGTAACATTTGTAACTATTTATCACCATGGTAAGGGTAAAATGGGTTGATCAAGATTGAAACAATGAGATAATTTCCCAAAATTTACCAAAAACATGCCTTTATTTTATTAAATGAGGTAAATTTAGCCATATACATATTGAATTTTAACATATTACTTTTTGTTCTATCATCCCTTGACAATGAAATTTATTATATGTTATATAAATAAAATTCCAAATTGTCACTCTCTTCAATTTCATGTCTCTAATTTTTTTATAATGATATAAAGAGGATAGATTGGGATATAATTCATTATTTTGATTAAGATTAAATTTTTATATAGTGGTATTTTATTTATAATTATTACTGATTTAGAAATTTCATTAAATTCTCATGGAATAGTAATAATATATTCATTAAAATAAAAAAAAATATTTTAAAAATTAGTACACTTAATATAATTCAGCAGATATACATTGAACCAAATTTTTTTAGATAATTATAAAATATAACATATTTTTGAAATGTTTAATTTTAAATTTCAAAAATATCACATATAATTTAATATAAAAGTAAATGAATAATATAAAAATGGTAATTAATGATATTTTTGGAAAAATAAAATATTAAATAATTATTTAAAAATACACATTGAAATAGGAAACATAGGGTGAAAAATAGACTTAAATTTCCTTAGTTATAAATTAAATTGATAATTAGTAACATATAAGTAATATTAAAACCCATTTATATAGAAACGTCATTACTATAGGAAATATAAAACTAATATAATGATGGGGTTAAACAAAATGACATGTTTTAAAATAATTCTAAATTATATTTTCTAAGGATATGAGGAACTTATGAGATTTTTCATCCAATATATGGGAATCATAATGCATCTAACTTGAGAATTAAATGATTATATTTTAATCTATTTTTAATGAAACATGTGTCCTTTCGCAGCATTATAAATTAATACAATTTCTCTCTATTTTTTAATAAAATTTTAACCATATATAATAACCAAAACATAACCATTACACATATAAACATCCTGATTCATTTTTTATAGGTTATATTCTTCAAAAAATACAATTACAGGGACATTCCAAAACTATAGAAGACATAACAAGGAAGGCTTAATCATTTAACCTAACATATTTAATTTCATTTCCTATTAAACCACTTAAAAATATAATTATTTCATAATAAATTTATTTATTTGGTATCATGAATATACCAAAAAATTCAGATTATTCAACCACTAATATCCACATTAGATTCCATAAAATGGAATGTTAAATTATTACTAGTGTATACATGTCGACTACAACCCCTATATAGAAATAAAATTACATCACTATAAAAATATTTAATGGATGGTTATTAAGATGTTTTATAGAATTATATTTTATAATCGTGACATAATAGCTCATTTGGAATTTTAAAATAATATCCACCTATTTACCTTCCTATCTTTTAGACAATGATAATGTCTCTTATGTGTATATAGTACAACCACGTCCATAAAACGATGTGTTTTCATAATTTTTGCATTACATAGATGTAATAATGATATATTTAATTAATAAATATTATATATATGATATATATTCATTTTTAATTGTAAATTATTATTTTCTTTTTTTTAATCCATTGAAAATTGAAAACAGTGTCCATTCGTACGATAAATGTACTGTCTCTGTGAACTGTGTAATTAATGTTTCTATCTATATAACTTATCAATGGGAAAAAATATATTTGTAATAAATATATAAATATATATATATATATGTTACTTATATCATTTTATAGTTTTTTATATTATGAAATGATGATCAATGAATAAGGATAATATTTACCTATATGAAATTATCAAGATAAAATTAAACAACTAAAACATGGAGATATCAGTTTAAATAAAAAGTTATTCATAAATAGGTGTGTAGATTGTATAATTAGATTGTATATGATATTATTGGTATATATATAAAAATTCATTAGAATTATAATATGTTTAAATTTTTTATGTTTATGTTTAATATGATTTTGATGAAATTTAAACCCAATGTGAGGGATTTTTAATCACATGTATTTATGTAAACACATTCCACATTCCCTTCATCATTATTCAAAGTGGGTTATATATATCTCCATTATTTAATTATTAATATCACCATTAAAAAATATTAGGATATATATATATATATATATGAATATATGGTTATCTTTTTCAGGAGGTTTTTATTGGAAAGTTACCAATGTGTAATGTTATTTATGTTTCAATATCATCATAATTAGGATTATTTATTCTTGAATTTCCATTAAAAGAAGTTATATGATCCATTAATGATTACTAAATTTAATTTTTTAGCCTATATTTATTTTATAATAATTTTAGTTTTCTATTAATTTTCATCATTTAATTTACTCAGGAGTATTAATTAATTTTTTTAATGTAAATTCACAATATTTATCTCTTTAATAAAAAGTCAATTTTCATACATATCCATGTATTAAAAAAATGTTTGAATATATATATATATATATATATTATTTTCAAATATTTTTAATTCATTTATACACAAGTTTAATTCTTCTTTTAATCATTTTTTAATGGAATAATAATTTCATATTAAATAGGTTTTACATTTGACTTTTTAATGAATATGTGAAATGAATCATTATTTTAACATTCACTACATGAAATAAACTTTGTACCATTATGAACTCTCAATTATTTTAATATTACATTCTTGGTTTTAAATGAACTATTCAATTATTATCATTTAATTAATATTCACGAACTTTTTATATTTTATTATTTAATTTGAAAATGAAATAGATATTTTCCTCATGAATATTTTCAAAAACCATTTAATTGAATTTTTAATTTAATATAAAATAATTTTGTGTTTATTTGAATTTACTAGGAATATATTCCAATGATACATTATTTGTTTATTCTATTGATGTGTTATTGTTATGATGAAGAAACAAAGATGAAACATGTTTTATTCTCCATGGGTGATGTAATGATTGACGTTTTTATGGTTATATGTTATAAATTTGAATTGAATTATCATTATGTTACTAGTGGGAATATAAATATAAAACCCTCCAATGAATTGGATAAATATATTTTTTGTATGATCTTAAATGGAATATAAGCGGTTATCCCAATAATGAAAAAATAGGGTTCATGGTAGGTTATCCCTTGACTTAATATGGGTATATACGAGTTTATCCATTCGCTGAAGTAGGTAAATAGCTGGTTATCCCAATGATTACTTATTATTAATGTCTTGGTGGGTATCCTAGATTAAATATTTATATGATTTTAATTATTACATTATAACAGTCATATAAGAAATGATCGTAGCATAATGTTAGGTTTGCATGGATGATGTTGTTGGCTTCTATTATGATTCATGTCTCTTGAATGACCATGATTTATTTCATGGAACATGGTAGGATATAATCATTAATGTATTTTGTTTTTAAAGGATATGAACATGTTCTAAAAATAAATATACAAATGTTTTGATTAAATCATAATTTATATTTTCCATTATACCCTTTCCTAGAATCTTATCGATCCCTTTGGTATGTTTTATTTTTCCTACAACATAAAGAAATTTCAAAATTTCAGGGTCTCTAATAAAGTTTATAACTTAGAGAAACAATGTGGGATGTCACGACCTGTTCCCTAGGGTGTGTTCCATGACTACCCCAAGCATGCCTTCCATAGGCCAGGAGTAGGAAACTAGCACTAGAAAGGAGTATCCCTAATACTAGAATTCATTTCCTTTAATCCTATAAAAACACATAGTGTAGATCGAAAGAAGATGTAACCACGGTGTGAACTGAAGTAGTCAAAAGAGAGTGATTAATATAAAGGGTTCAGGTTCTAGAACAAATGTTAAATTAAAAGTACAACTGAATGGTACAATATAGCTGAAAATGGGAAATCATCTCCTGGTTCATCCTCTGAGGATCATACATGAAGGGTTAGTACAACTCACCTCCACAATACTCCACGTCCACCCGTCTCCTCCACATACCACCAAGCCCCGGCTCCCTCAAATCATGATCAATGTAGTATGTTGTCTGCAGAAGACACAACATGGTTCAAGCGAAGCGCATGTAGGGGTGAGTCTAATGATACATAGTAAGGACCCTAAGACCCTGTAGGTCCCCTAAAGTTCCATGAAGGAAAAACCACAAAGATAGGATCAATCACAAAGCATGAAGCATTCAACAAATCTACTTCAGAATATTCCCATACATTTACCTAGGATATCTAGATATCCACGTCTCATACATGAGGTAAAAATATAACAAAGGTAACACCACAAAGGTAAATGTACCACACAGATAACACCACTATGATTACACCATGATGATAACAGTACCACAGAGGTAACACCATAAAGGTATCACCACGAAGTTAAGAGTACCACATAGGTATCACTATGAAGATATTACCATGAAGGTAAAATTACCACACATGTATCACCACGAAGATATCACCATGAAGATAAAAGTACCACAAAGGTAAAAGACATAGTTCAAATAGGGTCTCAGCTCAAACTAGGTTTTTAATGAATTATATAAGTACAGAAGATTAGTTTCAAAGCTAGATCATCTTATTATGTCAAGAGGAAATGATGCTAAACATAAGAAGTATGAACCACATGGGATCAATAGGTACTAACCCCTGCAATGTCCCACATATAATCTAATCTGCCCAGGAACGAAAGGTTACTAACTCCTCCAATGACCCACACAGGATCGGATCCACCCAGGATCGAGAGGTAACTAACCCCCACAATTACCCACATAGAATATGACCCACACATGATCAGTATGAACTAACCCACACAGGATTACTGAGAGTTGAACCACACAGGATCTGACCTACATAGGATCGGTGCAGGCCATTAAAAGATCGCTGGGTACTAACCTCTATATGGTCTCTCTCCAACCATCGCCTCACTGCTAGACAATGGATTCCCACTCATAGCACTCCTGTTTCTAGGAGATACTATCCCTAATTCATAGGTCATAGTTCAACACTAACTAAGTCCAACTAATAGTACAATGCTGATTTGTCTTGTCATAAGGGTTCCAATGCAATATACGACGTATCAACTAGACTCTCGATCAGTAAGTTGTAGGCATTTTAGTGTCGAGGGCCCTGTTGGATTCATTTGTAATCCAACCGGGCCATACTCCAAGTCTCCCCAAAACTCAAGTAGAGTATCTCAAAAGTACCACCTTGACAAAAGGGTCTTTATTTCATAGACGGTGCATCAATCATACGCCGGGTCTTTGAGTTATAATCGTTTTAGTTTCGGGGGCTCGGTTGGATTCGGGTTCGATCAAACCTGACCATACTCCAACTATCACAAAAACTCAAGAGATTTATACTAAAATGAATCTATATATTCAAGGAACCCCAATTCCTAGAAGATTCGTCAAATGGACCTACGGTTCTCATGATATGGCATTTTATGTGTTTCTAGGCCTGGTAGTGCCTGGGTCCGGTCTGACCCGTTCAGACTGACCCAGCCCAACTCGCTCTAGGATGGGACGTGGCTAGTTAAGTCCACTAGGCCGAGGTCTAGCCCAGCCCACATGGGGGATCCATGGACTACAAGGGGGTGGCCCCGGAAATGGCATCCTGATATGTATAAGTCGGCCTGGCCTGTATAGGGAAGCCTGCAAAAAGAGGTGGCCCGCAAGAGGGTGGCACGACCCATCAGTTTGACCCGCATGGGGGTGCGGCCCGCTGGGCAGACCACCCCACCCCATTAATTTTGTCCCACTTTTTAGCGGCCCACCTGGTGGCGGCATGACCTTGTGAGGCATGACTTGCATGGGGGTCCACCATAGATACTACCGGGGGAGCAACAACCGGTTTTCCTAAATTGTCAAAGGCCATTATTCTTCCTCCCAGTAGTAGCGCCACATGGAGCTACCAGGTGGCCCAAGGGACATTCTAGAGTGTGTAATACTGATTCTGTAAGATTCCGCTGGTGTGATGGCTGACTCCTCCAACAGCCCATGACGACGCGCCGCTCCATGACCCGCTTTCGGCCGATGGTTGGGCCGCCTACTCTGGTTGCAGCGGATGATGGTCCTTATCCCTCTGCCCATCATCAGCTCGCGACAACGCACCACAATTCCTCTGTGGTTGTCTGGTGCCATCCACTTTGATGACCTTCTAATATTTGTGTCACAGCCTCCTCTTGTGGCGTGCGTCAACACACCATCCACAAAGTATTCTGTCAGTGTCATCACACTAGCAATCATTCATGGAGGCACACAGATAGAAAGATAGCTGAGGGTTCGAGATGGGTTCGTTATTCCCATTACCTCCATGTTACCTCATAAAGAGGAGGGGTATTAAGCATTTAATAATCATTTTAAGTGAACAAAAATCAAAATCCTACAATGATACCCCGCATCAACCTCCCTCATAAATGAATGGATCGTGGATCAAACTGTTAGTCGGTTGCTCCGCATTCATCGTATTCTTCAAAAATGGGGAATAAGAAAACATTTAAAATGCATAAATGAATAAACCCACTACCTCGTAAACCCATTTGAGAGAACCCATGCTTCAAGGTGGATCATTTTCTTCATTCCTAAAACTAGTTCCCAATGACACTATTCATACATCATCCATTGGTTTGTGGTTTGGTGTCACCCGTCACCTCCCTCTGGGATCAGATCTGTCCTATAAAGGTTTGGCGTCTCGACACTCCTTCAAAACATCATAGCTTGGTGAAGCTGTACTAATATCCCTCCCCAATCTCCATATATATATGAGAGGGGGATGGTAAGTAACATCATGGGAAATTAATGGTGCTAATTAATTAGGAAACTTCCTAATTCCTCAATGATGTCATTACTTAGGATTGACTGGTCAATAAATTTATTGGCATGACACATCATTGGCCCCACACTCCACTTTTTCGTTGGTGGAGAAGGACGAAAATAAAATATTAAAATTATTTTCGTTCAAATTTAAAAAAAAGTCACAAAACATAACTTTTTATCTAGTTCATCCGTGGCCTATGTAAATCATACCTTAAGAGAATCTTATCACTACATATTCAATAGTTCCCTCAGATATTTAATTATAGCAATGGTTTAAAAGATAAAAAATGTAGGCCACACGTTTACTAAAAGTACACAAAAATGTACAATAAATTATTTACAGTCACCCTAGACTTATTCCGGTCAATGTTAGGCTTTTCCTAAGGAGAACAGGCCCTCAAAAGCTCAACGGTACTCTCGGATTTTAACTTCCTGTTACTATTTATAAGTTATGAATTTTATAATAACTTTCACTAGTGGCCCGCACCGACCAACATTAGTATATACCTAAAGAAGGCATACCATCAAAAGTTTAGTGGTGGTCTCTAATTTTTAATCAGATTCACTGTTCGTGAGTTGTAATCATTTGAAAAATAATATATCATTATTTTATTATTTTATTTACAATTATGTAATTTTTAGTTTTCCTCACAAGAAGCCTACGCCAAATAAACTAAAGTCACGCCTATGGTAAACCTACCCTCTGGATGACAATGGTGCCCTCAGAATTCTGATCTGGGAGATCATTTAAATGTTATTCCACATTTTTAGGAAAAATACATAGGTGTGCTAATTAAAGCTTAACCAAAATTTGACGGATCATTCCGAGCACTCCGGGCCTCGAAATCATGGGCCATCAGATTTCAAGGTCTCGATATAATTCCTTATAATTAAATAAATTACATTTAAAATATGGGTATTTACATTCTCCCCACCTTAGGGGTTTACGTCCACAAATTCCAGAAAAAAAGGAATATCTAATCAAAATTGGTACTGAGCATGAATCTGAGCCTCCCGCTCCCATATGCTCTCCTAGAGGTCCTCATGCTCTCCCCAAACTAGCACCATAGGGATCGACCATCAACAAAGGAATCACTCCTGTCGCTCATCTATCTCCACTGGGAACTCTGTAAATGTCACCGAATCATCAAAGTTCAACACGACCTAGTCGATAACGTGTGATGGAATGAACACATCTTCTTAGCTGCAACACATGGAAAAAAGTATACACCATGTGCATCTATGGGGGAAATGATAGATGGTATGCCACATCATAAACTCTAATGAGAATCTAGAAAGGTATGATGAACCTAGAATATATCTTGTCACCTTGGCCAAACCTCTGCAAACCTCATCGAGGAGAGACACGTAGAAATATATGTTCTCCCTCCTCCTTTCAGCATAAGACTTCTGCGGGCTCGGTGCAGTCTTCACTTTCTGACAAGTGAGGCCTCGTGATACAAACTCTGCCACTGCTTCCATCATCCCTAGACACCAGTATTGACACTGGAAGTCCTGGTACACCTTCACCACCCCAGAATGTACTGTTAAGGGGATGTATTGATCTCCTTCAACAGCTCCTCCTGAAGCATCAGTGGTACCATAGTGCATCCTCAAAAGAGGATGACATACTACACACCTTCAAAAAATATTTCAGGAGACCATCATGAGGATATGGGATCACGTCCGACATCGTAGTCAATGACTCAAGATGGGCCTCCCGAACTCGCTGAAGAATTGGGGGAGTGGCACTCTTATAGATAAGGTAAGCTGCTACATCTTTATCCAGGAAGGATATCCACAACGCGACAAGCTTCTATGAGAAATTGTAGATCATACCTCCTTCTTAGTGCATCTGTTACAACGTTTCCTGTCCAAAGAATATATACTATCTCAAAGTCATTTTCCTTTAGTAACTCTAGATGTCATTGTTGTCTCAAGTTTAGGTCTTTTTGTGAAAATATACACTGGAGACTCTTGTGATCAGAGAAAATAATATACCATTCACCCATTGGCTAGTTCCACCACATCTTCCGTGAAAATATCATTGCTGCAAACTCTATGTCATGGGTAGAATAGTTCTTCTTGTAAGTATCTATGTGAGCTTCTAAAAGCTATGATGACACTTCTTTTCGCACAGGAAAGGCTCCCCCTTTTTCATCAATGTTGACAGGGGTGATGCACCATAGAGAATTCTAGTACAAATCTCTGGTAGTACCTTGCCAAAGCAGAAGTCCCTCTATCTTTGGGGTGGTAATCCTAGACACATCTTTTTAAAATATTTACCGAGGCTCTGCCACTCATGTTTGATTAGAAAACTGAAAACTCCTGCTTCCACGTTGGTAAGGCAGGTTGACTCAAGAGTGATCGACCACACCCTCCTATGTATGAGTTTATCTTGTGTTTCTTGGGTTTCCTTTTTCGTCGTCCTAGGAAAACCACATTCCAATGTTGTAGATAAACCACATCCATTTTTCCTAATAAAATCTTTCAGATTATCAAATATATATGTCCAGTCCATACCCAAACTAACTTTGTAAGGAATCGACACTACCACCATAAGGTTCCAACAAAAACTCTCTCCTCAAGGGTCAGATCACACCATCGGCATAAGTGTGATTATCGATTATCCTCCCAAAAAAACTCTAGACATAAGGGTCAGGTCAATGATTTAAGTAGAAACTATAGGTATTGAACAAGGATCATGGAATGAAGGATAAATTAGTACCTATGTCGAATAATATGAAAGCTAGTAGTAGACACAGACCATACCTCAAATTATTCTTGGCACCCTTAGGTCTCACTCATTGACCGCATGCAGCTACTCCCATCATTTGTCCTCCAGCCCCATTAGCATGGTGGGGTCCACATTAAGGTAGTGGTTGTAACATGTCAATATGTATACAACCTGATGCTGATCTCCTAGCTCCACTTCCACATATGATGCCCCGCAGATTAATCTATCCCTAGCACTTCCTCTTCCCAAAACATTTTACATGCCCAAGTCTCTGAGACCAACATCAGTTTTCTTCTCTCCCACTACTAAAATTCACTAGATGCATCCACATAGCCAATGAAAAAAATTCATACACAAAGGTTCTCTCTTTCACCCTATCATAAGTAGTAATGAATAGAGGAAATGTGTTGGCTCGGATGTCCCTAAACACACCTTTATTGGTGTCCCGAGCCCTAATGCACTGTTGGTATTGTATTCATCATGTACCTGGGATGGCCGGTACATCTAAATGAATACTTTGCTACCATCATGTCATCTTGCTAATGCGGTAGAATCTCTGGATAACACTCACCCCTTAGTTTTTTAGGGAAATATACTCCCTTAACATAAGAAGGTTCTCAAGCATGTCCACAGAAATGTCACCTCTTCGCAAGATTAGGGTAATCTAAAGAATATCATCATCCTACTGAGCCATGTAAAAAGGATCTCTACCAGGACTGTCATCTAATCGAATGGTGCCCTGGCTAGGTGAAAACTTGGGCTACAACGTCTAGCCAATTCTTAGCTGCCTAGGGATCTGTGTCACCTCAGAACCACATATCTCACTTCTGCTGAAATGCATGAAATGCACTCAGTCGGCATACACCCTCTGCTGGTGGGCTAGTGAAATCTTCTTCCCAACAAGTAGTGGTGCTACTGGTGCACCACCCGAAGGTGCTAACACTGTAAGAGGGCCCTACGCTAAAGCTTCATCGCTCGGTGGGAAGCCATCTTTTACTCTCCCAAGAATCCAAGATGGCTATCTACGCAGCAGTATCCTAATAAGGAATTGGTGCACCATAATCATTATGTTATAACCAGTGAGCTTACTAAAGATAAATCACAAGAAAAACTCTTCAAAAACACATGCAGTCAGTGCTTCTATGTAATGAGTTAGAAATAAGAATTCATGGTCTTGGTGTATGGATACATCGAACACCGCACCGGTATTGGACTCCACGAACTAGAAACCACACTCACAACACTTATGTCTATTGATACATTGAAAAAATAAGAATCCTTTTTCATCGGTAGAACCGACCCCTCTGATATCACATTGTCATGACCGATCCCCCGGGGCCCATGTTGTGACTACCCCATGCCCGCATTCCATCGGCAAGGGGTTGGTGACTAGCACTAGAAATTGATATCTCTAAAATGGGAAGTCATTTCTTTTAAACATATACAAACACATAGAGTAGAATTCCACAAGATGCGACCACGAAGTAAACTGCTATAGTAAAAAAAATTATGAAATTAAAGGTTCTAGGATAGAAGTCCAACTGTTAATGTACAAGTATAATTGAAATGTACAACATAACTGAAAAAGGGAAAATAGCTCCTGGGTCGACCTCTAAGGATCCTACCTGATGGGCTGGTACAGATCGCCTCCACAGAACACCACGTATGCACGTCTCCTCCGTATACTGCTTGGTCCCAGCTCCCTCAAATCATGATCAATGTTGTATTTTGTCTGCAAGATATACAACATGGTGCGGTCGAGATCTCTACATTGGTGAGTATAACAATACTCAGTAGCAACCCCAAGACCCCGTAAGTCTCTTAAAGTTCCACGAACGAAATACCACAAAGCAAGGCTCAATCGCAAGGCATGAAGCAGTCAAAAACTCTAATTCGGTATACGCCCATACTTATACCTAAGTTATCAAGATATACTCATCTCATACATGTGGGAAGAATATCACAAAGGTAACACGACGAAGGTAAAACCTCGAAGGAAAAAGTACTAGACATGTAACACTGCAAAGATAACCCCATGAAGGTAAAAGTACAACATAGGAAACACTACAAATATATCACCATGAAGGTAATAGTACCACATAGGTATAACATGAAGATATCACCCGGAATGTAAAAGTACCACACATATATCCCCACGAATATATACCATGAAGATATCACCCTAAAAATAAAAGTACTATATAGGTAAAAGACTTAATTCAAAAAGTGTCTTATCTTGAACTAGGATTTCAGTGATGTATGGAAGAAAAAAATGATTAGTCATGATGCTAGATCATCTTATTATACTAAGAGGTATTACTACTGACCATACGGAGTCTGACCCACAGAGGATGAATAGGTACTACCCGCCAAAATGACCCACACCAGATCTGATCCCCCCAGGATCGATAGGTTAGTAACCCCCATAATGGTTCACACAGGATCTGATCTCCCTAGGATTGATAGATAACTAAACCATGCAATGACCCTCAAAGGATCAGTATGCATTGAACCACATAGGATCGTTGAGTGCTGACCCGCATAAGATTTGACAAACATAGGATCGATATGTGATGACCCACACCAGATATCTAAGTGCTGACCCACACATTATTTGACCCACATGGGACTGGGGCTGGCCCACACATGATCTCTTGGTACCAACCTCTGTATAGTCTTTCTCCAACCACTACCTCACTACCAGCCACTAGATTCCTACTCATAGAACGCTTGATTCTGGGATAACCTATTCTTAATCCATTGGTTATATTTCATCCAGAATTAAGTCCCAGGAAGAAGTAACTAGATGATCTGTCTCATCATAAGGGTTCCAACGTAACAGACGGCGCGTCAACTGGATGGATGGTTTGTAAGTAATATGCATTTTAGTGCTGAGGGCCAGGTTGGATTATTGTGCAATCCAACCCAGATAAACTCCAAACCTACCCAAAACTCATTTAGAGTATCTCAAAAGTACGTCCATGTCATAGGGGTCATTATTCCACAGACGGTGCGTCAATCAGACACTCGGTCTATGAGTTATATGTTTTTTAGTTTTAGGGGCCCAGTTGGATTCGGGTTCGATCCAACCCGAAAATCTTCCAATTGTATCCAAAACTCAATAGAATTATACCAAAGTAACCATATCGATCCAAGGATCCTAATTCCACCAACGGTTCGTCAAACGGACGTATGGTTCCCAATATATGGCTCTTTAAGTGTTTCGGGTCCCGGTTGGGCTTGGGTCCCGTCCGACCCAGTCAGACTGACCCGACCTGCAAGGGGGCGGCCCTCAAGGGCAGACTGACTCATACAGGGTGTCCCACAAAAAGGGCCGGCCAGAAAGAGGGTGTCCCAGCTCGCCGGTCAAGCCTGCAAGGGGGCGTGGCCTGCTGGGAAGGCCACCTTGCCGTATTAAGCGCGACCCGTTGGGTGGTGTCCCTGCGACGTGAGGCGTGACCCGTGACCCACAAGGGGGGTCCACCCTAGCCGCCATTGGGGGATCGACCCCCATTTTTCCCAAACAGACGAAGGTTATTTGGTCTTCTTCGTAGCGGCGTCACCACGTGGGGCCACCAGGTGGCCCGCATGACCCACTGGTGCGAGTCATGCTGATTCCATCATAGTCGGCCGGTATGTCGGCCGACTCATCCAGTAGCATGGGATGGCGCGCTTCTCCACCACTAGGGTTCATCCGGTGTTCCGACCACCTACTCCAGTTTCCACGACTAACGGGCCATGACCCTCAACTCACCAGCGGTGCACAACAACCCACCCAACTTCCTCCGCAATCAGCCGGTGTCGGCAACACCAAAGACCATTGTGGCTTTGTGTTATTGCCTCCTCTTCCGGTGTGTGTTGACGCACTATCCCCAACGTATCCAGTCGGTGTCGCCGCATTGGTAGTCTCCAAGGAGGCACTAGGATAGCAAGATAGCAAATTGTTCAGTCTAGGTTCCTTAGGCCTGCAGCCTCCATGTTAGCTAGTAAACATGATGGGGATTAAGTGTTTAATAATCAATTAAACTAAACAACAATAAAATCCCTACACATATTCCACACAACATCCTCCTGCTAAAAAAATTGAATCTCAGATCAAACTGTTAGTTGGTTAGTCCACGTTCTTCATATAATTCATTAATGGAGAAGGGGAAAACATTTAAAATTTGTAAATGAATAAACCCAAAACCTCGTAAACCCATTGGAGAGAACCCGCGCATGAAGTTAGATCATGTTATTCATTCCCCCAACCAGATCCCAGTGACGACACACTTACATAGTCTTTCAGTTCGTGGTTTGGTTTCACCCATCACCTCCCATTGTGATCGAATCTATCCTCTAACGGTTCAGTGTCTCGGCACTCCTTTTGTACTTATTTGATAAGTGATGATTTGCCGATACCCCTTCCCAAAATCCATATATATAGGATAGGGGGAGGGTATATAACGACACAGGAAATTAATGTGGCTCATTAATTTGAAACCTTTCTAATTCCCCAATGACGTTGTTAGTTATGATTGAAAGGTCATGCCATTTATTGGCTTGACACGTCACTGGTCCCACACTATGCTTGTCTATTGGTGGAGAAGTATGAAAATAAAATAATAAAATTATTTCATTTCATTTTTTTAAAAGTCACAAAACATAACATTTTCTCTATACCTACTATGGTCAAATTAAATCCTCCCTTAAGCAAATCTCGACACTGCAGATTCAACACTACCCTTAGATTTTTAATTCGAGCACCAATTTAATAGTTAGAAAATTCCGCTCACGCGTTTACTGAACGTACCCAAAAAAACGTTCAACAAACTATTAAACGTCACTCTTAACTTCCGATGATCGATGATAGGCTTTTCTTAAAGAGAACATGCCCTCACAATCTCAATAGTACTATTGTATTTTCAATCCATGTTATCATTTGGATGTTATGGATTTTACAATAAAATAATTATCACATAATTATTTTATTTACAGTAAAAAACTAGCATTCATTGGTGGCCCACTCTAACCAATGTTAGTATTTTTATAAATAATGCATACGATCAGCAGTTTAGCGGTGGTCTCGAATTTTTTATCCATGTCACCGTTCGTGATTTATAAGCATGGGAAAAAATAACTTCATTTAAATATTTTATTTACGGTTATACCCATTTTAGTTTTTCTCAGCAGAAGCCTGCAACGACTAAACATAAGTCATGACTATGGTAAATCTGCCATCCTGAATAAAATAGAGCCTTCAGAATTCTGATATAGGCAACCATTTAATAGTTTTCCCACTTTTTTAGGAAAACTGCTTATGTGCGCTAGTTAAAGCTTAACAAAAATTCAATGGATCATTCCAGGCACCCCAGGCCTCAGAATCACACGCCGTCAGATTTCAGGGTCTTGAAATAATTCCATACAATTAAAAAAATTACATTGAAAATACAGGTCTTTAGATCGTATATAATTAAGATCTATGATGAACCTATTCACTATATATACCATTTTCATTAAGAAACTAGCCCACTAATGTTATGTATTGAACATAATGTTATGTAATGAATATTTATTAAACAATATGTAATATTTAGGAATGTTAATTACTGGTATCTACATAATAAGTTGTAAATCCATGTAAAAATATTTATTACATATATTTTTTTTCACATACAAAATGAATAATTCATCAAAAGTGATTAATATAACTGTTTAATATAAAAACATATTATTTGTATAAATACAATTTTTTGTAAAAAAACCCTTTTATATTCAAATGAATTAATTTAATTTCAATAAAAATAAAAACTAGAGTATTCATTTTATAAAAATGTAAACAATAATTATTTTATTATATAGTTTTTTTTATTAATACCTTCATATCCATTGACTATGGGATAACTATTAAAATAAATAATTATTTATTAACGGTGTATTATAGTTTATTTAAACTAAATGTTTCTTGTAAATAATGATATAAAATAAATTATATTTATATAATGTGATATATATCATAAAATAAATTTGTTTTATAATCTTCATTGGAAGTGGGGGATGCATGTTATCCATATTAAGACATATAAGGACCATTAATGGGATATATTCAAAGCACAATTAATTATGAAATTAATTCCTAATGTAGTGAAGATATCCAAATCTATGGAATTTTATGATCTCCAACAAGTATACAAAATTTGTTTGAGTATACATGTAATATTATTGAGATGGTTTTATGTCTTTTACATATCACCATGAATGACTCATTAAAATTATGATGTTTCAAGGATTTAATTCAACCAAATAATTAATAGAATGGGTTTTCACACTTCCTTGAAATCTATATAGATGTGGTAACATAGGATATTACAGTTGGAAGGGGATTTCAAGGATCATCCTTGAAATTACTTTTTTCTCTTATCCAAATTTCAGGTAGTGGGTGCTCTATCAAGGGAAAATTAATGTTTGAAAAGTCTATCCTTGAAAGTTGTAGTATCAAGACACCATCTTGTTTCATCTTGTTGAGGTTATGTGGATATAAGAATCTAGTTTATTATCAGTTTGGTAGTGAGGGACATAAGACTCATTATTGTAATAGTAATACTAATTTTATTGTTCTTGTGGCCATATAGTTCAATTTCCAATGTTCAATAGTGGTTTTGTATAAGTGAAAGGTGGATTAGAGTCAATACATTCTTAGGACCCTCTAGATCTTCTCTTAAATTAATCTTTTGGTAAAAAATTACTATATAATTCATTTCCCTAGTTTAAATTGTGATTTTTTGAGTGGTTTAATGGTTCCAATTGATCTTATTTTGTGATATATTGATATTTCTAATCACATTGTTGGATTATTTTTAGGTGATGAAAAATTCAATTTATATGCGGTGTTTATGATTTTCCACTTCTCATAAATTACATGATATGGATTAATTGAGATGGAGGAGTTCTAATTTGAATAAAGTGATTTTCACTGGTGTTTCACCATTGTATTTAAAAATATATGTTTGATGACATGTACAACAGACCACATCGATCATAAATCAGAAATGGAATATTATTATTTAAAACTAGATGTCTATATACCAACACTTTGGATGAGTATTTATGAATAAGATTTTCTAAAAAATGGAAAATATATATAAAGAACTTACTCAATAAAAAATTATTGATTAATTTTTAAGAAAAAAGAACAAAAATATTAATAGACATTTTATCATTCTATATATGAATTATCTTCAAAATGGGATTCACTAAAAATATAGAGTAAATATTATAAATAATTTTATAATATTTCATAAATTTTATATTTTAAAAATTATGCCTTCTTCTAAATTAACATATTAAAATTTTCATGATCTAAAATATTATACATCATCTAAATATATTTACTTTGAGGTGAATAGTGAAAAATAATTATTCTTGAAAAAAAATCTTCATTTTTCATTAAAATGGCCCATTATGATTTTAATTTAATATGTATATTCCTATAATAAGTAGAATTTATTGATATTTAATCTGTTTAATTACATTTAAATCAAAATTATAAGTGATATGTTTATATGATCAATTTCATTCCTAGAAAAATATTTAAAAACAAATTCATTCTGCTTTCTGCTTTTATATTAAAATTGATTTTCTTCCACTTATAGAAATTGAATCAAATAAATCGATCTCATTATTATAATTATTATTTAAATATTTTGAAATAGGTTTTTTTATTTTTATTCATTAGGAATAGTATCAATGGAATAATTAATCACCCTTGTATGGGTAATATATATAAATCAATGTTAAAATAATGGAATAAGTCCCTAAAGTATCATAAAAACATTTAATATTCCTATTTTATGATTATATTAATCAAATTTCAACTATTTGGTGAAAAAATTACAAAATTAACCCATTTGTCATTGATTATAAATAAATTAATATATAAGTGAAGTATGAAAACAAAATGTCACTCTCTTAATTTAATAATAATTAATACATTATCATATTTATTAAAATACTTTATAAATTATTATAAATCCATAAAATAATTATGGAAATATTATTTTCATTATATTAATTTACATTTAAATTTCATATATGATATAATTACTCAGATTTCATAGCCATCACTAATGTATAACTTATAAAACTAGGAAAAAATCACACAAAATAGATTTACCATAATCAAATTAAATGAGTTTTGGTTAGGTTAGTATCTTCAAAAAAATTGATCAAAAATGTGGTTGATTAATTTTTTAAAAAATTTAAATCAGAATCATATTGTTTTTATGGTGTGTTTTATTTCAATAGTTGATGAATTGTGAAAAGGTAAGGTTTTTATGAGAAACATTGTATTTTATGGAATTTTCACAACATAAATGTGATATATATAAAAATGAAACATATGTAACAACTCATTTATGATAATATAATAAAAATATAATATAAAAATAATCCAAAACATTTAAATTTGAATTTATTTTATGATAAATATGAAAATTATTTTTGGTGTCGATGCAGTGCTACTATATCCTTAGAAAAAGTAAAATTTGATTTCATAATGATATTTATATAGATATAAAAATTATTTTTATGACATGGTTATTCAATATTAGGTTTAAATTATGATTTTCGTAACTATTTCTAAAATATGGAGTTATATAACAATAATATTTTACAAATTCTTGTTGAATTCTTCCCTAAGGTGTGAAATGTAAAAATAATATATTTAATATGTTATCATGAGATAAATAAAAATAGTTATTATTTAGGAATAAATGTAAAAGATAAAAACTATTAATAATAATATTTTATGTTAATATTTATTTTTAATTTATAATATTATTAAAAATTTATAAAACTCATACATAGTGATGGAACGTTGCTCATGAAAACACAAAAGTAATTAAATAATTAAATTTATAAAATACTAAAAATGATAACATATATAATACTTTTAGTATCTTATGAATATTATAAATATTTTGGAAATACAAATTATGATATAATATATTATATTCAAAATAGGAACATTTTATGATGTTTTATTGTCATGGATAATGAATAGTGAGGAAAAAAATCTATAATAGTATTTATTATTTAAAAATTATATTTAAATAATATAATATTTTATATATTATTATATGAAACATAATTATATTAAATTTTTTATCATACCATTCAGGTATTGTATTGGTGTATATTTTAAAATATAGAAACAAATTTATGACGGTTAATTAATGAAACAAATTCAAAAATGGGCTTGATTTTCTCCTATAAAAAGGCAATAACGTCAAAATTAATCACACAACTTAAATTAAGTATTTTTGTTAAACATAATCCCATATACCACTCTAAACATCCACCACCACATTCTTTAGCCACTATAATTATCATACACCTCTCCTACAATAGCCATATGACAAATCATATGGTGGTGAGACTATTAGAAAAGTAAGGGTTTCATAACCCATTATATATTCATTAGGTTATATCACACATTAAATTTTTATATTATACCTATATTACTTATGAAATTATTATTCATTTATTCAGGTTTTATACAAACTATTTTTTTGTTAATTTATATTTGTCACACCAAATCACATTATTGATAAATTCTCAATTTAATGATATAAATATTGTAATGGGATTTTTAAAATAATTTCCATTAATTGGGTTACATAACATCACCATTAAATATATAATTACATCATTTTGTGATAATTAACCACTGATTTTTAACATATTTTATTTCCACATTTATCTTTTTGATTTACATTTGTCACACAAAATTTCTCTATTTAATAATTCTCACTTCTACAATGTGGTCCTTGTAAAGGAATTTCATCGTAATTTCATTCTAATGGGACAAATTTAAATCATGGACCTATTTTACTTTATATGATGTGTATAATAACGAATTTAGATCTAATATAATGACATTCAGGTATTTAATGGCATATAATGTTTCATTCCATGTAAATTCCTTTAACAGGTTCGTATTAATGAGTTAAGAATGTGGTTAATATTTATGTTAAAATCTCATTATTTACCAGGGGGTTTTGTGATAGAATTAAAAATGAGGAAATTTTATTATATCTCCCAAAAATCTCATAATATTTACTCAAATTTGTTATTTATAGTGTTTTCAATTATAAGACCCATTTTTCACATCCTTTTTTGTATGTTACCATCGAGAAAATTGATTTTAATAAATGGTGACCTTGTTTCTATTTTATCAAGGAACATTTCCATTCAATTTCCATAAATTATAATATATTTTCATGAATACATTTACCAATATCAAATGAGGTTTTTTAATTAACTTTACACTAAATATGGTATCTTTTACACAAGTTTAATTGTAGTCGTCTATATTTTTCAAAAAAGGGATCGTTATACTTTATACTAATATTTTAAAATGAATAATTTTTTTAATGTTAATATAATGTATACATAAGCCAATAAACATGTCCATACAATTAATTTAGTATTTTATTAGACAATTAATATTCTTAAGAAAATAATTTTTGAATTTTTTTAATATTTTAAATAAAATATTTCCTTCTAAAAATTTCAGAAATATAATTGGAAGTAATTCACAACCATATATTTATGCAATTCTAAAAATTTATAAGGAATTTAAATTAAAATATATTAATTCAATTAAATTCAATATTTTATAAGAATATATTAGTTTACAACCAATTCAATATTTCTAATTAATATTTTCATATTTTCTTTCATTTTGATTCACATTTTTTCAGTTTTTTGACATTCCCTTAATAATTCAATTTCATATGATCAGGTTCCCAATAATTTTACATAATTTCGTGGAATTTTCTGTTTCATCCACATACATATTATCTTATATCTTGGTAAGGAATACTTTATAAATTATATATCATATTTATATATGGTGAATGTTGATGTAATGTAATACGAAACTCAATAAATTGACAGGGGATTTATTGTTATTCAACTTTCTTTGCTCAATATGGAAAATTTTTATTTTATATAGAATATTGATTGTGATTTATATTGATCATTAAATATATAATGAATGAACTGGACACATGTAACTGATATGTGGGGCCTAAAATTATATAACCCCTCAATATATTGACAATTTAATTTGGAGAAATATGATGAATTTATGTATAACATAATTTAGTATGTTCATTTAATAAATTTTGGGAATCCTATATATACATACACATTAATGAAAGTGACATGAAACAAGGCCCTAGGGTTTAAATTCTAAATATCATTGATTGAATCTATGATGTTATGATCATGAATGTATAACATTGTAAATTTCTACCAATTAGAATTCTGTTATTATTTTCTATGTGATTACATTCATAAGTTGTTTTACATTATTTTTATGTTATTGACAAAATGAAACATTTCATGATTATTCACCCTTAAAAAACTTTATACTGTATTTATTCTTCAGAGATTCTACAACAGGTAATCTAAACTGGGTATTTGAGATCACACCTTTTTCCATCTCACTAGTTTTTAAATAATTGTTTTAATAATGATATTGTGAATATGTTTAATATAAGTAAAGAAAATAGTTGGTGATGTTGTATAGTATTATGAACTAGTTTTTTATATTTACAAGTTATTATTAATTAATTTTTTAAAAAATATCTATATGCCTAAACCAAAAAAAGTAAATTAGATCATAAGAGATTATATATTTACTTTTTATGTTAAATGTTTTTTATTGTAAAAAGTTGATAACATTTTTTGGTATCTATGTAAAAAAAGTTGATGTTTTAGTACAGGATATGGAAGTGTGGGTTTAAGATTATTATTGTTCGTATTAGAGTATCTTTTAAAAAACATTAGAGACTAAAATATTTTCCATGTGAGGTTAAATTACTATCATGGTTAAATATTCATATGTATGATTAATATATTAATTTCATATATTAAAATTATTATGTTTTATTTTGTGAGATTATAAGAAAATTAATTGTATTATTGGAGACAGTTTATAGTATTACAATTCTTGAGATAGAATGTGCTTTAGTGAAAATATTAATTTACGAATAATGATTTATCAGAATATGATTAAATATATTGATAACATTTATGGTTAACATAGTAATTAATGTGAATGAATTAGTTGTTAATTAATATTATTTTGTTTTTTTTAAATAATTCTCTGTAAAAAATTATTTTGTTTAAAAATGATTTATTGATTAATGTTATTTGTAAATATATTGATAATATATTTTGGACCATTATATTGATTATATTAATATTTTATTCTAAAAATTATTTCCCACATGTTTTGTCTCAACCGATCACATCCTCTATGGGAACCTTGATCAAACCCATATCTGAAGGCGACAATGGTGAATTGCTTACCATGGGAATTTGTAATGTTTTTAATAGTATGTAATTCCATTGTATATAAAATTTTATGTATAAAAATTACATATAATTTTTTATTTATATTATTTGATATATTCATTTTAATTTTTTGACATTTTTAAGTGACTAATTATAATTCATGATGGATATTATTTTATAATGTTAGATATATCAATCTTTTTAAGATGACGGATTATTTGGGTAGAATGATGTTGTGATTTTTTAGGTGTAATTCTATATGTATGATACATCTTTTGAGGGTTGAACTTCTTTTATTATTGAATATAATTGGAAAATAGTTTTATTAATTTTTGGAATGATTCATGCTAAAACAATGGTTTTTTCATCATTTTAGAGATTAAAGTATTATTTCATCACCAGAAGACCTACTAATTTTTCATATTATTTTAACACTATACAAACCATTTTGTTTTGTTAAATATAATAAGAATATATTTATATTATTTTAGAAATTATGAGATCCATTGAATGGTTAGTATACGACTTTAATAATTAAATATTATCTCGAGTACTATACATTTTGAGTAAAAGAGAAGATTTTGTTAGAAAATTATTAATTGATGAAATTAATGATAAAAATTATGTATATTTCCTTAAGTTATTTATCATGTTTTTAATATAATCATAAACTATAAAAAAATGATCTTTAAATTGAAAATTTATCATATTATATTCATTTCTGATGAGTTAGTTGTATTTTAACCAATCATAGATTTATGGTGTTGTGTTCATTAATATTACAATATCCAATTTTTATTTTATTATTTATTATTCCTTAGAAATTATATTTTTTATTTTTTTATATAATTTCACATTCCACAAATGATATCATATTTTAATTTTTTTTACAGATGACAATGGTAAACCATTATCCCTCTTTTTAAGAGGAACTTTTATTTACCCATTTTATGATGTGGGTTTTCAAAATATTTATTATCAAATATTTAACCCTTGATTTTTGAGCATAAATTCAAAATGTGAGGAATAATTTTATTAAAATGGGTACAATTTAAGACATTAATATTTTAAAAGAACAATATGTTGGATAATGTATACAACACTCAAAATCAACTTCAAATGAAACATGAAACACTATAATTTAATTATGAATGATAAAACATAGAAATATTGTTAGTATGGGTGAATGGGTTTAATTAAATTATAAAATGTATATATAGGTCATAATCAATAAAATTTTACAGATTAAGGGTTATAAAATATGCTCTTAATTATTAATAGACATTTTATTCCTAGAAATATGTTTTCATCAAAATGAGTTTTCATTTGTTTTATAAAATCTTACAATTACATTCTAGAAAAAAAATTCATTTAATAAAAGAGGTATAATTTTCGAATTCAATGTTTTAATATCTTCCTATTTTTAAATATTGGGAGTTTTTTAATATATTCATATTTTTGGGAAGTGATAAAAAATTATTTCTATGAAACTAATGTATAGTAACAATAAAAATTAAAAATATTCAGTGAATATAATTTCAAGGTAAAATAATAATAAATTAAACATATACAATATAATAAATTTTATTTGAATAAACATTATTCATAATTTGTTTATAAGTTCATTTCCACGGATAACAATGCATTTTTCCTAAAAAATATTCTTTTCCTTTTAGGCATTTATATTTATAATGATTTCATACTTTTTTAGGATTTGAATCAAAAAAATAATTAATAACATATCTAGTATAAAGGGGATCATATTTTAAAATAGGTCAATATTTTTTTGACATCAATAATAGTAACTATGTCTTTATGTCTCACAATAATAAGGGTGAAACAAGTACAACCGGGTTAAAATAATGGGGTAATACCATAAAATCAACCAAGAACATACTATATTCATATTTAATGATATGAGTGGTCCCAAAATAATATATTTTTTTAATATATTTAAACATGATTAATTTTTTACATTTCTAACGATATAAATATTATTTAAGTAAGGTATAAAAACAAAATGTCACTCCCTATATTTTATGAATATTAATATATTACGATAAGGATTAAAATATTTTATTTCTGAATGAAATTTCTATGATTTTTTATTACTATATTATATTTGTGGAACTAATTTATTTTTAATTTTAAGAAATAATATAATTATCAAAAACTCTTACACATTGCTTATATAACATGTAGAAAAATAAAATTAAATATATTTAAAATGATTATATTTTCTGTATTTGGGACAATATTGGGTGATGAATTATTCCTATATATCAATATAAAAGTTAATTAAAAATTTTATAATTAATATTTGTATACTATTTTTTACTATGAATATATAATCTAATATTTTGAGTAAATGTTTAAAACTACTATTTTTTTATACATAATATTAATTTATCAAAACATAAATGTGATAACTGAATTTATTATACCTATGTAACATATCTTATTTTTTTAATATAATAAGAATATAACAAAAAATATATCAAAAAATATAATAATTCTTTCAAGATAAATATGAAAATAATATTTAGTGTCGATGTGGAGTTTATATTGAATTGGAAAATTCAAATTCAGTGTGAAAATAAAAATAAATAATATGTGAAATTTATTGTAAAGAATTTTTAATTAACCATTACTCTTAAAAAATTATTTTTATATAATGGTGTGATGTTTTATTTAATAAAAACAAAATGAGATATAAGAAATCAACAATGTTAAAAAAATGTAATATTTATATGAGTATGTAGATCCCATTAGTTTCATTAATATTTAATAATGGTTAAAAATATTATAAGATATTGTAAACTAAATTATTAGTTACCGTGATGTTTTGAAATTCATGTATTATGAATAGAAATAAAAAATAAATTAAACAGTATTTAATGTTTACAAAGTTTTTTTAGTCCATTAAAAATTTATATATATTCAATCATGACATATAAATATTAGAAATTTTTTATCATATCACTAATTAAACTTGTGTCTGAATCATTAGAATTTTAGAAATATTTTAATTACCCATAAGTATATAAAAAATTGAAAATACACAATTGATTTTTTTCAATAAAAAGGGACTCACTTAATAATTTTTAAAAGAAATATAATCTGGGATTTATATCAAACCTTTACCCTAATACCTCAATAAAAAAATTACAAATTATTAGTCAATTTTAGAGATCATAATGTTCTCTGAAAATTGAATTAATACCAATCAAATGGTGGTTGTCCAAAGAGAATAATAAATTCTTTTTAACTCAATCTATTTAACATTATCATTGATTTTATAATGATTCTATTATGTGTTAAATCGAAATAGTGTATTTTATCTTGTATTTACACTATTTTGGGTATTTTCATTTTCGGCACATAATATATTGTTTTACTAATTATTAATTAATGATATAATCATTGTATGAGATTTATTACCACAATATTTATTTCTTGGGTTATATCAATTATTCATTTAATATATTATTCCAAGACAATTTGAGAAGTATCCCTTCATAGTAAAATATTTTATATTTAATTTTATTTGGGTGATTTACAATTATATAACATAATTACATCATTAAAAAATTCTCACTTCTATGGTGTGATCTTTGTAAGGGAATTTTTCCTTAATTTCACTACATTGTAGGAAATTCCTATAATTCACCTATTCGATATATTAGTGTGTATATATATTCCATTTTTTATCTAATAAATTTAATTTAATGTAATTCATGTAATATTTGGTTTCATATTATGTTAATTCTTTTAAGGGTTCAGAATCAAGAGTAACCCCAATGGTATATGTTTAAATTATAATCTCACTTTTTTATATGGATTTCTAATTATTAACCTTTCTAATAATAAATTATATTATATCTCTCTAAAATAAAATATGATTTACTATATTCTTGTTATTTGTTGAGTTATTATTTTTATTTTTTGAATTTTTTTTTCATTGGAACACGATAGGGTTGAGAATTGTTTTTGAAATGTTAGCCTTCTTTCCTTTTGGGGATATGAAATTATTATTCTATACCCATATATTCTATACTATTTAGAAGAATGTCTTAAAAATTATCAAATAATTTAAAAAAAATTATTTTCAACTTTACTTGACAACTTTTTCAATTGTTTTAATGGAATATTTTCACAGTTCCCAAAAAAGGTATTTTGACTTTTTATTAAAAATATAAAGTTAATATTTTTTAACATTATTTGACCAGAATTATTTTCACACTATCATGAATTTACTTTTCTTTGATGGATACCTTATAAAATTTCTTGTTCATATTCATTTAAAATATTTTTTATATTAATTTTTTATTTTTTATATAAAGAAATTAGTTTCTAAAAATTTGATACCATTTTCCTTGATGTAATTTATTACATCATCTTTATAATTTTCTATAGATGAATTATGGAAATTTATATACAATGTTTTATTTAAATTATATTATAGAATTTATAGAGGCCATTACATTACTATAAAATCTAATTTTTTAAAGATTTATTATGTCTTTTATTCTCTTACTATTTTAGGGATTGTTTCGTAATAAAAATCCATAGGATGATTCAAATTATTGGGATATTGTTCCTTAACATTTTACATCACTCCATTTATGTTATAGTTTTCACTGATATCCAAATTTTTTTCTATCATGGATGTTTTTTTTTCTAAAACCAACATCATTTATATATAATGAAAATGTTAATGAAAAATTATATGAAATTTTTTTATTTACTAATTAATTATTATTATTCATTATTCTTAATTAAATATGGTCATATTTTAATAGATAAGGTTTATTGATTACTAATTGTATTGATCATTAAATATATGAGAAATTCATTAGAAAAAAGTATGTGATGGGTGGGGATTAGAACTATATACCCACTTGATTCATCAATGTTCTGATGAAAACAAATAAGATGACATGATGTATAATTTAATCTATATTATCATGTTATAAAAAAATTGTATCTGATGTATACCTTCCTTATAATTATTATAATTTTTATGAGTCCTTGATGAATAAATTCATCAATTATTGTAATGATTCCTTGATTTTACGATTAGTAAAGTTTAAAATTATAATTTTCTTCCACTAATAATATATTTATTATATTTAATTTGTTTTTATTCATCTAGGTTTATAAATAATTCTCAAGAGATTGATTAGATGGTACAATTATTGATTAGTAGTACTACTATATTTTTATTCTTTATATACTCATGATTACTTTTAGTATATTTAATAAATATTGATAATTTTATATTATAATTATTTTTATTTTCATTCACTAGGAAATGAAGAATTTTTAAGTATTTCATTCTTTAAAATGATAGTATTTGGGATGAAAATAATGGGAGATGATGTAGATTTTGATGAATTAGTTGTATTTATAAATATGCTTTTCTTTAACAATTATTACTAATTATAGAAAACTATAAATCTAAAATGTACTTTGGTATGCATGTTATATAATATTTTTACATGATGTTGTATGATTGGGTTTCTTAAAAATAATTAAATTTATTTTAATTTAAAACAAGAAAATATTATATAATATTTTATTAATAGATCTAGGAATGAGGGCACAAGGATTATTTAAGAGGAATGTGAGGACAACTTAGATTAAGGTGTTACATAGGTATTTTTAATTTATTATTTCATTTAACATGATATTATTAAAGACTATTTTCTTTTAGTTTATATCGTTTTAAAAATAATTTTTTATCCACAATTCTATGAAATAATAGGAATGAGAAACAAGTCAAATAGAATCTATATGGTTCTCCCATAATGTGGGTGACTACACCGCAACCATGGATTCTAATAATGATCCATATAAATTCACCATGATATGAAGTGAGTATAGTTAATACAAATCAAGTAAATATTTCTTAACCTATAAATATTTAATTATACATTACCCCACTATATACCTGGTTATCCTATCATTAATGTGAAAAAATTAAAATATTCAAAACATATTAGAAAACTATGTCCTGAAATACTCTATGTGGTTTCCCTTTATATTGATTGACTCTATCCAGTATGCCTCAATAATTATATGGTATTCATTAATAAAATTAAATTTAAGATATATATGATATATTTTGTCTTGTAAATTTCTGTCATGTACCTTTATATGGTACAAATTAATCCAATAGCAATTTCTGGTACCAAATATTTAACGAGGATATTTATTCAGTTGAAACCCAAGAACATCATAACTAATATTTTTTGAAGTGTAACATTCATGTATATTTCCTTTAATATATTCCCTCATTCTCATTGAAAAAATGTACTATAACAATATACCATCACCTCAATACATATGAATTATTCCACTCAAAATAAAAAAGAAATCACATGCTCCCAAAATTTAAAAATATAATATTCAGATCCAACTCATCTTTATTGGATCACTTTTATTCCTTATAGGAAATTATTAATATTACATGTAAAATAGACATAAATAAAATTATCTAAACTTTTTAATATCATACATAGATTAATTAGTTATGAAATAATAGCTCTACCACATCATGTTAAGGTACTATATTAATTTTCTAACAAATTTAATGAATTATTCTAAATATGTTCTTTTTTATTCCTTTATAGGAACTATTGTATCTAGAATAGTTTTGTTTGAATCACCTCCGTCCAATTTGAATTATTCAATTGACTCAGTTTGGAGCACATCAAATTCCCCAATCTAGTTCAATTCACATGCTTCCATATCAATTGGGCACATCATATATTCAATAGATATAACTAGTCTGATGGGATGGAATGTCTTTGTCGACCAATTATGTATCCAATTAAATATCACAATGTGATTGGATAACAAAAAAACTCTTTTTATTGACATATTAATACCAATATGTGATATTTTATTTCTCATTATGATTCACTTACATACATCAATACCTCATAAATCTTATGGTTAGTCATCTAGAATATTTTATTAGATATATATGAATCTCTATATCTAATACGAATTCTTATCCTTCATCATATGATCACCTTCAACATCATTCATCATTATTCTATGTCTAATGGACATTTAAAATCAACATATATAGGAAAAACATTAAATGATATCTGATGTAATATTTTAAATGTTATTATAGTCACCTATAGATTTTCCATATTTCACTAGAGTTACCACATATTTATCTTATAATAATTTTTTTGATTAAAACCTTATAGATCCTTATTATTTTTGTAATAACATCCAAACCTCATATATTAAAATATTTTACATCCTATAACATCATATCTTTATAAAGTAATCCTAATAAAATATATATTATCAAAAAATTTATGTTTTTATCAATTCTCAAATTTCATACAAACTTGTACATACTTATATAGAATAATGAACAACATTTAGATTTTTAGAAGTTAAATATCACCAATGAATCATATGAATTTTTATGAAATGTTATAGAAAAAATCATTTGAAAAAATCACATTCGATACAATGGAATTAAAAAAATCACAAAAAAATATGATGAAAAAATATAAAACACATTGTAAATATAATCCAATGGACTTTAGTCAACACTCTTTAATTTGAGGGATAAATTATCAAGAATTATTTTCTCAAACATTTATCAACCTACAACCTCTCTCATAGGGAGTAAATTATGTTCAAAATACATAATAAAGAAATATTTCTTAATGAATTCCATCCCTCGATGAAAATAAATTTTTAGTACATGAAATGATAAACTACCCCTATATATTTTTATCCATGTTGATCTGATAAAACAAACAATAATTTCCCAAATGATAATGTATATTGTTTTTCCATTTCCATAACTTTGTCAAGAGAACCAAAATTTATATTGAGGTGTTATGATAAACAATATTGAGTCATTAGTGGAGGCTAAACATATAGTCGCATAAAAAATTCCTCAATTCATTCCCTTAGAATAATATTGGTGAAAACATCATAATTTTTTTATAATATTCTATAACATTGTTAAAAATAAAAACTTACTCCTAAAATAAATTATATTTATTATTAGTATTCATTGATCATAAATATTTAAAAATATATTGTATGATATCATTGGAACATTTATTATCATAAATAATCAATAATGGTATCATATCATTCACCCCTAAATCATAAAATTGAGTATTCATTCACATCGTTTGAGTACAAGCCTTTGTAAACTATATGAGTTAACTCTGTAAAATATTTTTTTTATTTCATTGTGTGACCTTTGTAAAATATTTTTTCTTTATTCCATGAAATTTCCCAATATATATTAATCATGTTTCATAACACTGATTTTTTCAAATATAATTTTTTCTATTCATTAGAGGAACAAGATCATATGAGTAATTTTTTCTAATATGATATATCCCATAATTCACCATATTTAACCATTATTTTGTTTCAAACGCCTCTGAAATAGAATCTAGGTCCACATGGGAGATAAGTTGCATCATATTCTTAAATATCAATGTTTTTCTTATCTATATTATAATTTCACGACATCTGATGGTGTTAAAATATTTCGATGATTATTGTAATGTTCATGACATTGTGGATTTTAATTTGGTTTTACTTCCATCAACACTAGAAAATAAAAATAATAATGTAAAAAATTAGGCTCATAGTAATCATACATCTCGTTATCATCCCTGTATTCTATCATTATATTTTTTTGTAAAATATTAGTTACCACCATCAATAACTTTTGTTAAAAGGTTGGTGTGTTTATTCACTGTCACAGCACATGAATCAATAAAAATATATAGTTTTTTAATCTAGTGCCTATACCATCATTAATTTATTAAATATCAAATAAATAATTTATCTTATTTTTTTCATCAAACACTTATTTATTCAAATGATTTTTTACTCAGTAATTACCCCCAATAATAATAAACTATTTCAATAAATTTATTTTATTATACCACATCCCACATTGAGTCATTTTTTATTCTAGTTGATACAAGAATATATTATAATCATGAACATATGTACTTATATATTCTCTCTGAAATAACATCAAAGGATTATATTCATTGGGTATACTTCTATAAATTTATAATAAACATCAATTTTTAATTCCAATAAATCCTATTTTTTGTAAGTATAGGGAGAACTATGTTTTTTGTTTGACTAAAAGTTTCTTAAGATATTTCTTAAATTAGTTTCTTTTGTAATCCTTTATATTTCTTGTCATATTTTGTATATATACTCTGATATCCATCTCAATATCCCATCAAAAATCTTAAAACATCCCAACAACCTCTAACATATTTAGGAAACATTATACCAGTCAAACAAGTGAAATTATCAATAAATAGCATTCAATAAAATCACAATTTGTATATTTTTATAAGATTGGATGGAAAATATTATTCTAAATGAGCAAAAGAACTTTGGTTGATTGAATTTCATCATCAATATATCTACTAAAAACCATATTTTCATTTAGTAAATTCTGAAAAATAGTATTATCATTCATTTTTAGTTTTATTATACCTCTTACAACATTATCGATAGAAATTTTAATCATACGATTCATGGAAAGATTCTAATTTCTTTGGTGACATATATTATTCTCATCCTACATTAATAAATAATATAAATTATAAGGATATATAATAAATATGATATTGTTTTAGTTCTTTATCATTTTTTAATACCATTACTATCTTTCAAAAAATTACTGACAAAATAATATTTCATGGATATAACTTCTATATAATAATCAAAATGGTGGATTGAACTCAATATTTCATCCTTAATCACATTAACCTATAGAACATACTATGAATACATTTTATAAGAAATTATCTTCCATAAAAATTTCTGATTATAATATAGGATCTGTCATTTTGAAAATTAATTGATCATCCCTCATAGACATTAATATTTATTAATATTTTAATATCACTTATTATATATGAGGAAAAAACCATTTCAATATAACATGGAATATATTCATTCTATATTTTAGAAAATTTTGAAAAATAAAATATATGCCGTAAAATTTCATCACTCAATATTTCATTTATTTTTATTTTTAATGACTATGTCTATGAGGTATTTCCAGAATATATATTGTATAGTGACCTGTTAGTTACACCTTCTTCAAACAATCTAAAAATAGATAAATTTATTTTTCCTTGTGAGATACTTATCCACTAATTCCTTCTATGTTCTTTCCCCAAAATTAGGATGTTATTATTTTTTATTCCAAATTATCTCCCCCTCAGTTAAAGAGTACACTCCAAGAGGTACATATTTTTCCAAAAATTATATTACTATTTATAATATGTACCATGAAATCAATTATATCATAGGAATATTGATCTTATATAGATACATGGTTATTCCATGTGACGAGTTTGTTGATGTTCAACATATATTTCAACATCAGTTTTCCCTTAGTGTGGGGAATATTATAATAAATAATATTTTTAACTTACACTATTGTAATTTATTTTCCACATACTTTTTCAATAAATCAATGAGCATATTTTTTTCAAACACATTAGTCTTAAGTAAAAAAAGATAAACATTTATGTTTTTTCGGTGTTCATTCCATTGGATTCTTGGAATGTGTTCTTTTTCCTAGTTGAGAGTTTTCTTCCTTTAGAGAGAAATATTTTTTGAAATTTTATTTCAATTTCATAAAAGTGTATAAATACAAGAGACATTGTGTTTTAGTCTTACATAGAACATATTTTTTTGTAGATTTTTTTTTATTTTGGGAATTCACCACATTCCTTTATTGAAAAACATTAATATTGATGATTTTTAAATTCCAAAAATACTAATAATCAATTTATATAATTATTCCATTACATTTTTATACATACCATATTACTTCTACATAATTCATGCTTCTTTCATGAGATTTTTATTTTTCTAAAGTCATGCAATAATTTCTAATGTTGACTGATATTCTCTCTAAAATTAATCTCCTTTATATTATTCATTTATTTACATACCTTATTTTATTGATAATAGTAAATATGTAAATAAAATTCTCCGTATACTCATATTTTGATAAATTATTGTTATAAATTTCAAATAAAATATACTTACTCAGCATACTACATTAATTTTTCTTTTAATCATTTTTATTTCTAACAATGGACAACTTATCATCCTTGGATGTTTTTCCAATAATTTCATAGTCTATTCTCATAAAAACCATTAACATGTTCTATATATTCCTTCTTTGGTAAAATCATAGTGACATGTCAAATACCTACATAATATAAAACCTTGAGAGGCTGTTTTTTTATAAATTCTTCTACCTTCTCCTTAATTTTTAGGTAGAAAGTACTTAATCCTCTAAATCACATCATGATTATATTACTTTTATTTTTAATCATGAAGGATAACTACCACATGATGTGATTATTTAATTTTTAGTTTCCTTAATGGTATTAAAAATATATTATTTACAATTATTTTTAAATGATGTAGATTTCTAATTTTATTAATCAACGGAAATTTTTTTCAAATTATCACGAGATAATGTATATTTATCTCTAGAAGTAAATATTTTAGCATTAAACAAACATTTTATTAACTATAGTATATTTACCATCAATATTTGCATCTTCAACAATGCAGATAACTTTTAATATGCTTCTCTATTTTTAAATCATTTTTTCCATCGCAATAATATTTCAATATTAGTTTCATTTTAATTTCCACATAATTACATTACTATTTCGAGACCCATTAACTTTATTTATATATTTTATGGTAAGGTTAGACAAATTGAAATTTTTTTCATCTTATCATATAAATATTAAATTTGTTTAAAATTCCATAACAGTATATTTTTGAATTGATTGAACTCAAATATAGCAATATATATCGCTTCTAATAAATGAGATAAGATATAGGGTGTCATTGAGTTCTTTGTTTGATAAAAAATGACAATGAAGGATGTAATACATATGGTATTAAATGAGTTGTGATTATATATGTTTTGAAATGTAAGGATTTTACTGTGGGATTCTGGATTATCTAATACTACATGATGTTCCAAGGATTGTGAGGACTATAGAGAAGGTGGATATTATTTATAAGCGATGTTTTATTTTACTTAAATTTAACCCCAACAACTTGTTAGAGTTAATATATTTTTAAAAAGTTTTTCTCAAACTCACTCACATGAAATGATTCAATATAAAATAAAGGGAAAAATATTTATAAGGTTCATCCCTATTGTGGTAGACTATGTCCTTGTCTTCATGACTCATGTTGGTCAATGAAAATTTATTGTGACATAACATGAATATAGTTAAACCAACTCCCATCACACTTCATATGTCTAAAAAGATACATTTATTCTACATACCCCTAGTTACAAATTAATATTATTATTTGAAATAAAACAAAAAGAAACATTTCAAAAAAACTATTTAAAACATTTCATTGAAATAAAATATTAGTTTCCCTCCATAGAGTATGATGAAATCTATAATTCTGAATAAATTTTCATGTAGAGTGTATCTCATTGAGCCCCATATTCTATTTGTAATAATTTTATCTATTACATTATTATTTGGTACATTTTTCCTATACACTACTTTCTATTATCACGTTTTTCTAGTTCAACATCATCAAGGAGATGTCTTGGGTGGAAAAATAATGACATAAATGAATTGAAATTATTTCTCATTGACCATTATGGTTCAATTAAATTTCTACTTTTAGGCATTTTTATACAAATAAATTACCAAAACATATTACCAAGACCCTTATATATAGAAAACTTGTCTTTGAAAATCAAGAAGAATTAGCAGGATCCCAAAATTAAATATTTTAATTTCAATGATAAACTCTTATTTTTCAAATAACATTAAAGACACCGTGAAAATTAATGATTATTCATGAAAATTCATCAGTAGTGAAATTATCCAAAACTCCTAATATAATGTATTATATAACGAAATTTGAAATAATATCTTAGGATCATCATTGAAATAGACTTTACAAATGTTTTGAACCTTTTCTCAAAAATCCATTAAGAATATATCTATATAATTCGTTCATAAGAAATACAATATAATGTAATATTATATTAGACTTTCCTCTATTTTATATGCATCTTTGGGTTGAAAGAGAATGGTTAACTTAGACATTCTCTCTATTATTCTATTCACATTCATTATCTTTTTTATGGACTTCATGTAACTTTAATAAACATCATCTTCCAGGTGAGCTGGAATGAAATTTTTTTTCCATCCAATTTCCACTCAATGTTTACAAATTGATTGAATCATATTACAAAATATATTTAAACTTCATAGTGACAAAAATAAAATAACCTTGTATCTCCCTTTCTAATCCCCATATATTTATTGATCAATCTGAGGCATGTCTGATCAATCTTCCTTATATGTTTATATAGTTGATATGGATATCTGAAAATGTTACTACTCCTCAAAAATATTTTTTTATGTTTTAGGTCCCTTCATCACCCTTTATAGTCTGATATAATTTTAAAAAATCTATATATTAAATAGTAATACCTCTATATATGAGGAAAATTTATACCTAACTATCTAGTTACCTGACTAGTTTTTATTCTTTCATAGAGTTATTACATCATTTTATGATTAATATTTTTATGTAACTAAATCAGATGAAGATACTCCTTCATATATAAATTCATGATATCATATATTTGATCTTGTTAACGGTTATTGAATCGTCTATTGAAAATTTATTCTTTATTTAATTGTTTTTCATTAAAATGATTTTTCTAAAACTTCTCCCACATTTTAAAAACTCATATTATATAACGAATATATTTTTAATATTTTTAAACTCGTGATCACTAAATAAATTCCATATATTGTATAAATATTATAATATATATTCAATTGAAAGCCTATGCTTTTCTTGACATAAAATAAAAAAATATTAAAAAAAGATTTAGAATAAAATTAAGAAGTCATTTCAAAAAATTATAAAGGATCTTATAGAAGTATTAATATGAAAAGGTGACCACCATCAGATTGATTTACAGTTCTCATAAATATCTCCACATAAATCAATGATGGATTTTTTTTTTCTATAATTATAACGAATTCTATGGATACTAAAAACAATTATTGTTTTTTTGCGAAGTAATTTTATTGGGGTTTTGTTGAGCTATCCCTTGTGGGATGTTGGTTGTGTTTGAAAATATATTATATTATGAATTTTATTTTTCCTCTTCACATCAATTTATGTGGTCCATAGGTTAGTCCATTTAATTTCAATACATGTACATTATAAACATTTTGTAGTAATTGGGGAAACTGGGAGTTAGTGCAAGTCCTGATATTTATTTTATTAGTTCACACAATTATGGTGTTCCATAAGCATGATTTCAGGTTACCATTAAACTTCATAATATGAAACTATATAATTATTATTTTATAATGAATTCATGTGAGTAATTTCCAATTTTCGACTTAAGTCAAAAAGTTCCTTGATAAAATACGGGGAAATAAAACATTATGTTAGCGAGAATTTTGACATCATAAACCTTGTCGGCTATATTATGTTGTTTATTTTTGGGTTTCTGTTATTTTCCCCACATTTTATGTTTTTTTACTTAATTTATTGTATTGTAATGGGTGGTGTGATGTTGATTCAAAGTTAGAGAAAATCATGGGGTACATATATATAAATGTGCTACTTTTTTAAAGGTCTTAAGGGAATTTTCATAGTCATTAATTATTTAATCTAAACTATGAATAATTTATTAGGAACCACATATTATTAGAAATATATTTTTCACATGGTTGTTTCATGTTTATAATAATTTTAAACTGAAACATGTTCCACCTTAATGTTTCAATAATGAGTGTGTGGTTAGGGAACATTTAATCAATCCATATAGAAAACCCACGTAAAAAAATAATTAAATCAAAAAATTATAAATATTAACTTTAAATTCCATATATCAAACTCCTTCATTCCCATAAATAATAAGATCTTGGAAAAAAACACTAGTGATCAATTATTTGTGTTTCCTAATTAATTTTGGATTTCATTTACTTCGAATCAATTTACGTTGATCTTGTAAATTTTTTAAATTGACTTCTACTTCATCATTGATCATTTATCCAATAAATCACTTTTAATGTTCTTCTAATTAATCATAAATTGGGTATTTTTACACTAAATATATGATTAATGTTATGAAATTTTAATATTTCCATTAGATTGACCATTTAGAAATGAATATATCATTAGATCATTTGATCATTATTTTATCACTTGATGATTTTGATGGTATTATTTTTTTTCTTTTTCATCCATTAACCAAGGGATTCATTGTACCTCCAATTTAATTGTGTACTTTTGTTAGTTTTAATAATTTATTGACTCCTAAATGCATATCAGGCTATTTTGTGTTGTAATTACAACATGTTCATTAAATTCATTGGGTCCTTTATATTTTTTTCCCATTCAAATCCATTTAAAATTTAATCAATGTTATCTTTTTTCTCATCATGTGTTTTTAAAGTTATCTAATGTTTTTCATTGTTATATAATATTTATATCAATGAATGTTGTTTTCATTAAATTTTTATAAAAGTTTTAAAAATGTTTTTTTGTAAAATACTAATTCAAAATAATATGAATTCATTTTATAAATGGATATTATTTTTTTGGTATTTTGAAAATATTTTGGAATTATTTAATGATGATAGATTCCAAGATGGTTTGAAGTTTTTGTTATTATATATTTGTTAGGTAATAATTTTTTGGAAAATTAATTGAATACATGTATCTATTGATGTATTTAAAATATGAATTTTTGTGTTTTTTCAAAGGGGTTATAATGGACTAACATTATTTGATGGATTAGTGGAATAGTTGGGATTTTAATCATTTAATTTAAAAATGAAATCCCATATGAAATTCCACTATATAACTGATTTAAATATTTTATTATTTAATTGTAGTGATAAATGTGATCATTTGTGGAATTATATACATATTATAATGCTTGGATAAATGTGTTATCCCTAGGTGGGTGTTCATAAGAGTGAGTAAGTTAATAATTGAATAGTATATTCTGTTGTGATTTTTTAGTGTAATTATACTTTTAAATTCTCAAATCCATTTTTATATATCATGGGAACACATGGGTTGCTATGTGGGGTGTTTTGGAACTCCTGTAAAATAGATTATAATTTTTCTGCAGCTTGTGTCCCAATAATAGAGATAGCTCAACCTATAGTATGTTGACCCTAAGATAGGATAGGAAGGGAATAATAGTGTGTTAGGGTAGGGTAAGTTTAACAACCCAAAATTTTAAATGGACAACATTTTATTTGAAAGAATATGCATCACACAACACAGATCATGAAAAACACACAAGATATATCTCTTACAATTTAATATCTTAAATATCATAAATAAAAAGAAACCCTATGAATAAATACATTGTAATATAGTATATCATTATACCCTAGAAATTATGTTACAAACTAGGATGGGATTCCATAAACTCAACTCCTAGCCTAGCCAGTGACATGACTTAATGGGAATTCCTGATCCCCACGAGCAAGAAACTAGTTCTAGGAATCAATGTAATCACTTTGGGTATAATTTTTACCAATAAACCATAGTTAAATAAAAAAATGAACAGAAAAATAACCTACAATTGTGTAATCTCAAATTAATATAAAAAATTAATCCAGATACAATAGGTGAAAATATAAAATTGAAACAAAAACTAATACCAGATCATACAACATGATCACCATGTGACCACTTGGTCACCACCAAATGCAAGCTTTTCCTTCTCCAATAGTAAGGAAATGGACTAGGAACCTTCACCCACCAACCAACTCAGATCTATCAACTCCGAGTGGGAAAAATATTGTGTAATATTAAACAACTTAGTTTTCAATCATGAAATAATCCATACTTTCCATTTCCTAAAATATTCCAAAACAAAAGTTTGTAAATAATTTCTCATGATATGTTTTAAAATAGTTTAAATTAGTAAATATATAATTCTACCATCTATCTTTTTTAAGAAACACATGCATGTCTCTTTTTCAAAAATTGTTTCCTATTCCACAACCCAGTTTGAAAGCCCAATTCGAAGTGAAATCCTTACCAATTAATAACAAAGTGGGGGTGCATGGAGTAAAGGTAACCAAAAAAGAAGGTTAAAACTAATTTTGAGAAAATCTAAAGTGTATAAAGAATAAACAGAAAAAATATATAGATAATCATGGAGATTCTTAAACATCCCTAGAGATATCAACATACATACCCACATCAGACTCCCCTTTAGATTTATGGTGATGCTACATATTCAGTAAATTACTAACTTTTCTGAAATCCAATCTATTAGAACGTCCCCCAAAGAGCTATAAAGGCAACGGGGTAACAATCAATCTAATCGGGGCTGACAGAAAATCATTACTCAACCCTATAATATATTCTCAAAAAATCAATCATATAAAGAACAATAGATATTAGAAAGATAGGACCCCACATGTGTGGCCTAACTGACATTCTACCACCGTAGTTTCCTACCCCAACCACTGACACTACCCATGTGATAACATATGACTCAGGAAATCCTCCATAGTTGTTCTCATCACAATATAAGACTCACACAAGGTAAAAATTGGTCCTCCACATCATTTTAGTTCCAAAACACTTTTCCAAACATTATAAAATAACCATGGGGCCTTCACATAATAAAATTTTAATAAAAAAACTCCCATTATATCTCATGTTTTAAATGGGCCTCCACACTAATCATTTTTTCAAACATAACTCGGGTTTCAAAAAATTCATAACCACCCTTTATAAAAACTAATATGAAAAACGAACACATGGGAAAATACATTTTCACAATTTTATAAACACTACAAATCCATTTGAAAACACACTTTGATCCACTAGAAAAATTTACAAAATCACATTAAAATTAAACAAGAAGAAGCCATGGGAAAAAAACATTTTCTTGGACATAACCCCCTTAAAATTAAAATTCACATTAAAACAACTTTTTCAACATCCTGTAAAATACTTTAAAATTGTAATTATAAATTTATAATGAAAAACATTGAATTTCACTTCAAATGAAATCATTTTATTTTGTAAATACAACATTAAAATGATGTGCACATAAAATCAATTTAAATAAATCTTTTCAAAGAGACATTACTAATTTTTAAGACAATGAAATAACCACATATGAGGGTCATTCCATTAATGTAAACAATTCACACACACAATGCCATATTCACAATCAAATAATGATATAAAAAAAATAACCAAGGATAAAAAAACACTCAAAACAACAAATATTATTTTAAAGGAACAATTGACATGATATCAAACACCTTGTGTGCATAGCTACATAACATGTTTAATGAAACCCTGTTAAAACCAGTTCCACCAATTTTTTCAACACAAAAACACCATACCAAGCCAAAAAATAATAAAACAATCATGTGAAACATGATCATAGTTTATTTAAAGATTGAAAATCATCAAATGGAATGATCTAGAAAGAAAATGGGTGGACAAACCTACCTCAATAGACTGCAGATGCAAAAAACCTCAAGATGATGAAGAATACGCACTAAAAGATGATCTGTACACCCTAACATCCAATAAATAAACAAAAATCAACCAACCATCATCCTATGGTTCTTCTCAGATAGAAAAATACTATGATATAATAATGAACCAAGAGAGAAGAGATAGGGGAATAAGAAAAAAACCAAAAAATCAAATAATTATTCCTTTCAAGCATATAAGAGTATCAACATGGGAAGAGAACCAATGGGGGAGGGGATTTGGGACCCATAATTACACCAAATAAAGACCCAATGGTATGGGTCACGATAGTAGAGGTTATATTAAGAATTTTATAATTTCAAATTTCTGGGAATGTCATAGGGTTTGGACGCACAAATTTCCAAACTGTGGGAAAACTGCACAGTCACCACTACCAAAATGTAATAAACATCATGAATAGTTTCCACATTATTCCCCAAAAAGTGAAGAATCCATGAAACTTACCATTGTAACATAAAACAATCCACCTCATTACCTGGTGTAGGACGCGTTATTTCCCATAACTATGCGCTACCTCTTCTCCCCATGCTTCCAGGTCCGAAAGATCATTCTTCAACCAAAAACACAAAAAGTCAAACTCAGACTCAACCAAATCCTTAAAAATGGATCCATATCCAAGATAATAATAAAATTAAATTATTTCCAGGGTTTGGTTGTAATAATTCTTCCCACCATAAGCAATTTCTTCGCCCAAAATGTAACCTAGTTGAATGTTTTTCAAAACTAATACCCAGTCTGGAAATAATTGAACAAGAATGTGAACCTCGAGGTAACCATTCACATCACAATTCACACCTAACCAATTCTAAATAGGAATACAATATAGGGAACCATGGTCGATCATGATATGGTTTTCCTAGCCACAATAACTCAACTAACACAACCAAAATGAAAACTCAAATAACACCACCTCATGGTGACCTACGCTGGAATGCGTGAACTCCCAAAAAGAAATAGGACCTCCCACCATCATGGGAGCCTCTCGAAAAAGATTAAAACCAAGAAATAGATGAAACATTAATCGATTAACTACCCACAAAATCCAAAACCAGCAAATATTTGGTGAAACTCATTAGAGGAACTATGAAAAAAACACAAACATGAATAATATTAACAATCATTAATTTTCATAACAATGGGAATCTCAAAACAATCCCAATACCAAAAAAATCCTATTCATGAAAGACTATACATTAAATTATCCATATCTAAGGAATAAATGGGATGAAAAGAAAATAGGAAAATCAAGTCCCTTGTAATGATAATAGATACACAAAACGAGTAATAAAAAAATAAAAGGAATATTAAATCATCTCCACTTCAACATTGGTGACAAAATCTAGGTCAAGATTCTGTACACCCCAGGTTATTTTTGATTACACATGAGCTTCACTCCGAGAAAAATGGTTGGATCCCTGATGTTTGGATAATATATTTCATTTCATTAAAAAGCATGCATCCTATGATCAAGAATTCATCTTCAGAAAATGCATCCTATAGATAAAATTCAAAATGACTAAAATGGACATAATGATTATAGGACTTCAGAGTATTTTTAAAAGATAGTTTTCAATGCCCAAACCGACTACACTAAAAACATCTAAGTGAATGATATGATGAAATAGATTCCATAACCAATGAAAGATTCTCCTAAAAGACTGGTTCCTCTAGAATTCACTCCTCACAATAAGGGGAAATATCACGAGCACTGAGAAAAATGGGTTCATCAATTGCAACCAGCAGGACCCCAAAAATTAACATAGCTAAAAATTCATCATCCACTCACTTCTCAAAAAAAAATTCATGGAGGATAGAGTTCAATCAGTATTCTTTGGAAAAAGTCCTATGATGAAAAGATAATCCTTCAACTGATTCTACAATATATATTTGAATAGAGAGAAACTAACTCCTTGAAGTGGTCACCATATCTCTTCAATGTCTACAATATATGATGAGCCCTCTTGAGCTTTCCCACTTTCTTCATCATCGCCTCCTCATGTATGAAATATCTGAGAAAATGAACCTAAACACTACCCACTTCTTCTTCACTTGCTTTAATAATAGGGAAAATGGATTCTACTAATCCAATGATGGACCCTAAAACTGATCCACAATAGAATAGACTCTAACATCTTCAGGAGTTAAAATTATCTGAAGACATTCCCAACATCCTAAAGCCATTCCACTACCTCTAACATACCTAGATCAAAACAGAATATGGGAAATAGTTGAGAAAAAAATTATAAAGGGGATGATACCCACTAGAATCCCTGGAGAAATTTTTTGGACGAATATTCATATCCACCCAAGTAGCAAAAAACAACAACACCAACATGGAACACAATTGAATGGAATAAGTCAAGAAAAAAACAATTTCAAAAGATAAACACTATAGGAATAATAGAATCTATTTCCAAAAAACACTGTTTACATTCAATTTCATCATTGACATCTTCTAATTCAATTTTATGAACACCAAAATCCAATTTTCATAAAACAAAAACCTACTCTTAATAAAACTAAAGGCACATTCTGAAATAAAACCAATTTCTGAAATCATCTCCCCTTTTATGACCCATTTAATAAAAACAATGGAAACACATTGATTTCAAATACACACCAACAGAATCCTATGAATATTCATATATTTTTTCACCCCACTTACTTTTATATTATCCATCTACACATATAATAATAATATTTCAATACATACCCATAAATAATTGAACAGTCTTGAGGAATATTGAGGGTCACACAACTCATTTTATCAATAATCCCTACCATTCATCAAAATATTAGTTTACTTTCACCCCATGTTTTTCCATACTTTATAGAATTCAAAATCACTTTCAATTTTAAAACTCATTTATTCCTATTCGAAACAACATGGAATAAGTCATTTTCATTTCAAGAACTGTTTCCATTTTAAAAACCCATTTAAACCAACAGAATCCAAAATAGTATAGGGCTCAGATAAAACATTCTGATTGAAGAACTAGTTCCCATACCTAACTCGGGGACATGGTTAGTGGGCCATGCCCCATGAAGGAATTAAAAACTAAGAGGAACTTAGACTATGAACTTAGACTCCATATGGTTCACTAGTCCATGTGAGATCACAACATGCCATTAGCTCACATCTGTTGTCAATTTTTTATACAAAAAAATAAAAAAGAGTTATATCCTGGACTAACCTTGGAATCTTGAGGATTATAATGAGAATGGTTTCACGACGTATTTTCCATACCTACCTCTAGATTCAGGAAAATCAGAATCTCCAACAACTAGACACCACAAAGAACAAGAACTTCATTTGATACTATTTTGTTAAGAACATGGCTTGGATGCCTTCTGAAATGACACCTAAACCAACCTAAGACTCTACCCAATGAGAGTTCTCGATCCTTATTGGATGAAAACTTTTTACATGAATCAAATTAATTACTTTGGGAAAAAAAGTCAAATAAATAATATCAAATAAGTAAAATTAATAAGAAGAAGAACCAAAGATGAAATAATATCCAATAAATAAATAAAATTGATCTAGATACAATAGCTAAAAAATGAGACCAAATATAAACTGAGACCGGATCACACAACCTAATCCCCATGTGTCCAAAAAGTCTCCACTAAACTCACGACCGATCCACTTCAATGTCACGAAACTGAACTTGAAACATGCACCAACAAAACAGCTTGCATCAACTAACACCGAGTGGAACAAGTATGGTGTGATAGTAATTAGATTAGTATTTAATCACAAAATAATCCATACATTTCCTTTCCCAAAATAATCCACCAAAAATAGTTTGAAAATTCATTTATAATATAGGATTTCAAATTGTTTAAAAAACTAAATATAGCTTAATACGAAGTCTCGTTCTAAAGAAACTCAAGCATCCATCATTTTTAAAAATAGTTTCCCCTTGTACAACACAGTTCTAAAACCAATACACAAGTGAAATACATACCATGTAATAAAAAGGTGTTGTGAAGAAAGTAAAGGTAACCAAACAAGTAGGTATAAACTAACCAAGATAATACCCAAAGTGTATTATAAATATTCAAAACAAACATATAGAAAATTCTAGGAATTCTTAAATATCTATTGAGTAATCTCAAGACATACTCATATTAGACTCACCTTTGAGCATATTGAGGATCTTCATAGTAAATAACAAACTACTAGTTGTAACCAACCATATAGTGGCATATCCCACAATTACCTATAATGTCAAGGGGGTATCAACCCGTCTAATGGGGGATGACAAGAAACTATCACTCAACCCTATAAAATATTCTCAGTAAACCTATGATATTAATAGCTATACATAGTGGAAATATATTCCCCTACATGCATTACACACCTGACATGTTTCAACTATAGTTTCCTACCCTAACCACTGACATCACCCATGTGATACCCATGATTAATAAATACTCCACCACTGTGACCATCCCCCAATAATCAATAGAAAAGGATTTAATCATCCCTTTACATCATTGGAGTTTCAAAATAGTTTTCCTATAATTATAAAATACCAACCATGCCTTCACATCATAAGATATTTATAACAAAACTCCCAATATATCTCAAGAAAAAATGGTCGTATACACCAATAATTTTTGAAAAATATAACTCAAATGACATGTGGGTCTCAAAAAACATTCATAAAAACATATATAAGAAAATCATGTTCAAATCCCCTTTACTATTTTTATACACACACCAGATATGTTTGAAAATAATCTTCTTGCCACTTTCAATTTTTTTTTGAAATGATATTAAAACAATAAAAAAATAACTCATGTGAAAAACAAAGGATTTCATGGGTATTTATGCTTTATAATTCACATTCACAATAATCCCCACTTTATAACATGCTTCAAAATAATTTCACAGTTATAATATGTGTTTATAAAGAACAACAAAGAATCTCATTGGAAACAAAACCCATTTCTTTTGGAAATAACACTTTAAACCCACGACACATAAATTCTGTTTAAATATGTATTTTAAAATAAACATCTCATATTTTTAAACAATGTAACTACCACTTGAATGTTTCATGCAATAAAAATAACTAATTCACAAGAAAAATTGAAATTTCACAATGGAATAATGATATCAAACCATAACTAATGGAATACAACACTTAAACACGCATTTTCATTTTCATGGAACAATTTATATTTGAAAAAACTTCCTATGTGCATAACTATATTGCATGATAAAGACTAATTCATTAAAAACACGTCCACGTATTTTTTTCAAACACAAAATCACCATGCTAGGGAAAATAATCATACCACAAGCATCTGAAAACATTTATAATTCATTTAAAAAACTAAAATAATAAAATGGAATTATCTGAACTAGAAATGGGTGGGAAAACATTACTCAATAGAGTGTATATGGAACAAAACATTTGGAGGATGACTAATACTCCCTAAAATCTGATCTACACACCCTAACATCCATGAAATCGACATGAATCACCCAACTATAAGCCTAAGGATTGAATAATAGATAGAACCACCACGAAATAACCTTGAACCCATAGATAAGAGAGTAGGGGAGAGGAAATAAACGAAAATATCAAATAATATTACCTTAGAATCTTGTAAAAGCATAAAATGGGGGAGGAGATCCAACAAGATAAAGGTTTTGGGACACCTTCATGAACCAAAATTGACCCAAGGGGAGGGGGTCGTTTTGGGATAAAAATAATAGAGGGTGGATAAGGGATTTTATGATTTTAAATTTATAAGATACTTTCAAGGATAGGACACATGGTTTTCCAAACCGTACAAAAATTGTGTGGTTTCAACTGCCCAATAGATTGAACCTCACGCCCAATTGTCATACAGTTTCTGAAAACAGGCAACTTATCCATATACCCCAAACCAAGACACACAGTTACCTCGGCTATGCTACACAATTTCTCTCAACCATACCCTACCCATGAACCCCTTTCTTCTAAGATCGAAACTTCTTTTTTCAACTAAAAACACAAAAATCAAACAGAGTCTCAAACTAGACCACAACAAAAGGATCCAATGAAAATGAATATTAAAATAAAAACAAATTAAAATGTTGGGGTTTGATGCATTAAATATGAATGTTTGAATTTTACTATGTAAATTGTGAGAAATATGATTATTCATTAATTATAAATAATATAAGAATCATTTTGGTGAAAAATAATTATTTTCAAGAAAAGTTATTTTTTATAAGAATGTTTAGTCACACAATGCACAATTCACATAAAATTAATTTTTAACAATTTTTTAAAAATTTATTTGATTTATTTAAGATGATTTTATAAATAAAATAAATTACTATTAGTTTTTGTTATTTTTTAGAAATGTTTCTTTTTTAATAAATTGTGAAAAATACTGATGTTTATTACAAATATTTTTTTATATAATTCACAATGTTGCATTGCATTTTAAAATTTATATAAATTATAATTAGGTAATATATTTTTTTATTTAAATAACTTTAGGTAATTTTAATCATTTTTATATTAATGTTTTATATTAAATCCTTTCATACTAGTGAGAAATTCCTCCTTGAAAACCATTTTCTTCATTAGGTAACATGTTATAATTTTTAATTTGATTCTATAAAATTCTGTAGTTTTATTTGGAAAAATATATTCCATATTTTAAATCATAATAATTTTTATTGTTTTGTATGTATAACATAATATTTTTAAAAAATTTTTTGTAAATTTAGTAGAAATTTTTTATTATTGTTAAGGTGAAAACTATATTATTGAGGTGTTATACTAAAAAGAAAAGGGTAGAGATTATATGAAAACTTGTACAAAAAATTGAATCACCATATATGATACATATAATCTCTAATAATTTGTAATTACCAATTTGGTCAGATTTTGGCATGATAAAAATTTTGGTGTAATTAAATATTTTCAAAATATCGATGTGTGTCCTCCCCCATCATATAAAAGGCCACCCCATATCATCCGCTATTCACACATAAATACCCATTTGGATTGGTCAATATATAAATAAAATCAGTTCCATACTACCTAAATTTTTTTTGATCCCTTGTACTGATTAAAAATCCATCATATAATGTATTTTTTATGACACAAAAAATAATTTCCCTAAATGAGATGTAACATTCTCAAAAGAGCATCATAAAATCATTAATTCTTCCACCTATAAATTTTTTTATTCAATCATGATAATATTATAATAAAAATGTATCACATATAATGGTATTTTATTATGTTAATTTAATAACATATATAGATATCCACTTAGAAAAAATGGGAAATGAAACAGTCAATCATGTCTAGGCCAAACTACCACCTCGCGAACTGATATAAATTGTTTTCCATCACCAAATTTTAAGGCTGTAAATAATAATTGATTTAACACAAGTATATAATATTTTTGATACTATTATAATTACTTTATTATAATATCATATATTCTTTATTTTATTACTTGATTTTTATAATACAGTAGTGTCGCTCATGATTATGACAGACATCCATCTTACGATGAGATGTATTTCATATTTCACAAAAAAAATCATTGTAATTTTTATGGATAAATTTAATTAATATTTTTTATTTATATTTGATGATATTTAATTTGGATGATTAATATATCATTTTACTTACTTACCCATTCACCTCTTAATGGAATGATAACATCACTTGTGCGTATATATGACCTACCTTCTAAATGAAGTGATGTGATCCACTATCCATGACCAAATTTGAATAATGGTCTGAGAAATTTAGGTATTGAACTATAATTATATATGTATATAATTAATATAATTAATCCCATGACATCTATACATGTTACAAGAAATAATTGTAACCTACATGATAAAAACTTTTGTTAGAGAATAGGATAATTAAGACTCAAAATAATGAAAATAATGAATTATTAACAATTAATGGGTGATAAGATATTATAAGATGGTAATATATGTTATTATAACTAAGAATATTGTTCTATTATAAATTAATATCTTGCCAATAAAATTATATGGTAGGTTAAGTCATGTTCAACCGAAGAAACCATGTAGTAAGGGATTTCATCTCAGCTTCCTTTAATTTAGTCACATTGTAATCTTATGCATCTAATTTCATTTATATGGTGTATTTATTGAAATGGTCTAGAACCCAAATATCCCAAATAAGGATCCCTATTTAGTTAAATCGGTACAATAAAAAAGTCATCGCGTAATGCCTTAGACCCCTCTATTCCATTCATTTTCTGAAATCCAATGTTTGAGGTTTTTTGTGAGGTCAAGGTGAATTATTCTGAATACTTTTCCAAATACTAAATTATGGGAGTAGTACTTTTAGTTTTTTGAATAGTGTAATCAGTAGGTGGTCTCTCCGTATGTCCTATTGGATGGTCATTTTTCAGTAGGTCTTATCAACATGTCATGTCGGTAAGTTACCATACAATAGGTCCTATCAATATGATATCAGTTGGTAGGATGTGTCAGTTGATCCCATTGGTAGGTCATTTGTCAGTAGGTGTTCTGCTGGTAGGTTTTGTATCGGTATATCCTTTAAGTATGTCATATGATTGTAGGTCATTCCATTAGGTCATACTAGTAGGTCATATTAGCAGGTCATAGGTCGGTAGGTCATACCGGTATGTCCAATCAGTTGGTCATGTTGGTAGGTCATCTGTTAGTAGTTCATATGTCGGTAGGGCATATGTCAGTTGGTCATCTAACTATAGGTCATCTATCGATAGGTGCTACAATGTTTCTAGATAAGTCAGTGAACAATGTTCTTATCATACTACTATTTTCCCAGTTATATGTTTCTATTGGAATAAAATGCATTCAAACCCATATTTGAATGGATTTAAGGTTGATTCAATGCCCAAAAACCCTTTCATTAAATTTATAAGGGTCCAAATAATCTAATATGTTCAAAGTATATGGGTTTTTGAGATCATCCATTAATTTAAATTCAACCATTTCACTTTTAGGGAGCCTCAGATATGATCCTTCTATACCTAGAGGCATCCCTTGGTTTTTTTATTCTACTTACTCATATTGTGAGGTTACCAAATCCATTCTTTCCCAAGGAGACATGAGATTGTGATATATCTTTGGATTTTGTTTTCCATGACTTCGTACCACTGGTTTGGTGGAATCATAAAGTGTCGATCTGTCTTCGATTGAATGTTTGTTATACCTCCATTCTTCTGGGTTCCTCGATATTTTTACTCATAATCTTCTTTATATGTTATTAAATGTGATCTATTTTTTTCTAATGTACCTTTCTTAGGTTTTGGATAATTCATCCTTGTCGCAACATCCTTGGGTGGAAGCAGTCATTGCAGGAGAGGTGATCATGATCTATTGTGATGGCCCATTCTCGGGCAAAGAATGGTAGAAAACTTTTGAGGTAGGGGATTTATGGCTTCTATATTATTTTATGTGTATACATAGATTTGTCATGTTTTATCTACTAGATGAAATATAAATCAACATAATAAATATTTTAATTAGACTAATGAATTGATATATTTTTCATTGTGATGTTTTTGCCTCTTACTCTTCTAGATACTGTTATATCTATTCTTTTCTTATTTAGCATGTCATTCTTGTTGAAAATTTCAATTTAACATAATTGCAATGTTAAATATAAATTAATTTTAAAAATATTAAGAGGCAAGTTTAGTGAATCTATTTTTTATTCATGGTGATAAATCAAATGGGTATATTTATGCCTCTTTAATTGAATTGATTAAATCAATATGGAATAAAGGACTGATAGTATGATAAAGATAATTCCTGGAAGGGTTATGATTTACCCTAATGTTTTTATTTTCCACAATCCTTATCATTTTGATCCTTGAATGCTTATTGTGTGTGAAGGCGAAATTCCTTGTTTTGGGCTAAGTTCCTGGTGGCTATGTTATTTGATTCTAGATAGTTGTGTTTTGTTGTCCTCTTGGGATAGCTGGTCCTAGATGAATGTTGTGGTATGTGTGTGTAGGGAGGCCTAGTGGTGGTTGTAGAAAATAATTCCTAGAGTGATGTTATGAATCTGTTTATGCATGTGGGAGTCGTGGAGGACATCATGGATGATATAAGTGGTTGAAGCATGGCTTACCATTGATATGATAGTGGTTTTTTAAGATGCTTTTTGTATATCTTCATTAATTATCCACACCTCTTGAGGAATATGGTCTTAACTACCCTACATCAAAAATAGTGGATTACGTGTGGGTTATTCCAAGTGATTTCTAGGTTTATCTTCTTAAGGATAGATGGGAATACACTATAACTAATGGTTGTAAAGACTTTATGTGTAGTTCATATAATTTCCATGTTGAGGAACTTGTGTTTAGAATCTCCAAATGCATTTCTTGAATAACTAGAATTATGGAAAATATTTAATTCTCTTAATAAATGATTGAATAAATGACGTTAATCCATGGTGTTGGAGCTTTATGGGATGCAACATTGAGGTTATAATTTAATGGAACTGTGGACTTGGTTAGTTATGCCAAGAGGGCATGGAACATTGTTGTCTTGCTAATGAAATGTAATGGGTAATGATAATGGTTAATTAATGGTTAAATATATTATTAATACAATGTGTAAATAGTAAAAAATGGATAATATAACCTAATGTATAACTTAAAATGGTTATGTACTTATAAGATATCTAGTCTTAGTAGTGACATCTAGGCCTTTGAGAAATGTTAGCTATAGTTGATTCTAAGACTAGGTTATGTCCATATTGTGGTTTTGAGATATATTATATTCATTAAATTTGGTGTTTCTACACTCTACTCCACCATATCGTTTATGGAAACTAACACCTTGGGGATTTTGTTCCCTAGGGGTGTTTTCAGAAACATCGTAATGGGACGATGGATGGATGACTACCCCCTTAGGCTCTACTCTCTTCTCATGGAAGTTAACTATGCTTGTAGGAATTATGGTTAGTTTTCCTGTTATATGTGTGTAGGGGGGTGTAATGGTTTTTTTATTCACACACATATGTTTCAGATATAGTTTCCTATGTGGTACTATAGGTATTACGTGTATAGGATGTGATGGCATGAGGATCCTTACTCGGTGTACGAGTTGTAATTCCTTGAGGTATAATAGAAAATGTTCGATACACATGACATGGGATATGGTGGCTCTCCAAAACTACCTTTTTACATTAGTAATGTGTATGTGGTGATTTGTTTCCAAGAGGTTCATGTATTGGCGCTTCACCCAAGTGTCTGTGTGAATCTTTTTTGGAAGAGATCCTAAAGAAGTGTGACATTGGAGAAATGTGAAATACTAATAGGGAAGTATTAGTGGGGTACCCTCAATATTCCTTGATATATTATATATTTTTTATGCGATACTTGGTGAGAGTTACCATTTTGAGGTTGTAAACATAATATAATTATTTAAGTGAAGAGTTTGATTCACTTGTTGTTCACGGTTCTTTAGCATGATTTATTTACTTTTTCAAGACATGATATAATGGTTATCCTACTAAGTATATTGTTATATTCACCCAACATATATATAAATTGATTTTTAGGTCATCGGTAGCAGGTTTGAGATTAGGCTATTTACTACTATCATTGGGTTGTAGGAGTTGTTCAGTTTTGGTGGTTGCTGTCATTTTACATTCATTTGGTACATGCAGTCTCCCGTTTTAGTTGTATTATTTCTTATATGACATTACATATGTGTACTCGGAATCTAATTTATATTTTATTTTTGAGAAGGTGTTGGTTTGTGTATGTCTTGTATCTCTCTTTCTCATGTGTTCTATTAGAGGGAAATGCCTCTAATTTCTGTGTTTACTATACAATCAATGATAGTCGCCAACCTAGGGCCTACTGGAGATTATACATGGGGTAATTATCTATCTTCTCACATTTTTGTCCTCGGAGGGGTACACTTCATGGGGAGGGGGTTGTGATAGAGTGGTATCATATCTCTAGTTGAGGGATATGATGGAATTTGGGGTTAGGAATAGGTGAGGTTTCATTGGTTGGTATGGAAACAATGTCAGATCAGTATAGAAAGCTCTATAAACATGGGATACTACATAAGACATGGGAATTTAGGGCCCCCTATGATCAGATGCATGGGCCATTAATTTTATAATGTCTTATGAAAGAGGTGATACATGTAATAAGGTAGAGAACTAGGAAAGGCTCGTGCATCATTCTTCCGTGTTCCAATGTTTGAATAGGTAGACCACATGATAGGTTAACCTAAAAATAATAAAAGAAAAAAATAATCAATTAATGTTTATTTTTCAATATTATTGGTTTAGGATCACTAACTATTTTTTCTTTTGAATTTATGGATTCATGTTGACGTCTTCGTCAGGATTTCACAGAAGTTATTCATTAGGTTGTGCTAGTTGATCACTATAGAGAAGAGAATGATGATGATGATAAAAGGAGGAGGAAACTAGGAGAGTTTTAGTGCCAGGTTATATTGAAGTGTGATGTCTCCATTTCAGATGTACTAATGACATACTGGTTTGAGTAGGTTAAGATATATTTTAGTTCGATATGTGCTCAAAAGGATCCCTATGTGTCATTGGTTGTGATGATGAAACATGGGGTAGTGAGGAAATGATGATTCTTCTTTCTTAAGGATCCGGAGGAGTCTGAAATCACATGGGAGGAGTACTGAGTCATGTTTAGAGTGAATTATTTTTCTTCAACTAGAGAGGCAGTTAGTTTCCAGGTGCTACATACCATTTGACAGAAGATCTCTAGTGTGTGAGATTTTGGAATCCATTTAGGGTACTTTTTATGATATGGTTCAGACCTATTTCTAGATGAGGAAGGCCATAAAAGGAATTTTGTGGAGGATTTGCACCTAGAGATTCAGTTCCAGGTCAGACCATTTAGGCTGAAGACATATGTTAAGGTGCTAGTGTGGAAAGAGTTCATCGACATGATGTTATCTTGAACTAGATCATTATAAGAGGAATGTCGTTCGGATTACATAGGAAGACAAGTTATGGTCTAGGGTTCCCGTTTGTCATGGTCTAAGAGTTATCGTTCATCTTGGGGTTGGTCCCAACCCTTATTATCTTGTTTCGCCAGGGTTAGTGGTTCTTAGATATATTCAATGGGATTAGATTCTTGTTTCTCATATAGATGGTGAGATCGTATGAAGTAATAATGCCCATCCATTTTGAGCATTCAATTTGTGCTTGGTGTTCCAATTCAAGATCCTCTATTGAGTTAGTTTCAGATGAGGAAGCAGTAGCATATTCCACCTACTTTTGATTAGAAGAGGCCAGAGGGGGTAGGTAGAGGATATTCAAAGGATGCTCCCTATCCTTAGAGAGAAGAGTGCAGCCATGGTGGTGGTCATTATTAGGATCATGGAGTTTTTTTATTATTTTGTGGTATGCTTCCTGATTTTCATTCCTAGCACTAGAAAATACTTACATCATTCCTGGAACCCTTTTCTTTTTTCTACATGGGTCTATTCCTTGTTTGATTTGGTATATACTAACTCCTTCAAATCACCTACCAATTTCCATGCCTTGGGAGTTCAGATATAGAGGATTATAGTTCCCTTGGAATTGACTATTAGGTTGGAGTTCGAGCTAATTTGATTGAATTATATAGAGGCTATGAGATAATGTTGGTGCATCGTCACTCTTATGGAGATTTCATATGTTTATGGATACATCCATACGATTTCATCATCATCATGGAATGGTTTTATTTAGTGTAGGCTTCCATGGAGTGCTTCAAGAGGCCAGTGGTGTTCTTTGATACTGATTGAGTGACAGTGATGCTTTTTGGCGAGCGAGACCATCAGTTGGGTAAAATGCATGTTATGTCCTTGAAATTCTTGATGGCTTGGTTGATGCTGAGTTAATCTGATTTTCATCATTTTTTGTTTCTTAGGGTCATGGAAGAGCACTCAGATGTCTTTCTAGAAGAGGATGTAGTATCACCCCTCGACAAGAGATTATGTTTCAGATTGAGCTACATCCAGTACCATCTCTTATATCAATTCCTTCGTATAGGAAGACGCCTTCTTAGATGTGGGAGATTTTTATATAGTTCTATGGTCTATTTCAACAAAGTTTTTTCCATCTTGGTGTGTCACTGTGGGGTGAATCTGTTGTGTTAGTAGTGAAGGTTGATGACAGTTTTCGATTGTGTATTGATTGTCGTCACTTGAACAATGTCACAGTGAAGAATCATTGTCCTACTTCATGGATTAATGATTTTTCTAATCAAAAAAAGGAAAAAATATGGTTCTTGAAGATCAAATTACAGTTATGATATCATCAGATGTGTGTGGAGGATGAATATATCCTAAATATCACTTTCTATTGTCGGCATGGGTACTTATGAGTTCGTTGTGAAGTCATTTTGTGTAATGAATGATCCAGTTGTGTCCATGGGGTTGATTAATGTTGTGTTCTATGAGTTCATGGATATGTTCTTGGTGGACTTCGTTGATGGAATCCATGTTTACATAGCATCTGAGGAGGAGCATTCTATTTTGGGGGTTCTTCATCAACATTAGCTATTTAAGAAGTTTTAAGAGTTTGTGTTTTGGGCTCAAGAAGTATATTAAAAAGGGAATATTGTATCCCAGCATGGATTAGCTTTGGACCTTTCAATGATAAAAGAAGATTTTTCTTGGGCATCCCCCAAGAAATTGGTATATGTGAGAATTTCCATGGAATTGTATGATATTACAAGAGCTTTGTAGATGATTTCTCTCAGGTTTCAACTCCTCTAACAACATTGACCAAAAAGGATCAAGCGTTCATATAGGCTTATCAATTTCAGAATCATTTCAGGTTTCTAAATGATACGTTGGTCAGTGCTCAAGTTCATTTTATGCCAGTAGAAGGTGTTAATTTTGATGTTTTCTATTATACTTCACATCTGGGTTTAGGATGTATTCCGATGTAGTAAATATTAGTTGTTTCTGCTAGTCCTCATTTGTTATGTCCCCATGAGCGTAACTATTCCACCAGAAATCATGAGTTAGAAGTAGTTTTGATTTCCCTTATTTTTTGAGATATTACCTCATTGGAGAGTTATTTTTTCCCTTAACCAATCATAAAATCCTAATGTATTTTTTGTCCAAGGACTTGAACTTATGATACCATCATTGGATGGAGTTCTTACAAGATTATGAAATCAAAATATCATATACACATAGTAAGGGGATATTTTTAGCTCATGCACAGAGTGGGAAAATGGGTAGTGATGTAGTGTGTGAATCAGGCGATTCATGTAGATTAATGGAAGAACATTCAATATTACATGTGGATATGGAAGAAGTTGGGGGAAGAGGTCGTCTTTTTCAGATGATGGTGAATTTATATTTGGTGAAGAGGGTGGATGATTCCTAGTTCATGGATCTTTTGTTGGAGGTCTGGATAGACCGAGTTGTTTGTGGAGAGGCCCCTGATGGTTGGTCTATGGATGAACAATACCATGTGTTATTTCAGGGAAGTCACTTCATTTCTTTGGTGATTCATGAGATGATTCTCATAGAGTTACATAGTTCTCTCTTATCCATACATACTATCAGGACAAAGTCGTATCGAGATTTGAAGAGTCATTTTTGGTTTCTTGGGATGAAGTATGCAGTCGCAGACTTTGTGTCCCAATGTTTGGTCTTCTAGAAGGTGAAGGCCAGGCACCGTGTTCCTAGTGGGTTACTCCAACCGTTAGATGTTCTCTAGTGGAATTTGTATGACATATCACTGTACTTTTTTACCGATTTACCTCCTGATTAGGGAGTACATAATGATGAATGGGTAGTTGTGGATTTTTTGATGAAATCATCCCACTTTATAGTAATCAAGTTGTCATGCACGGTGGAGGTTCTTTCATGGTAGTATCTAGATGAGGTGGTTATACTTCGCATGGTCCTTATGATGATAATTTATGATCAAGATCCTCATATTAAATATAGGGTGTGGAGAGTTCTACATTCTAATTTTTGTTCACACATATGCCTTAGCACGTCTTTTCATTCATAGACGGATGTTCAGACAGACCGAAAGATCCAAACTACTAATGACATGTTCTTCCCTAGTGTACTTGATTTTGGAGGTTCATGGACGATGCACTTACCCTTAGTAGAGTTCACCTATAAAAATAGTTTCCACTCCACCATCATTACGACACTGTATAAACAAAGGTATGGCTATGCATTACATTCTTTATTGTGATGGACTCGGGTCAGAGAGTTAGCGATTCTCAGGCTGGAACTGGTATAGAACACAACAGAGATGTTTCGAGTGATTCTTGAGAGGATTAAGGCAGTGCAGTATTGTCATAAATCCTATGTCAATGATAAGAGGAGACCATTATAGTTTGAAGTTGGGGGTCACATGTTTCTGAAGGAGACTCCCCATCGTGGTCAATGAATGTTTGGTCATGGGAGTAAGCTTTCTCCCCAATTTTTTGGTCCTTTCAAGGTGTTGTCTCATGTTAGAGTCATGGCGTATCGAGAATCACTACCCCACAAATGATCAGAATATATAATGTTTTTCACAAGTCACAACACATTCATTATCATCATGATGACTCTCACGTCATCAATTGGGGTGAGATCGATGTTGACAATGATGCTACTTTCAAGGAGCATCACATTGATATCTAAAACTACAAGTAGAAATTGTTCTATAGGAATGGTATCCCCTTGGTTTGTGTCATGTGGAGGCATGATTGGGAAGAGGACAATACCTGAGAATGTGAGTCGAAAATATGCTATCATTACCCAAATCTTTTTGATGTTTCACTATTTTCTTATAACGATGATCATCTTGTGTTTGTAGACCTATCATGTTTATGAGATAGTTTCTCTTGTTTCTTATTGTGGGTATATCTATTTGGAGAGGTCTCTCCATTGGGAGTGTAGTTAGGATTTTATTATATTCTTTTTAGGGTTTTCATAGTGTTCCTTTGATGAAGTGGTTGGTCTCCTTCAGTGGAAAGATCCTTGAGAGTTTCCTTGAAGGGTGGTTGTTTAAACCCTTTTTATGTTTCCTCTCTGGGTTGCATTTGGATTCTCGAGGATGAGAATGTTTTGAGAGGTATCTAATGTAATGTCTTGGACATATCTGGTTGATTATTTTTTTGAAATTTAGTGTTTGAGGTTTCTAGGAGTTCATGATGACTTATTCTCAACACTTTTCCAAATTTCTGATGTTGTGAACATTGCTTCCTGTTTTTTGAACAATTTACATAGTAGGTCATCTGTCAATAGGTCATGTCGACGTGTCTTCTAGCAATAGGTCCTATTGATAGGTTGAATTTTCATAGTTCATATATGTTGGTAGTTTTCATTAGGCCATCTTCCAGTTGGTCACTTATCAGTAGGTATTGTCATTTGGTCATGTTGGTGGGTCATTTGTTGGTAGGTCCTACAGGTAGGTCCGGTCGGTTGGCCATGCTAGTAGGTCATGTTAGTTTTTCATATTAGTAGTTCATATATTATTATTTCATCATTCGGTAGGAATTCTATCTGTAGGTAATCTTTTCGAAGGTCATCATTCAGTAGGTCCTATAGTGTTTCCAGATTAGTCGGTGAATAGTGTTTCCATCGACCAACAGTTTCACCCGTTAGACATTTTCTTTGACATAAAATGCATTCAAAACCCCATTTTGAGTTATTTAAGGATGATTCAAATCCAATAACTCATATAATTAAATCAATATGGGTCCTGAGGTTTTTAATTTCTTAAACCACCTGCGTTGTTGAGATCTATGTTTTATGGAAATGAGACCATTTCAAGTTATGTGAGTCTTAGATATGGTCTTTCTAAGCTAGTGGCCTTCCCTTGGTTCATTTATTCTCTTAACTCTTAATAATAGGAGCCTAGTAAAATTCTTTCCTTAGAATAAATTCAATTGTACTGGATCCCGAGACTGTGTTTTTCCAACATTTTTCTCATATATTGGTATAACAAGGAAGTTTCAATCCGTCTTCAATAGAAGGAATGATCTACTTCCATTATTCTGGGTTTCTTGATCTATTTCTTCATGTTCTCCATTTTATTTTATGGATTTTGATATCCATGTTTTTAGCGGACCTTTCATGGGTGTTGGTTGATGGGGTTTTGTCACAAAGTCCTTGGGTGGATGCATTTATTGCAGGAGAGGTGATCATGATCCATTGTTTTGGCCCATTCTCGTGCAAAGAACATCGGAAACCTTTTAAGGAAGGGGATTTGTGGCTTATAAATTATTTTATGTACAATCATAGAGTTATCATGTTTTAGCCTATACATTATAATTATATTGATATAATAAATAATTTAACTGAACTAATGAATTTATATCTTTTTCATAGTGATGTTGTTGCTTCTTAGTTTTCCAAGAGAGTGTCATATCTATGCTATTCTTTTCAAGCCTGATGTTCTTGATGGAAATAGGTATTTAATGTAATGATGGTATTAATTATAAATTAAGTTTCTAATGATAATTTGGCATATTTAATGATTCTAGTTATTGTTTTATTGTGATTGGTGATAAATAAAATGAATTGAGTTATGTATATTTAATTCAATCAGTTAATTCAATATAGAATAATGTCTAGGTAGTGCGATAAAGATAATTCCTTAATGGGTTATGAGTTAAAAATTGTATTTTAAAGGCCAAGAACCATATTCTATAGAGTTTTAAGTGCTTATTGGGTGTGAATGATGAATTCCTTATTTTAGACCAAGATTCCAATTGCTATGTTTTTTGTTTCCTATTACTTGTGTTGTGGTGTGAGCCTAAGATGGCTGATCCTAGAGGGATGTTGTGGTATGTGGGGGTAGGGAGTCCTAGTTTTGGTCGCAGTTGTTGATTCCTAGACTGGAAAGATGCATTAGTTTATGCATGTGGGTGTCTAGGAAGACACTAGGGAGGATGGAATGGGTTGCAGTAGTGCATGTTGTTGATATTAAAGTGTTTGTTGTCGAATATAATGCTTGTTTATATGATTTATTCTCTCACACTAAATGTGGGAGGTGTTATTACATAAACTCCTTCATAATGTGTTGAAGATGCATGGGGTATGCCACATTCATTCTGTGTATGGATTCTTGATGATGGATGTGCATGCGCTCTAGTAATAGTTGGTAAAGACTCAACGGGTAGTTCATCCACTCACTGTGTTGAGCCCCCTGTGTTTGGAAGCATACAATGCTTCTAAGAATATGTATAAATATGGAAAATTGAAATTGGTACTGTTAAATTATTGAATAATGATGTTAACCCATGGGGTTGGAGCTTGCTGGGATGCTATGCTGAGGTTACAATATGAAGGAAATGTGGAAATGGTTTGGTTATGCCTAGAGAGCATGAACCATTATTTTGACGATATGGAAATGTAATGTGAAGGTGATAATAGATTATTAATTGTTAAATAATTAATTAACATAATTTTTAAATAATTAAAATGGATAATGTGACCTAATGTGGCTCTTTATATGGTTGTGTTATTATTGGATATCTAGTCATAATAGTGGTAGCCAGGAGTCCGAGAGTCGTTAGTTATATTTGAGTATAATACTTTGTTATTCCAATAGTGTTGTTCTAATCTATTTTATATATGTTATTTTAGTGTTTATAAACACAAATATACTTTATCGGTTAGTGAAACTGACACCCTAGGGATTTTGATCCCTAAGGTGTGTTTTCCCTGACATCCCAATTGGTGGATTGATGGTTGACTACCCCCTTTGGCCCCGCTCTCTTCTCTAGAACGTTACTTTTGATAGAAGGCATGAAAATTAGTTTTCACAATATATGTGGGTAGAGGGATGTAATGTATTGTGGTTATTAAAACACTTATCTAATGGAAATAGTTTCCTATGTGCTAATATATGTCTAATGTGTGTAGGTTGTGATGGCTTGAGGATCCATACTCAGTGTACGGGATATAGTGGTTTTAGGTGTAATAAAAGATGTTTGATACATGTTATGTAGGCTATGAGGGATTCCAGAAACTTCCAAGTTACATTGGTTACATGGATGTGGTGGTTGTGTTACATTAGGTTCATGTTGTGGGGATTCTTCCAAATGTATGTTGGTAAGCCTCTATAGAGAGAGATTCTTAGGATGTGCAAAGTTGGGGAAAATCGAAAAACCAGTGCAGAAGTGGTAGTTGGGTAGCCTCAATATTAATTATTATATTATATGCTCCTGTATGCGATACTTGGTGATGGTATCCATGGGGAGGTAGGGAACATAGTATACCTATTTAGGGGAAGATTTTGTTTCACTTTTTTCATTGTGGATTACCATGTTTTCATTAATTTTTGATGAGAGGTTTTGGGGAGGATCATTCTAATTATAATATTATACTCACCCTACATATATATAATCTATTTTTAGACCACCTAGAGCAGTTTAGTGAGTAGTTTGGTTTGAAATATATTTGGGTTAAAAGAGGTGTTTAGGATTCATAGATGCAATCATTTTACATTCGTTTAGTACTTGTAGTTTTCCCATTCAGTTGTAGTAGTTCTTCAATGAAATTACATATGTGATCATGGGATTTCATTTATATTGTAGTATGAGTAGGAGTTTTTTTGTTTCTGTCATATATATCCCTTTTTCAAATGTACTCTTAGATTTTAATGTCTCCCACTTGTGTGTTTACAATACCCTTAGTGCTAGTCGCCAACTCGGTGTCTACTAGAGGTGGGACTCATGGGTCATTATCTCCCTTCTCACATTATTAGCCCAAGAGGGGTACACTATCCGGGGAGAAGGACATGATAGATCACCTCCCAAATAACATAACAGTAATGTAGTTTTGGAAAACCAGACACAAACATTTGTTTTACATTTCAACTTTAATGGAATGAAAACATAAAATCTCCATTATATACATCCATAAGAACATATATGATCCATGAAATTCATCCATAGTCACATATTTGAATCCGAGGAAAAATTAAAATAAATTAAAGAGGGGATCTCAAATTCCTAGTATGGGTATAAAATACAGTGGAAGTGCTCATAATTAAATATATTCAATAAGGCATTGTTTATAAATAAAAATAAATGTAATTAAAACATAATCTTTATAACAATTTGGCAGGGATAAAATCGAATTAAATAATTCCATAGATAATCACATGAAAATTAGAGTTTACTATATATATTATACTAGTTAAATAATCATATGTTTCATCAATTACCAATATCATAACCAGGGAATTCATACTGTCTTACTCATAACATACTATCAAGGATTTATATTAGGCACCGTAAAAGAGTAAGACGACTGCCAATAACCAAAATAATTTTTATCCTGAGGCATATCGATACATAAAGTGGCTATAGAGGCCACTTCCCATCACTTACTAAGTAAAATTCATTCCATGTATGAAAATGGTGAAACAAAACATAAACATTGTCATTGAAAAACTAGCATATGGAATATAAATATAATAACCATAAACAATGAATATTAAATCCATAGTCTACCTAATCATAAACAATTTAATAAAATATCTAATATGTTATCATAATATTTAGACATCTATCATGAATAAAATAAAATAAATGGGGATAAATTTGTTTAAAATACTATAACAAAACAATTAATAAATTATAGTGATAAATACCCTTTATTTACATTGGAATGAACATTTACATTGGAAATTTTATTTGAATAAAATATGAGAAAAATCGGTTTTATCCCATAAAATAATATATAATTAAAAATTAATTATATTTATGGCATAAAATATCTTAAACGAAGTTAAAATATATAAAAATATTCTTTAAAAATGAACCACTTTTGTGTGGTTTTTAACAAAATATATATAGTCATTAATGGGGACATGGTTTTTTTTGTTTTCATAAAAATATAATCGAACCAAATTAAATTTTAATGATAAAATGAGTTATTTTTTTTAAAAAAATTGGGCCTTATAAAATATTATGTAGTTTATATGAAAATGGTTAAGAAATTGGAGTGTTACCTTTAAACGGGCTTGATTATCGAAATGAATTCAAAAAGGAAAAATTATAAAATATAAATATCCACACTAAATAAAGACTCACAAATCTATATAAATGATTTTTAAAAATATTGTAAAAATTTAGAATAATTATATAGAAATATTTATGAATTAAATTGGCATAAAGAGAGAGAATTTGTAACCCGATTGGAAAATTGAGGTTCTGTGAGAATCCCTTACCATAGGTTCGAATATATTCTTCACATGAACCTAATATCGTAGATAAAGAAATTAGATTCAATCATAATTTAATTCATAACCTATGAAATATTTATTTGATTTATTTAAATTTTATTTTATTCATTTTTGGTATTTTAGGGTGAGCTATAAGATTCATTTTCATCATTCATAAATGTATGTTTCCTTGGTTTTCATTATTAGGTCACTTTTATACATGTATGGAAGAACATGTGAAATGGTACTAGTTATATATATTCCAATTGTTTATTATTAATGAAATTAAATAATAAATAATTTTATTGCAAATAATTTTTTTATTTATTGGTATGCTCTATAATATAAAAAATTAATGATAACTGTTTGGATTATTTTAGAATTTTCCGATCATCGCACACTACTTTTGTTTTATTAATAAATATTACGTACAAATAATTGTTATAGAATAATAAATATGTTTCAATATTAATATTATAATCTTTTTAACCATAAAATGGTTTGATGGACGTCTTTGAAGGTGGTATTAGAAACCGAATGAGTCGGCATCCCTAAAGCTGGGGAATCGACACCTCACAGATGACAATTTCTTTTTAGAATAAAAATTCGATGAGAAAATAATTTATGGTTGATATAAAATTATTGAAATAAAATTATTTTATATATAATATATTATAGTTATCATTAATGATTGTACATATTAGTCAAGGAAATCATCATAAATGAAAAGAAATTAAAAGAAAATTAAAAGAGTGAAAGGGGATTTTACCTCTTCAATTACACTCCTTGATAAACTCATTGAGGAACTTTTAAATGGTATTTTGGGTGAGAAAAAAAAGATCCTAACATGGAAGAGAGGATTTGGAGTGGTATTAGAGAGAAATTGGACATGATTTAAGGCTTTGTAGGTGTGAGGAGAATGGATGGTGAGGGCTAGTATTTATAGTGGAGTAGATGAGTGGTTATTGATTATATAATTCATTTATTTTTTATTTTACAACAATATTATGAATTTTATTTATTCCATGAATAAATATAGTAAATATAGAATTATATTTCAAGATTATTTTGATTACATCATCAATTACTCAATAAATAGTGTATTTAACATATAATCATTATATACCGTAAATTACCATATTTCACTATTTGCAAAAAAAATAAATATTTCTGTATAATAAAAAACTCAGAAAAACCATTTATCGATTATATAATTAAGAAATGGAATCCATTTAAAAAAATAATAATTTTGTAAATAAAATAAATATAATTTTTATCTAAATTTTTCATTTATTCAACAAATAATGATTTTACCATTATAGCCACTTTTATATCACTTCGAAAATTTAATTAAGGTCTCATTAAAACTTCATATAATATTAAAAATTTTAATTTAGTTATATATTTTATAAAAATATATTTTATTTTAAAAAATTATTTAAATTTTAAATAAATAGTAACCGTTTCCAAAAATACCAACACTAAATTTCTCATTTTTAAAACGTTTAATTACTTGTAACAAGATATAAATGTGTCATATTTTCATTTATAAGATACCAACATTTTATATATACTTTTATAGGTGAATTTAAAATTTTATTTATCATATTATTATTTATAATGGTCCCACAACTCTTCCAAAGATAATACTTAATAGAATATTTCATTTTTAATCTCATTATTGCATGAATGAAATAATATCAATGTGGTTAAATTTTAAAATAGGATTACCATAAAATAATGGGGTGTTACATAATATTATATTTTTAAATATAATGTCCTTAATCCTATATACATCATAGTTTTTAGGATTCAATTTGAACAATTTAATCAAATGATATTTTACATGTAAATTACCATGTGGAAATTAATTTCATAACAAAAAATATTTTAATTGACTTATATTACATCTTCATTGTATTAGATATTATTAGATTATTTGTGTAATGTATTTTGAATATATTATTATCTATTTAAAAATTTTTACAATTATTTAAATTTAAATCACATAGTTAATTCATTGATTAATTCTCACTTCAATGTTATGATCATTGTAATGAATTATTTCATCATAAAATTTAATCAAGATTGTTTATTATTGAATTTACATTGAATAAAATTATATGATAATTGTTTAGTAATCCCATTTAATTTTATTATCCTATGTTTGTTCATGTTATTTTATGCAATAAAACTATTTTCCCATGCTTTCATACCTAAAAGTATTGATAAAAAATTTCATATAAGATATTGTATTTTTTATATCTTTAGTGTAAAAATAATTATTCCAATTCAATATTCTCCAAAAATTATTTCTAAAATTAATGAAATTTATCTAAATGATTTATTGAAGTAATATCTACTCACAATTTTCTTTTTCAATGTTTTTTTAAAGGAATATTATCATATCTTTTTGAATGATGTTCTTTTACTATTATTACAATAGTTTGAAACAATTTTTTTGATACATACGTAATGTTCATAATTTACTATTATCATGACCACTTATTTCATTAAATCATACATTACAAGTAAAAAATAATTGTTGTTATGTAAATTTATTTCCTATTTTTATTGAATATTTTAGTTTCAGAATTTTATATTCAATATGAAAAGGATACTTTCCTCAAGAATTTTTTTAATATATTTCTATGGTCTTTCTATCCAAAAACAACAAAAACCCCTTATTTTAATTTTATTCCCCTAAGGATATGTTTTGTAAATACCATCTATATTTATTATATGGATGATTTTGGTTCATCTTGAACATAACCATTCATGGTATTAACTTTAATTACTCATTTCAATAATCGTTAACATCTCATTGGTATATTAAAATTTCTATGACCATAGGAAATTAAATTGACATTAAATATCCATATCATTTATCATAGTTATACTTGTTTTGTAAACTGTATATAATTTCCACATAAAGAGTTACAAATTGAATGTTATTTGATCGAATGAATAAATATTGATATTTATGTAATCAATACTCAATCCATATATTTTTCATTAAGGAATATTTTTCTTTTGTTAAATCGATTATTTGATATATGATTAATTTTTTTGAATTATAGATATGGGTGTGTCTAAATAATTTATAGCCCCTCAATAAATTCATAATCTATTAAGACAAATAATGAGTCTAGACTATGTTAAATGTGTTTCTAGAGTATACATAACCAAAAATTTTAAACTGTGTTGAGGAAGGACTTGTGTGTGAGGTTTTTCATAACGCCTGATTTCATGATTTCTAATTAAAAAGAGTTTCCTTATTTTATAATTCATTTATAATTATCAATAATATATTCACAATGATATTTACTCTATATGTATTTCATTTGCACATAATTGATTTAATGTCATGTGTTTTTAATTATTTACGATAAATATTTACTAAGACTTATCCCATTATGATTATCATGATACTAATTAAAAGTAATTTATTTAATTATTTACCCTTTCATATATATTATTATAGTCAAGATGTTTAAATGGAATTATTAATTTAACATCCATTGTTGATAAAACATATTTAATAATTATAACTATCGATGTATATAAACCATACTGTGTACTAGAGATCAATAATATTTTTTCCAATTTTTAAAAATCCATGATATATACTATGATTGATAAGAAATTATATGGTAGATTGAATAATTTTATTCTCATATTTTTTTTAAAATTATATTGTAATATGATAATCATGTATGTATCTAGCTTTCTAAATCTAAAAAAACTATTTATTCTAATATGAAGAGATTATATGCATATTATTCCAATGAAATAATATAAGTCACAAGCTATGTGATACTAGAGTTAGAAATTTTTTATTTTGTATTATAGGAAATTTAATATAAACCCTGGAAACTAAATTTTGTAATATGTAGATTCGGGATCACATCTCTATGATATAGTTTGAGGATAACTATAGAAGAAAAACAAAAAAAATTGTATATAATTTATTTTGTGATTTTCTTAATAAATAAATTTATATCTAGATATATAAGTTTACTTGGTTATAGAAAAGTTTTTCCATTGGTAATAAATCTAATAATGGAACTCCGGGCTTGACCAAATTGCCACTGGGTGCATGAAAACGAACCTTATTATGCACCTGTATCAACAATCTATGGGGATATAGTTAAGATAATTCATATTTTATTTAAAAAACATTCAGAATGATTTTTATAGATGATGAAAATGAATTTTAATGGTTAAAACTATGGATTCATTGATTTAAAATAATGTGTTTTGATTTGAATATCCTATAAATGGATATACGGTTTTCTCACTATGATTATTGTTCCTCACACTACGATTTTTTTTTTAGTCAATGGTTATACCCAAAAAGAATTGTGTTAAAATTTAACATGAATTATTTTCTTTTTGAATCTATGAGAAACAAAATTGGATGATAATTGGATTTTATTATATAGTGTTTTTCCAAATTAGTTATCCCAAAATATGATTAACAACATATGCCTTAACCAAATAACAAACTCACTAAATAAGAGTAGGATGGTGTTTTTTTAATATCTTGAGTGGAGACTTCCATGGATGAATGATGTATTGATTTCCATTATGTGATAAATGTTGGAAGATAAACCTATGAAATTTTCTAAAATGAGGGATAAAATGAATTATGTGGTGAAACTGAGGTAATAAAGAAAAGAAATTATGTGGAAAATGAAGAGTATGATAGAAGTAAAAAAATATCATTATATGGATCCCTTTATATTTCATTTTTCATATATTTGGGGAACCTGGGAATTTTCTCATATTGTATCGATATATATGGTTGATCCCAATACTATATAAGTAATTGTGTTGAAATAAAATTCTTAAATTATTTATGTATCTGGATTATTTATTTAAATTATATAATATTTTTCTAGAATTTAATTTTGGTTATAAGAATAATGAAACATCAAAGTATTGTGTAAAATTATTGTAGTATATATGCCTACATTAATAAATGGTTATGGATACCATCATGGGATAACACATTAATGATTATCAAATGGTCAAATTCTTAAAAATCCATTTATAGTTTTTACGTTATGGGGGTTTTAAAACATTAATTATATCTTTTTAAAACGTTAATGGGAATAAAACCATTTTCTTTAGTATATGAATGATGTATTTGGGTTAGAAAGCCATAAAATTCATTGGAGTTAGTATTAAATGTATTTTAAACCTTTTTAATTATATTATTTATTATGTTATTATAATTATGGGTCAGAATAATTTTGTAACTATTTTGGAATTATATTAATATATTTTAAAAAAAGGATAACATGTATGATATGTGAGAACCTACTGTGTTTGGTAAGGCCACATTGTTCTGAACCCAATACTAAATGGTGATATGGGTTTGGACCATTGAACTAGCATATGTGATGATATGTTTAATATTTCAATTGGATTAGGTAAATTATTTTAAAAATAATTATTAATGATGAACCAATGGTAATACTGGGGATGATTATTGATTTTTGTGTTATATTTCATAACTTGTGGAAACAATATTAGATTCAGAATATAAATAGAGACAATGTAAAGAATTTTCACTCATATCTGTATATTATGATAAATTAAAATTATATTTTAATTCATCAATAATATATAATTAATTTTTGGATATTCAATTCATAGAGTATGTAATGAATTGGATGTTTATAAAAAAACTACCAAAGGTTGAAATTAATCTTATGAAATAGAAACACATAATGTATGTATATTTCCATAAAATCTTATATAGTAAATTAATTCATAAAAATCATGAAAAATATCTTCGAAAAAATTTTATCATATTAACATCATATTGGATGAGTCAAATAGTTTATTATATCATCCTAAAATTATTGTTGTGAGGTTAATAAAGTTTCTTTGATAATTTAATTTATAATGATCAATAACCTCTATCACTCACCATATTTATATAAAAATTTCATCTATGTTTATATATTCAAATTCCATCAATTTTTTCCAATTAAGACCACTACTTATATGTTATTATATATAACCATTTTTCCCATTTTCTCTTATTAATTGAGTATTTTATTAGCCCTGTTAACATTATTGATTTTCCATAATTAAATTTTCTAATATAAAAACATTTATTTCAGATCAGACAATAAAATTACAATGAAAAAATTCATTTAATTTTGTGGGAATATAACTCCCCAAAATTCTCTTTGAATAACATTGTATTCATGATCGTATGTGGAACTCCACACCGATCATAAACGACATGTGGAATAAATTTCATTAAATTTAATCTTTTTGATAACTTATAGACCAGGAAACCCTGAATCTAAATGATCTATAATATATTATAAAATTATAAACTATCCATTAAATTGGTGGGTATTAAAAATAATAATATATTTATCAAATATTGGTTTCTAATTAGTTAGAAATAAAATAAGAATAATTTTAAAGAAATGAAATTTTTTCTAAAGAATTGCATTTTTTCAAAAGGAATATTTATTAATATAGTGTGAAAATAATTTAAAATTATTTTCTTGAACTAATAGACTATTTATTTAAAAATAATTATTATATTTTTTAAATTATATTATGAAAATTATATTTGTTATTTTTTTAAATGTTTTATACTAGATGAAGATAAAAAATATAGAATTTTATAAAAAACTACAATTTCATTTAAATAATTGTAAAGGATAAATAAAATTTCAAATTTTATTAAAATAAATATTAGTTCAAATATAATAAATTTTAACTATTTTTGTGAATCTGAATAAATTTCATATAGAATTTGGATAATAAAACCATCAAAACTTACGATAACTTCACTTTGCAAACTTGTTTTTTCTTTCTTTCTGAGGGAATAATTTTAAATTAGATTCTCCCAAACTCATGAATTGAGTTTTGAAAAAAGAATTACATATTTTAACAACACTAATTTAAATTATATAATATGTTTAATTTAATATTTTACTATTATGAATAGTAAATTTAATAAAAATTAATTACCATGGTTAAGGTAAAAACTGATTTACCAAGGGTTAAACTATAATTTTAATGTGTAAATTGACATAGAAACAACTAAGACATCCATTTTATGTCCAAATTTATACCTTATCACAACTAGCCATTTCTAATGACCCATTTTGGAGGAATGGGAAATCAAAAAATGTGGTTGTAATTAAATCATTAAAAAATATCATCTATGTCCTCCCACCCACTTATAAAAGGTCACACCCTATCCTCAAAAATATTTATTAATTATGTTTTCATGTAATAGTAACATTTTTTCACTCGTTTATACATATAATGATTGTGAAAATCTTTTCAATAAAAATTTACTTCACTTATCTCATCTGCCAAAAATAATTTTCCTTTCAAATTCATGTGTTCATAAGATATTTTTAAAAAAATTAATATTACTAAAATAATTTAGTAAATAAATGTTTACTAATATTAGGTATTATAAAAACTTGTTTGAAAATGAATGTTCAGGACACATTATAAATGATGATATTTTACCCTTCTTTAAATAGTGTCACAGGAATATTTTTTTAACTTACACAACATGTATGGAATTTATTGCTGTCTTGACCTCTCATTTCATTAAAGATTATATTACCAGTAAAAAAAATTACTTCCAAAATAATTTTTTTCCTAATATTATAGATATTTACATTTTAAAAAAAATAATTTCAATATTAAAAGCATATTTTCAACAAAAAAATTATAATGATGTTTTAATGATATTTCTATTCTTTAGTGATAATGAACCATTATTTTAAATATAATCCACTAGGTATATGTTGCATGCATTCAACAATTATTCATATTTTGGATGATTTATGACTTTTTTTAACCAAGTAAAGTATTGGAAATAAATATTCATTTTTCTTTTTTATAGTCAGTAACATTCTCTTCAAATATCCACATTCATGTGACCTTTGGACATTAAATTTCCCCTCAATATCCATATTATTTATCATAGATATTATTATTTCATAAATCATATATAATTTATCCCTATATAGGTTTTCATTGATATTTATTTTGTAAAATTACAAATATTTGTAAATCCATATTCATTACTCAATACAGATATTTACAGATATGGAATAGTTTTTATAAATTTAATATATTATTTGATATATGTAGAATGATTTGGACATAAAGATAAGGGTATGTTCTGGTTATTGATATACCCTACAAGAATTAATAGTCTCTTATGATAAATCTGTTGGCTTGTCTGAGAGAAATGGGTTTATGATGTATACCTACCAACCAATTTCAAACTATATTGAGGAAGGACATAATAGTAGATATTTTATTGATGACTGAGATTATGATACCCACTAATTATTTATTTCGATTACTGAAGATTCATTTATTATTACCCATGACAATTTAGCTATGACATTATCTCTATATGAATTTCATTGTTAGTTGATTGTTTAAACTTCAAGTGTTTCAATTATTTATCATTACATGTTGATTATTTATTATCAAGTTATGATTTTAATGATATTTATTAAAATGAATGTCATTTTTTTAATTAATAATTCCATATTTATTTTGATAGTCATATAATTTAAAGGCCATGTGTGTTCATTTATTAACCCTAACTTGTTGACTATGCTTATCGATTCATGATAGCATCCACATTACAACACCCATATTGAGAATTTAATATCACCCTTATTTTATTTCCTTCCACATGAAAATATGATGTTTATTATTCTATACATACTATTATATTATAGAGATGATATTTTTATTCATGAATTGATTTTGTGTAATTTTCTTCACATATAATATTGGAATCATGTATGACTCTATATTTCCAAGAATTATAAACAATTTGATCTTTCAGGATGCACATCCTTGAATATTATTCCAATTTAATAAATTAAGATACCCACTCTTGGATACATGATTCATGGTTAATACAAGTCTATTGTTGAATAGTTGTTTACCACTCCGAAGATCTTGCTTTAATGACAACCATGTTATATATCTTTGGGAATATTTCCATAAAACACAATAGAATCTATAATGATTATATATATATATATATTATAAATAAATTTATGAAGTGATATATTATTTTCCTTAAATATTTTCCTTAAATAAATTTAAAATTTAATTTCGGATTTATTTAGATATAAGAATATAAACTGTCATTTAAATTTAAATAGTCCTCAGTTATGTGGAAATGGGTTGTCTTGAAGTTATTCATGATGGAATATCTACCTATTATTTTCATGCATGTTGAAATAATATTTCATGTATTTCATTCCATAAATTTTTTATTTTTAAATTTTTTTGTTTTTTTCTTATTTATTATATTATACCTATGTAATTTATATATTGTAAAAATATTACGTAATAAATCATTCCAAATTTTAATGTCATTAATCTATATTCAATCCCATTATAATCTAATTTAATTTAAAAATATTAGAATGTTAAATAACTTACAATAAAAAAATTTATTGCGGACAAAATAATGTTTTCGACTTTAAGGGTTATTAAATTTATATGAAATTAATTACTAATTAATAGTGTGATGAATTTTTTTATACTTGTGAATATATCATATTAGATTATTTATATATGATAAATTATTTTAATTTAATATATAAAAATATATAATACATCCCATTTTTTTATAGTTGGATGATGGGAGGTGGTATTGGGCCCTTTTAACGTACACAATGGTGAATCCAGGGTTTCGTTGATGGGAATTGAATTATCACATGATTTTGAATCTGATATCATATATGGGTGATATTTTATAAATTATCTCAATATATTTCATAAATATACATGTCTATGAATATGAATCATATTTTCGAATGAAAATTGTATGACGAAGATAGCCGTATCAGCTATTTTTCTTCAATAAAAGATTATTTTCCAAAATGATACATATGAAAAGGTAAGGATGCAAATTTCAATGAAATTAAGGATGTTATTTTAGATAGATTTTTTTTCTTTTGATACATGATTCATTCTTGACTGATTCTTTTGATCAAATCTAAAACTATGAATATTGTTGACTTAATAGTAAAACAATCATCGGTTTGGTGGTTTTTATTAATTGATTCCCTATTCTTAAGGTATTATTATAAATTATCATCCCATTAGAAGTTAATAAAATTGGGTAATAAGTTTTTATTTAAATTTCTATATATCTAGGTATGGAAAGTTTTTATGTATAGGATTTTCATGAAAATTTACTTTCTATTAAGAACACGATGCTGCTTGGATAGATTATAATAATGGTTATGGATTGAATTTTATAGAATACTTGTATATTCTATTAATATTTCTACAGCTATGGGAATTCCCATTAATATGTGTAAATACATATAAATCATTTTATAGGGCTAATATATTTGTGTTTTAATCAAAATTGATTTAAATTAAAAATTAATTGACTAAAATGTGCAAAAAATATCAATGGATTGTGTCAACATGTTGATTAAATAAGATAAATTTCAATTATTTTGTGTTGATAACTAATTTTATAAATAATTAAAATTGATTTTATTTATGAAATATGAGTCATTATTTTGTTCTTAAAAGCGTTGAAATTATAAATTTGATGAAAATTTGAGAGGAAACAATATAGGGATGGAAGTATTGTTTCTATAAAATATAAAGGAATGATATGGAAGTAGGTAATTCAATATTGGGTATAGAATAAGTGTATATTGTTGTATTTTTTCATGATCTCATACATTGGAAAATGGAACCAATCATTATTATGTACAGGTGAATAATTCTCAAGGATCTCAGTAAATTTTTTTGAATCATCCTGAAAATTATATTATGATCACTCTTAGTCTCATTGTGAAACTGTTTCTTGAAATCATGGGTTTGTTAATCCCAATTTTCCATGGAATATAGTAACATTGGATGTTTTTTAAATTTTTGTTAGACAACCTTACAAACTAGTACATTATATTGTTATAAAAATTTATCATGGACTCATTGGGAAGGTAGGCTTCCAAATCAATCTAACGATGAAACATTTAGTGAATCTTCCTTAAATGTTCTATAGCTCATGGAGAACATTATGAAAAAAATTATTTCAAATATAATTGAATATAATTAGAAAGATTTTATTGTTGAAGATTCATCAATAATAAAAAATATAAGGATGTTTTTAAAAAGATTATAGTAACAGATATTGTTTATTCTCATTATATCCTATAATGATGGAATAAAAAAGTAATATCTTCTCTTATATCAATATCACCATGTGAACTAGATCAAATTATCTCATTTTAGGTGATATATCATTCAAATCTTCTTCAGTTCTATTGAAAATGATTCTAAAAGTTATATGGATTATGATGAGTATAATATTGTTTAAATTAATCATTGATTATTTCATTTCTTGTTTTTTTCTTGAATGATGGTAGACTATATCTTATTTAACCCTATTCCCTTATCACTATTCATATGTTATATTTTTACATTTTTAATATTGTAATGGGATCACCATTTCATTTAAAAAATATCAATGTAACAAAAAAATATTTTAAAGTATCCATATCACCATTATCATTGTTAAAAGAAATATGTTATTTAATTATACTATTATAACGATAAAGAAAATTTACCTTATTATATAATATGTATAATTAGATATAAAATCTTAAATCTATTATTTCATTTAGTTTTTTTATATGATGAATAATGATTTATAATATATAGTAATAAAAACACAATTAAGGGATAAATAGTATTTTTGTTTAATTAACATTGAATATGAGTTCCCTGATTTCAATGTAGTGTTTTAAATGTTTTTTTACATTAAATATATATATATTTTATATAAAATGATTTCAAAAAATTATTCCATTTATGTTTTAAGATGTCATCATAAAAGTGAGGCTAATAAAAAAGGAAATATTTTCACTATTTTTCTAAAAAAATAATTTCTAAAATTTTTCAAATTTCCTATAAATATATATAGTTATTCTAAATTCCTAAATTTTTATAATTTTTTTGAATTATATTACAAAAATTTAAGTATTTTAATTTTAAATATGTAATAAACATGTAATGAAATCTGATTTCAAAATAAAATATCATTTTTAAAATATTAACTATTATCATTATCATTTCTTCTCAATTATTATTTTATTAGTTTTAATAAATTATTTTAATCTATAATATTTTTTAGCAATAAAAAATATAATATCTTAAAATAAATACCATAAGGGAAAATATTGTTAAAAAATAATTATTTATCATACAATGATCATATTTATATCTTTTTATTTATTGTACATTAATTTTATCAATTATTTAGTTTCAATAATAACTATTATTCTATTTATACATACCATTCATACTTTTTATACATATATTTTTACCCATTAATTCTACGAAGACATTTTAATGGTCATGCATTGTTTTGTGTTTCGATATTGTATAGTGTTCAATGTATCACAATATATTAAACATATTAATCCTTAAAGGAATTTATAATTTTAAATATCAATATGTTTCCAGGTCCAACATAAATATTTACTTCAGCATAATTCTATTTATCACTCAATAAATTGTTTTTAGGGGTTTCTAAAATTTAGTCACAACTGAAGGTATAAATTCAATGTATTTTTTATTTCATAATATTATAGTTATTAATATGAGACCAAGAATTTACACTCACAAAGAGTCTTCCAGTTTAATTGATGCATTCCTATAGGTATTTCCTCCAATAAAAATGCATGTGATAGATTTAACCTTTAATCATTCATCATTGTAATCATTGTAACTTATATAATATTTCATTATTATCTTCATAAGTTTACTTGGGAATTCACCATTGAAAAGTATTTTAATCAAAATTATTTCTAGCCTATTTGGAATAATAAAATGATTTCTCACTCAAAATCTCATCAATGTAGGTTTATTATTTTCAATATAATATCACTTTCTATTAAACCAATTCTTAACAGGATTTTTGCCTGATAAATCCATTATTAAATCCAAATTAGTTAACATAAATTATGATAAATTGGAATATCATGATAACTATTTAAAAAAATAACATCAATAGATCCTACTATATAACACAACCATGTTAACATATAAATATTTTTAGTCAAATCTATATCAATCAGGGTTCATACAATGTTATTTTAAAATTAATACTTTAATTATCAAATACCTCAACTAATATTATCATATTAATGAGACCATTATTATAATATAATAGATCTAATATTAATTGAATTCCATTCTCATATAATTCAACCTATCCATTATCCATAAAATCTCATATCAATTAATAGATAAATTATTTTAAGAATGTCTTTGTATTGATCGATGATATAACTAACAATTATTCTACTATGCTGTTTAAAAAAATTACATAATTTATGCACACTATTACTTATTTGGTTCAAGAATCATTCAATTTGAATCCCAGAATGGTTTCTGTTTTTGTACTACTCATCAATCACTATGTGATGATAGAGTTGATTCTCAACATACATATTTATGGGTGATTACACCAATTTGTATCAATTAAACAATCATATAATCATTTTAGTAACCAAAAGGGTTATAATTCTTAGGACAATATAATATTCATTCCATTAAAAAATATATTGATGATTTCAAATATATATTTTTATTCCAATGATATTATTTTTTAGTTCTCTCATCTGAATTCCAAAAAAAAAGATAATAAATAATTCCTCAAAAAAATAATGTGTTTTCTACATCGTTGATATTTTTATCAATAATAACCTATAAACACATGATTAAATTTAAACATATAATATTATCATACATTAATGAAATCCTACACCCTAAGGATATGATAGACCTCTGTTGATACCAACTATAGAACCCCAGAACCAGAAATCCTTGATATGGTTTTCTTAAAAGCGTACATTACATATTGACATTAAAACCAACTGAAAGGAACTAATTTTGACCGTGAAAAACTAAAATATCACTAAAAAATAATGATTCAATTTCCATTGAAGGACCTTTTAGGTTTATTGTTTATATAATTATGGAAAATCATTAACTAAAAATGATCATTTATTTATATCCCAATTGATATTTTCCCTACTATATAAGAAGATACAAAATATATTATCATTCTTCCTCATCTGCCATTATTTTTCCAAACATTATAGTCTTTTTAATAAATTATTTGTAATATTTTTCATCATATACTAGGAAATTGTGTACATAAAATAGTTGATAAAACATTTTTTAAAAGGGAAACATTTATTAGAAGCTTTTATGGATGAAATAATATGGATTGGGAAAATAAAAATGCCATATTGTCATCTAAATAAACAAATGATCTTGAAATGAAATATATTATAAAATAAAAAAAATCACAAATAAAAAATTACTAATTTAATGATGAGTGATTACAAAATTCTAGACCTATTGAACATTATCATCAACGCCAAAATCATGAGATCATTATTATTGTCAATTTTGTAACCAATAGATCAATGTCGTCATCGTAACCAATACATCATGGTTTCATTGGGTTATCATAAATCAAATACCCAAAAAAATACCCAATAAATCAACAAATTAATAAATTATATTTATGTTATTAGATCCCCTTACACTGTTACATCCAACATATTCACCCTATAAATGATATTAATAATAACACAATCCATAATCAACATTCATTAGTCATATAAAAACATACACATGAAGATAATATACATGGAATTTAGAGAAATTTCAGTTCATGTTATTTTCCTACTATATATATAGAGTAAAGGAGAAAGGTTAAATAATATGTATTAAACATTCCTACGTAGTCAATAATCATCTTTCTCATAATAAAAAGTATACAGACTATCATTATTTCCCTAATCAAAATGTGGAAATGTTTTCTATCTATGAATTTGAAAACAATACAATCTAGTGTAATGAAATATGGTTGACTCAATAATTTTCACAACATACTCATTGAATGAGTATCTAGTATAATTTGATTCAACTAATGAAATAAAAAAAATATTCATTTGGGTAATTCATTGGATGATATATAAATCATATAACATATAATGATTTTGAAGGAAATAACCAATGATTGATGACTTATATTATAGGAATTTAGTTTAAAAATATGAAATTAAATAATTTTTTTTTGTAATATTATATTAATAAATAGACTCTTCATAGATAAGTACGTTAATATTCGAATCCAATGAATATTTTCACAATAGATTAGATGTCTAGAAAAGAAAAACTTTGTATGGTAAGATTCCATTAAACATTTAAATAATGAAAAAAGATGGAAATTTAAATTTTTAAATGACATGTCAACACCAAATAAAATTAAATTAGATGAAAATTATAGGGGTTCTGGAATTAAAAATTAATAAAATTTCCTAGACAGATTATCATTCCAAGGTAATCAATATTTTTTAATTGAAATTTGGGAAGAAACCATTTCATCTTGGGTAAATTTTTAATCAAAACCCATCTAACAGAGATATATAATGAAATTAAATACCATATAATTAATACATGAAAAATAATTACCTCTTATAATAAATAGTTCGTAAAAATACATTATATAATAAATTAGTTGTATAGTAAAAAAAATCTCATTGAAAGTAATTTGAGATGTAAAAATCTAATAATCATGGAAATTTGGAATGAAGAAAACATTAAGTGATTTTCATGATATGGGAATTAATATATCAGGAAATTAAATTTATTCAATATATCTTAATTAATTTAGAGGTTTCAAATTTAAAAAATAAAATAAATGATGGTGCACAATATCAAACATGTCTCATAGAATTGAAAATGGACACAAATTTCCTTTACAAACATGGTTTTAATTGAATAAAAAACAATTTGAAATAATGATACATGGATATTCATGACACATTGATTACTTGAATATGGAATGTAAAATAAATTATCTATTAATTATACCATATCAATTATGTCATGTTTCAAAATATGAAACATGTTTGGAGAAATAAAATTAGAGTCAATGATCATCTTACCTTAATACTTGACTTAAACTATTTTTCATGAATATCCTCTACAAAATAAATATCAATCATAACCACCTATTTGGAAATAATTTTATATATATATCCTTTTATAATTATTATTTTTAAAATTTCAAAACATGTATATTATTTAGTTGATCTCTATTTTCAATATTAGTTTATAGTAATCATGATTAATTGGATCTGGTTCTGTTTTAGTGGTGTTGTCTGTTATTCGTCCAATTTTCATAATTTATAGTTCATAAAAAATTATAGAATAGATTAATTATAAGTATTTATTTGTTATAATTTAATTTTATCTATGTTGCGATAATGATAATTTACAATGACATCTGTAATGATTATGTTTAAGTAATTTTTAAATAACAGGTGTCGATATCATAATTAAAGAGTTCGCTATCAATTTTAAAACTATGAAACCAAAATATATTCATTATTTAATTATATATCACATTTAAAATATAAATTATCAAATTTACACTAATAAAATTATTTATTAGCTTTGTTCAGATATATTTTTGGATGGTCACCAACATAAATATTACGTAATTAATGGATGAGTTTGGTTTTTAAAGTTTATTATTTTACTGTAATATAATTCACTACTGGAAATCCCATTTTTACCAACGCTTATATCCCAACGGTTTGATAAACTGTTGGGAATGGTTATGTATACCAATGGTTTTAAGAAAATAGTTGGTATAGAGGCTTTTATGGAGAAATTCACCAACGATTTGTAAAACTGTTGGTATAGGCCTCAATTAAGACACTTTTACCAACGGTTATACACTGACCATTGGTATATGTTGGAAAGGACTGCATTCCCAACAGTTTTTTAAAACCGTTGGGAAAAGTTTCCCCTAAATCCAGTTCGCATATATAGTAGCCCCTCCGCTCGATTGCAGTCCCCCTCCCCTCGACTCCAGCCCTAAATTGAAGCTCTCCCGACACTCTCTCGTTACATAGTCTCTGAAACTCCATCCATCATCTTCAATCAAACAATTTTTCGGTTATAAACTTCAAATATGTATGTTCTACCTCAGTTATAATGTTCTTCATCTAATTTTTTATTTTTTATTTTGATTTTACCTAAATTTCTGGGATCTCTCTATACAATGACTTAGAATGTCGTTCCACTCATAGATCCATCTTAAATCAAACAATTTTGTAGTTCTACACTCTAAGTCTTTAAGTACCAACTTAGTTTTAATGTTTTTCATAAATTATTTTTGTTTTATGTTTTAATTTGGTATAAACTAGGTTGTGTTGTTTATGGCATGTGAAGGTTAGTGATATTGAGGATGACTTGGATGTTGGTTGGGTGATGGATTGGAATTGTGATGTTTTTTGGATTATGTGTAGTTAATATTATATGAATTATTTGGGGATTTCCTCCCTTTAACAGAACCACCAATCCTCATGGACCCTGGACACCCCCCCTCTTGGACCCTGGACAGTCCCCCCCTCCTAGAACATGGACATCCTGGCCCCCCTCTTTCCTGAAACTTGGACAACCCCCCTCATGGACCCTGGACAACCCCCCCTCCACCCTCTTCCTAGGACCTTGTATAGTCCCCCTCCTTCCTGGACCCTAGTAAGTCACCCACCCTCTACCCTGGACCCTAGATATCCCCCCTCCTCGATGGACCCTGGACAACCCCCCCTCCTTCCTGGAGCATGGACAACCCCTTCTCCCCATCTCCTTGACCCTAGACAGCCCCCACCCCCCTTCCTTGACCCTGGACACCCCCCACCCCTCCTCCTAGACCTTGTACATCCCCCTCATAAACCACCAAATCCCCCCCCCCACTTCAAAACATTGACCACCAAACATGGACATGCTTGATTTTCTCTAAAAAGATATATTTGATCCTCAAAACACCTCAATAATTTCCTAATCAATGCTTATAATGTGGTTTTCACCACATAGAATCCAATTGTATTCCATGTCACTATTCTATCTTCCCTTGGCTAGATTTTACAAAAAGTGATCAACTTTAAGGATCCAAATAAAAATAAATTGATATAAGACATTTGATAATGGATTAAAATTTCAAATTAGGATCCAATGAGGAATATTTGAGATATTATGCATCATGTCCATGAGTAAATACATTTTTATATATCCGATAAGCTATTTTTCACAATTTTCACACATTAATTGTTTGTAAAATTGGGACAACCATTTATAAAGGTAATAAAATATAAAAATGAGTCTATTTGTGGATGAAGCTTAACCAATAATATCTAGCATGTCTGCCTCTTCCATGATCATCGATGTGCACGTCCAATCCCCATCTTACCTCGCACGATGGGTGACTCAGCATCTGGCTGATGACGAGTGCCAAATTCACTTACATCCACAAAATATTCACACCCGCTATGCTCCTGAAGTGATCAATCCCACTAAGCGTCCTTGTGTGCTTGATGACACGGCCACCCGTTCTTGTAAGAGGCATAGGAGTTCTGAGCTGATGGACCAAGACGATTGGCCAGTGTCCATCCATATAGATGAAGATGTAAAACATAGCACTTCCTGGGAGGAAACCCATGTTCTAGAGTTTCATCATTTTTCTTTTTTACTTTGTTTTAGGAAATAAACATGGCATGTATGCAACAATTTTTTAGCTGCTTCTGATCTGTATGTGCACTTTCATTACTCTGCATGACTGCTTCTATTTTGTCGGATCCTTAGTGTTATTTTTTATGACATGATGCAGATATGTGTTGTCTATGTGTATATTTTATAGGTACATATGTATGTGCACTTTTCATTATTCCATTCTTTCAGTGCTTAGGCCGATGGTTCGAGGGAAGTTCGTACCAGAGGTAGACGAGCATCTCTGCGTACCCGACTAGACCCTTCCCCTCCGAACAAACAATTTTGGATTCTGTTGGTACTTAAGGAAAATGCTCCATGTGTCAAATGTGACGTGTATAAGTCAACCCCGCCTCAATAAAAGGAACAGTGTCGCCAGAATCACTCAAACTGCCGCTCTTTTGTTCCAAATTGACTTATTTTTAAGTGAAATCAACAACTGACATATGGGAAACTGGTAAAATGCCTTCGGATTGTGTTTACACATTAGTAAAATGATCCATGGGTCATACGTGACATGTAAATGTCAACTCTCCCTCAATCCGATGCGTGGTGTGGCCGGTATCACTTCAAGTGTATGTATTTTGTTTAAAATGGACAATATTTTACGTACATACTCCAATCCAATAAAACAACTTTTTATTGTGTTGATACAATTTCACAATGATCCATGACTCATATGATTCGTTTACAAGTCAACCCTTACTCAATTCGAAGCTCGGTGTGGCCGATACCACTCAACGTGCCTCTGTTTTGTTAAAAATGGACTTAATTTTAAGTGAAATCAACAACTGACATACGACAAACCAACAAAATGCATTCGGATTCTATTGAAACTTATAGAAAATTATCCATGAGTCAAATGTGAAGTGTATGAGCCAACTCCGCCTAAATACGAGGCTCGGTGTGGATGAAACCACTCAAAATGCCTCTGTTTTGTTAAAAATGGACTTAATTTTAAGTGAAATCAACAACTGACATACGGTAAACCGACCAAACAAATTCAGATTCTATTAATACTATAGGAAAAAATCCATGGGTCATATGTGACATTTAAGTGTCAACCTCGCCTCAATCCAAGGCACGATGTGGACGGTACCATTAAAAATGTCTCTTTTTTGTTCAAAATGACTTTAATTTTAAGTGAAAACAACAACTGGCATACGGAAAACCCAACAAATGCTTAAAAAAACTTTTGAAACTTTAGGAAAATGATCCATGGGTCATATGTGACGTGTACGAGTCAACCCTATCTCAATCCAAGGCACGGTGTGGCCGGAACCACCCAAACTGTCCCTCTTTTGTTTAAAATGGACAATATTTTACGTACATACGCCAATCCGATCAAACAGATTCTGATTGTGTTAATAATTTTTCACAATGATCCATGACTCATATGTTATTTGTATGAGTCAACCCCACCTCAATTCGAGGCCCGGTGTGGCCAACACCACTCAAAGTGCCTCTATTTTGTTAAAAATGGACTTAATTTTAAGTGAAATCAACAACTGACATACGACAAACCAACCAAACGCATTCAGATTATATTGAAACATAAAGTAAAAATTTCCATTATTCAAATGTGATGTGTACTAGTAAACCACGCCTCAATACGAGGCTCGGTGTGGCCGACACCTCTCAAAATGCCTCTGTTTTGTTAAAAATGGACTTAATTTTAAGTGAAATCAAAAACTGAAATATGGTGACCCGACCAAACGCATTCAGATTATGTTGATACTATTGGACAATGATACATGGGTCATATTTGACGTGTACGAGTCATCCCCGCCTGAATCTGAGGTGCGGTGTGGACAGGTACCATTCAAAATGTCTCTCTATTGTTCAAAATGACTTTAATTTTATGTGAAAACAACAACTGGCATACGAAAAATAGACCAAATGCATTCAGAATCTGTTGAAACATTTTTAAAACGATCCATGGGTCATATTTGATGTGTACGAGTCAACCCCGCCTCAATCGGAGGCACGGTGTGGCCGGAACCACCCAAACTGTCCCTCTATTGTTTAAAATGGACAATATTTTACGTATATACGTCAAACTGGTAAAACGGTTTCTGATTGTGTTGATACTTTTGAACATTGATCCAAGACTCATATGTGATGTTTATGAGTCAACCCCGCCTCAATTAGAGACCCGGTGTGGCCGATACCACTCAAAGTGCCTCTATTTTGTTAAAAATGGACTTAATTTTAAGTGAAATCAACAACTGACATACGAAAAACCGACCAAACGCATTAGGATTATATTTAAACTTAAGGAAAACGATCCATGAGTCAAATGTGACATGTATGAGTATACCCCACCTCAATACGAGGCTTAGTGTGGCCGACATCACTTAAAATGCCACTCCTCTGTTAAAAATGGTCTTAATTTTAAGCAAATCAACAACTGACATACAGTAAACCGACCAAACGCATTTTGATTCTGTTCATAATATAGGAAAAAGAAATATGGGTCATATGTGACGTGTATGAGTCAACCATGCCTTAATCCGAGGCACGGTGTGGACGGTAGCATTCAAAATGTCTCTCTTTTGTTCAAAATGACTTTAATTTTAAGTGAAAACAACAACTAGCATACGAAAAACCGACCAAGTTCATTCCGAATCTATTTAAACTTTAGGAAAATGATCCATGGGTCATATGGGACGTGTACAAGTCAACCCCGTCTCAATCTGAGGTGCGGTATGGCCGGAACCACCCAAATTGTCCCTCTTTTGTTTAAAATGGACAATATTTTACGTACATAAGTCAATCTGATAAAACGGCTTCTGATTGTGTTTATACTTTCCCACATCGATTCATGAATCATATGTGATGTTTTCGAGTCAACCCCACCTCAATATGAGGCTCGGTGTGTCCGATACCACTAAATGTTCCTCAATTTTGTTAAAAATGATTTAATTTTAAGTGAAATCAACAACTGACATACGGAAAACTGACCAAACGCATTCAGATTCTATTGAAACTTAAGGAAAATGATCCATGGGTCAAATGTGACGTTTATGAGTTAACTCCTCCCCAATAAAAGGCTTGGTGTGGCCGACACCACTCAAAATTCCTCTGTTTTGTTAAAAATGGACTTAATTTTAAGTGAAATCAAAAACTGACATACGGTAAACCGACCAAACGCATTCAGATTCTATTGATACTATAGGAAAACAATACATGGGTCATATTTGATGTGTACGAGTCAACCCCAACTCAATCCAAGGTGCGGTGTGGACGGTACCATTCAAAATGTCCCCTTTTTGTTCAAATTGACTTTAATTTTAAGTGAAAACAACAATCGGCATACGAAAAACTGACCAAATGCATTCAAAATATATTGAAACTTTAGGAAAATGATCTATTTGTCATATGTGATGTGTCAGAGTTAATGTCGCCTCAATCCAAGGCACAGTGTGGCCGAAACCACCAAAACTGTCCCTGTTTTGTTTAAAATGGACAATATTTTATACATACGCCAAACTGATCAAACAGATTCTGATTGTATTAATACTTTTTCACAACGATCCATGACTCATATTTGATTTGTACAAGTTAACCCCACCTCAATTCGAGGCTCGGTATGGCCGACACCACTCAAAGTGCCTCTGTTTTGTTAAAAATCAACTTAATTTTAAGTGAAATCAACAACTGACATACGGAAAACTGAGCAAACGCATTCGGATTATATTAAAACTTAAGTAAAACGATCCATGAGTCAAATTTGATGTGTTCGAGTAAACCTCGCCTCAATACGAGGCTCTTTGTGGCCGACACCACTCAAAATTCATCTGTTTTGTTAAAATGGACTTAATTTTTAGTGAAATCAACAACTGACATACGGTAAACCGACCAAACGCCTTTGGATTCTATTTATACAACAGTAAAACGATCCATGGGTCATATGTGACGTGTACGAGTCAACCCTGCCTTAATCTGAGGCGCGGTGTGGACGGTACCTTTCAAAATGTCTCTCTTTTGTCCAAAATGACTTTAATTTTAAGTGAAAACAACAACTGGCATATGAAAAACCGACCAAATTCATTCCAAATCTATTGAAATTTTTGGAAAATGATCAATGGGTCATATGGGACGTGTACAAGTCAACTTAGCCTCAATCCAAGGTGTGGTGTGGCCAGAACCACCCAAACTATCCCTCTTTTGTTTAAAATAGACAATATTTTACGTACATACGTCAAACCTATAAAACGGATTCTGATTGTGTTGATACTTTTTCACAATGATCCATGACTCATATGTGATGGGTACGAGTCAAACCCGGCTCAATTTGAGGCCTAGTGTGGCCGACACTACTCAAAGTGCCTCTATTTTGTTAAAAATTGACATAATTTTAAGTGAAATCAACAACTTACATACGACAAACTGAACAAACGCATTCGGATTCTGTTGAAACATAAGAAAAATGATCCACGGTTCAAATTTAATGTGCACGAGTCATCTTCGCCTCAATCTGAGGCGCGGTGTGGTCAGGACTACTCAAACTCCCTCTCTTTTGATCAAAATGGACTTATTTTTAAGTGAAATCAACAACTGACATACGGGTAACCGACCAAATGCCTTCGGATTGTACTAACACTTTAGGAAAATGATCCATGGGTTATATGTGATGTGTAAGAGTCAACCCCGCCTCAATATGAAGCGCGGTGTGTCCAGTATCACTCCAAGTGTATGTATTTTGTTTATAATGGACAATATTTTATGTACATACTCCAAACCAATAAAAACGGATTTTGATTGTGTTGATACTTTTGAACAATGATGCATGACTAATATTTGACATGTACGAGTCAACCCGGCCACAATCCAAGGCCCAGTGTGGCCGACACCACTCAAAGTGCATCTGTTTTGGTAAAAATGGATTTCATTTTAAGTGAAATCAACAACTGACATACAGCAAACTGAACAAACGCATAAGGATTCTGTTGAAACTTAAGGAAAACTATACATGGGTCAAATATGAAGTGTATGAGTCAAATTCGCCTCTATCCGAGGCATGGTGTCACCGGGACCACTCAAACTTCCTCTCTTTTGTTCAAAATGGACTTATTTTTAAGTGAAATCAACAACTAACAGATGGGAAACTGACCAAACGCCTTCGAATTGTGTTGAAACTTTAGGAAAACGATCCATGGGTTATATGTGATGTATACGAGTCAACCCTGGATCAATCTGAAGCACAGTGTGGCCGGTCTCACTCGATGTATATGTAGTTTGTTTAAAATGGACAATATTTTACGTACATGCGCCACACCGATCAAACGGCTTCCAATTGTGTTGATACTTTTTTCACAACGATCCATGTCTCATAAGTGACATGTTCGAGTCAACCCTGCCTCAATCCGAGGCCCGGTGTGGCCGACACCACTCAAAGTGCCTCTGTTTTGTTAAAAATGGACTTAATTTTAAGTGAAATCAACAACTGACATACGACAAACTGACCAAACACATTCGAATTCTATTGAAACTTAAGGACAATGATCCATGAGTCAAATGTGACGTCAACAGACATCCCCAGACAGCCCCCCCCCCCACCCCCCTTTCTGGACCCTGGACAACCCCCCACTATCATCCTTGGACCCCGGACAGCCCCCCGGACATGAATAACATTTTCCTTTTGTACCACTATGTATGCATGTAAATGAGACTTGTATGCCTTATGTATAATTCTATTACAAATTGATTAAATTTTATACCTCATGGATGATATGTAAATGTAGGCATATTGATTTCACATGCCTTTTTTTATTTCTTTTATCATGCAATGTTATTTGGGATTATTCCATTTTTGTATGTCTTGAACAATATGAATGACTTGGTAATCTTATTAGCTCATGCTCATCAAATGCATGTGATGATATGCTATAATTTGAATACAAATCCTTTTTGCACATTCCCCATGACCCCCATACTCGCTCCCTAGAAATCTCCCCTCCCCTCTTCCTGGACAACCCCCTCCCCTCTCCGGACATCCCCCCACAACATATTCAATGCATGTCATGCATCAATCTAGATGATGCACAAATATTAACCAAATTGTCAATTCACTATATCACACATACCCCTCATGCACCAGTTTCTTTCATAATCATCACCTTTTTTAGTTTGAAAAAATTGATATGTGTGAACCCAATAAATTGAAATAGGTTTATTGGAAGAGTTTTTGTCATATGAAGATTGAAATGGGGAATTGTAGTACATGGCATGGTTGGAAGAGTGGTGTTTTTTTGTGTTTTTTTGTGTTATTTCTAATCTTTTTTGTGGTGTTTGAAGTCTATTTATAGATGTTATTTGTGATGTTTTTTATGCAGGTCTATCATGTGGAGGCAGCTGTATGCAGGCTTCTGGTTTTTTGGGAAAATACCCAATACCAATGGTTTAGAACCGTTGGTATACTTTGAGCATATATGAATACATACCAATGGTTTATCTAAACCGTTGGTAAAAAGCTATACCAACGGTTTTGAACCGTTGGTATAAGATCAAAAATATGAATTTCCCAATGGTTTTAAACCATTGGTAAATCCTTTTTCCAACGGTTTAAAGGAACCATTGGGAACTTAAAACTTTCACCACCTTTTACCAACAATTTTCCTTAAACCGTTTGTAAAGGTCTTTCCCAAAGACTTACTTCCCTACGGTTTGGGAAACCGTTGGAATATCTTATACCAACGGTTTTCCAGCCTATACCAATGGTTCAAAACTGTTGGTATTGTCTATATTTCCAGTAGTGATTATTACAACATACTACGGATATTATTTAGATTTATTTATGTATTTTAATAAAATTTTAAGATTTATTGATAAATAATAATGAAACTATATGAAAATTTAGACATGTAACATCATTTAGGTGATAGTCCTCACAAACACTGTAACATCCTAGGTAAAAAAAAGAATATGGAATTTTCATATTTTTAGTATTTTAGAATAAAATATTAATTTTACTATTAAGGGGATTCCTTGTTCGATGTCATACCTGATATGCAACAATGGGTTTTTTTTGAAATCTTATGTTACACACAATATTATGATATACTAAAAATTAATATATTATTATTATTATTATTATTTTAAATGGTAGTAAATTCATATCCATTGTATTAGAAGGAATGAACTGGGCTAACTAGAATTTGATTATACATGTTTGTTAAATGTTTTTACATTCATCAAATAAATTTTAGAAGCATAAAATGTGAATTAATCCAATATTAAGTATAAACACTCAAATATTCTTCAAAAGATCGATTTACCGCCATTTGATGGAGAACCATTTTTAAATCTAGTTTTTGTCACTTTAATATGTTCTATTTGGAAAAATAATATTATTATGTATAATTAGGACATCAAAACTAACTTTGAATAAAATATTGGTATTTTTCTAATAATGTGCATTTTTTAAATAATTGTGAAAAATACTGCATTTTAATTCAAAACTGCCTTTTAATCTAATTTCTTTATAAAGATAAAATATTAATTTAATTTCTTTTATAGTTTAATTGGATTATATTTTTACCATTTAATTCAATGTTGATCATTGTATGTAATTTCAATCTTGTAATGACCATAATCAATTGTCAATCTTTTGATAAATATTAATTCTTAAAAACACGCTTTTGTTTTGACAACAGGAATTAATTTTCAATTAATTTCTGCCACTTTTATTTTTGAATTTGGAAAAATGGATTCCATTTTTGGAATCAGGATTTCCCAATTGTGTGAATAGTTTACTTGTATTTTTATACTTTATGAATATTTAATTCATTAAATATTTTATTTACCCGAGTTAAATAATAAATCTGGTAAATAAGGGTAAACAAATAATATTATAATAATATTAAAATACCATAACATGTGTCCCAATCCAATTTCCTTATACATTTCTGACCATGGGCATCATTGGGTTGATTTTGGGACCCCATGGAGCAACTTATGAGTGACAATGACACAATATTATTTAATTTAAAGTAAAGACAAAAATTAAATAAACATATATCTTTTAGTAAATAAATTTTTACATGGGGTTATATAAGTTATCTCCTTGACTATATGTAATGACCTGGAAATTTCAAGGAATTTTTTTTTCTTAATTTCTATTGAATTTTACGAGTCTCTGTCTTCTGACGACTAATGATTTTGAGGCCCAGTGTGACCAGAATCAATTTATGAAGTTTATCATGGGTACGTTCAGTGAACGAATGAGTGTGTTTTTCTATCTATTGAACCAGTGATCAGAATTGAAATCTGAGGGCACCGATGAACACGCAACACCAGTAATGTCAAAATGGGTCCTTTATCACAGTTGCATTTTAAGCGGGTTGAGAATTAATTTTTTGGAAATTAGTTTAAAAATAAATAAAATTGGTGTGTATAGTTTTATTTATATTTACAGTTGTTAAATACAACAAAGGGGAGTTAAGGGTGGGACCCATAACCACCTAACTACACTTGTGAGGATATTTTTGAGTTGGGGCCCACACGATACCCAACCATTCACATTCCCATAACTCTCTTTTTACTCTCATAAACTCCCCCTTTAATCCTAACAACTCCTCTAAATTAATGAGGGCTCTTCGTCTCCCTCTCTCACCCCATTAAAAAATTATAACCTATCACGTAATAAATTAAACAACTCTTCTTTTAATTAATTAAGTGAAATGGATTTTGAATTTTGAAATGCATGGAAAGTTAAATTAAAATAAGGGGTGGCCTTATTTTAATTGTTTTTGGCTTGTTGTGTGGGAGAAATTTTTGGCAGAGAACTCTTGTGAAGAAGAGGAGGATTTCTCCTTTTATGAAGAACATCAACTCAGTGACCACAGTTTTTCATACACTTCTTTCTATGCGGAAAGGGAGGAGACACCGATGCTGGAACTTGCTAGCAATGGTGCGTCTTTTATTCTTCTCTTCGTGACAAAAGAGGAGACGTCTCTTCCTCGGGTGGACACCGACGATGATGGAAACAACACCATCATCCTCGATACTTGTCAACCGCGATCCTTAATTGAGGTTCGGGTTGTTTTTGTATAATTATAATTATGTGAATTATACCCTCAATGTTGGGCGTTCTTATTTGTTGAATAATGGTTTGAGCCTCTAACGCATAGGGCACGAGCTAACAAAAAAGCACAGACCCTCCGCTGGTTGATCATTGTGTGCAGATTGACGAGTGATGACAAATGGGGCCGCAATGGCGATTTAAAGCCTTCATAGTGAATAAAAGGTCCTAGGAGATCCACTGGCGTAGACGATGGGCCAAACGGACCACCAGAGCGCGTCTGGTGGTCCGCGGAAGGTGGCGGCGATGCGCCGCGCCGGGGTGGCGGTGCCGATGACCGTAGGTGGCGGGCGTAGCCTTCCATCGGCCTAGAGGTGGCGGCGCCCAAGCACGCCACTAGAGAAGATCTGCCGCAGCTGTGTCGTGACAGCGACGTGGTAGATTCCACGCGGCCGTGGGTTCTGGGACGCCCAAGGGCAGTGCTTTGCGCCGCCGATACCAATTAGCGGCACCCAGCTCCGCGTACCCGCTCGGCTAGGCTGGTCGAGCCGCGGCCACGCCTGTCGGGCCAGACCATGTCGGCCTTTCTAGGATGTGGCCTCCCAGGCCCGACCAGGACCCGGGTTGGGTCAACCCGGTTAGGGCCGACCCAGGGGGTGTTGGGCCGGGTCGGACCGGGCCCAAACCCCATCTTTTCAAACCGTTTTCGTTTAAACGAACTTATCTTGAGTTGTGGACCTCCGATCGACACACCGTCAGTTGTGTAGGATTACCAAGATCGAGACGGTCGTTTTGGTATATTACACTAAAGGTTTCGGCGAAGTTTGGTTATGGCAGGGTTGGTTCGAGCCCGAAACCATCCGGGCCCTCGGAGTGGAAAAACTTATAACTTGAGATCCGGACGTCCAATTGATGTGCCATCGACGTTATTGTATTACTCTTGGTGAGATGGTTCTTTTGGAATACTTCACCTGAGGTTTGGATGTAGTTTGAGTATGGCCAGGTTGGATTGTACCTGAAATCCTACATGGCCCCTCGAACAAAAAGGCTGATAACTCTCAGACCGATTGTCTATTTGACGAACCGTCAACGGCTTTGGTAATCAGGTTGAGAAATTGTTCCTTTGAGTAAACCCCATGATATTTCGAGGTACAGTTGAGATATGGTCAGTTTGGTTCATACACAAAACCAATCGGGCCCCCATGACTAAAAAGCTAATAACTCACAGACTGGGCGTCTGATAGACGCACTGTCAGTTGTGTTGAGACCCCTTTGACGAGGCGGTCCTTTGAGATACTTCATAATGGGACTTTTTCATACATGAAGTATCAAACAGTACCTTGTGGAGAGGATTTTCATGGAGACGTGCGTATAGTGTATGGATACCTTGTAGTTTGCTGAGACCTACTGACTGCTTGTTTGATTCGAGTTGGAGTGACTTGACTAGCCCAGTGGGGAGCACTACTATGTTTGGGTGGCAGACCCATGGCAGGGAGCACTACTGTGTTTGGGTGGAAGACCCATGGTACTCGACAGAAGGAGTACCTCTATAGGCTATTAGGTGGAGCACTGCATTGTGAGGTGGCAGATCCACGGTGGAGGCACACAACATTGTGAGGTGGTATACCCGCAGTACTCGATAGGAGGAGTACCTCAGCAATCTAAGGTTAGTGAGCAGCGCCTCGGAGTCATGATAGGATCACCGTAATCGAAAGAGGAGGAGCACTTCAGCAGTTTTGGATTCGATATCATTAATGAAAATCCTGGTTTGAGCTGAGTCCAAGTCCTTTATTTAACTCATGATTCAGATGGGTCACTTGATACATTAGGTATATTTATGGGCATATACGTAAGTAGTGGTTATCCATTGTTTTATTAACCTTTGTGTTTCCTTATGATTGAGATGGGTTACATGATAAGTTAGGTATAAGTGTGGGTTTATACCTACGTAAGGGTTATCTATTGACATCGTTCATTGTGGTTATCCTTTTTGGATTTAGTGAGACCGTGAGGGTCTCGGGGTCCCTACTGTGTACCGTTATACTCACCCCTCCACGGCCTATGCCCACACCATGTTGTATTGGATGAAGACGACGGACAACGCTGACAGAGACCGAGTGTATGAGGACTGGACGGTACCCAGAGGTGGACCTCACAACGAGTCAGTACCTAGAGGTGGAATTCACAATGTGGAGGTACTCGGAGGAGGTTGGCGGGCAAGAGTGTTGAGGAGGCTATCTGTACCTACCATTCGGGTAGGATCTGAGGTGGACGACCCAGGAGCTGCTTCTATCTTCCAACAATTTTTCTTTTCTATTGTACTTTCACTCAGTTATAGTTGTACTTTTCAGTTGGGTTTGTATTCTGGTCCATTTACCTTTTATAAGTTTCTTTTTTTACTTAGTTTATTACTTCCACTTGTACTCTGGTTGGATGTTTTTATGTTTTATAAAGGCAATGCCTTCCCAGTTATCGGGATTTACGCCTTTGGTGCTAGTCACCAAACCCTGGCCTATGGAAGGTCGGCTTGGGGTAGTCACAAAACGGGCCCCAAAGACGGGTCATGACACTATAAATATTCATTTTATATATGAAAATATTTCTTACATCATGTTATTTTATTTATAATTTTAGCCATCAAATATGTAAAATTATTTATGGCACAATGATGAGGCATTTATTACCTTATTAATAAATGATTTAAATAAATGTGATTATAAAATTTTAAAAAAATCCAAAAACTATCAAATTATTATTGAATTATTTTATTTCAAACAATTGTCTTCTTATCTTTTAATTTAATGAGTTTTGGACCATTTTAACCAAAAATTAGTTTATAATAAAATAATGTTTTCAATGTTTCCTAAAGTGCCCCTCCTCCCCCTTATAAAAATCCATCAACTCTAACCCATTACTCACACTTCTCAATCACCTTGTCTCATCCATCATCAACCCAATTAATCTCCCTACATCCCTATATTCTTCCTATAAGCCTTACCTTTGGAATAACGCACTTCAAGGAATCCATTTGGTTCAATCCAAAGGGAGTTAGCTGATTTAAAGGTAAAATCATCTGTTAAGTTCTTTTCTTTTATTTTATTTATCCAACCCACTAAACTATATTTATTACTTTATTTTATAACAACTCAAGTATCCTAAATATACTAGGTTCTATGTATGATAAATATTTTAACTACACATCCAAACACCTCCATCTAAGGGATACGAACATACCATTTTCTGTGGACGGTGAACTACTACCTCACGAAATGATTATTGTTCAAATATCTCCAACTGCAAATCATGGCAGCCATTATGATGGAACTATATTAATTTATGATACTTAATATTTTTATATTGTTTTTATACTTTAGTATTTTTCATTTATTTCATTCCATTATGGTTTCCATAATGGGTAAATACTATAATTTTATTTGAGGAAGTGCAATCTACCGCCCCCTCAAGGTGATCTAACTCATTCATAGCATACATAGAACATATAAAGTATGTTGTTAATGAACTTTTGTAACATATATAAAATATTATATTATATTGGAATAATAATATACCAATGAATCAGTTGGTTCTCATTCCTATTAAAATGAAAAAATGAAATGGAAGTAGCATTCATGCATACGTACGGCTTACCCTCTCTATAAATGGTGCATTTCATTTTCATATATCCAAATTATATGGACTATTATAAATACATATATAATGGATATATATGATATATATAATATTTAAATCATTAATCTTATTCTAGATATAATGGAATTTCAACTACATGGACAATTTCTAATTATAACAAGTGCATTTTTAACTCATGTATCGAACATCGACAAAATATCCGATATGAACTCAAATAATTAACTAATTTTTATTGAAAGGTAATAAGTGATAAAAAGTAATATTTAATTTGAAAAAGTTTCTTAATAATGTATAAATTAAATACATTTTATTATTCAGGAAGAACAAGGAACATACAAAACAAGTCGGACTTGAGGTTATGGGTTTTCTTCTCACTTTTTATTCCCGTGAGATTCAATGTATATTTTCCAATATTTCCTTTTGTGTGGTGTATGTACTGCACATTATTGTATTAATTTTTTAGTATACTCTAATTTATGGGTATTTACATCTTAATTTTATGCTCCTTATTTCTTGTGTTTTATGTTTCATGAGATACCAAATTGGTAGGAGAACCTTTCACCGTACTCTTTTAGTTGAGGATATCTTTTATGTTTTTTAAATTTCCATTTTATTATGTTGGGATATGTTATTATATATTCGTAGTGGTATAGATTTTATTTTCATGTGATTAAGCACCCTTTTCTCTATCATCAACTCATTTTCTTAATTTTAATGTGACACCGTTTGGCTATTGAATTTCTTTAGGGGAACATCTTCACCCAATTTCCATTCTTTGGGTTGAGCTTATAATTGTTGATTATGTCATGCAATAGATATTTTTAAATTAAATATGATTATTTTACACTTAATATAAACTTATATTGGGTTTTTTTATATTTTTCACACATAATTATTTCATTGATTTATCATTAATCTAATTTTATGATCATTGTAAGAGATTTTGTCTCAATTTACATTCCATTGAGAAGTATTTATTGTTATTCACCAATTCACTTTTATATGGTGTATACACTACCATTTGAAATATTATAACATGAATATCCTTATTTGCATGATATTATAAGTTCTGTATTATTTTATTCATTAATAGTGTTTAGTCAAGTGTTTGTCAAGTGTTATGAGACTCTTTAATTAAAACACTATTTTAAAATATTTAAAGATTTATTCTTAAAAATATTTCTCATTAATGTCCTTGTATTAAAAATGGTTTTAAATATTTATTTATATGGAATTAAATATTTTCAAATTTAAATTTTTACAAATTCATCAGTGTGTTATGGGACACATTGATTGAAAAATCCCATTATTCAATGTTATAAATGGTTTTGAAAATGAATTGAAAATGCATTGATTATGTTAATATATTGAAATGATATATTGTGATTGAATTATGGAAATGGTCTCTTTCCTTTATTATTGTTTTATGTGTTATTAATATGTTATGGTTCTTCATCATTGTTTACGTATATGGGTGGTTCTCTAATATACCTAGGGTGGGTGAGCCTGCGATAGCCCTCTCATGCATTGGGTAATGCGATGGAGGTAAACATTAATATTTATCCTAAAGGATTTTGGGAATATACTGTGATGGGTATTAAAACATTACTCCCTACATAGCTGTGAAAGGTACAATGTATATATGTTAGGGATGTCACAAGTTTCCTTTATGATTTATTATTTATCCGTGTTATTCATAAATCTTATGATTTTAGTAGGTATGTAATGATGGAAAAGTATGGTTTCATTGATCTATATTTATTAATGGGATAATGTTTCCATTCCTTATTTTATAACCCTTACTAATCTTTTTATTATCGTACCACGTTTTGAAATGTTTTTCATAGGACATAAAGATTAATAGGGTCATGGATGGTATCAAGGAAAAGTCAGGATTTCTAAACATGGAACCAGACAAGTTTCTTTTTTTAAGATTTTTTATTTTCTGAAAAAAAGGAAACTAAGTAGTAGGGTCTAATTTATAATTTTTGAGATGTAATGTAATTGTTATGGCCTATTTCTCTAAAGCACTAAACCTAAAAAATATACTCAAGGTTAATTCTTAATTTAACTCAAGATTAAGTAATTTTTAAGGCTAGGTCCTTATAGTTGGTACCAGAGGTCGGTTTAGAAAACTATAGGGATCATGAGTGTTTTGTTAGACAAATGGTTAGTCTCTATGTCTATTCTTTATGTAAAAAATATATTTCATATGTTTTTCTAATCAGTTAATGTTTTTTTAAAAAATGGAAGAAGGATGATCTCTAACGAAATTATTATCTCTTCTATGTGACATTCATGCAATAATTATTGCAAAGTCATGTCCAGACGACCCTGGAACATTTTTAAACAATCAAATCACTTGAAAGAAATTGTTTGAGATATCAAACACCTCTACCATATCTTGATACAATCGTGGATCGTGGGTTGTATTTAATAAATTCTTTTTTTTCTCAATATTCTCATATTTTCAATAAAGGTAAATATTATCATGTTTTTTTCAAATATTTTACCTTATCACATGATTTGGATGCATATTATGATTTTGAAAAAGGTACTGAAGAAGGATACTCTTGCGCAAACTATTTATATTTTCCTCCAAATTATATTATTCCATCCCATACTTTTGGTATTTTAAAAGGATCATTGATTGAATTTTTCAACTCCATCTCAGTCATATTGTTTTATAGAAATAATGCTTTTAACAATTTTTTTGAAATTATATTCCATACATGATTATTTTCAAAACTGTTTTTCTGTGATCACCATATAACCCAAATTGTACGATGTATATTTGGATAAAAGAAGTAGATGATTTTGAAGTTTCTCTAAATAATAGTTGCAATGCATGGATCATCTATCCATGTGAATAAGATAACGATGAAACCAAGTGAACACAATGATTACAGTGAGATGTTCATTCTTTGGGAATAGTTTTATTTTATAGAGGTGAAAAAAAGGACAATATATAAGATGTTGAGGTATTAATTTAATGGTATTAAAATGGATGGTATAATAAAAAAATTGAGGTTAATACACATTTGGATTTTTTTGAGATTTATAAAAAGGGATAACATGCAATATGGGTGACAACCCGTCGCGTCGTGCAAGGCCACAGGAATCGAACCCCCAACCAAAGGGCGACAAGAGTGCATTGCCTACCACTGGCCTACGTGAAGTCCCTGGTTATTATGACTACTTATTTTAAGTTAAATTATTTTATATTTTATGAATAAGTTTATTTTAGAAACTTATGTATTATCAAATTGATATACTTAATATAGTAAAATGATTTTGGGGATTGAGTGATAAAGTTTATTTTGGATGACATTTTCTCTTTTTGGGAAACTTTATGCCTAGGGAAAATAGAATACTTAGGGATTTCAATTGTGTAGTAATAGTAGAATTTTATATTGGAAGAATCTATGTTTTCATTATGGATATATGACGATTTATGTTATTTATGTCAATTATTGACCTATCATATAGATTATGTGATTTGGTTAATTACACTATCGTATGAGTCTTTAATAGTATTTGATATTTTTTGGAGATATATGTTATGATTTATTATAGAATACTATGTGATAATATTCTACTAAGTTATGGGTTTTAATATTAGTCTAAATTATGTTGAATAATTTTTAGGACTATTCTATATTGAATGATCTTTATGGAACTTTCGGTATTATTTGTTGAATTTTGGATATTAAGAGTAGTATTTATTTTTATAAATGATTATACTTTTGGGATATTATCTTATCTTGTACTAACAATTTTGGTTTTGGATAATGTCTAATGAAAAGGGAAATATATAGTTCATATATTTTGAAATATGTGTTTCTCTAGAATTTGATTCTAGTGCTTTAGTTGTGACCATGTCAACTTGAATTCTCATCATTTGGACAAAAAGAAGAGCATGTGGTAGAAATTTTGTAAAGGATGAAATTCTACATGACAAGTAAGTAAGTGTCCTTGTGTTCTTAGTAAATCTCATAAATAAATTACTCAACATTATGAAAAGAAACTTAAAACCAAAACGTTGTTTGTTTACTTTCCCAACTATGAATCCATTGACTATTTAACCCATCACAAGTTTGTGGTTTTATTGTTCTTAACTTTCTCCTAATCATGTTTTCTATCACACTCCATCAGAACATGACACTTATTTTCTTCCCCATATCTATATTTTCATTGAATCCTTGTATGTCTTATCTCGGGCGACCTTTGTACTTCTCTTCATCATTTTAATGTTATAGAATTCTTGACTATATTTTCGATTTGGAATTCTAATGATGTTTTTGAACCAAATTTTTACATTGTGAGGACAAAATTCACAAAAGAAGGAAAGGATCTAAAAACCCAGGTAAATAATGAATTTGAAATTTTCATATTTATTAATATTTGTGAATTAAATATTAATTCTACTTTAATAGGGATTTGATTTTCGGTGGCATTCCTGATATTCAACAACGGTTTTCTTAGAAATCTTACGCTACACACAGCGATATGTTATACTAAAGAATAATAATTGTTGACCTCACCTGTTTTGATAATCTCAATCATGTATTCATATGTGTTGAAAATCCCAATTATGTTTTCAATCTCCATGATATTTTTAAGTATCATTGATCTATAATTTAATTCCTTCAAATATGTGATCAAACCAATAATAATTTTTAAAATAGTCTTTGGAATATGTTAATCCTCTTTTATCCATGTTCATACAAATTATAAATTGATTCTAACCCAATCGAATGTGTTCTGCATAGAACAGATAAGTAATCTGCCTATAGCTACTGATAAAGAGCTACTGGTACCCAGTCTACCGATAGACTTAGTCTACCGACAGACAGCTACCGATAGACTTAACACAGAGCTACCGATGTTCTTAAATGTAAGCTACTGACTTACAGACAGCTACCGATACAAACATAGAGCTACTGGTGTAAGTATAAATAGCTACCGATGGAATAAGAGTCACCGATAGACGAAGCCACTGACAAGACTCGCAGCTACTGATACCGACGCATGGACCTACCGACACATGGAGCTACCGACGCATGGAGCTACCGACGCATGGAGCTACCGATAAACAAAGTCACCGATACAAGCATGTACCAACCGACGCATAGAGCCATCGATAGAGTCAAAGAAACTAATGAAATTGAGCTACCAATGTTCAAGCTACCGATGTCCAAGCTACCGATGCTGATTATCTACCGATCACTCGACTCACTGTTTGAATTTCTTTATTTCCTATATTTAATCTATCTAACGGTCATATCATGTACATTTTAATGATTTTTCAAATATCTGATAAAGGTTGTCGGATGTCAGGAACCCGTACCTCGTACCTGCAGAAAGGAAATCTTTCCTGTCCCCTGTTGGGAGATAAAAATGAGAAGACTACGCTGCCCAAAATGATACGACAAAGAGAATCGAAAAGAGAAAAAGTGCAGTGGATGGAATATACCAAAAACCCAAGAACGAGAAGAACACAGAGAAGCTCATAGACAATCAAGCATACTCGAGAAGTGTTCTGTGCATATAAGAAGAACACTGAAGAACTTCGACTACTACATTGTCACTGTCTGTGAACCTGGAGCACATGACACTCTGTTTCTCAACAGAAACGAGAAGAGGACTCAGACTCACTTCTGATCGAATCAAAAGGAGTCCAGAGGTACACTGAAATCACCAGAACCACTTCTAAACTCTACATCTCTTGTTCTGTGATTTATTATCTTTCATTTCGAGCAGTGTGTGTTATCTGCTGTATCTAACACATACACTGTCTCCTGTACTCAAACTGAAGGATTTGTAAATCCTTACCAAACTCTTTCGTTCTTTCTTTCCCACGAATAACAGTGGTAGAGGTCATGTGTGACCTGGACAGCTGGTTGCTGTTGTACTGCTTCCCACGAAGAACAGTGGTAGAGGTCTTGGACCTGGACAGTTGTAAACTGTTGAACCCCGATCCAGGGTGTGGATCATTTTGATATAAACTTTTGAGAGGACTAAGTCTCGGCTTGAGACTGAACCCCTTGGTTACATCTATTGTGCCATCTCTTTCAAAGTTTTATTCCACTGCTAATCACTTTAAAACCAATACTGTTTTTAAAGTTACTTTGATAATTAAATTAGCAAGTGTTTATGTTAGGTGTAGATTAGTAAGTTAGTTTCAAAAGATAATCACACACTCCTGTGTTGATTTACTGGGAATTAATCAATCCCTTGAGAATCTGACAGAACCTCTACTTTAATATAAATTCACTACAGTTTAATTTATTATTTTTTTTGAGGGTCTTTAAGACACTGTTTTTAAATACAAAAATTTAATTTGGTACTCAATTCACCCCCCCCCCCCTCTTGCGTAAACCACTCCGACCAACACTTGGTATCAGAGGTTTGAAAATACTTTCTAAAAGTACTCTGCTTTTGAACTGTGATTTTAGTTGTATTTTAAAGTTCTTAAAATTTCTGTTATATCTAAATTTTTATCTCTTTAAAATTTCCTCATCATGGACAATAGACTTGAGGGTGCTGCTACTAACCGGCCACCTTTCTTCAATGGAACTAATTATGCTCAGTGGAAACTGAAAATGAAAATCCATCTAGAAAGCATAGGTTTTGATATTTGGACTGCTATAGAATCAGAATACAAAATTCCTACTACTGCTAGATCTACTTGGGATGAACCTATAAAAACTGCTTACAATAACAACTGTAAAGCTATGAATGCCTTGTACTATGCTCTAGGAGATGAAGAGTTTAATAGAATTTCTGCTTGTAAAACTGCTTTTGAAATTTGGGATACCTTAGCTGTTTCTCATGAAGGAACAACGAATGTTAACGAAATGAGATTGAACACTTATACTATCAAGTATGATAATTTTAAAATGAAGCCTGACGAACCCATTTCTGACATGTATCTCAGGTTCAATGAAATTTTCAATACAATGATCTCGCTGGGAAAGGATGTCTCATCGAAGGAACAAACTATGAGAATTTTGAGATGTCTGCCTGATAGATGGAGAGGCACATCTGTCTCAATCAGAGAATCATGTGACATTTCTGCTCTACCTGTCAAGGAACTAATTGGGAAGCTGATGATGTATGAAGAAGAGCTTAAAGTGAATAAAGAGGAAGAAAATGAACCTCCAAGAAAGTCTGTCGCTTTCAAATCCTCAACTTCAAAGAATAAGGACAAAGAAAAGCTTCAAGCTATAGTTGAAAGTTCAAGCTGTGAAGACAGTGGAAGTGATTCTGACAGTGATGCTGAGATGGCTCACATTGCTAGAAAATTTAAGAAATTTTATAGGAAAAAGAAGTTCTTCAGAAAAAAAAATTATAAGGGTAAGTATGATCACCAAGGAAAATGGAAAAAGGATTGGAAGAAGAATGACAAATTAGATGATGTTGTCTGCTATGAGTGAAAGAGAAAAGGACACATTAAAGCCGATTGTCCAAAGCTGAAGTATAAAAAGAAATATGAATATAAGGACAATAAGTTTAAGAAATCCATGAAGGCTACTTGGAGTGCTTCTGAAGACAGCACAAGTGAAGCTGAATCTTCAGACTCTGAAAGGAATCGAGCAAACATGTGCTTTATGACAAACACTTATCAGGTAACTGCTGAAACTCCTGCTTTAAATTATTACTCTGGAGATAATTCAGAATCTGATTCTGATTCTGGAACAATGTGTAAAAATGAATTGTTTGAGTACTGTGATATGCGGGAAGAGACATGTAATGAACTTAAGGATAAATACAATTCATTAAAGAAACATCATGCTCTCACCACTACAGTTAAAACCGAACTCACTATTGAAAAAGAGAAAAATGCTCAACTGCTAAAAGAAAACACTGAACTAAAACTATCTAATGAGCAACTCAAGAAAGACCTAGAGAAGTTCACCAATGGAAAAAATACTCTAACACAGATTCTAGGAAAGCAAATAGAACCTAAATATACTACTGGTATAGGATACCAACCTGGACAAAGGAAAATTACCAAAACTAGATTCATTTCTAAATCTGGACAGAATGAAGGTAATTCTGGAACTTCATATGCTTCAACCAGTTATATACATAGCTATGGATCTAGTAAATTATATCTTTCAAAGCATGTCAATTCTACAAATTATATGAGACCCATTAGACAAATATGGGTACCTAAAGTGTTATTGGATAACCTGTCTGGACCCAAGAAAATCTGGGTACCAAAATCATCTCCCATCTAAATCTGTTTTGTAGGGAACTTGCTTAAAGAGCTCCTGTAAAGAGACCTGGTATTTGGACAGTGGATGTTCAAGACATATGTCAGGAGACTTCTCTTGTTTTAAGAGTTTAATAAAAGTTGATGGAGGCTTTGTCAACTTTAGTGATAACTCTAAAGGAAAAATCATCGGCCTAGGCCAGATTGGTAACACTAATTCAATTTTGATCTCTAAAGTTTTATTTGTTGATGGCCTTAAATACAATTTATTAAGTATTTCTCAGTTATGTGATGATGGTTTTCATGTTAAATTTGAAAATGATTCCTGCAAAGTTTTTAATTCTAAGAATGTTTTGGTATTTTCTGCCTTAAGAAATGAAAATGTTTGTGCTGTTAATCTGAATTCTTTAGCTAAGCAGAATATTACTTGTTTGAATGCTTTTCATAAAGAATCTTGGCTGTGGCACAGAAGATTGGGACATTGCAACATTCACTCTCTTAGAAAACTCTCTAGAAAAAACCTAGTTAGAGACCTACCTAAATTAGAATTCCCAAATGATAGAGTGTGTAACCCCTGTCAAAAGGGAAAACAACACAAAGTTTCTTTTAAATCAAAGAAAGAAGTTTTGACTTCTCAACCACTTGAATTGGTTCACATGGATTTGTTTGGACCATCAAGAGTTTCTAGTTTAAATGGGAAGCACTATGTTTATGTTCTTGTAGATGATTTTTCTCGATATACTTGGGTATATTTTCTAGCTCAAAAAAGTGAAGCTTGTTCTTCTTTTGTTAAATACTCTAAATCTGTAGAGAACCTTAGTGGACGTAAGATTAAAACTTTGAGGAGTGATCATGGTCGTGAGTTTGAAAATCAAGATTTTTAATCTTATTGCTCACACAATGGCTATACTCATAACTTTTCTGCCCTTAGAACACCCCAACAGAATGGTGTAGTAGAAAGAAGAAACCGAACCCTTCAAGAAATTGCTAGAACCATGCTCAATGAATATGATCTGCCTATTTATTTTTGGGCTGAAGCTGTAAATACAGCTTGTTATGTCATTAATAGTCTTAATCAGACCTGTTTTTAAGAAAACCCCTTATGAATTGTGGAATAATAGAAAGCCTAAGGTTAATTACTTTAAAGTTTTTGGTTGCAAAGTATTTATTCTGAATACTAAAGATAATCTGGATAAGTTTGCTTCCAAAAGTGATAAAGGAATTTTTCTGGGTTACTCTATGTCAAGTAAATCCTATAGAGTATTCAATAAGAAAACTAAATGTGTGGAAGAATCTGTTCACATCATGTTTGATGAAACTGATCCACATGAGCCTAAAACCTCTCTTGAGAATCTTGAAGAAGACTTGTTTATTCTGGACCTTAATGATAAATCTAAAGAACCTGTTATAAAAGTATCCCGTTCTGGACTTTTTCCAGAATCTGCTTCTGTTGAACCCGAACCTATAGATGAACCTGAAGTTTCTAGTCCAACTGTTACCAGATCAATGAGGATTCAAAAGAATCATCCTTTAGAAGCTGTTGTTGGTAATCTTGATAGAGGAACACAAACTAGAGCTTCTCTAAGAAACCAGGTTGAACATCAAGCTTTTCTTTCACAGCTAGAACCCAAAAATATCAATGATGCTATCAATGATGAATTCTGGGTAATGGCTATGCAGGAAGAATTAAATCAGTTTGAATGAAACAAAGTCTGGGAATTAGTTGACAGACCTAAGGACACCTTGACAATAGGCACAAAATGGGTTTTTAGAAATAAAGTAGATGAATCTGGAAATATAGTTAGAAACAAAGCTAGACTAGTTGCACAAGGATATAGTCAAGAAGAAGTTATAGACTATGAGGAATCTTTTGCACCTGTAGCTAGACTAGAAGCCATTAGGATCTTACTTGCATATGCTGCACATTTGGATTTCAAGTTATATCAAATGGATGTGAAAAGTGCATTTCTAAATGGTTTTATAATTGAAGATGTTTTTGTAGAACAACCACCTGGATTTACTAACCCCCATTTTCCAAATCAAGTTTTTAAACATTCTAAAGCTTTGTATGGTTTAAAACAAGCTCCAAGAGCTTGGTATGATAGACTTAGAAATTTCCTTATTTCAAAAGTTTTTACTAAAGGGATTGCTGATCCAACTCTTTTCATTAAAATAATTTCTAAAGATGTTTTAGTTGTACAAATATATGTTGATGATATTATTTTTGGATCTTCTAAACACTCTTTATGTACTGATTTTTCAAAAAGTATGCAAAATGAATTTGAAATGAGCTTAATGGGAGAGCTTAAGTACTTTCTTGGATTTCAAGTATTTCAAAATGAAAATGGTATTATTTTGAATCAAAGTAAATATACAAAGGATCTTTTAAAACGTTTTGGTCTGGATAGTATCAAGGGAAGTGAAACTCCTATGAGTACTACCTGTAAATTGGATGCAGATGAAACTGGGAAACCAGTTGATCAAACAAATTACAGAGGTATGATTAGTTGTTTACTTTATCATACTGCTAGTCGACCTGATATTATGTTTAGTGTGTGTATGTGTGCTATATTTCAAGCTAATCCAAAATAATCTCATTTGCTTGCTATTAAAAGAATTTTTTAATATCTCACACACACGGTTAACTTAGGTTTGTTTTACCCAAAAGGACAATCCTTTGAGTTAATGAGTTATTCAGATGCTGACTTTGCTAGTTGTAAGTTAGATAGAAAAAGCACATCAGGAACATGTCATTTGCTTGGAAAATCCTTAGTTTCTTGGTGTAGTAAGAAACAGAACTCAGTTGCATTATCTACTGCCGAAGAAGAATATATAGCTGCTCGTAGTTGTTGTGCACAAATTCTGTGGATGAAACACACTCTTTTGGACTATGGATATGTTTTTAAACATGTTTCAATCAAGTGTGATAACACAAGTGCAATAAACATCTCTAAGAATCTTGTATCTCACTCTAGAACCAAACACATAGATGTCAGACACCATTTCCTAAGAGATCACTATCAAAAAGGTGATATTTCTCTTCAATTTATTGGCACTGAACATCAATTGGCTGATATTTTCACTAAACCTTTAAGTTCGGATAGGCTAAGTTACATAAGACACGAATTGGGAATGTTTAATCACAACCGGTGTGAAAATCCTCATTGATGTGAAAATTCTCACCGATGTAAAATTCTCACCGATGTGAAATTCTCACCGATGTGAAAATTCTCACCGATGTGAAATTCTCACCGATGTGAAAATTCTCACCGATGTGAAATTCTCACCGATGTGAAAATTCTCACCGATGTGAAATCCTCACCGATGTACAACTCTCACCGATTTGTTTTTCTCACCGATGATTAACTCACACGATGTAATGTTTTTAAAACTTCTGTCTGCCGCCAAGAATACGAATCGTTTTATTTTATTTTATTACCCTATTTTAGTCGTTTATTTGCAATTCCTAAATGATAAAACTCAGTCTAAGCCACTTCTTACCTCGCCGAGCTCAAAATCTCTCACCCTCGAACCTTAGCTCCCAAATCGGCCAAGAACCCTAAACCCGCGATGGAAAAAACTAAGCTTCCTATCGTCAGAAATGAAAGTGTAGAACCAAACGCTATGAAGCAGAAGACACAGCATAAAGCCAGTGTTAGTGAAGTCAGAACTAGATCGGGAAGGCGACAAGTGAATCCTCACTTGCAGAATAGAGACATAGTAATCGAGAAGGAACTGTGCGTGGAATGGCTACTACCTAGCAAATCGTTAGTAATCGAGATTCTGGAGGACCAGAAATGGGTGGATTGTTTTTCGAATAACAATGGCCCATACTACCCGAAGTTGGTAAAATTGTTCTATGAGTTTGTAACCTTTGAGAAGTCTGAGAATGAGAATCGGGTAAGCTCTTGTTTAAATGGAAAAGAGATGTCTTTTTCTTCAGTAGAGTGGGCTGAGAGTTTGAAAGTACCACATGAAGGTGTCTCTGGGTATGTATCAAGAGCAATTCCACCTAGCAGTGACATCTTTGATTATGAAACCGCCTTAAAAGAGATGACTGGTAATGGGAATCAAAGGCAAGTGGTTGCTGCTGAAATGGATGGAGAGAATCGACTGCTTTTCAAGTTTGTTCAACATGTGTTGATACCGAGGCGAGGAGATTTTGAAAATCTGAGATATCAAGATATATATCTTCTTCATTTGCTAAGACATGGTGTAAAAATCAATCTGTGCAGATTGTTGATGCTTCAAATGGAAGACATGATTAGACCAAAGTTGAAGACTAATGCTTTGTTCTTTGCCAAGCTGATTTCAGTAATGATAAAATTGAAAGGAATAGCTGAGTCTCAGGATGAGACAGTTGTAGTCAAGAATAATTTCTGCATCACCTCGACTGTTTGTAAGTACATGAAAATTATCTGGAACCCATGGAAGGGAAATGGGTCAGTGATGATCAGAAGATATATGATAGGTTTAATCCTGTGGATCATCCCTCAAGACCAAAGGATATGAGAGATCCGAGTCTGAAACCTGATGAAGAGGCACCTGTTTATAGTGATGAAATAGAAGAAGAAGAAGAAGAAACTCCCATGGATGTTGGAGGAGATCCAGACTTGCCCCCAAGTCCTGTTGCAGAATTGGTCTATTCTAGGAAAGGAAAGGTAGAGGAAATTGTATCTACTCATGAGGAAGACCAGTCTGTACCTCACCAAGAAGAAGAGGAAAAGGAGAATGTATCTGAATTGTCTGCTTCTGGTAGTTTAAGTATGAGTCCTTTGATTGGAAGTTCAGCTATGCCGACTGCTGAAGTAGAAAAAGATACAGAATAAGTTGTACCTGTATCAGAAGATCTTCTAGATGCTGCACCGGTGGATCTTGTAGTAGAAGATTCTGATGAAAAGAATCCAGCACTGAATGCTGTAGTGATACATGAGAATGCACCCATTGAGGGGGAGCATCAATCTGTTCTTGGAAATGTTACAGTAGCTGTTGAGCTTGGAGACTGGGTAGAAGACCCAGGGTTTATAGTCTGTGGATTGGATTATCCGGATTCTGATAATGAGATGTCTGTGAATAGACCGAAGACCAATTATGATCTTTCTTCTGAGTTGTTGCCAGATGATGTGGTCAGATTTCATGATCTGAATAAGCTGAAAGAGGACCTCAAAACCAGTTTTGTTGAAGAAGTGAAGTTAATGGAAACCTCTCTTGCATCCTCAATTAATTCAATAATTACTGATTCTGTAGTTAGATTGGCCTCAGCAAGAGGATCTGCTCCAATTGTCTCAAATGATTTTGTCTCTAAATCTGATCTTGAATCCATGAAGAATGAGCTGAAAGAATCATTCAGTGTATCAGTTGCTGAGATGAAGCAAAGCTTTTATGAAGAAATGAAAATGTTAGAGAGATCCTTCGAGCTATCTCTGGCTTGTAATTTATCTTCTTTTATGTCTGAGCTTATGGAAGAAGTGAAAGAGTGCCAGATTCAGTCTTCTAGGATCGAAGCAGATCTTGAAACTCTCAAGACATCAGTTGCTACTTTGGATTCTTATATGAGCTCCAAGTCTCAAGCTGACAAGGACCTAGCCTATGTGAAGAGTGTAGTAAGCCAGTTTGTCTCGGTGTTTGAAAGTTTCAAAACCTCAGTGAAGGATCATGTTCAATTACAAGACACTCATGTTCAAAGCCTAATCAGTGGTTTGTCTAAGAGTTTCAAAGAAACTGTTTCCTTCTCTATTGGCCCTCTCACATCCAAACTATCAGTTGACCTAAATCAAGTTCGAGCAATGTTGAAGGAGGAGATTGGTTCTATTTCAACCAGTGGCTCTGTGGACTCATCAGAGTTGAGCCGAGTGGTGATTTCTACAAGAGATTCTGCCAGAGAAATAATGAAGATTGTTCAAGATTATATGAGAGAAGCCTCTGCCTCTCAGGAAGCCATAAAGAGCAAAGTGGACTACTACTTCACCAAAATTTTCAACAAGCATCAACTCGAACACCACTTCAAGATGATGTTGGAAAACATGATGCTACCACCAGTCACTCAAGCTTTCAGAGAACAAGTGAGCAATCTAAGAGACCTGACTCCTGCCTTAGAGAAATTCATGGAGAACAAAGATGATTTCATCTCTGCTATGGAAAGAGGAGGAGGAATTATTATGGATTTTAGAAATCTGATGCTTCCCTTCTTGCATGTTGATTCCAAACCAGTCATCATAACTCCTGCTTTGCCTGCTTCTGCCTCAGTTGCTTCCACAATCCAGCTGACTCCTGCTCAAGCTATTTGAAGCCTCACACCAATGATCACCCAAAGATCTTCAACCTACAGGCCTGACTCTGTGTCAGTGGCGCACCCTCCTTTGATATTTTCTGGTATTCCAAAACCTTCACCTGCATCCTCACCACCCGAGCCTTCTTCTGATCCCAAAGGGAAATCTCACGTGGAAGATGAGGATTGATCCAGTGGCCAGGATTTTTGATAGGAATTCATTTGTATTCTGTTTTTTTTTACTTTTTGACTACTCTAATACAGAAGAACTCCTTTTACTTCTCATGTTTTATTTGTCTCCTATTAATGCTTTCCCACTTTTTGATTATCACAAAGGGGGAGAATAATAAGGGGAGAACTAAGGGGGAGAACAAAATGATAGAATGAGAAATATTTTCAATGGAGAAAAATAAGGAATAAGGGAAGACACATTACCTTTTATTCATTTTTACCTCTGATACCTTATGTCTATTTAGTACCTTATGATTGTTACCTCTGATAACTTATGTCTATATCATACTATTTCTATTATCTCTGATGATGTTTTCAATGAGAAAATTGAATTCAATATTATACTCTTTACTATTATATTTTCACTATGTTAAATGCCCATATCATAAATTGTGATTATCAAAAAGGGGGAGATTGTTGACCTCACCTGTTTTGATAATCTCATTCATGTATTCATATGTGTTGAAAATCCCAATTATGTTTTCAATTTCTATGATATTTTTAAGTATCATTGATCTATACTTTAATTCCTTCAAATCTGTGATCAAACCAATAATAATTTTTAAAATAGTCTTTGGAATATGTTAATCCTCTTTTATCCATGTTCATACAAGTTATAAATTGATTCTAACCCAATCGAATATGTTCTGCATAGAACAGAAAAGTAATCTGCCTATAGCTACTGATAAAGAGCTACCGGTACCCAGTCTACCGATAGACTTAGTCTACCGACAGACAGCTACCGATAGACTTAACACAGAGCTACCGATGTGCTTAAATGTAAGCTACTGACTTATAGGCAGCTACCGATACAAACATAGAGCTACCGGTGTAAATATAAATAGCTACCGATGGAATAAGAGTCACCGATAGACGAAGCCACTAACAGACTCATAGCTACCGATACCGACGCATGGAGCTACCGACGCATGGAGCTACCGACGCATGGAGCTACCAATAAACAAAGTCATCGATACAAGCATGTACCAACCGACGCATAGAGCCACCGATAGAGTCAAAGCAACTAATGAAATTGAGCTACCGATGTTCAAGCTACCGATGTCCAAGCTACCGATGCTGATTATCTACCGATCACTCGACTCACTGTTTGAATTTCTTTATTTCCTATATTTAATCTATCTAACGGTCATATCATGTACATTTTAATGATTTGTCAAATATCTGATAAAGGTTGTCGGATGTCAGGAACCCGTACATCGTACCTGCAGAAAGGAAATCTTTCCTGTCCCCTGTTGGGAGATAAATACGAGAAGACTACGCTGCCCAAAATGATACGACAAAGAGAATTAAAAAGAGAAAAAGTGCAGTGGATGGAATATACCAAAAACACAAGAACGAGAAGAACACAGAGAAGCTCATAGACAATCAAGCATACTCGAGAAGTGTTCTGTGCATATAAGAAGAACACTGAAGAACTTCGACTACTACATTGTCACTGTCTGTGAACCTGGAGCACATGACACTCTGTTTCTCAACAGAAACGAGAAGAGGACTCAGACTCACTTCTGATCGAATCAAAAGGAGTCCAGAGCTACACTGAAATCACCAGAACAACTTCTAAACTCTACATCTCTTGTTCTGTGATTTATTATCTTTCATTTCGAGCAGTGTGTGTTATCTGCTGTATCTAACACATACACTGTCTCCTGTACTCAAACTGAAGGATTTGTAAATCCTTACCAAACTCTTTCATTCTTTATTTCCCATGAATAACAGTGGTAGAGGTCGTGTGTGACCTGGACAGCTGGTTGCTGTTGTACTGCTTCCCACGAAGAACAGTGGTAGAGGTCTTGGACCTGGACAGTTGTAAACTGTTGAACCCCGATCCAGGGTGTGGATCATTTTTCTATAAACTTTTGAGAGGACTAAGTCTCGGCTTGAGACTGAACCTCTTGGTTACATCTGTTGTGCCATCTCTTTTAAAGTTTTATTCCGCTGCTAATCACTTTAAAACCAATACTGTTTTTAAAGTTACTTTGATAATTAAATTAGCACGTGTTTATGTTAAGTGTAGATTAGTAAGTTAGTTTCAAAAGATAATCACACACTCCTGTGTTGATTAACAGGGAATTAATCAATCCCTTGAGAATCTGACAGAACCTCTACTTTAATATAAATTCACTACAGTTTAATTTATTATTTTATTTGGGGGTCTTTAAGACACTGTTTTTAAATACAGAAATTTTAATTGGTACTCAATTCACCCCCCCCCCCTCTTGAGTAAACCACTCCGACCAACAATAATATATTATTATTATTATTATTAATGATAGTTAAATCATAGTCATTTTATCCGAGGGAATGAATAGGACTAACTAAAACATTATTATACATGTTTGTTACATTTTTTTTACATTTATCCATTAAAATATAGATGATTAAAATCTGAATGAATCTAATTTTAAGCATAAACACTCTAATTTTCATTAAATTATCGATTTACCACCTTTTGATGGAGAAACATTTTTAAATCTAGTTTCTCTTACTTTTAGGTCATATATTTGATAAAATAATATTCTTCTTTAAAATCAGGACATCAAAATTTAATTTGTATAAAATTTGGTAATTTTGCATATAATGATCATGTTTTAATGAATAGTAAAAAATACTGCATTTTATTTCAAAACCGCCTTTTAAACTAATTTTCTTATATAGTTTGAATATTATTTTAATTGGTTTTAAAGTGTGATTGGATTATATTTTTACTATTTAATTCAATGTTTTTCATTGGAATTAATTACTCAAAAATTGAACATAAACAAGTGTCAATCTTTTAATTGATATTAGTTCTTAAAAACAAGCTTTTTCGTTTTGAAATGGGAATTAATTTTATATTAATTTCTGAAACATCTGTGTTTTGAAGTTTGAAAAATTGATTCCATATTCGGAATGAATATTTTCAAATTATTTGAATAGTTAAATTTTATTTTTAGACATTACGAATATTTATTTCTGTAAATCTTTTATTTACCATGGCTAAAAGATAAATTTGGTAAATAAGGGTAAAAAAATAATATTATAATATTATTAATTTACCATAACACGTGTCCTAATCTTATTTTATGATACATTCTGACCATGGGAATTCTTGGGTCAATTTTGGGACCCCATGGATCCACTTAAGAGTCATAATGACACTTTATATTAATGAATTTAAAGTAATGACAAAAATTATATAAACATATATCTTTTAGTAAATAAATTTTTACATTAGGTTATATAAGTTATATCTTAGACTATAAAAATTAATTAGAAATCCAAAAATATTTTCTACATATTTATATTTTATTTATAATATTTAGACATCAAATAAATAAAATTATTTATGAGAAAATTATTATTTAGGGATTAGCTTATTAATAAATGATTTAAATAAATGAGATTATAAAATATAAAAAACTATCAAAAACCTGTAAATTTATTATATGATGATTTTATTTCCAACAAGATTAATATTTTCTTGGAATATAATGATTCTTTGGCCTATTGAATAAAAAAATATGTTTATAATAAAATAATTTTTTCAAACATTCCTAAAGAGCCCCTCTTCCCCCTAATAAAAATACATCACCTCTAACATATTACTCACACCTCTCAAGGCATTTGGATAATTAAAAATCTACATAATTAATCTCCTTATAACCCTATATTCCTTCTAGAAGCCTTACATTATTAATAAGTCACTTCAAGGAAGACTTTTGGTTCAAACCAATAGGAGTTACCCGATTTAAAAGTAACGTCTTCTCTTAAGTTCTTTTCTTCTATTTTACTTCTCCTACCCTCTAAACCCACATTATTACAATATTTTATAACAAAACAAGTATCCTAAATATTATAGTTTGTTTTTATGAGAACTATTCAAACTAAACTTCCACACAACTCTATATAATGGATATGAACATACTGTTTCTGTGGACGGTGAACTACTGTCTCACGGAACGATGATTGTTCATATATCTCCAACCGCCTCTTGTGGTCACAATTATGATTGAACTATATTCATATATGATATATATTTTTTATATTTTTTCACTATTATTCTGTATTTAACATTTATATCATACCTTTATGATTTCCATAATAGATAAATATGATAATTTAATTTGAGGAAGTGCGGACTACTACCCCATCAAAGTGATATGACTCGTTCATACCATACATGGAATGTATAAAGGATGGTGTTAATGAACATATGTAATGTTTATAAAATATAATATTTTACTTTAATAATAATTTTCCTATATATAATTTGGTTTTTATGCCTTTTAAAATGAAAAAAATGAAATAGAAGTAGCGTTCATGTGTACATACGGCTTACCATCTCCAAGAAAGATGCATTTCATTTTCATATATACAAATGATATGGCCTATTAGAAATACATATATACTATATATATATGATATATATGATATATAAATCATGGATATCATTCTAGAGATAATGTAATATCTACCACATGGACAACTTCTATTTAAAAAAGTTCATTTCTGACACATGTTTTGAACATTGACAAAATGTCCGATATACACTCAAATAATTAACTAATTGTTATTTAAAGGTAATAAATGAAATAAAAAGGGATAATAAACCTGAAAAGGGATATTAATAAAGTATAAATTAACTTTGAATTATTATTCCATAATAACAAGGAACATACCAGACAAGTTAGACCTGACGTAAGGGGTTTTCATTTTATTTTTTATTCCCATGATATTCATGTTATATCTGCCACTATTTCTTTTTATGTGGTCTATTTACTTCCCTATATTGTATTTTTTTTAATATAATTTAATTTATGGTCATTTATACCTTCATTTTATGATCTTTTTTCTTGTGGTTTAGGTTTCATATGTTACCAAATCGGTAAAGGAACCTCTCACCATACACTTTTAGTTAAAGTCTTCTTTTATGTCTTTTAATTTTACATTTTCCTATATTGGTATATGTTATTATATATCCATATTTCTTTACATTTTATTTCTATGTGATAATAGTCCATTTTCTTTCTCATCAACTAATTTTATGAATTTTAAAGTGACGTTATTTGGCTAACGATTTTCGATAAGGGAACTTGTTCACCCAATTTCCATTCTTTGGGATGAACTTATAATTCTTTGTTATGTGAAAATATAGATATGTGAGAATGAACTCTGATTGTTTTAAACATAATATACACTTATTTTGGGTTTATTTATTTTTTCAAAAATAATTATGTCATCGATTTACCCGAAATCTAATGGTATGATCATTGTAAGGGATTTTGTATCAATTTACATTTCATTGGGACTTATTTGTTTTTATTCACCAATTCACTTTTATATGGTTTATATACATCCCTTTTAAATATTATATCATGAATATTCTTATTATAAATATATTATAAGTATTGTTTTATTTTATTCTTTAATGGTGTTTAGTTAAGTTTCTCTCAAGTGTTATCAGACTCTTTAACTAAAACATCGTTTTAAACACTTTAGATATTTATTCTTATAAATATTTAGCATTAATGTCCATGTTTTAAAAATGGTTTTATGTATTTATTTATATGTACATGAATGTTTTCAACTTAAAATTTCATCAAAATCTTTTATGTGTTATGGAACACTTTGACTCAAAAATATATTTATTAAATGTTTTAAATGGTTTTGAAAATGGTTTGATAAAGAATTGATAATGTCAATATCTTGAAATGATATATTGTTATTACAATGTGGAAATTTTATCATTACATTATGCATCTTTTATGTGTTATGAAAATGTTATGGTTCTTGGTCATTATTTATGTATACGGGTGGTTCTGTGACAAAACTAGGGTAGGGGATCCCAAGATAGATCTCCAATGCATTGGGTAACATGACAGAGGTAAACGTTAATGTTTATCGAAATAGATTTAGGGAATATACTGTGTTGGGTATTCCAAATTTAAAACCCTATATAACTGTGAAATCTATAATGAAAGTATGTTATAGATGCCACATGTTACCTTTATGATTTATGATTTCTATGTGTTATTCATAAATATTATGATTTCATTAGGTATGTTATGAATGAAAATTATGGTTTCATTGACTTTTATTTATTAATGGGATAATATTTTCATTCCTTATTTTATAGCCCTTACTGAACTTTTTATGCTCATCACAAGTTTTGAATTTTTTTTTCAAGGAACATAAAGATGAATAGGATAACAGATGGGATTAAAGAAAATTAATACTATCTAAAACATGGAACTAGACATGTTTCTTTATTTAAAGAGTTTTTATTTGATGTAAATAATAGAAACTAATTAGAAGTTTCTACTTTGTAATTTTTGAGATGTAATGTAATTGTTATCAGCTATATCTCTAAATCTATAAACCTAAACAGATCCTCAATTTGAAACTCAAGATTAAGTAATGTTTAAGGTTGGGGCCTTATAAACACACTAATAATGGTTTCATTTATCAAAATAGAAAATTTTAAATGATGTAAATTATTTCAAAACAAGAATAATGAAATTTTGGATATACTAAATACATAATTAATTATATATAAGTGTCTAGAAAATTATTGAAAGGGAAATAATTTGAAGAAAAGACTAGCAATTTAGAAATACTCACACTCAAAATCTGGAATAACTCATTGAAATAACCATAGAAATAGAATAATTATTTATAATAATTGTCTAATGATGATTATAAAAATTGGAAGGGATTCTATATGGATAAAAATTGCATATTTTTAAAACAATTGTCGTAATTTGTGTGGAATGAATTGAATAACGTATTCCCCTTTTATAAGTGATAAGAAGGGAAATTTAAGAAGTACAAATCACAGTTCAATAGTGGAGTGTGAGTATTAATTTTTTAAAGGCTCCAAAAGTAGTAAATTATATAATTTTGGGGAAACTATGTTCATGAAATCGTCTACTTATCATTTCCACTTTTAATCATTTTTAAAATATGTCCCTGCTAAATTATTTGCATTTTACCATTCTGATATTTACAGTATTATATTTTTTCCAATGTAATATAAATTAAAATAATAATATAATTTAATAATGCATAGAAAATTTGTATTTTATAAACCTAAATATAATCCTAATATTTTTTAAAAATATAAATTTATAATAAAAACATCCCTTTTATATTAAATTATTTAATATATAAAAAAATGTTATAGAAATTATTTTTTTTCCATTAAAAATACATAAATTTTTAGAAAATCATTTATAATTAAATTTTTTATTATTTATTTGTTTTAGAAATTTATTATAATTTTAAACACAAGATATTTTTGGAAATATTTTTTTCACCTAATTTTAATTTCATCAAAATATTTTGTTACATGCAACATTATGTTTTAATGAACCTAAATATAATTTTTAATATTTAAAAATTAAACATATAAACTAGTCAAAAAAATTTCTCATATTGTGAGATCATGAAATTTTCTACAGATGTATTTGTATTAAGGATAGCTACTAATTTTTTTTATTGAGTATTTTTAATTTTGGATATACAATTGTGTGAATTTTTGAGAAATTTTTTTTTGAAAAAATGGATGAAATATGGCAATGCAAGATTGGTGAAAGATTTTTCCTAACAATGTTCCCCACCCTAAAAAACCAAGGAACCCTAAACATAAGGCAATAACATAGTTTGTGCATGTTTTTTAAAACTATGGGACCTCTTAGGAGCTAATTTACACCCCTATAAAGGTGGCTCTTTGTTTAGGTGCACAGTTTGGGGAAACTGTGGGCACCTGCCCATCCAACCATTTATAGGAATTAAATAAATCCAAAAATTATTATTAAAAATTCATGATCCCATATTTTATTCTCAAATAATACCCATTTCATCATTGATGTCTTTTTCAAGATTTTGGACCATCCTAGACATATTTCATGCCTTCTTAACCTCCTTTCTTTATGATTAAATTCCTAGATCAAAGATCTACACTTCTCCCAGTATGCGAATTATATCCCGCTTTATTTTCTCATTCTTCTTTATTTATTTCCCAATTTTAGAATGGAAATTATCATCCAATTTTTCTTATCTAGATATGGTTTTATGGAAATAGATCTTGGATTATGTATCTAGATCTATATTTTAATGTTCTAGATTTATTTGATCTTGATTTAGGATGTTAGATCAAAATCTTGTTCTGCATAGCTCTGCCACTCAAATATTAGGGATTTCCATTGGGAGATCATTCATCTAAAAATTTAGGTAGGTGGTATTTTATTAAAATCACATCCTCATGAATTGAATTACATGTATGTAATTATATAATTTCAATAGTTTATTTTTCAATTGGAAACTTTTATATTTAATTAATGTATGTATCCAATTAATTAATTACATGATCTGGGATTTGATTGATTAATTTGATTTTGGAATAGAGACAATTAATTGTAAGTGTAATTATTATGTTATTGGTATTGTGAAATGGGGATAATTGATTGATTTTTTAATTATATGATCTTGATCTTGTGAGTTTGAGAAATAAATTTGTAACTTAATTATAGGATATTGAGATTAAAATTTTGTTTAATTAATTGATAAATTAATTATAGGATATTCGGATTAGGGAATTGGATAATTAATAGTTGAATTGATAATGGGATAAAGAGATTCGGTAATTGAATGATTAATTGATCAGTCAAATATGGGATTATTGGGGTGGTATATTTTGACTAATTGATCGGTAAATTAATTAATGGAATCCATGTGTTGAACTAATTATGGAATTCATAATAAATTATAGAAGATTTATTTATTCTTCAATTAATTAATGATATTGAGATGATTAAATAAATGTTGAGTTATTAATATAATTAGTAATGTTAATTTGTTATTGAGTTAATTAACAGTATTTAGACGATTAGTTAATTATTGAAATAATTAATGGGTTGTGATGATTAATTAATTAATTAGTTAATAAATGTTATGGGGAGGATTACCTAATATTTGAGGTAAGTAATTAAATTGAGAAGATTTATTAATTTATGAATTTTATAGTGAAATGATGAATTGTTACAATGGAATTCATATATGAATTGAAATCTAGAATGTTAAAGATGAGATTATAAGATATTACACGAAATATAGAATGGTAACAATAATATTATGAGATATTTCATGAGATATAGAATGGTGGTAGTGGAACTATACGAAATGATATCCCTTGTGGATAATTTATATTACATTATGGTAGGAAGTAGTTATTGAGATTCGGGTGTCCTTGGAAGCCCAATATTTTCTATTATTAAATAAACAATAAATGGGTTATTTTATAAATTTTTGTTACTTAATTTATATTTTTTATTTATAAAAATGTATACATTTTTGTTGACTATATATTTTTTCGACACTGTGGGTGGTGGCCTACTGAGATGTACTCACACCCAACACCTGATGCCTAACTGGTACTTGAATAGATTTCATTATTACATGAAAATATATGAGAAAATGCCATATGTTAGGTAACCAAGTTGGGATGAAGCATATATTAGGAAATCAGACATGGTTTAGGACCTGTATGTAAGTCATTAGTGTGTTTACTTTGAGTTTCTATTTTGACACTTGACACATATTTTGGTATGACATATCTTCTGTTTTGTTGTGAAATTATATTTCCAAAATTTGTGGGTTATAATGTCGTACTTCTACTGTTCTGGTAATGGATATGTATTTTGTTATTATTTAAATATTTTATAATAGTTTTTTTACATTAAAAAGAGGGTTATGTATCCCCATTAATGATATTATACCAATGATTCTAGTCAGCTTCCTCAATCATATGTAGTGGCACACATGAGATCAAATGGAGAATTGTCATGGGCCACAAGTGTGTGTCACCTGGTTCAAGATGTTACATTGTGATATCATATGAGGTTTATTTTATATTTTTTTATCTTTCTATTTGGGAATGATATAAATAAGGCTAGGAAGAGTCAATCCTTGGTTATAAGATTCATGGGAGTAGCTAACCCATGTATGGGGGGAGAATCCAAGTACCCAAGGTCAGATTTTGGTTATTATTGTTTTCAATAATATTTGAATTTATTTCACCTTGGGTGACACAGTTGGGGTGTGATGTAGTTTTTGTTAATGATATTAACAGAGAATTTAATCATGGACTAGAATAGAATGTTATTTTGGTTTCAATACTCTATTATAGGGACTTGGGATTATTATGTGACATGAACCATTTTACGCATGCATGTGAAATGGGATTTGTGTATGTTTTTGAACATGAACTATTTTTAAATTCATGTGAAATTGAATTAAAAATAGTATCTTACATGATATAGATAAATATTTTATAATGATGCAATATGATAATAATTTTGTGTCTAAATGATAAAAATGAATAATTAAAATGAGTTTCCTTTTTTCTTATCTAATATGTAGAATGGTTAAGGGTTGTGTTAGGTGATCCATTTTGATTATGTGGAGAGTTTTGGGGAAAAATAATCTGTATGCCTTATTGTTTATTCCCTTAAATGCGTTAATGTAATGAAAAGTATCATAAGGTTAATTATTTCTCATAGAGTTATGCCTCCATGAACACACTTATTAAGAAGAAAATATGCGGAAATGGAGAGGGGTGATCCTACAGTGTTGGAACATAAGGTACTGATAGTGTCAGATGATGAAGTTGTAGAAAAGTTTCCTGAGAACATTGCTCAATTCATGCAATTAAAAAAATGAGAACCAAGGGTTATGAATAGAATGTTTTACACTGTGAGGGAGTTTTGGTGGTATCACCCTCTCAGAATTTATGGAGTTGTTTGACATAAAGGAGTTCAGTTATGGATTGAGTAACTGGAAAATACATGACCACTTGGAGTCTATTTCTAAGAAGAGGTTCAATTTGGATACATATATGAAATGATGAATAATAAAGCATTGGTGGGATATTAAGTCTTAGACTAGACATGATGATGTTATTTTATGGAAGGGCATCATTGAGAGATTTATATAGAACATCTATCTAGATACACTAATATAGGAAAGAGTATATGTGTTAATGAGATTGACTCAAGGGAGTATGTATAAGAGGGACTATTGTAACATCCCGAGATTTTATGAAAAATATTCTTTTTTATTTCACTAATGTCTTGTGTTGTACGCTACACCAAAAGGAGCTTCCACAACACGCATCCTTGACTTGCCTTGCATTACACGCAATCGCGACCTTCCTCGATAGCGTGTGTAGTACGCAATACCGAGTTTCACTAAACAACGATATGCTATTAAAATATTATTATAACTAGCCGTTATGAATAGTAATAACCACCTTTTTAAATTTTAGAAAATTTAGCTCTCAAAATGGAATTCATTTTTGGATTCGGAGTATCAAATTTAGCCTAAGGTGAAATTTTGGTACTTTTCGGATAACTTTCATATTCTGATGAATAGTGAAAATTACTAAATTATAATTAAAAACAACTTTTTTAATCAAAATAATTAATAGTGATAAATTATTAATTTGAGTTGTTTTAAAGTATATTTAGAATATATTTTTACAATTTAATACAATGTTGGTCATTGGATGTAATTTCACATTTAAACCAGACATAATCAAGTGTCAATCTTTTGATATATTTTGTTTCCTAAAAACACGCTATTTATTTTAACAGCGGGATTTAATTATAAAATTAATTAATGCAACTTCTATGTTATGAATTTGGTAAAATAGATTTCATTTTTGAATTCGGAATATGAAATATAGCTTAGGATGAAATTTTGGCATTGTTCTGAAAAACATCAATTTTTGATGAATAGTGAAACTACTAAGTGGTAGTTAAAAAAAACTGAATTTTTCATAAAACATAATTTTATCGCTTCTGTGAATGGAATTTCAAAAATCCGAGAGATACGGTTGATGTCAGTAAGTAAAATGTGGTTCAATGAGATGAAAATAATTTTTGGTGAATAGTAACTTTTTACTTTTATTTACCACAGTTAAAAGTAAATAGGGTAATTATGGGTAAGAATGATATTAATATTACCCTAACACATGTCCTAATTCTATTGGACAAGTGTATCTCGACCAAAAACAACCTTAAGTGTAAAATATTATCATTTAGGCCCACTTGGATTAGATTAGGACATTTATTATTATTTAATTCAAAGAAGAGTTAAAAGAGTTAAAATCAAAGTATATTTACTAAAACATTTTTAATATAGGGTGATACATAAGATAAATTCGATTGTAAATATTCATTAGAAAGACAACAAGATTTACTACATAATGGTATTTTATTTGTAATTTTTAGACATCAAATAAATTAAGTTATGTATGACACAAAGATGATGCAGTAATTATCTTATTAATGAAATATTGACATAATTGATATTATAAATACCAAAATAAATGTAATTTAAGACTTTTTATTAATTACACTAATTTTCTAGGTTAGTATGATATATTAGTGTTTATTTAATCAACTTTATTAGAACATATAATTCTGTTATGACTTTCACAAAAATCATATATCAAATAGTGTCAAAATTGACACAAAATAGTTTTTAAATAAAATATTATATTATTAATTGTTATTTTATTCCTAAAAATCTAAGGTTCGGAAAAATGATGTAGATAAGGATATATGTATTAATAATATACAATTTGGGGTTCGTTTGACATGTTATAGTAAGTGTATTAACCATATAGTGAAAGAAAACAAAAAGACACGGTAAAAGTTAAATTATTTAACTTAGAGTTAAATCTAATTGATAAGGTTAAAATAATACCCTAAACTTGTCTAAATCCTATTGGATTATAGTATTGCGACCCATCCCCACTTTAGATTCGAAATAAGACCATTTGGAACCATTATAAACCGATTTTGACTTTAATATAAAATAATATTTTGAGATATTCCTAAGGTGCTCCTCTCCTCCCTTATAAAAGGGCACCTCCTTCCCCTCCTCCTCACACCAATTTGAGCACTCAAGCTCGGCCAACCCCTGACAAAATACCTTCTCCACTTCCCTAGCAACATCTTAGAGGTTCTGGTCTTCCTCAAAGACCAATTTTAGTGCCCTAAGAGGAGGTCTCAAAGAAGCGCTTCAAAGAAGAGGTAATTACCGTTACCAATTCATTCATCTTTATTTCTTCTTCCACTTCTTCTTCTTAGGTTGTTTCATTATGAAGTAATAACATCAGTATCACTCATATACTGATATGTTATTATAAGTATGAAACAACCCTATTTCACCGTCTATCCATCCTACGAAAAAAAGAAATCACCGCGCGTGCGTACGTACGGAATACCGTCTCCACGCTGTGGTGTAATCTATTTTCCACCACCACCATACATGGATGGGTATAATGGTGTAAAGAATAACTATACATAGTTATTACAACATCATATTGATTCTGATATATTGTATAATACACTCCAATTCAATTCAATATTTATGGAAATGATATCATCGCTCTTGCGTACGTACAGACTACCGTCTCCACGACGCGATGAGATTCATTCTCCATGTTAACCATTTAAGAATGATTAAAAAGTATATATAAGAAATAATAATGAAATATATGACATTATAAATCTACTGGATTTATGTATATATGTATATGTATGTCATCTACTTACTTCCATTCAAGACAATAAGGAAAGGAAAACAGCGTTCATGCGTACGTACGGACTACCGTCTCCATGAACGGTGTTTTTCATTTCATTTATCTATCTATTATATATATATATATATACTGAATATATATGATATATAAATCATATTTTATATTCTTGAAGTAAGTAAATCATGATATAAGTAATAATAATGTCATGAACAACAAGTCAAAACACCTACGATAAATGAAACGATTTTACCCAACACTCTTCTTTAACATGGAATTTACAAAAGAACGGGTAATATAATGTCATAAGTGAAACATGTATGATATCATAACAATGAATATGATTCTGTAATAAGTCAATGACATTATTTAAATCATTATACAGGAGGTTTGGACACATACGAAGCAAATCGGACCTAAGGTAAGGGAAATATCACAATCTCATTTTTATCCGAGATTGTTTATTCGTAAGTATTTACTGGGGTGTATTTTATCATCCACATCCATGTTTCCTCAATATGTAATATTATTTCCATCCACCTACAATTTTTTAAATCCAATTTTACCCTTCAGTGAGTTTTTAGTAAAAGAAATGAAAGGAATCTTTTGTCGTTTTTTGTACGAGGTACTTTTTGACTTTTCCGACAAAAGTATGAAGAATGTTTTTTTTAACTTATACGGAAGGAACAGATTTTTACGGTTTCATAAAGCCTTATTTTCATGAACCTTACTCCAAAATATTTCATGACTATTTTCAATAAAATCTCTTTCTTTTAAAATTGCATGATGTTTTGTGAAAAGGAATTGATTTTGAAGAAGAAAGGATATTTTCCTCAAGAATTCATTTCAAGTGTTTTATCAAAAATATTTTCCATCTAAGATAATAAAGGGTTCTGTTTCTATCCATATTTTTACATTGATTTGACTATGTTGTGATGGAATTATGTTTATGAATTCCTTTATCTTATATGAATGGTTTTATGATGTCATGTTGTTTAAGAATCCCATTTTTATTACATGGGTTATGCTATGATGTATGGTTTATGATTTTGTGGCACACATAAGAACGGTATCATTATGAGATGGGTGGGACCTATATCTCCCTCCAATACATTGGGTAAAGATTTTATATCTCCTGAGATAGACAGGGCTGGAACGGTAGGTTATACCGGTTTAGTGAAACAGGACTGAAACGAGGGTTACTCGATTCAGAAAGGGACCTTGTTCACTAGGATAGTCTTGGCAATGAGTCTTGACTAACAAGAAATGATTCTCTATGACTATGTGTGAATTCCACAAAGATTCATGTTTTATGTTATGATTATTGTGATTACATTTCACTGCCATGATTTATCCCATGTTATGAAATTATGCTCTCTTTTGCAGGATTAAGATTTCCAAAATGTTATGTTCTTATGAATACGATGTGATTGATATTTCTTTTGTTTACCCTTACTGAGCATTTGAGCTCACCCTTTTAGGTTTTCTTTTCCCCAGGATATAAATAAAGGTTTTAGGTAAAAAAAGGGAAGATCTTTATAGGAGATGTTGAAGATCTTTCACCACTATTAGAAGATTACGTTCCGAGTTTCCAAAGACACTAAACTATTACGATCCTTGTGTGTGTGTTTTTGTTATGTACTAAGTATTCCACAAAAGTAATGAAATGTAAACGTATGTCAGGATTTGGGTCTCTACAGTTGGTATCAGAGGAAAGGTTTAGTCAACCTTTGGAAACTAGGATGCGAAAACGTTAGTGAGATCCATAGAGATATTTCTACGGTATGTCTAGGGATGTCCCTAAGGTTAAGTATACGTATAGGTTATAGTACTAGAATTACGCTAACGATCATAGAATTAAACCTAAGATGTTAGATATTTAAGGTACTCCCCCTTTACTATGTTGTTTTCCCTAGCATTATTTTGCCTCTCACACTATTCTGTTTGGGTTTTAGAAAATGGCTGGAAACAAGATGATTCACAATAATGGAGGATATGATGGACAATGGAATGATATTCTTCATGAGCAACCAAATGAAATGGGATTTGGATGTCCAAACATCATTATTATTCCGAATCAGCAATCTCATAATATGATCAATAAAGTAATATTTGGTAAGTTTCCTGACTCGACTAATAAGAGAAAGATGGAGTTCCATGATGATCATAGAGGAAAGAAAGTTCAATTTCCCCTATGTAAATCATGTGGGAAGAGGCATCAAGGAGAATGTATCAAGGGAACTGGAAGATGCTTTGGGTGTGGAAAAGAAGGACACAAAGCAAGTAAGTGCAAAGAAAAAGGGTCGGTTAACACCATGGATGAGGATAATGGTATTGCTACGACATCAAAAATGGTTAAGTGTTTTAAATGTGGAATGTATGGGCATTATGCAAACAAATGCCCTAAGGGAAAGACTCGTGAAGAGAATCAGTATGGTCATATGGGTAGTATTTATGTGGATGATGATGATGAGACTACAAATGATATGTGAGATGAAAGAAATTTTGAAGCTCGATCAATGGTTTAAGAATGTAGTGGAATGATTACATGTTTATCATGTATAATTTTGTATAAGTAATCTCATGCTACTATGGAATAAAGAGACATCTATGGATTGGTACACTGTTGTCTTTCCTTGTGTTTTTAAAGTGTATGATTAATGTTACCAGTATCCATGAAAGGTTATTCAGATATTTTTGGAAATAAGATGATATGCACATAATGAAGGGAAAACGAGAAAATGAAATGTTTAATAGTATTCATGAGCTCATGATTGATATAAGGACTAAGTGATATCATGGTTTGAGTATATAGAATTTTGAGGATTTTGGTATGTGGAAAGTGTTAAATTTTAACTGCATTCATGTTTTCACTAAGGTATTCAAGAGAATACATGATTAAGGACTTTGAATGTTTGGAATGTGACCAACAAAACATATCTTATGATATATGGGGATCGACAATGGTGTTAAATCTCTGGTAATCGTTTTCACTATGTTATGAGAGTGGACTGCAGTATTATGGATAAGCCTAAAGATTAGAATGGATTATGTTGGACATAAGTTAGTATTGTTTAAGGATCGAAGTTTTCTCGATATTATTGATGGGATGTTATAGTAATATAGTTTTAGAAAAAGGACAACCTACAAGACGGGCGACAGCCCATCGCGTCGGACAAGGATTTGGGAATCGAACCCACAACCGAAGTGCGACTGGCCTTTATCGCCTACCACTGGCCTACAGGAAGTCCCTGTTTATTATAAACTAGTTTTATTATATTAAGAAGTATGATATATGAAGTATAAAATCAATTTTAGGAACTATATATGATTAATCTCACTATAGATCGACTTATGTATATAAGTTTTGCAAACCTTTTATTTGAGACAGATGGAATGACCCGTCATTCTATCACATTATCTGCTAACACTTTACGAATAACAAATTCAACTTCATTTATTTAAGAGATGAAGTGGAAATTGTTAAAGGCACGAACAACAGTGAGATTGTACCAAAATAAAGTATGTATTTATTCTAATTCAAATTCTTTAACTTTAGGAAAACGATCTTGAAAACCAAAAATGTTGTCCTAGTGATCTTATATCTGATGAATCAGATGGTACCTTAGATCGTCACAAATTTATGGCTTTGTGATTGCTGGCTTTTCCATAGCCATGTTCTCTACCACTCTCCATCAGAACATGATGGTTAGATTTCTCTTCCATATCCATATTTTCACCTATGTGGAAACCCAGTGATTAGTTTATTTGGGTAACCGTTACGTTTCATACTTTTGTTTTTAAAGATATGTTTTGGTATTCCTTTTTACGATGTGGGTTTCTATTAAAGAAACTTTCAAATAGTAAACCATTTATAACCCCGACAAATTTCGAGGGCGAAATTCATTTTATGGGGGGTAGAATGTAATAGCCTGAGATTTTATGAAAAATATTCTTTTTTATTTCACTAATGTCTTGTGTTGTACGCTACACCAAAAGGAGATTGCACAACACGCATCCTTGACTTGCCTTGCATTACACGCAATCGCGACCTTCCTCGATAGCGTGTGTAGTACGCAATACCGAGTTTCACTAAACAACGATATGCTATTAAAATATTATTATAACTAGCCGTTATGAATAGTAATAACCACCTTTTTAAATTTTAGGAAATTTAGCTCTCAAAATGGACTTCATTTTTGGATTCGGAGTATCGAATTTAGCCTAAGGTGAAATTTTGGTACTTTTCGGATAACTTTCATATTCTGATGAATAGTGAAAATTACTAAATTATAATTAAAAACAACTTTTTTAATCAAAATAAATAATAGTGATAAATTATTAATTTGAGGTGTTTTAAAGTATATTTAGAATATATTTTTACAATTTAATACAATGTTGGTCATTGGATGTAATTTCACATTTAAACCAGACATAATCAAGTGTCAATCTTTTGATATATTTTGTTTCCTAAAAACACGCTATTTATTTTAACAGCGAGATTTAATTATAAAATTAATTAATGCAACTTCTATGTTATGAATTTGGTAAAATAGATTTCATTTTTGAATTCGGAATATGAAATATAGCTTAGGATGAAATTTTGGCATTGTTCTGAAAAACATCAATTTTTGATGAATAGTGAAACTACTAAGTGGTAGTTAAAAAAAACTGATTTTTTCATAAAACATAATTTTACCGCTTCTGTGAATGGAATTTCAAAAATCCGAGAGACACGGTTGATGTCAGTAAGTAAAATTTGGTTCAATGAGATGAAAATAATTTTTGGTGAATAGTAACTTTTTACTTTTATTTACCACGGTTAAAAGTAAATAGGGTAATTAAGGGTAAGAATGATATTAATATTACCCTAACACATGTCCTAATTCTATTGGACAAGTGTATATCGACCAAAAACAACCTTAAGTGTAAAATATTATCATTTAGGCCCACTTGGATTAGATTAGGACATTTATTATTATTTAATTCAAAGAAGAGTTAAAAGAGTTAAAATCAAAGTATATTTACTAAAACATTTTTAATATAGGGTTATACATAAGATAAATTCGATTTCAAATATTCATTAGAAAGCTAGAAAGATTTCAAACATAATGGTATTTTATTTGTAATTTTTAGACATAAAATAAATTAATTTATGTATGACACAAAGATGATGCAGTAATTATCTTATTAATGAAATATTGACATAATTGATATTATAAATACCAAAATAAATGTAATTTAAGACTTTTTATGAATTCCACTAATTTTCTAGGTTACTATTATATATTATTGTTGATTTAATAAACTTTTTTTGAATATATAATTCTGTTATGACTTTCACAAAAATCATATATCAAATAGTGTCAAAATTGACACAAAATAGTTTTTAAATCCAATATTATATTATTAACTGTTATTTTATTCCTAAAAATCTAAGGTTCGGCCAAATGACTTAGATAAGGATATATGTATTATTAATATACAATTTGGGGTTCTTTTGGCATTTTATAGTAAGTGTATTAACCATATAGTGAAAGAAAACAAAAAGACACGGTAAAAGTTATGTTATTTAACTTAGAGTTAAATCTAATTGATAAGGTAAAAATAATACCCTAAACTTGTCTAAATCCTCTTGGATGATAGGATTTCGACCCATCCCCACTTTAGCTTCGAAATAAGACCATTTGGAACCATTATAAACCGATTTTTACTTTAATATAAAATAATATTTTGAGATATTCCTAAGGTGCCCCTCTCCTCCCTTATAAAAGGGCACCTCCTTCCCCTCCTCCTCACACCAATTTGAGCACTCAAGATCAGAAAACCGCTGCCAAAATACCTTCTCCACTTCCCTAGCAACATCCTAGAGGTTCTGGTCTTCCTCAAAGACCAATTTTAGTGCCCTAAGAGGAGGTCTCAAAGAGGCGCTTCAAAGAAGAGGTAATTACCGTTACCAATTCTTTCATCTTTATTTCTTCTTCCACTTCTTCTTCTTAGGTTGTTTCATTATGAAGTAATAACATCAGTATCACTCATATACTGATATTTTATTATAAGTGTGAAACAACCCTATTTCACCGTCTATCCATCCTACGGAAAAAGAAATCACTGCTCGTGTGTACGTACGGAATACCGTCTCCACGCCGTGGTGTATTCTATTTTCCACCACTACCTTACATGGATGGCTATAATGGTGTAAAGAATAACTATACATAGTTATTACAACATCATATTGATTCTGATATATTGTATAATCCACTCATATTCAATTCAATATTTATGGAAATGATATCATCGCTCGTGCGTACGTACGGACTACCGTCTCCACGACGCGATGAGATTCATTCTCCATGTTAACCATTTAAGAATGATTACAAAGTATATATAAGAAATAATAATGAAATATATGACATTTTAAAGCTACTGGATTTATGTATATATGTATATGTATGTCATCTACTTACTTCCATTGAAGACAATAAGGAAAGGAAAACAGCGTTCATGCGTACGTACGGACTACCGTCTCCATGAACGGTGTTTTTCATTTCATTTATCTATCTATTATATATATATATACTGAATATATATGATATATAAATCATATTTTATATTCTGGAAGTAAGTAAATCATGATATAATTAATAATAATGTCAAGAACAACAATTCAAAACACCTACGATAAATGAAACGATTTTACCCAAAACGCTTCTTTAACATGGAATTTACAAAAGAACGGGTAATATAATGTCATAAGTGAACCATATATGATATCATAACAATGTATATGATTCTGTAATAAGTCAATGAAATTATTTAAATCATTATACAGGAGGTTCGGACACATACGAAGCAAATCGGACCTAAGGTAAGGGAAATATCACAATCTCATTTTTATCCGAGATTGTTTATTCGTAAGTATTTACTGGGGTGTATTTTATCATCCACATCCATGTTTCCTCAATATGTAATATTATTTCCATCCACCTACAATTGTTTAAATCCAAATTTACCCTTCGGTGAGTTTTTAGTAAAAGAAATGAAAGGAATCTTTTGTCGTTTTTCGTACGATGTACTTTTTGACTTTTCCGACAAAAGTACGAAGAATGTTTTTTTTAACTTATACGGCACGAACGGATTTTTACGGTTTTATAAAGCCTTATTTTCATGACCCTTACTCCAAAATATTTCATGACTATTTTCAATAAAATCTCATTCTTTTAAAATTTCATGATGTTTTGTGAAAAGGAATTGATTTTGAAGAAGAAAGGATATTTTCCTCAAGAATTCATTTCAAGTGTTTTATCAAAATTATTTTCCATCTAAGATAATAAAGGGTTCTATTTCTATCCATATTTTTACATTGATTTGACTATGTTGTGATGGAATTATGTTTATGAATTCCTTTATCTTATATGAATGGTTTTATGATGTCATGTTGTTTAAGAATCCCATTTTTATTACATGGGTTATGCTATGATGTATGGTTTATGATTTTGTGGCACACATAAGAATGGTATCATTATGAGATGGGTGGGACCTATATCTCCCTCCAATGCATTGGGTAAAGATTTTATATCTCATGAGATAGACAGGGCTGGAACGGTAGGTTATACCGGTTCAGTGAAACAGGACTGAAACGAGGGTTACTCTATTCAGAAAGGGACTTTGTCCACTAGGATAGTCTGGGCAATGAGTCTTGACTAACAAGAAATGATTCTCTATGATTATGTGTGAATGCCAAAAAGTTTCATGTTTTAAGTTATGATTATTGTGATTACATTTCACTGCCATGATTTATCCCATGTTATGAAATTATGCTATCTTTTGTAGGATTAAGATTTCCAAAATGTTATGTTCTTATGGATACGATGTGATTGATATTTCTTTTTTTTACCCTTACTGAGCATTTGAGATCACCCTTTTGTGTTTTCTTTTCCCCAGGATATAAAGAAAGGTTTTAGTTAAAAAAAAAGGGAAGATCTTTATAGGAGATGTTGAAGATCTTTCACCACGATTAGAAGATTACGTTCCGAGTTTCCAAAGACACTAAACTATTACGATCCTTGTGTGTGTGTTTTTGTTATGTACTAAGTATTCCGCAAAAGTAATGAAATGTCAACGTACATCAGGCTTCGGGTCTCTACAACTATAATGGATGATTTACAGATTTTCATCACATTTATCAAATTTTAAATATGATAGTGGATACATCATCAAAATTATTTTAGGAAGGACGTAATAGTTAAATTAAGTCCCAGGTAAATATCCTTAGGCTGTCTATATTTTTAGAAGTGGTGAATCGGTATCTCACTGATAACGGTAACTTGAATGAGGCTTCCAGAGTTAGAAATATGGATGTTGTTAGATAATCAAGATGTATATATTCAAAGACACTAAGGCATTTTTTAGATAAAATTATCTAAAACCTTGTAAAAAAATATCATCCATGGGAAAATGATAGTTGGACAAGACCTTTATCTAGTGGTTTTCCACTAGGGTGGTAGGCCAGGACACAATCGTTGACATTCTCCATGACCACCACTAGTATGCCATTCTTGTGGAAAGATGGGACATCTAAAATTGTTCATTAGGTACCCCTAATATATTGTAAATTATGGGGAATCTAGAAAAAACATCCAATTATATAAAAGGGATATTTTAAACCATATGAGGCTAGAAGTTGGAGTTTTACTAATCATCGTGGTTGAGGAAGTGGGTGTTGAACTTCTAGGACAATGTGCCCATTTCAATAGAGTACTGTAACTTGGGGGAGTTAAAATCAATCACAAGGATGTGTAGTTACATAGAATCATGCATAGTATATTACACTGGTGGGTAGAAAGGTTTGACCATCGAATGTGAGAGGTACTATTCTTATAGCTTCTACATTAGCTAGTTCCTTATTTGATATCAGTGCCTCTAATTACTTTACTTCTACACAACATGTGAATGGTTTTAGCCTGGTGGAAGAGTTCATGAGTGATGTGTTAACCATAGATTAACCATTGTAAGTATGGTCTATGGAAAAGTTCTTGTACAAGGTGTTTTAACTTATAGTTGACAAAAAAATTCTAAATGATCTATAAAACCTATACATGTCATGATTGCACCAAATTTTGGGTATAGAGTGGTTAGTAGCATACTGAGGTCATACTGATTTTTACCACAAGAGAGTGAATTTTACAAATCCTAAGGGTAAAAATGATATTCATCATATATTTTCGGATATCTAGGCAGGTTGATAAAGAATAATTATTCAAAAACTAGGAGAGATCATATCCCTGGTCTCTAGTTTATTTTTGTATGATGGAAGTGTAAATCATGGTGCCTATCCACTCACACTGCACATGTTTTCAGATGTGTTTCATAAATAATTATTTGGTGTTCCACCTAAGAGAGATGTGGACTTAAATGTTATTCTCATTCAAGGATTTGAACAAGTTTTTATTCCACCATAAAAAATCCCACTCATTCAACTTTAATAAATCAATAATCATACAATGGAGTTGGTGGGTGATGTGTTTATCCATCTGAATTTGTCACCTTCTGGATCAACTATTTTATTTTCACAGAAGTCTAATGAGATTTTTCACTTTTGTCGGAATTACATGATGTTGAATTAGATGACTGGGACGAACCAGTATCATCTTCCATAAATTGATGATTTTTTCGACCAGTTGAGAGGAGCTTATGTCATTTCCAATATTAACATGAAATCAGGTTATCATCAGTTTTGGGTTCAAACTTCTTATGTACATAGGAATTAATTTTGAAGCATGTATGGACTATCTAAGTTCGGTGTAGTACTACATGGGTTGAAGAATGGAACAGATGTGATAAAGGACTTGGTGAGAATAATTTTCCATCTTGGCATGGACCAATTTGTCGAAGTGTTTACACATGACATCTTGGTGAACTAAAAGACTCATGGTGATCATTACAGACATCTTCACATCATCTTATGTAAACTGAGAGATAATAGACTATACATAATGTAATTTATGTTCCAATTTTAGATTGATAATATACACTTCTTGGCTCACATTATCATTGAGGTGTTTTTTAGACCTAGTTAAGGTTAGGTTAATAATTTATTGGGGGATCCCATGAATGTGTTTTATATTTTTAGATTTCTTGGATTAGCATGATATTATTGAAGATTCATCTATGACACTTCCAGATTGGAACATCATCATTCCCTCTTTTCCATGATGGGGATAAATCTTGAGTGGTTGAATGCTTCGAATGATACATTCTAGAAGTTTAATGACTTCTTTAAATTGAAAAAAATTTTGATCTTACACAATCCAGGTGAGTAGTACACGGTGTTTTGTGATGCTTTTGGAATAGGTCATAGAGCATTGTTTATGTTGAGAAAATAATTTTTCGAATATGGGTCTCTAAATTTGAGGCCACATGAATTGAATTACCATAACACAACCTAGAGTTGGTTGTTTTGGTTTATTTATTGAAGTTTTTGAAACATTATCTATTGTGTTAGAAGAATATGGTGTTTATTGATTGAATTTTCATAAGGTATATCTTCTTAATGTGATATTTTAATCTCTAGTTGTGGAGATGGTTTGATTATATAAATTCATCTTTTTTGAACTAGAGTACACTTCCGAGAAAGGGTATAATGTTGTTGATACATTATGAAAAAAAACAAACACTCATGATTTTCATGAATCTGTTGTGGAGTGGGATATAGCGACTCTACTCGCTGAGATTCATGTGGAGGATCATGAAAATCGATATCAAATGAATATAGTAATATTTTCAGTGGATTTTAGGTTATTTAGACGGATCATGGGTTGGCTATATTAGGATATAAAATGTTTATCTTTGTGGGAAATCCTAAAATTTTTGGAGATCCATCCATATTGTTTGATAGTTGAGGTAGAGATCATTTACATGAAAAATAAAATTATTATTACTTTGATTATGTGAAAAGAGTATATGCTCGAATTTCATGTCTCAAAGTGGGAGGTACATCCAGGGGTGACCAAAATGTACCATGACCAACGATGATAGTTTTGGTGGTTAGGCGTGAAAAAGGAGATTGTAGTGTTTATACCACGATGATGCACATCTCAGTAGAGGAAGGGAGAGAATCAACAACCTAGAGGCTTGCTACATTTGTTTCCCATTTTAGAGTGCAAGTGAGATGAAGGGACCATGGTCTTAATGGTGGGAATCTTTAATATTCCTCAGAATAATGAATCTATTCGGGTTATTGTGTATACACTAATAGAAGTATTTCATTTCTTTCTTATACAGGATACATTCTCATTGGAGTAGCTAAGAGATCTATGTGTATGAGAGATAGTCCATTTTCACAGGGTTACATAGAATATAGTGTCATATTATGACTCATGTTTTACTCTGTTCTTCTTAAAAGAATTACAGAAGTCCCATGGTACACAGTTTTTACTGAGTATGACATTCTACCCATAGAAAGATGGGAAGTACGAGTGTACTATATATGGTCTTGAGGATATTCTATGAGTGTGTGTTCTCTATTTTTATGGATCTTATAATAACCACATAAATTTAGTGTATTTTTACTATAAAAATAGTAAACATTATAAAATTTAGATGGATCCATACAAAGATAATTATGGCCATCCTTATTGATTACCTTTATGCTAGATTGAGGGATGTAAGTTAGATTTGATGGAAGTGAGTCTCATTCTGGAGATTTCAGAGAAGGTTCAGTTGATTAGAAACCATATGAATATAGATCATAGTAGAAATAAGTTGTTTGATGACTGATGACAAATACCCCTCGAGTTTATAGTGTCATATATTGTATTCTTTTTGGTGTATCCTAGTTTTGGTAACTGCATGATAGATATAGAGGGGAAGATGGTACCCATGTTTGTTTCATCATTTAATGTTTAGGGGAGAATCAACCTAGTGGTGTACCAATTGTCTCATCCATAGAAATATGATTCTATAAATGATGTTTTTTAGTTATCATATCATTGATGGTATCACATTTACCATTCTCATGTCATCTATATTGATGATGTTAAGTTTTAGATAGATGATTCCTTTGAGCAGCATTTGATACATGTGTTGGATCATAAGGAGAAGTGTTGTGGGGAAAGACCATGCTGATAGTTTATGTATTATGTAAACATGTTTGTGTTAATTAAGAAACATGGGAAAGATAATTAGATATGAGGGATCATTGGCTAATTATTTTCACTCAAAATCATAGAGATGTATGGGTGTGCAGCTTGAGGATGAGCTATCATATGGTTGGGACATTATAAGATCCTAACCTTTTTAGGAGATTTTTTGAGATTTATTACAAGTAATATTTTCCTTAGTTTTTAGTACATTTCATTATTAAATTAATGTGGGATTTTGTTGAATGAAATTTTGATAAAAATTGAAGAAATAACGTTGTCCAATGTTGGTGCTTGATTTTCCATACTCGTGCACATCATCCCATCAAACCATGCAGCCCCGGATAGAGGGAAATTTCAATGATGGTGCATTGTTTGTCAAATTATGATCCATATTATGAGTAACAATACACCCCTATAAATTATGCACACTCTATAGGAACATTTTTAGGGGAAATTATGTGCCCCTTCCCACCCATCCATTGAAGGGAATAAAATTAACATGGAGATTTGTTTTCAAAATTATTGAACACCAATTTTAGTCCTAAATCAACCCTCATACAGTCATATTGAATATTTCAAGATTTAGGATACTCTCAAATAGATTCCAAAACTTCATAGCCTTTTTTATTCACAAAACCATCCAACATCATTGATCTACACCTATTTCGGTGTGTGAATCATATCCTTCATGGTTTTCAGTTTCCTTTTCCTCTATTTTCTCATTCTAGAAAGGGTTTATTCTTCCTTTTTTAGTTATAGATATTATTTTTTGGATAAATGTATATGAATATGGATATATATATATATTAGGGATTTTTATTTCTTTAATATTGATATAGGGTGTTATATACGGATCTCATTTGATATTGTAGTGCAACTCAAATTTTGGAGATTTATTTTTGATGATCATTCACTAATGAATTGTGGTAGGTAGAATATTATTCAAATCCCATAGTAATTATTTTCAATTATGTGTATGTAATTTTTTAATTTATAGTTTTCATTAAAATATTGGAAACTCCTTTATTTATTTAATTTATGTGATCATTTAATTAATTAGGTAATGGTAATTTCATTCAATAATATGAATTTAAAATATGGGTACTTAATTGTTATATTAATTATCGAGTTATTGGATTTGTAAAATTGCAGTAATTAATTGATTAATTAATTATAGGATATTTAGATTTTGTATTCTATTAATTAATTGATGAATTAATTAAAGGCTATTGATATTTTTAGTTTGACTAATTGATTTTTGAATTAATTATATAATAATGAAATTGTGGAATATAAAAATTAGTTGATGAATTAATTATAGGATAATGGTATTTGTGAAATGAATGATTATTTCTTTTTTTTACCATCCAATATAAATTTTTATTAATCCACATTAAAGACAAGTGGGAAAACATGGTTCTCAAAACAAAATACCAATACAAGATGATATAGCTCACAAAATGATCAATCACTAGAATAATATTATTTGTGTCATACACTCTATTTACTTCCTAGTGTCGAGTACTAAACTGGGTATCTAGATCCTCATTGATGTGTTCTTCAAAGTGAGTACCCATTATTTCCTTAGTCTGAATTAATATGTCTGAGATTATTTTTCAATGGTTGAAGCACTGCTCCAGGATTCGGTCTTTCTTGTCTATCCACACTTATTGCACCTTGGTTGCATCAACATGAACCCTTCTTTCAAATATTCATTTAATACCCTAATTAAAGGCATTTGGTTATACATATTTTTCATTCATTAATTCATTGGATTAGTGAATGAGATTCAAACACACTACTTCTTCTTCTTCCATTACTATTGTTTTCTCGATTTGTTCTACCCTTTCCCCATTCTGTAGGAATTTACTTTCCTTGTTTCCACCCTTCCTGTCCAAACTAGTTTCTATCAGTTTAGCAAAGTGAGAATAAAATTTTAATCACTTTTCCTTTTCCCCGTGGCCACAGTGAATTTCCCTTAGTCCTGCATTCCTTTTTTCCATTATTACTTCTTAGGATGTGATGGAATTTCCCTTGAATTCGGTCCAAACTGTCCACTAGGAGTTGGGTATAACTTTAATCACTTGAATCATCTTCCTCAAGAGTCAATGTTAGTTCTTGAACCACTGTTTCGCGCGGAATCCGGGGATGACCTCCTGGACGGGAGATTCAAACGTTCTGATCGGTTTCTAACGGGTTTGTTCGTAGAACCGGAAACATCCAATGATTCCACATCCATTTGGACCTACTTTCCAAAGTCAGGCGCTCATTAGCTTGTGGGCTAATGAGGCTTGGGAATTTGCATTGTTCGAGAGGATGGGAGGTCGGACTCATCACACCTTTTTGAGGGGAATTATTGTTTACTCCGGGACTCTCTTTATAGATTTAAGTTATGTTCGTGAATCCTTATTACATTACCAAGTATAAAATGAGGTTTCCTTTAGTTTCAACAATCAATGATTAAATATGCAAGAAATTTAGAGAATCTTTTATATGTATTCGAGGTTCTTCATCAATATAGAATCATCTATATTTGTTTAGAGATTCTTGGTCAATGGTATCCTTCAAAACATTTATATAAAAGTCTCTTGGTCATTTTGATGACCAGGCTGGTTTTAAAGCCACTCAGTGGGGCACTTGAAGTTTATCGTCATTCAGAAGGACAGAGATTATTTCAATGTTGGGATCGAACCCATAAATGGGCTACCTACGTATCCTTTGTTTTGAAAAAAGGAATCAGAACCCACGTAGTTCGAGGAATGGGATATGATGTTTTATGATTGATGGCTCAAAGATGAATGTCATAATTACTTTTACACTCTAAGCTCACGTGAGTCATGCTCGTTGTGAGAAACAAGAGGTATTGGTAAAATTTAGACAATTGTGCCATAAAAGATGCAATCATAAGAATTTGTTTTGGGGCTTATGTATAGATGACTGCCCAGATAGATGAAGGTTTAGGATTTACTTTTAGGGAGAAAATCCAAGAACAGGGTCCACAAAGTTATATGTGCTTCATGGAGATTTGAATACTCTAATCTTGGGGCATACTCCTAAGGAGGATGCCCATGTTAGGAGGGGACTTATGATTGGGTTTTATTCCTGAAAAGGAAACCCAAATCAAAGATAATTTGTGACTGGTTAAGAGAAATTTTAAGAGACTTGGGGCTTACTCTTAAGAAGGATGCCCAAGATTTATGACTAGGACTTATTCCTGAGAAGGAAGCCTAGGTTAGGGGACTTGGGGCTTACTCCTGAAAAGGAATCCCAAGGTTATGACTGAGTCTTATTCCTAAAAAGGAGACCCAGGTTAGGGATTAAGGTTTGGGGCTTACTCCTGAGGAGGATGCCCAAGATTAAAGGACTTGATTGGGGCTTATTCTTAAGAAAGATGCCCAAGTTAAAAGGTTTTTATAACTGGGGATTTATTCCTGAAAAGGAGACCCAAATTAGGATTCTCTCATCTTAAAGGATGAGGTTGAAATGAATGAACTTTCAATCTTTGGTGACATAAAGATGTTTAAATCACTAGGTTTTGAGAGATATTTCACAGAATTCCTTTCAGATAAGGATGTCAAATCAAGAAATCATTCCATAAATGGCTTTGAAGAGTATCCTGAAGACTGAATCTAGAATAGGAAGGGTGAAATGGCTTAAGAGGGGTAAAAATGGGCAAGATGGGAACCCAAAAAGCTAGGGGCGCGCAAGTCTTGAAAGGCGCGCAAGTCCTGCGGCGGCGCGCAAGTATTGGTCGCGCAAGTATACTTGCGCGACATGAGGGGTACTTGCACGATTTTCAACCAGTATTGAAATGCTTGAGCGACTCTTTATTAAACCCTTTACCATCCTCTTGAGGTTTTTCCAGAAGAGGGACATGCAAGTTATATTGAAGGAATTAAGTAGGCGCGCAAGTGTTTGATAAGTTTCAACACTTCGGCCTTCCTTTTTCTCTTTAGATCTTCCGTTCTAGGTAAGAAATTACCTTAGAAGTGTTCCGGAAGCTTTGAGAAGAGACTTGGGCGTCGGGAGCTTCAATCCGAGTTTCTGGAAAAAGATCCTCCTCAATGGGGGGCCCACAGGGTCTATTTATAGGCAAAAGAAGGCCCTGGGCGGTTACCAAGCGGTTACCGGGCGGTTATCACTTAGGTCGCGCAAGTCACTTGCACGACCATAAGGCGTCGCGCAAGTACTTGCACGACCACTAGGCGGCGCGCAAGTGTACTTGCGCGACCATGAGGGAACTTGCGCGGCCTATGGGAAATGTTCTCCTTGTTCATCCCTTTGTCGATTTTTGATGTTTCTTCAAAGGATGAATCACTTTTTGTTCAGATATTCCCCTTTTCTGATCTTTAGATTCTGTGACGAAAGGAGCGTCAGCAAAAGTCCCCCCTCAGAGTTGGATCCGGAAAGAAATGAGGATTTGACTCTGAGGAAATTGAATACATTCAAAGGAAAAGGGGGCGCGCAAGTCTTCAGGGCACAGAGGGCAGCGCGCAAGTGTGCTGGAACTTGACTTTTATTCAGAGTTCCTTTGTCTTTTGTGGGCAGTTTAAAGTCATGCATGCCAGACATAAAGGGGCTAATGTTTAAGGTCGAAATAGCTTTGACCGAAAATGGATTAAAAAAATGGATTCAATTCCTTGACAATTTATCTGAAAACATATTACCATACTCAAGTATGAGGGAAAAAATGTAAACTATGGCTTAAGAATATTTGAATCTGAGGAATGATATGAAAAAGAGCTAAAAGGCATTAGAAGAAGTAGTTTCCAAGAATGAAGTTACTATTATTTAACAAAACCCGTTAGGGGGTTGAAATATGCAGGGCCACCTATGGGCATTGGCTGCATAGTCAAATAAAATAGCATCTTTTGGCTGACAAGTCTGTTATGTGGACTGTTTATGCAAGGCCACCTATGGGCACGTGCTGCATAGTCAGGCAAAAGAACTCCCAGAAATTTACTTTCCTAGTGCTAAAAGCTAGTGAAAGTTTATGGAGATTCAAATTTTATAAAGCATAGAGTTTGTTGTATGGAAAGAGGTACTTGAATATGGAGAAGATATTTCCAAACAAGAATATCGAAGAACTGGATGAACATCACTCCTACGAAGGTCTGACCCAAACGTAGGGAAGAAGAATAAACCATAGACTTGAATACTTTCAGATCATGAAAAAGGATATGGGACAAATACGTTAAGGATGGCTATTTTTGCGGATCCCTACATACTGTCGTTTAAGACAAATAAGGACAAAAGAGGAATTCTTCCCAAGAATGAAGTTACTATTATTTAACAAAACCCGTTAGGGGGTTGAAATATGCAGGGCCACCTATGGGAATTGGCTGCATAGTCAAATAAAATAGCATCTTTTGGCTGACAAGTCTGTTATGTGGACTGTTTATGCAAGGCCACCTATGGGCACGTGCTGCATAGTCAGGCCAAAGAATTCTCAGAAGCTTGACATTTTTGTGACTAGAAGTCATGAAAAGGGTTATGAAGATCTGAAAATATTTAAGGTCAGGATTATTATACATAAAGATGGGTATTGTCCAATGTATATAGAGATACATAGGTCAATGAAAACCATAATCATGTTGTGGCTGGGTCCTAAATTGAAATTTTTGACTTCACTACGTATCTCATAAGAATGAGAATCAAGCCATACGTAGTTCTTGAAATGTAGTTTAACGTCGTGCAGGACGAAAGTATGAGTGATCTTAGTTTAGGGTCATAGAATTTGGACCATAATAATGAATACACAGTGTGTGTTTTCATGAGGACTTTTCAGCCAAGGGACTGAAAGTGAAATTTGGGGTTAGGCCCAAAAGACTTGGGACTGGATTCGAGGGACACTCGAATGTTCCTACGTATCCCATAAGGATGGGAATCAAGTCCACGTAGTTCTAGAGCTACCCTTTGCACAAATTTGGTTCGTACATGTGAAGGGTGAAAGGGGACTTTAGTGCAATGATGGTTTTAACCTAAGATAAAAAGTTTAGGCATTACCATGTATGTACGTAGTCTTTTGAAAATGAAAACCATGATTGAAAAAGAATCAATGTTAATAATGGTTCCTTCTCAAATGAGGAAATCAAAGAATATTGTAGTTTATTGTCGTACCAGACAAAAGTGTTGTATAGTTTAACGTCATATAACAAGGACGAAAGTGAATCAATGTAAAGATATTTATTCCAGGGGTGGTTTCACAAATCATCATCATATGAGATGGTGGTGAACCAATGTGAAGAGATTGTTTTTGGGCTTGAACCTTTGGGAGGTTGCCTACATACCCAACCTGGAGGGCAAGGATCAAAGTCTGTGTAGTTCAATTAAAGAATGAATTAATGATCAAGTTGTTCTTGTGGACAATGATCTAAAAAAATGTTGTTGGGAATTACACATGGTTAGTGGCCCAAAGGGAGTGTTATGGTTGATGTTCGCTCTAAGCTCACGTGATTCATACTCGGTGTGAGAAACAAGAGGTAATAACAACCTTAACGATGTACAGTTTAATGTCATGTTGGACATAAAAAAGGGAATTTCTGTACAGTTTAGCGTCATGTAGTTAAGACGATGGGGACAATATAGTTTAACGTCATATTGGACGAAAGGGGGATTGTGCAGTTTAAAGTCATACGGGACCATTACTGTATAGTTTAACGTCATATAACAAGGACGAACTGGTGCTGGACTTTTGATGATTATATAGTTTAACATCTTTCCGGATGTGAGGGACTTTTATACAGTTTAGCGTTATGTAGTTAGGACGTCACAGTTTAACGTCTTGCTGGACATATTTGCAAATAGTTTGTGGTCATATACATGGACCAGGGATGATGCAGTTTAAAGTCATACAGGACCATTGCTGTATAGTTTAACGTCATATAGCAAGGACGAACTGGTGCTGTACAGTTTAAAGTCATGTAGCTAGGACTAAGGTGAACCAATATGAGGATATCAGTTCTGGGGATTCATTACAGTTTAATGTCATGCTGGACGATGAAAGTGCCACACAGTTTAATGTCATGTTTCTAGGACACAATATAGTTTAATGTCATCTCGGACAAAATATAGGAACTTCTATACAGTTTATTGTCATGTAGGACAAAATCAGGGACTATGCAGTTTAAAGTCTTGCAGTTAGGACTATTGGTGCTGCACAGTTTAGTGTCATGTTGCAGGGACATAAGTGCGAATAGTTTAAGGTCATATGCATGGACCGTACAGTTTATCGTCATGCTGGACGTATTATAGTTTAATGTCATCTCGGACAGAAGTGTGACACAGTTTAATGTCATGTTGGACGAAGTTGTAGTTTAAGGTCATACTGGACCATTGCTGTATGAACCAAATGTAAGAGTCTTGGTTCTGGGAACAATATTTTGTGTTTATAAAAAATACTTCTTCAGAAATCTGGCATTAGTTGGAGTCGTGATGTGTTCTCCATCCATTGAAATCAGAGAATACGCTCCATTTGAGTAGACCTTATGTATTGAATAAGGTCCTTCCCATTTTGGTTCAAGCTTGGGAGGCTTCTTTCCTGGTATCATTGGTGTTCTGAGAACCAATACCAATTCTCCCTGAATAAATGAACGAAGACGAACTTTTTTGTTAAAAGCTCGTGCTATTCGATTATGATAGATTTCCAAGTGGTGCAAAGTGCACAATCTTTTCTCATCTAACTGTTCCAATTCATTCAACCGCTTTTGGGATTGCTCATCTGTTGATAACTGATCACAAATGGCTATTCTGAGTGAGGGAAATTGAACTTCAATTGGCAAGACTGCTTCTGTTCCATATACCAATGAATATGGAGTAGACCGCGTTGCATTGCGAGTGGTAGTCCGATAAGCCCATAAAGCATGATAGAGTTTATCAGGCCATGACCTCTTATCTTTATCCACCATCTTTTGCAGTATATTTGAAAGAGTCTTGTTGAAGGCCTCTATCTGGCCATTAGCCGCTGCATGATATCGAGATGAATGGTTGGACTTAATGTTGTATTCTTGATACAATCTCTTTACCTCAGAAGAATAGAAGTTGGTGCCATTGTCTATCAATATGGTATGAGGGACACCAAATCTAGTAATGATGTTAGACTTGATGAAGCTAACAATGCATTTAGAACTGACTTCTTTGAGAGGTACTGCCTCTGCCCATTTGGAAAAGAAATCAGTAGCGGTAAGAATGTACGTAAACTGCTTGGCCGTAGCTGAAGGGTAAGGTCCCACCACATCCATTCCCCATGTGGAAAATGGCCATGAGTATTTAGCTGTATGAAGAAACTCTGGAGGTTGATGAATGAAATTGGCATATACTTGGCATGAATGACACTTCTTTGTGAAATTAACACAATCTTGTATCATTGAAGGCCAGAAGTATCCAAGCCTTCGAATTTGATCAGACAATCTATGTCCAGACTGGTGGGCACCACAGACTCCTGCATGCACTTCTTTTATGACAGCCATTGTCTCTTCACCATCAATACATCTGAAGAGAACTCCATCAAAACCACGTTTGTAGAGAATTTTCTCGAGGTGGTTTGGACCATCATAAAGAGTAAAATTGACCACACATCGCCGAATTTGTTCTTTCTCGGCTCTATCAGGTGGAAGTGTTCCATTTTGAAGGTATTCCTTGATAGGTGACATCCATCCTGTAGTATGACCATACGGTTCAGGAAGGGGACTAATTTCATTGATTTCCTCTGTTCTGACTTGAACATAAGGTGAAATTGCACAATGGTGGGCAATACCGATGGTTGTCTCGTCCCGATTTGGATCTGCTAAAGCTGTGGCTATATTAGCCAGTGCATCAGCTTGAGCATTTTGTGATCTTGGGACATAAGAAAATGTCGGTTCTGAAGGGAATTCCGACATTAACTCTCTGACGTAATCATACAAAGGGATTAATTCTTCTTTTCTGATGGCATAATCCCCATTGACTTGTTTGATTACCAGGTCTGAATCACCTTTCACCTTTAAGTGATTCACTTGTGCTTGAAGTGCTAACTCCAAGCCTGCAATGAGAGCTTGGTATTCAGCTTCATTATTGGTACCACCTTCCCACAACAAAAAGGAATAAGGTAACACTGCCTTATCTGGAGAAATGAGCACAATTCCTAAACCAACTTTGTTGAATTTAGGATTTTCCATTTTCTTCCCTGTTGGACTTCTAGAAGCACCATCAAAATACATTTCCCATGTTTGAGGACTCTCTTGAATAGAAAAAACTTCCTCATCAGGGAGTTCGATATCTGAATATGTGTCTTCCACTGAAGGGTGTTCAGCCAGGAAATCAGCCAGAGCTTGGCCCTTAATTGCCTTTTGAGACACATACTGGATGTCGAACTGCTGTAGAATAACCGCCCACCTTTCCAGACATCCTGTAAGCATTGGACGACTAAGGATGAATTTGAGTGGATTATTACGAGATACCAATTGGACCTCGTGATGTTGCAGGTAGTGTCTCAGTTTCTGAACTGCAAAAATTAATGCTAGGCAGCATTTTTCAATACTCGAATACCGGGTTTCTGCTTCAAGCATAGTTCTACTAAGATAGTAGAGACTATTTTCATTCCCAGCATCATTCTTTTGAGTGAGAAAGGCACCCAATGATCGCTCTAAAGCTGTCACATAGAGGATAAGAGGCCTACCCTCAACAGGTGGCATGAGTACTGGTGGACTTAAGAGGTATTTCTTGAGAACATCAAATGCTTCTTGACATTCTTCAGTCCACTGGTAAGTGACTCCTTTCTTCAATAATTTGGTAAAAGGTAAACTTTTGCCTGCCAAATTGGCGATGAAACGCCGAATATAGGCTAAGTGTCCTTGAAGTCCTCTTAATTCTTTCAAATTCTAAGGAGGTGACATACCAAGGATTGATTTGGTCTTCTCAGGATCGACTTCAATACCACGATGGCGTACAACAAAGCCGAGGAATTTTCCTGAGGTTACCCCAAAAGCACATTTTAAGGGGTTCATCTTCAAATTATGTTGTCTAAGCTTGTGGAATATGATTTCCAAATCAGCCAAGTGATTAAAACGTTGTTTGGATTTAACCACCAAATCATCTACATAGCATTAAACAAATTTCCCTAGAAAAGGTTTGAAGATACGATGCATGGCGCGTTGATATGTTGCACCTGCATTCTTTAAACCAAAGGGCATCACCCGGTAACAAAACACACCTTGAGGAGCTCTGAAGGCTGTATATTCCTCATCTTCTAGGGCCATTCGGATCTGATTATATCCAGAATATCCATCAATGAAAGAAAGTACTTCATAGCCAGCTGTCGCATCAATTAAGAGTTCTGTAATCGGAACTGGAAAATCATCTTTGGGACAATACCGATTAAGATCTCTGAAATCGATGCAAACCCTAATTTGTCCGTTCTTTTTCTTTACTGGAACAATATTAGCCAACCACTTGGGATATTGAACTTCTCTGACGAAGTTAGCTTTGATAAGCTTATCCACTTCAGCCTCGATTTTGGAAGCATAGGTTGGGTGTGTTCTTCTCGCGGCTTGCTTGAATCCTCGATGTTCTTTTGGCAAACCCAAATGATGGGTGGCAACATCAGGATCAAGGCCAGGCATCTCTGTATAATTCCAAGAAAAAATATCTTTATTTTGCTTTAGAAAAGAAATATACATCTCTTGTTCTTCAAGGGTCATGGCCGCACTAATTAAAGTGGGGCGTGGATCTTTCTCTGTACCCAGATTTACTTATCTGAGTTCATCCACAGTGGTAGAGATACCCTCTTCAAATGCTGGAGGAGCATCTCTAAGATCTTCCTCTTCCTCTTCATCATGTGTTATTTCTTCCGTTTCTACTTGCAAAGTAGATGAAAAAACGAAATTCTCATGATCATAAGAGATGTCAAAATTTTCACATTTTGAAGAAGAAGCTTCCATTTCCGACCCTATTGAAGAAAAAGGGTCTTCTTTGGGAAATAAAGAGGAGATGATGGATTGAGAATCGACATCAACATTCACCTCTGGTGTTGCTATAACTTCTTCTGGCCTGATTAGCGAAGTATAGACTTGTTGGATTTCAGCAGACGAAATGAAAACGTCACCACTTATGCTTTCATCACTGCTTGGTAAGTTACCAATTTCTCCCATGTTGTCTGGCTCGATTGCCGTAATTGACATTATGGATCTTTCCATAAGAGTATTTTGATTTGGGCCTATTATTTCAATTTGACTGATAGGTAACACATAATCTGTACTCACATGTGAAAATGGATTTATTGGAATTTTTTCCAAACCATATGGAGCATTAACTTTGGTAATTTCCTTCATTGTAGATTTTTCTCTTCCCTTCATGTGATAAAATTCCACCTCAATGTATTGAGACTCACATGTTTTGAACGAGGCCTTATCACCATACAATGTTCCAACTTGACCATCGAAACTGTATTTGAGACATTGATGGTATGATGACGGAATAGCTGCATGCTGATGTAACCAGGGTCTTCCAAGCAAGATATTGAAAGCTGAGTCTTGATCAACAATCATGAAATCTGAATTGGAAACAAGATCTCCAAACTGAGTTCTGAGCGTAACTTCTCCCAGTGGTTCTTGTTCATTTTTATCATATCCTTGAAACATCATGGTAGAAGGAGATAAATCAGATTCCGTGAGGCCCAATCGACGAAGTGTGCGAATGGGCATGAGGTTGACTCCTGAACCAATGTCAATAAAATCTCTTCGAACATCTATACCATTGACTTTGCCAGATAGGTACAAAGGTTTTATGTGCCCATGCACAACATCATCTTCATCTTTATCAGTAAAAGATATCACTGCATGGCATTCTGCAGGATTATTCTCTATGTGATAAATTTCAGCTGCAACAATTTCAGCTTCAAACTCTTGAGGACTTGACAAAGCTTCGATGAGTGCTTCTCGAAGATCTCTTGATAGATTCAAAGCATCCAAAATTGATAATTTGGCTGGTACTTGGGCCAAGTGTTTCAATATATCATACTTTTGATCTAGAGGCCTGCGTTTCCCAATAGGAATATGCGGTTTAGCAGGTACCTTGGAAGCAGATGCTTTGGAAGCTGATGCATCTTGTATTGAAGTTGGCAACATCTTTGGTTTTGGAAAATTAGACTGATTAGATCCATTTACTTGCTGAGATAAAGAAGATGGAACCATTAATCGGTCTTCCAAAATAACTGTGCCGAAGCTGAGTTGGCCATTGGTAGAAGAACATGCTTGTTCATTTTGAGCTCGCTGAAGGGCTCTACCACGAGTTTCTGCTGCATATACAGTGCTAGCAGGGGTAGAATTAGAGTAGTGGCTTCGGAAAGATCCACGTCTTCCCCTATATCCTGAACCTCTAGAACTTCCTCGGGTTCCTTTATTTGATACAGGGAATTTAGGCTCATCAAGACTGGAATATGAATCTGTTAATTGAATCATATTAACAGAACCAAAGATCAATTCTTCGTCTGATAAAGACTCTGCCTGGTTGGCCTATTTAGGCTGTGCCGTTTGGTGGGACGGTGCCCGTGGCTTTGAAGTAGATGGCATGAAATCTGCCAGAGTCAAAGACAATTTAGGCTTTGATACATACTCATCTTCTCCTGATTCATCTTTCTTCTTTGAATTGCGCTGCCCTTTTGAGGATTTGTCCTTTGATGGAGGCTTTACTGCAGCTTTTGTAGGAGACACAATTGGCTTCTTCAATTGTGTTCGCAAAATGGAATGGGTCCGATTGATTGTCTTTCTGACCATCCAATCATCATATTTTTTCGCAGTTTTGCTTTTGACTTCCTGCCACTCGCCTCCTTCCTCTGGATCTGTAGCGGCAATACACGCTACATGAGCTGAAGAACCCTTCAATTTGACTTGTCCCAAGTCGACCATATTTTGTAGGAGGTCTTTAAAGACAAAACACTCCTGGATGGGATGTCCCAACATTTGATGAAAGGGACAATAATTGGGACGGTCTTCATCTCCTTCCTTGTTTGGTCTCTTCGGCACTGGTAATTGAACCAAATTATTTTCCAGAGCTGAAATGAAGTAACCGGGAACTTTCTCACTTCGGAAAGAGTATGTTTTACTCTTCATATCCTCAAATTGTTTTCGTCGTTGATCTTTTTGATCATTTGGACGAAACAGCCTTTGTTGTTGGCGTTCAGGAGGTGGAGCCCTTCGAGAAGATGAAGGTTTTGAAGTAGAAATAGGTACAGGTGCCTGTTTAAGCATAACTGTAGCAGTTTCTGCTTTACCCATTCTTCTTCCTGGAGCTGATGGAATTACACGAGATTTAACCTTAGCCTGTATAAGGGAATCTTCAATCTGTTGAGCGATTGAAGTAAGGTCTCGAAACCCTCCTGTGTATTTCACAGGGATCAATGGCGTGCGTAATTCGTCACGCAAATTTGCCACACAGATTGGCAACAATTCCTCTTGAGGGAGTGATAAACTCACGGAATACGTTAATCCCTTCCAACGAGCAATGAAATCAGAGACTCTTTCATTCTCCCATTGCTTGCAGTCTGTAAGATCGAAAACTGTCATTTTTTGCAAAGTTGAGCTAAACTGAAGAAGGAATTTTTGACGAAGATCCTCCCATCCGATGACTGACCGGGATTGCAAGCTTGTATACCAGACAAAAGCTGGTCCTTGCAAGGTTCGCACGAAGCATCTGAGTTTCACTGCTTCTTGCTGCTCTGGAGTTCCCATCATAGGATCACAACAAGACACGTAATGCGTCAAATGTTGTTCAGGGTCGCCTGATCCATTGAATGTAAGAAAAATAGGGTTTCCAAAACTGGATGGAGGAGAAATTGAATCTAACCATTCAGGGTAAACTTTCTTTTCAAGTTGAACTTGCGCCCGTTTCCCTTCCATAGTTTCTAACCGAGCTGTTAATGACTCAATAGTAGTTATTAACTTTTGAGAAACTTCAGGTTGAACTTGGTTTTGGGTAGGTGCAATGAAAGGAGCTTGGACAGCCGTGGAGGTTGGTGCTGCAACTAATGGTAGTGCTGCCAACCGTTGTTGCGTTTGACCCGTAGGATTAGACCTCTGTGGGTGTACTGATAAAGGAGGATATTCCTGATCCATCTCAGTAGTTACAACAAATTCCTTCGGCTGTCGGACTTCAGCATTATTAAGAAGACTACTCTGAAGTAGTTCTGCATTCAACCTTTTTAATTCTTTCATCTCTTCCTCCTGTTGTGCAAACCTTTGCTCTAATGAGAGCGATTGACCTCCTTCAGAGGAAGGGTGAGAAGTAACCTGATTCTTACCTTTCCCCTTATTGGATCCTTTTCGGAGAGGGGGAAGTGGGTTACTTGATGGAATACCCAGATTTTGGGTAAGCCTTTGATTACGTGTGCGCACACCTTCTTCATTTAGGTCTATGTGCGCGACTTCTTGAGCAGGAACCTCTTCGTCTGATCCCTCTGATTGAGCCTCATCTGGTGAATCAGCAGCAACGGCAGTGATGACATTAATGGATGCATATTGCATGGAATCCTTTCTATCAGCATTTCTGTGATATTGTCTCCTTCTATGTCCATGATAAGACATGGAATTCCGTTGACTTGATCCCTCAGGAATTTCATGGAGAACCGTCACTTGGAGAGAATCTCCTGACATCTTGGCTCTTCGTTCCTCTTGAGGCTTATTCCCTAATCGAGAGAATACTGACTTTCTCTGAGGGAGGGATTGAAGATTTGAAAAAGTCCCCAGTCCGGTGGACTGGGGGTGTTCCTGTTGCTTCCGCTCAACTCCTCGAATCCCATTCGTTGATTCTGAGGGTTGGGTTAGAGAAGTCCCCAGTCTGGCAAGCTGGGGTGTCTCTTGACATGCTATGTCTGAGATCTTTTTAAAATCTCTCTTGACCTTTCGAATCTTAGTTCGGAAATTAGATGGATGCATTAACCTGTATCCACTTTTATCACCTGGTTCAACAGACCGTTGGATGATTTCCGAAACTTCTGTCATTTGATGACGTGTTTGCTCCAGACGAGAGGCTTGCGCAATATTCTCGCCTGCTTGATGTAGGAGCAATTCAACAACCTGTTCTCTGTATACTTGACTTTGAGAGGAACTAGTTGAAGCTTGATCTCGAGCAAGCTTTTGATTATGAACAAAGCCCATTGACTGTGGTCGGCCATGGGCAATAACATTGCATGAGACCATTTTCGGCGGGCTCTGCTGACCGGAAAGCACTGTGAAATGTAGTGCTCCGTGAACACCCCATCCTCTGATATGAACATTAGATGGAGCATTGGAAATTAACTGACGCAATCTTCTTAGTGCGCCAAGGCATGAACGTTGAAGGGTTCTCTGTTGCTTTTCAGCCTTCGGATACCGAGAGACTGATAGAGATGCCAAATCAATCTGGCGTTGTAACCCTTCTATTATCTTAAGATGATTTTCATATTCATCGTAAGATAATACCTTCTTCTTTAATTGACAAAGAGTTTTCCATATGTTAAGACGAATATCATGGATTCCATCATCCGTCAACATCTTTGGAATGTCATACTGTGAATCAGCCAAAGGCCAAAACATGACTGGTACTTCACCTTTTGCCAGTTTTTTCCTCATGTTCAGCATTTCCTCTTTATCATTAAATGAAGATTCTTCTACCTGTTTGGACCAGAGTTGGTGTTTCCTTGTTGCTTCATCGGATTCAACAAGATTGGTAGAGGAATCACTATTCATGCTGGAAGATGAATGACCTAGGGAAGGTTCGGAGAATAACCTGAACCCCAAGCTATCTTCTGATGGAGAAAGAGTTTCACCTGCCGATAGTAAAACTTCAGACATGACTGGTTTTACGTTTGCAAGTGCCTCGAGATAGGAGGGCTTTCTCGTCACTACATTGCCTTCTGAAGAATTTTCGAGACAATGTGAATCATTACTGCGTAGAGGACTTTCGCAGCGAAGTTCATCACCATGAGGAGGACCTTCATGATGGGTTACAGCAAAAGATGAAATCTCTTGCTCCTTGGCCTTCTGACCACACAGAGGGTTCCTGTGGTTCTCATCTAAAGAAGAAACTTCAAGATTGACCGAATTTTCATGAAGCAAGTCTTCATGAGGAAGTGTCTGTTGAAGACCTTCGGGATTAATGTTCCTGTTATTGGGAACTGAGGGAGTAGAATCTTTAATTCCGACAGATAAATGTCTGAGGGCTTCAAGAACTCCAGCATCGAGCAAGGCCTTGTTGCAGATTGGCCTTTGATCTCCTGACTGTGCTGGGTGGATCTTTTTCTTAGGTGCCTTCTTACTCGCTTTAGAAACCACTTGATGACGAAAGTGATTGCTCTGAGCAGGTGTATGTGCCTGATCAGGAAAGATGGTCAGGTTAGGCTGACGATCATCGCTCAAATCAGGTGTATGTGCCTGACTTGGTTGTCCATATGATATGGGGGAGTAGGCCCCACAACCCTCTTGGACTGGAACAAATATGTGTGTCTGTTCCGGAGTGAATTGTTAATGTGTCACTCCACTGCTAGGGATAGATTTATGTGTCTGTCCCTGAGATGATGCTGAAGCTGTTATGATATCCTGGCAAGCATTCAGAATATGAGCAGGAATTTGCTTCTGCTATTTCACCATTGATAAAATATGTTTGGTGACTTCAGCCACCGGAACGGGGATATACGTCCATTCCGGGCTTGGAGTATGTGTATGTGCCTGCTCCTGTCCTCCTTTTCCTGTCAGTGAATCCTGACAGTACTCAAGTGTGGAGGCAGAGAGTTTAGTCTTCCTCCTGTTTGTCGTCAGGGATTTCCGACTGACTTCTCCGTGCGCTACCAAGCGAGACTGTTGGTAGGCTTGATTAGTATTAGCAGGTGTATGTGCCTGCTGATTACACTTCGCCAAACGCGGTTGACGAGATCCATCATATGTAGTCAGACGAGCCTGCTGACTAACTGCTGATGTATAAGCAGGTGTATGTTCCTGCCTATGGTACTCCACCGGAATTGCCTGGCGGGATCGGCTTGATGCTGCCAGACGAGTCTGCTGGACAGCGGGATTAAAACGGGCAGGTGTGTATGCCTGCTCGTTGTTTGCCACCAAGTTAGGTTGGTGGACTTCTCTGGAGATGGCAGGGATGACAACCTGCCTATTGTTAACCGGATTCCGTCTCTGGCGATTCATCTTGCCTGCTCGGGTTCGAGGAACCTGAGCTGAACGCCTGGAGTCGGTACCCTCATCATGTTGAGGGCGCACTACCGCACGAGTCTGGCGGCGATTGTTGATGGGAGCCTTTGAGAAGGACTCCTGTCTTTTTGAATTAAGGTCCTGCGGGACCTGCTCATTCACTTCCTCGGAGTAAGGGAGTGAATGGAAATTGCGTTCCGGGGATAAAGACCCGAAACGGTTGGAGACGGTAGTCAGCACCGTCTGCTTCTTGATTGCTGGTCGCTGTTGTCCGGACGACCAGGTAGAGTTGTTAACTTGGAGGGATTGACGAGCGGCCTCCAGAGTTGGGATAGTACCGTTGCGACGGTACTCCTTAACCAGTGCATTAGAAGCACAGCGTTGAAGACGCTGAGTTGGTGATGTCATCCTCAGAGCGGATGACGTTCCAGCAGGAGTAGCAGTATTGGTTTTCACAGCAGCAGACCTCACAGTAGAGGTATTCCCAGCAGCAGTATTCACAGGGGTGAATTTAAGGAAAGCCATTTTTTGTAGAAGATCTTGAAAAAAGAGTGCTTGGTTAAAGATTCACGTCGGGTTCACCATTTTTGTTTCGCGCGGAATCCGGGGATGACCTCCTAGACGGGAGATTCAAACGCTCTGATCGGTTTCTAACGGGTTTGTTCGTAGAACCAGAAACATCCAATGATTCCACATCCATTTGGACCTACTTTCCAAAGGCAGGCGCTCATTAGCTTGTGGGCTAATGAGGGTTGGGAATTTGCATTGGTCGAGAGGATGGGAGGTCGGACTCATCACACCTTTTTGAGGGGAATTATTGTTTACTCCGGGACTCTCTTTATAGATTTAAGTTAAGTTTGTGAATCCTTATTACATTACCAAGTATAAAATGAGCTTTCCTTTAGTTTCAACAATCAATGATTAAATATGCAAGAAATTTAGAGAATCTTTTATATGTATTCGAGGTTCTTCATCAATATAGAATCATCTATATTTGTTTAGAGATTCTTGGTCAATGGTATCCTTCAAAACATTTATATAAAAGTCTCTTGGTCATTTTGATGACCAGGCTGGTTTTAAAGCCACTCAGTGGGGCACTTGAAGTTTATCGTCATTCAGAAGGACAGAGATTATTTCAATGTTGGGATCGAACCCATAAATGGGCTACCTACGTATCCTTTGTTTTGAAAAAAGGAATCAGAACCCACGTAGTTCGAGGAATTTGATATGATGTTTTATGATTGATGGCTCAAAGATGAATGTCATAATTACTTTTACACTCTAAGCTCACGTGAGTCATGCTCGTTGTGAGAAACAAGAGGTATTGGTAAAATTTAGACAATTGTGACATAAAATATGCAATCATAAGAATTTGTTTTGGGGCTTATGTATAGATGACTGCCCAGATAGACGAAGGTTTAGGATTTACTTTTAGGGAGAAAATCCAAGAACAGGGTCCACAAAGTTATATGTGCTTCATGGAGATTTGAATACTCTAATCTTGGGGCTTACTCCTAAGGAGGATGCCCAAGTTAGGAGGGGACTTATGATTGGGTTTTATTCCTGAAAAGGAAACCCAAATCAAAGATAATTTGTGACTGGTTAAGAGAAATTTTAAGAGACTTGGGGCTTACTCTTAAGAAGGATGCCCAAGATTTATGACTAGAACTTATTCCTGAGAAGGAAGCCTAGGTTAGGGGACTTGGGGCTTACTCCTGAAAAGGAAGCCCAAGGTTATGACTGAGTCTTATTCCTAAAAAGGAGACCCAGGTTAGGGATTAAGGTTTGGGGCTTACTCCTGAGGAGGATGCCCAAGATTAAAGGACTTGATTGGGGCTTATTCTTAAGAAAGATGCCCAAGTTAAAAGGTTTTTATAACTGGGGATTTATTCCTGAAAAGGAGACCCAAATTAGGATTCTCTCATCTTAAAGGATGAGGTTGAAATGAATGAACTCTCAATCTTTGGTGACATAAAGATGTTTAAATCACTAGGTTTTGAGAGATATTTCACAGAATTCCTTTCAGATAAGGATGTCAAATCAAGAAATCATGCCATAAATGGCTTTGAAGAGTATCTTGAAGACTGAATCTAGAATAGGAAGGGTGAAATGGCTTAAGAGGGGTAAAAATGGGCAAGATGGGCACCCAAAAAGCTAGGGGCGCGCAAGTCTTGAAAGGTGCGCAAGTCCTGCGGCGGCGCGCAAGTATTGGTCATGCAAGTATACTTGCGCGACATGAGGGGTACTTGCGCGATTTTCAACCAGTATTGAAATGCTTGAGCGACTCTTTATTAAACCCTTTACCATCCTCTTGAGGTTTTTCCAGAAGAGGGACGCACAAGTTATATTGAAGGAATTAAGTAGGCGCGCAAGTGTTTGATAAGTTTCAACACTTCGGCCTTCCTTTTTCTCTTTAGATCTTCCGTTCTAGGTAAGAAATTACCTTAGAAGTGTTCCGGAAGCTTTGAGAAGAGACTTGGGCGTCGGGAGCTTCAATCCGAGTTTCTGGAAAAAGATCCTCCTCAATGGGGGGCCCACAGGGTCTATTTATAGGCAAAAGAAGGCCCTGGGCGGTTACCGAGCGGTTACCGGGCGGTTATCACTTAGGTCGCGCAAGTCACTTGCACGACCATAAGGCGTCGCGCAAGTACTTGCACGACCACTAGGCGGCGCGCAAGTGTACTTGCACGACCATGAGGGAACTTGCGCGACCTATGGGCAATGTTCTCCTTGTTCATCCCTTTGTCGATTTTTGATGTTTCTTCAAAGGATGAATCACTTTTTGTTCAGATATTCCCCATTTCCGATCTTTAGATTCTGTGACGAAAGGAGCGTCAACAACCACCTAGCCATTGAAATGTATTTTTAGCTCAACCATTGGGCCTTCATTGAGGGGCCTCTGCCTGTACGAAGACATCACCTTTCTTGATTTAATCTCAAAATAATTCCTCATCCCCTCACTCCGTACCATATAATGGGATGAGGAATTAGGAATTAATTATTTTGGGTCAATGGTCCCCAGGAAACATAACTCATCCATCCTCCCTTGTCCTTGTTGTGATTTTGTAGAAGCCAACAAAAAATACATCCCTAGTAGTGGCATTCTAGAAGGATTTGATTCTACATAGAATTCAACCTCAGAAGTAGTAGAATACATAAATTCCAGGGATGTGTCATTTTCCATCACACCACCATAAACTTCCATAGACTCATCATTAAAAACTACTGCATTTGTTTGAGAGACTGCGGTCCCAGAAGTATGCAAAAACATCTTATCAGAATGTATTCTTCTAAAGATATCAACAACCGTCGGGTTTAGAGGTAGGCCCTATGGATCCTTATGAATGGAAACCTCCATCCCTTCTCCTTTAGACATCAATGTTCCATATCAGCTCCCCCTAAAGGGGTCATACCCTTCCTGCTCCACCCCAATTGTGTTGACAACCAGCTTCCATGCCTCGCAATGGGAGGCCTTGGGTTCATCTGTCACCAAATGTATATAAGGGGTAGGATATGCCTTCTGTACCAAGAATCCATGGTTCTTCACTCAGTATGGATCCACCAAAAAACATCACTACTATCATCAAGATTGGCCCCACCATCGAGGACTGCTCGTGTTGAAAATTATACATGTGTCGTCATACGGGTGCCAAGTTCCCATGATGACCACAGTAAAAGCCATAATCAGTCCAGGTTTCGTAGAATACCTTCTGGTTCCATAAGATATCACCATCAATATTGATGTTAATATATTCCTGTGGTCCCTTAAACAAATTAGCATCAACACAAATCAATGGAAAGACGGGAGGGAAACCAGTATTAGTACAAGAATCTGCGCTAAGGTGGCACCCTAAACTGTTTTTGATCAACCTAAGAATAGCCTGATTATAGAACAGTAGAGGGAGTCTCGGGAAAGATATGTAGACCACCATAACCATGGAGTCTCGTATCAGGCGAAATCCAAAGGACCACAAAAGGAGGGAAAAATGAAAACACTCCATATATTCTGGAGCAGTATACCAATCATAATCTAGGTTGTCTTCATTTGAGAAATGGATTTGAATATGCTTCGCATCTAAATGACAAACAATGGATTAGTCCTGAAAAATCTATGATGATTACATGAAACTATAGAAGGAGTCTATGGGGGATGTTTGAAACCAAGCCAATCCACTACAGTGAGATACATGAGCACTAATGCTTCTGTGAATTCGAATGAATAAATTAGGATCAAGAGAACTCTCTTACTGCAAGATTGAACATTAGGGATAACATTAATTGAAGGGAAGAGAGGTAGGGAATACTGGTCTGTAAAAGGGGATAAGTAGGGATTATGAGAATGAGCTTAACATTAGGGAGGATCATCCACTCCCCTCCTCAGCCACATCAAATTAAGGATTGGAGGTGGCACCACTGCCCCGAACTATGTGATTGGGGAAAAGGAAAATGCAATGCAAAGCCTTGGTTCTTGAATGATTATTTGATGAATTAATTATGGGATAATTTGGATGTTTATTTTGATTAACTAATTGAGAATTAATTAAGGTAATTGATGTGATAAACTAATTATTATTCCATTATAGTTTAGATATGAGTAATTAATTGTTGAGTTAATTAATGTGGTTGAGAAGAATAATTAATTTTTCAGTAAATTAAGAGGGTTGAGAATTATAATTAATTTTTGGGTAAATTAAATGGATAGAGTGTATTAATTAATTAATTAATTAATAGTATAGAAATGATTGGTTAATTTTTGAGTCAATTAATAGGATTTATATTGTTATTTAATTGATGAGTAAATTAATAGGGTTGATAAGTTTAATTAAATTTTTAGTTCATTAATATGATTAAGAGGATTCAATAATTGTTTATTTAGTTAATGGGATGAGATGATTAAATAATTTCTTAGTTAATATATGATTTTTAGAAGATTAATTGATTTTTTAGATAATTAATGATATTAAAGAGATTAATTAATTGTGAAATTAATTATTGAAATGACGAATGGTAACAATGGAATTCATATGAAATTGAAATCAAGAATGGTAATGATGAAATTATGAGATATGAAATGAAATATATAATGGTAAAAATGGAATTATGAGATACGTCATGAGATATATAATGTTAATAGTTTCATTTTAGTAAATGTTATACCTTGACAACAGTTTAGAATCTTGTGTTGGCCGAAATAGGTATTGATGTTCAAGAGTCCTTAAAAAAATCAAGAATTTTAAACTGTTAAATAATGAATCATTTGATAATAAGAAAATTTTTTATTTATTCATTATAATTATTTATTTATACAAAATTAGACACTTTTTTTATTGTATATTTTTTTGAAACTATTAGAGTAGGCCTACTGATTTGTAAACACACCCTACTTGGGTTCCCTGACTGATAGGAAAATAGATTTCAATATTGAAGGACATGATAAGCTCAAAGGAATTGTGTTAGGTGGCTGAGTTAGTATGGGGTATTAATGATGGAACAATATGTGGTTAAGGATCCTCTTGGTAGTTATTAGTGTCTTTACTTAGAGTATTCATTTTGACACTAGACACTTATTTCGGTGTTTCATTTCTACTGTTAATTTTTGAAATTACATTTCATGTTTATTTTGGTATCATGTTATACTGGTATTATTCTAGTCCTGAAAATGAATTTGGTTGTGGTTTATTTATTTTCTTCTAGTTTTCAACTCTTAAAATGATGGTATAGCCTCCCCAGGATGTTAATCTTCATTTTAAAGGGGTGCACCTAAAGTCTTGTGGTGAAATGGCTAAGGGAACTAGTGTGTGGCACCCAAGCTAGGATGTTAAATGTCTAAATAGGAATATCCATAGATTTAAAATTAATTAAAATTAATTTATATATATATATATATATAATAATTATTAAAAATTAATTCAATTTTATAAATGTATTTTTATGCTTTAAAAATCCTTATTACCAAAGGAAAATTTATTATTTTTGTGGAAAAACAATAAAATTATTTTTGTACATTTTAGATAAAATTTTTTAAAAATAAACATCATATTAGAAAAAATTTTGTTTCAAATTTATCCTTGTGGAAATTTTGAGAATTTTTTGAAAATAATAATTTCTTGATGAATACTGAAAAATGCTGATTTTTACTAAATATTATCCACTGGTTAATGCATTAATAAAGTGATGTATTGTTTTAAAAAAATTTAAATTTAACCATTATATAAATTATATTTTTTAATCCATTTTTTAAAATGGATTCAATTTTATATTTTTTTAATGGAAAACATTTATAATTAATAAAACAGTTTTTATGGAAAATGGATTCTTGATCATTAATATAAGTTTTATTTAAATTTCAATTCATTTAAATATGTGAATTCATTTCGTAAAAATAATTTCATTTTTTAATATTTATTATTATTATGTAATAATGTAAAAATAATTTTTGGACATTAGGAATAATGAAAACTGTAAAAATAATTTACCATTGTTGAGGTTAAAAACAGTTTATATTAAAGTTTATAATAAAAAGAGATGGGATAAAATGAACTAAAAACACTTCAAAATATAGTTATATTACTATATCTAGATATTATCTAATCTACTATTTGATAATGATACCATTAGGATCCCTTTGGATTCTATATGATGTTTTAACTTCTTCTATTCAAAAATTACTAGTGTTTCCTCTCCTACACATATAAAAGTCTTTCTCCTGTCCCCCCTTTCCAAAATAAAAAAAGACAATTAGTTTAGCCAATACCTAAGAAAATTCACTCCATAAATCACTCCACAATCCATATAAGGATTATTTTATCTAGGAAACCCACTAATGATGTCTTTTGGGGCAATCTTAAGGAGGTTATCTGAAAAGTGTTATCATTCTTAACTGATAATTTTTGTTTTATTTCCCATTACAAAACAATAAAACATTATTCAAATATTAATATATAATAAAGTAATTGTATTCCTTAATCATAGATTTTATTATTTTAATGTCATGACCTATATCAATATTCTACCTCATCAAATGGGAAATAAAATTGTTGATCATGTGAATGTCGGACAACTTCCCCATAAACCTATATAATTTTATTACAACATTACCACTCAATAGTGATGATAATTATGGATTTATTGTTAATATATAATATTTATGAAATACTTATAATCCATGAATTTCAATATCACATCTACCTTCTTACATTTCAATCTGTTAAAAATGATTACGTCAGTCATGCATACATGTGGTCAACCCCCTCTACGATGTGATGTGAATCATTTTTTGTATAATTTATTTATATAGATTAATAAGGATTTATTTAAATAATATATTATATATCTATGAAACAAAAATGATTCAAAAAATATGATATATTATTTACCTTTCATTCATTATATCTGTTGGGAAAATGGGAACATCATTCCTATATATGTATTCTCAATCATCTCCATGAATGATGTAATTCATTATATATATCTCAAATTTAAAGGATTACTCTAAATAAATATGTAATTAATTAATATGATCTTAATATAAATGTTGATTTATTTATATTATGGAATAATTATGTAACTAAAAGGAATTATAATAAAAAACCCAAACATATATTGATAATTGTGTCTTTATTACCAAGAACATGATTTTGATAATAATTTTTTAATAAAAATTCAATAAAAGGTAAAAAGTAATTCCTATATGGAATGATATATATGATTAATGTTTCTTAAAAATATGTTTAAAATACCAAAGAAATTTATATAATATTTTTAAGAATGCATGATGAAATTTTAATCATGAGGTATGGGATTTTCATCTCACTTTTATTTCCATGAGACTTATGTCATATTCAACACTTATTTGTGGATTAAATACTTAAAATTAATTTTGTTTTTATTTTTTTCAATTAATTTATTTTTAATAAATATCCATATAATTTTATTTACTTCATGGTGCATACAATTTTAATGTAACAAATGTGTTGAAGTTTTTATGTTATAATCTCATTGTGTATCAGATTTGTGTACCATTATATTCCAATGATGATACATTATGATATATCACTATGTAAACTAATTAATTTTATTTTACATTGTTATTTATTTAAAATACATTTTTTCCTTTAATATTACATGCTTTATGTATATAATATTGTAAATTAATGTTTTTATGGAAAATTGGAATTATTATCTCTTTTGTCAAAAATTGTACTTATTCCATATCTATGTATTCCAAATAATCATATAAATAATTTTATTGATTTTATAATATGATTTTTTTACTTTACATTTCTATATAATTTTAATTTCTCCATAATTATTTAATAGGAATCCTCATGTAACTTTGAGAACAAGATACTTTTGACTATTATCAAAAATGTGAAAAGAGTTTCTATTTTTACAAGAGCAGAAAAAATGTCATTTTTTCCATTATCACCACTCAATGATTGAAATATTAATTTAAAAAATTCTATTGTTATTTTCAATTTAAATATTGTCTTCAATTTTCGAAATCTATTTATATTTAATATATGTTATTCTAATATAGAATGTTTTTTTTCATAAGTGTTTTTCTATGTGATATTTCAAAATCATTACCCATCTAAAATAGTATCCTATAATGTTACATAATATTTATTAGGGATGTGAAATAACGATAACATCCTTATAATATTTCTAGATTATTTATGATAATGATGAAAAAAAATTATGATACCTGTTTATATCCCCAAGGTTAGGAAATGATTAAATGATTATGAATCCAATTTCATTTTCATAGGTTATGATATGATGAATGTTTTAAGATATTGTGGGAAAATATATATTGATAATTAATAGATGGGAATATATATCACTCAAATGTATTGGGTAGTGATTAATGTTTTATGTTATCAATGGATACATGGGAAGTAATCCCTATCCTAATTGAAGATACATAGGGGTTATCCTAACACTGAAATATTGTACAAGGGAGGTTTTCCCAATCATGAAAGAAGTTACATGTGTGATTATCCCAAAACTAACATTTTATGAATGTATTTAGTGGATACCATTAACATAATATTCACTATTATTATATGTATTAAACTAATATTTTTCATATGCCAATATTTTTCTCTCAGGGATCATGTTTTTTTATTCCATTATGATTCATGACGTTCGAATTGCCCTGGGTTTTTCATGAATTGTGTTAATGATATATGATATGAATGGAATAATTTTTAAATGTTATTCCAATGTTCTCATACCCATATTCTAATTATATATTGATATCTCTCTTTATTACCCTTACTAAGTATATTATCTCCTCCATTCTTATGTTTCCTTTCTTCAGGTTACAAAGAAAAGTATTTTCTATGTTAGGTATAAGAAGAGTGGGACGTAGATGGAAAAAAGAGTGAGAGGATCTATTTCAATTATGAACTATTCGTTTGGTATCCATGTTTCTAAACACACTATACATAAATAATTTTGTTTTTGATCATAATTTCATGTAATTTATATTCATATTTTAAGATGTAATAATTATGTATTAAAAGAATAGGTCATTATAGTTTGAATAATAACAAGGATTAGTTAACTATTTGAAACATGGATGTGTAAAATTTACTCAGATACCTAGGGATATTTCTACTGATATTTCAAAGTATTATAAAATGTACATGAATATTAGTGATGGAAAACATGACTGGTCTTCAAGAAAATACTTCCTAGTCTTGATTTTATATCTATATTAAGAACTAGAAAATTTATAGCTTGGGGTAATAACATTGAAATGTAATATTGGGAATTGACTCAATCACCACATGGTTAATGAAAAAATATCTTTCACCACACCTAGTTGGAAAATCTGATCAGATAGGTTTTAAAAATTCACAAACATTTTTTGAAAAATTTTGAATGATTTGAATAGTCTATTACCCTTAATAATCTATGTAAAACTAAAGGATTATTATATTGAAAATAAGGAGTCCTGATTTATACATCCTATAAATTATTTTTCATGATTATCCAGTTTCTCACTATGATTATTGTTACTCATACTGTGCTTTGTGGTTTTATTCAATGGATAGAACTTGGATGAATCATGCTAACTTAAAATGTGATGGAAAATTCAGTGATTATGAGAAACACAATTCTATAATTACTAGTATAATGATATTGTGATTGTGGAGAATCATTTATCATGATATATGATTTACAATATAAACATCTATGACATTCTTAGAGGATCTAATATGTATAGGATGATATTTTGTGATAGTTCATGTGGAAATTAACACAAAATAAAGAATATTCATTTTCCTCGATGTAAATAAATAGAAATAATAACATATAATAATTTCTAAAAATAATGGGAAGATAATATCTATGTGTAAATGGATGTTATATCAGAAATACTGTTATTGTAATTCCAAGAATTAAATTTCATGAACTTGGGAAATATTTGGATCCATTCCCTAAACTAAGGGTTAACCCATAGAGCAAGGAAGGGCCTATCATATTCCGAATCATTAATGTAAAATAGTTGAAGTTTTTATAAATTGAGATTAAATAATTATTTAGTATAATATTTTTTAGTAATATTATTCCAGAAATAATATTCATGAAAAATATATGGATTTTTCAGATTTTGGAAGAATATATGACATTATGAAATATTGAATTTGGAGTCACTCTGTAAGGACCCGACCCCAGTTCCCAGAAGATAGTGCCATATTTTATTACATTTCCATATAAACAATGAATCAACTCTCGAAGGAACAATTTTATTAGTAGTATTCGAATACTATATATATATATAGGTTCAACATTACAACATGAAAGGAATACAACATAAATGATTTATTTGGAACATCCACAAATAAATTTTTATTCAACTAATCCATTCATAATAAACCTCTTAATGTCTTGAGAAAATAAAATATATGCAAGGGTTTTCTCAGATTCTTATTAACGGTAAAAAATAAAGTGGAATATACAATAATGATAAGAATTAGGCATGGTTAATAACTAAAAATGCATGCCTTTAAAAATAAACTTGAAGACATTATGGAAGGAAAATGAAATGTGTCATTATTTCCATAACAAAACAAAATCATTCGTATTATACTAGTCGAATAACCACATGAACTATCACTTTCTAGCTTCATAATAGGGGGAATTCATATGTTGGACATTCGAAATAATATCATCATGGCATCGTCAAAGAAGTCTAAAAAATGATTAAGGCATCGTCCAAAACCATATCTCAAAATTGGAAATGCCTCATCTAAGTCCATGTATATTTTTCATATGAGACCTAATAATTCCTTGAGGGGATATAGAGGGTCGAACCCATCACATACTAAGTCCAATGCATTACTCATATGAAATTGTTGAACATAATCAAAATATACATTCATTTTGAAACTGACATATGAAATGTAAATAACTTTCCCCAATCATTAAAAATAAACACTAACCATTCAGAATAATATGGTGACAATTATCAATATAGAACATCCATAGTAAATATAATTGGAAACACTTCAAAAAAATATTGTAAATGATATCATAATAGAAACTTCTTTGTGAATTAAAATATTCAAAAAAGGATGTTCATATAAATAAAGATATTTTTAAATGAGACCACTGAGAAATTCTTGAGGAAATAATGCTTAAGCATTTTAAAGTGTATCATACCACCTTGAAACATTCAAATCATAATACCTCATTATATGATTTGAATAATAAGACACTTGATATTATATAATAAAGGAGAGTTCATACACCACATGCATGTATAAATGGATAACATGGCATATATTTTGTAAAAGATAATGTGAGACGAGAAAAATCTTTTTATCTTTTGAAAGAAGAGTTCGTTTAGAAAATCATATGTATTTTCCATGAAATAAGATTGTAAATAATTATATCCCATAAAATAAAATTTATGTACATTGAGATTATATTTTAGTTATAAATTATTTCCCACTAAAGTGAAATCATATAAAAATAGTTCTTAAGAGTCATTAGAAATAAAACATTTTAAGGAATTTTACAGAAAAATATTAAAGGGAATTATAAATTGGAATATATTTTTTGATTTCATAAAAAAAGAAGTTAACCCAGATAAATTTTCATTATAAACTGAGGGATTTTATAAATAAATGGGGTATTAAAAAATATCCTGATGTGCACTTGAAAATGGGTAAGAATTACAGAAGTTCCCTTGAATTGGGTTTGTCTATCAGGATGAAATTTTGAATGATACTTTTAAAACATGTAAACCCCCATAAAATAGAGAAGTAATATTGTTGGTACAAATATATATATAAAATTTACACATAATTTATGAGTATTATATATTAATAAATAAGATTTTCATTGAGGTGTGTAGAGAATAAGATCAACCCAAATGAAAATAGTAGTTCGGGTAAAAACTACATACAACATTTTAACCAATTGAATTGTATGAAAAAAAATTAATAATCATAAAATGATACATTTTATTTCATGAAAATAAAAATATTCATGAAATTAAACATCAATGGGAAGTATACATAAATAATACACATGTAATAGTTGTGAATATGGAATATCTCGCAAAAATGGAAGTGAGATGAAGAATCCATTACCCTAAGTCTGTTGGTGTTATTCACATGATATTAGTGTCTTGGATAACCAAATAAATCCTGTAATTATTATTTCAAGAACCTATTATTTATTTAATTGATTTTTTATAGACTTTTTATGTTCATTTGTGTCCATCATGATGGGTTTGGGTGGATCAATTTTATTGTTTGGGAGGGTTTCGTACATTGGTATTTGTGAACGGTTTACTTATATTCTTGTATGGATAAACAAATAGAATGGGAATGGTTGTCAATAATATATGATTTATGTTATTAGTGATGAACCGGAAGATTAAATGATAATAAAATTTGTTTTGTTATTGGGAGTGAAGATGAATAATTATATAAAACATTAAAGATAATTGTTTAGGTTAATTAGAGGTTTTTGATCCCAATGAACTCATTTTAATTTATAAATTAATATCATGTGTACCGAAATATTCAAGAACCATAAATATGTTATAATAATTATATTATTGTCTTTATACACCATTTAAAAGGTTTTATTATCATAATTTAATATGGTTCTACAAATTGAAAATATGTCGTCCTTGATTGTGACAAATTAACTCATCTAAGATAGTGTTTTCATTTCTAGTATAAAAATTATGGAAAGGAGAGAAGATGATGAATTATTACATTATAAAAAAACACGCTTAAATTTAATGTACTTTATTTATCATAATTTTTGATGAAAGTAGGTGATTAAAGAAAATATAAAATAAAGTAACTTGAAATAAATGAAAAGTTGAGACATCCCTTACGAAAATTCGACAGCCTAACTGCGTCACTTAAAATTTCCTAAATTCTTTTGATGAGAGAAAAAGGGTGAGTCATTATTATTAAATAATATGGACTGGAAGGGGGATATTTAATGACATATACCAATATTAGAAAACATAAATTAAAATTCAATAACATAATAAGAGTTCTTGAAAAAGAGAGAGATTTTGAGATGAAAATTCACCAGCATAATGGCTATGCAACATGGTTTTTGAAAACATTAAACAAAGAGGGGAAAAGGTTCACACATTCATAAAATAAAAATAAAATAGTTTTTGGATAGAATAAAATGTAAATAATAACATGGTGTGAAAACTTTAAATATATACCACATAAAAGAGAACATGAAATAAATGAAATGAAAAGATGAAGTTACATCATGAAGTAATCTTCATTTGGATCCTATTTAGGGGAGTGGTTTTTGACTTTTTTTGATACCAAGGGATTATGGATTTGGGGAAGTTGATTAATAGGATATTTTATTATAATTTAGTCAAGGAACAAGGATTTTTTGGAGTTAATAGAAGAGGGATAGAGGGACGGGGGGTGTTATAGTAGAGGAGAAGGGTGATTTTTGAATATTTTATTCATTATTTTATTATATCCCACACAAAAACAATTGTTTTGATTCATGTGAACCATAATTGTAATAAATTCATGAATGTTAGAATTGTGTGGGCTTATATCAGCCTTAGAATTTATTGTAATTTATCATATTTTACTTCTCACAAAAAAAATCTTGTATTTTAGAAAAATGACATAAAATCACCCAAACCATTTTACTACATCTATAATGAAAAAATGAGATCAAATTTTTTAAAATATTTTTATAAATATCTTTATTTTAATTTTTGAATAAAATATTAATTTATTCCAGAATTTCATCTTTAAAAATATAACTCGTTTTATAAAACCTTGAGAAGTTAGAGAAGGTCCTATAAAATTATGTCATAACCATATGAAAATAATGTAATAGTATATGATTACATTTTATGAAAATAAATTTCCATTTTTAATTATTAAATTAATCCTAAATTTGTAAATAAAGAATTCTTGACATAGAAAAATACCAATACTTATATTAGATTGATTCCTCACTTATAAGAAGTATAAATTGTATTTATAAATTCATAGGGTGATTTTTCTATTATATTGGAAATTTTTCAATTCATTACTCTTCATTAATATTCATAAGGGTATGTTACAATTCTTAAATGTATGTTACTATTCACAAAAAAATTATGTTTGTCTTATCTAACTCTAAATATATCACTAAACCCAACTATGTATGATTTATTTCGAAATTCCAATTATAGAAGTGGTAAAATTGTGTTTACTGTATAGGTTGTAATAATGTGGTGTTTTTTAGGGACTTATTGATTCATGAATTCATCATTAAATCTATTTATAAATTTTTTTTGGGTTTACATTATTCCCCCATCAACTGAATTGTTTCATCACAATTCAAAACTGTAATTCTAAAGCTAAAGGTTGAAGCTTGAAAATTCTATTATGGGAAACCCACATCTGAAATATGGTTAATAAAATATCCTCCTAAAAGAGGATAAGGGAAATGAGGAGGTTATTAAAAAAATTATGCTTTCGAATGGGGTGACCTTAGTTGGGATTAAAAACCTGTACATGGAAGAAAAATATTACTACAATGCTATGATTGAATGTGATTGAGAAAATTTTCATAGAAAAGTTGACTGATACAAAACTATAAAATACTGAAAAAGATTCCGGTATATTATCAAATATTATGACAACATGACAACATTTTATTTAAGACTTTTTTCCATGAGTCAAGGAACTATTCCACTCTATAAAAGTATAAATATAAGTTTAAATTTTAAAACTCATCCTTTGATTACACCTTTAACTATGTATACCACATCACTTAGCACAAGTAATTACATATGTGAAGGAATACAACAACATCTAAAATATCATACAATTATCTACCTAAACCATTTCATAAATGGTTAAAATTCTAAAATACAATGAGTCAAAACAATATAATGATGTTCTCTAAATTTCCAAGATGAAATTATCATTAACCCTTAGTAAACATGAAGTGGTTCTAAGTTTTTACCTTCCAAACATGCGAATAACATCATCATGTATCCTATGAATATAATGTAATAACATGAATTTCCATAAAACCATATTGGATACATGTATTCTTTTTTTTCCTTATGTAACATATAGGTTATTGGATATATTCTTTTAAAATCAAAATTATTGTAAACTCTATCGACAATAGCACAGAACACTTCATGAAAAGTGAATAATTAGTTCCAAGGATTTCAATAAATATATGAAACAATCATTTATGAAACCTTATCTCAAAATCTTATATATATTAAGGTTTGTCTTTCGCTAAATCATGTTTTTATAAATACATTAACTTTCCACTTAATCCCTTTTTTTTTGTATCATTCATCATGACACCTCAAATCATTAATGAAATATTACAAAAGTACAATCCTTATATATACCTTATTTATTATAACTAGTACATTAGTGAAAAAATATTAAAATGACATAATTCACCACTATGCATATTAATCATTCTACATTATTTATTGCAGCATCATAACTTGATTATTATCCAAAATCCTCATTTTTTGTATATTTCATTGATGCTTAGGAAATTGATTCATATAATATCTCATCTTCTTGTAATTAAAGCATTGAATATAGGAAAATTATTTCCTTGTATTGCATTATTGATCATGGTGTCCTTTCTCTCCACACTTGAAGTAGACTCCTATTCCTCTCAAGTATATACCAAGGTGTTTCCTTCTACAATTACCACATATAGGAAAATAAATCTTTCCTTCTTATCTTTATCTATGTTTTCCCTACTATACTTTACTTATTTTATTCCCTTCAAATTTATATGACCCAACGAAGTCTTTACATACCCGGTCAACACGTGATAATATTTCCTCAAATGATGAGGATACTTGGGAGACAATATTTCTTTGAAATGATGGATTAAGACCATTATATATATGATCCTTTTTACTCCTCACATCATGAGAATTAGTGATATTCTCATTCATTTTTTAGACTCCATTTCTAATAAACTCCATATAATTTATTATCTCATAAAATAATGAACAATATATGAATCTAAACATGGTATAGTACATAACATAAATTTGATCACAGAAAATCCTAAAACCATATACTTCAGTATCATTGGGTCATAAATACATCATAATGGTGGGTAAATAAAATGTTAATTATCCAAAAATTATCCCCTCAGAGTGTCAAACTAGTTGTGGAGTAAGGCTTGTTTTCGTGTACTAGGATACCTTCGGTGAGGCCCGAAACCCCTTGTCGGAGTTGTTACTCCTAGGAACATTTGTGCCCAAACCACATCCACCTGTAGTATCCAAATATGGTTATATTTTTTAGAAATATCCACATAATATATTCCTTACCAAAATTCCCAGACGTTCTTTTATGTTTATCCTCAAAGTCTATCTTTGGTTTTTGTTCCCTAATCTATGTTTTCTAAATCTGGTTTTTATACTTTCTAATAAACAACCTTTAACACCAACTATAAGGACCGGACCAAAGATTCTTAGATTTAGTGCATTATTTTATTACATTGTCATATAAACAAGGAATAAATTCATGATGGACTGAGTAGTTTATTAGTTTTTGAAAACCATGTACATATATAAGTTCAACATTAAAACTTGAAAAGAAATACATCATATATTATTTAATGGGAACATTAGAAAATCCAAGTTTATCCCCATTTGTCATTCATAATAAACCTCTTAATATCATGATAAAATGAATTAAAAGAAAGGGTTGAGTTCATATACTTAGAAAGGTTAAGAAATATAGTGGAAGATACAATAATCATAAGCATTAAGAATGGTGAAAAAATAAAAACACATGCATTTAAAAATAAACTTGACCACATTATGGAATGAATATGAGATATGCAATTATTTTCATAACAAAACATAATCATGGGTATTATACTAGTCAAATAACCACATGAAATATAAATTTTTAGCTTCACAATGACTGAAATTCATATGCCAGATATTCTAAAACATATCGTCAATGCCTTGGCCAAGACGTCTAAAAAATGATTAAGGCCTCGGCCAAAACCAAATCTCCAAAAGTGAAAGGCCCCATCCAAGTACACATCTATTTCTCCCATGAGACCTACTGATTCATCGAGGTGCTATAACAGCCCCAAACATCACATACAATGTCCAATGCATTCATCATTTGAAATGGGTGAACATAATAAGCATATACATTCATATTCAATATAACATATGAAATATAAATAAAATTCCCCAATCACTGAACATAAACACTAACCATTCAGAATAATATAGTGAATGGTATCAAAATATCACATCCATTTCCAAACTAATCATAAAACATTCAACAAAATATTTTTGATTACATCATTATTGATAATCCTCTATGAAATAAAATACTTTATAAAAGGATTTTGACATAAATAAGTATATTTTTAAATGATACCATTGATAAATTCTTGAGGATATAATCCAAAAATAATAAGAAGTGTCCCATAACACCTAGAAACATTAAAATAATAATCCCTTAGAATATAATGAGAATAAGGATACTCTTGATATTATATACCAAAGGTCATTAAATACACCCCATGAATGGAATAAGTGGTGAATAAGGCATATACATCATAAAAGTTAATGTGAGACGAGAAAAATCTTGTTTACTTTTGAAAGAAGTGTTCTTTTAGAAAATCATTTTTATTTTCCATGAAATAATATTGTAAACATTTATATACCAAATAATAAAATAGAATTACATTGAAATTATATATGGTTAAGAAACGATGTCCCATAGAAGTGAAATTATGTAAAAATAGTTCTTAATAATATTAATAAATAAAACATTTTAATGAATTTTAAGGAAAATATTAAATTGAATGTTAAATTGGAAATTCTTGTTTTATTTCATAAAACCATAAATTAAAGAAGATAATTATTCCTGATAAAATGAGTTATTTTATAAAAATAATGGTTTCTTAAAACATATTATTTAGTGCTCTTGGATATGGGAAAGATTTCGAGAAGTTCCCTTGAATTGGGTTTGTTTATTTGGAAAAAAGTTTGAATGATCTCTTTAAAACATGTAACTCCCCTATAAAGGAAAGAAGTATTATTATTGGTAAACATATATATATATATATATATAACATTCACTAATAATTTATGAGGATTAAGTAATGATAAATAATAATTTCATTTAGGTGAGAGGAGAATAGTATAAACCCATATGAAACTAGGGGTTTGGGTAAAAAATTATTACAACTTTTTTAAAAAAATTGAATTGTATGACACAAAAATAATAATCATAAAATGATAAATTTAATATATTTAAAATAAATATATTAATTATAAGAGAAATAAATGGGAATTATAAATACACCATAGACAAGTTATAATAGTGAATACAGAATATCTCAGAAAAATGGTTGTGAGATGATGAAACCCTTACCTTAAGTCCACTAGTGTTCTTCACTTGATCTTAGTGTCTTGGATAACCAAATTAAATTAATTAAATAATATTTTTAGAACATCTTCTTTATTTAATTTATTTATTATAGACTTATTATGTTCATTCAGGTCCTTCTTTATGGGTTTAACAGGTTCAATTTTATTGTTTGGTAGCACTTTCTTCTTTAGTATTCATGACTAGTTCAATTATATTCTTGTATAGATAAACATGTAGCATGAAAATGGTCGTACAGAATAGAAGTTGTGTGATATTAGTGATAGAAAATAATATTAAATGGTAATAAATGTTTTTTTCCATTGGGTGTAAAGTTGAATCATTGTATGAAACATTAATGATAATTGTTTGGTTCAATTGGCTGTTTTTTATCACAATGAAATCATTTTAATATATAAATTTGTATCATGTGTCAGAAAGATTACAAAACCCTAAATAATTTCTAATAAATATATTACATTCTGTTTCAACCATCAACATGGTTTCATTTCCATTATTTTAGGTGGTGATAAAAATTGAAAACTCATTGTCCCAACATGTGATAAATTAACACATCTCAGATTGTATTTTCATTTATAGTATAAAAGATGGGTAAAAGAGAGATGATAATGAATAATTCCACTATCACAACAAAATTATTGTACAAGTATTGTACTAGAGTTATCGTAACATATGGATGAAATGAGTCGGGGAATGAAAAATAAAATAATTGATCTCAAAATAACAAAAAAAGAAGGGAAATATATTACAAAAATTTAGTAGTCAAACTATAAGGACCCAGAAATTTCATGGAAATTTTTTTCATAAATGTATGGGAATTTTACAAGTCTGTAGTTTTTGAAGGCCCTTGATTCCGAGGCCCGGGGTTCCTGGAAAGAATTTATGACGTTTTGTTCAGGTACATTTAGTAAACATACGAGCGAGATTTTATATCTTTTGAACCGATGCTTGGAATTGAAATATGAGGGCACCATTGAACTCACAGCATCGGTGATTGCTTAGTGAGACCCTCACCGTAGATGCGTTTTAATGTGAATAGAATTCAGTTAATGGGGTTTTCAATTAAATTAAATTAAAGGTGTTACTTTATTTTTATTTTTTTGGGTGGTTAAAACCTCCAAGTGGAGGTTAGAGGTGGGGCCCACCACACTCTAACCTCCCATGGGAGGTTGTTTTTAGGTGAGGCCCACCTGATCCCTTTATCTCTTCTAACCCCCCCTAGACCCCGTGAACTCCCCATAAATGGGGGAGCTCTTGAACTTCCCCTAAATGGTGTGAATTCTCCATAAACATAATTAATGCCTTAAATTAATTAATTTTTTTGAAATATTTTGAATTCCATTGAATTATTTTGCCAAAAATAAAATAATGGGTTGGCTTAACCTGTTATTTTGGTTGGCGATACATTTTGGTGGGGCTTTGGTGAACTCTTGGAAGAACTTCATCAATTCCACCAAAGAATGACGAAAACCGTCTTCGATGTTCGATCATGCCAAAAGAGAAGGATTCGCCTGGGAAGAATGCAGATGATGCTTCATCCTCGGATGCTTCCCGATGTCATTAAATTGATGTTGCCTTTTCCCAAGACTTTGTCAACATTCATCAAAATGAGGCAGGGGTTTGAGTGGAATTCTTATCCTTGTTCTTCATCTGTCAAACCTCGGATTATTTATGCCGATTGTTAATAACATAATGATGAGGGCTCGGACAACATGAACATAGTCCGACCCTCCCCCACCCCTCCCTTGTTGTTGTTCTCATTGTGTTGACGATGGAGGCGGAGCAATGGTGGCCAACATCATGCCGACTGTGAAAAAGAACAGCGGTGCAAGGCTGCCGGGTTCCCCAGAGGGCGCGGCAACATCGTGCTGCACAGAAGGGTAGTCGCAGCCATGATGGGTGGCGGCGGAGGTGTGTGGCCTCGGCACGTCGCGAGGAGGCAGTAGGGGCATGCGCCATGCCAAGCCACGACAGAGGTGGCGCAGCGCCATCACGCTGTGCAGATGATCGAGGTTGAGGGTGACAGACGGGAGGCTTCTTAGAGCTGGACTAGACGGGATGTACCTCAGGGATGAGTTTTTCGAGATCTGTACCTACCCTTCAAGATGGTTTTCCGAATCGACGATCCAAGAGTTGTTTTTCCCTATTTACATGTACTTTTACTTGATGTTCAGTTGGGTTTGTATACTCACCCACTTACTTTTAGTACACCTCTCTATTATATATTTTTACTTTTTTCTTCTACTGCTTGTGTTCAGACTATATGTGTTACAGGTTTAAAGGCAATGCCTTCAGTTTTTATTCGGGATTTTCCTTTGGTGCTAGTCTCCAACCTCTTCCCTATGGAAGGCGGGCTTGGGGTAGTCACAACATGGGCCCTAAGGATGGGTTGTGACTAATTGGTATTAGATGAGTTGATTCTACCACTGAACATGGACTCATATTCTTTTAATGGAAATGGTGTTAAGTGTTTTGGGTGTGGTTATCAGTTTTGCAAAACTGGTGTTGATGAAACAGCCGACGTATCCATACACTAGGACTCTGACTTCTGATTTCCGACCCAGTTCATGAAAATACTAATTGTGTGTGTGATTCATTTGAATCTTTTCTTTATGATTACTTTTTGTCATCTCACCAGGTATATTGTTTTGATAGTGTCGCACCAGTTTCTTTTCAGGATGTCCCAATGTAGGCAGCCAGCTAGGGTTCCATGTTTTATACAATATGGTAGCCCACCGAGCAACGCCGCCTCGGTGCAGGGCCCAATCACAGCGGAGGTACCGGTGGTACCATTACCTGCTGGGCCACCAATAACACCAGCTCCAGCAGCAGAGAGTGCATGCTGACGGAGTGAGTTGCATGAGTTCCAGTTCCAGAGGGTGCCAAAGTTCAAGGGAGACACAGACCAACAGGAAGTTGAGGATTGGTTGGAGGATGTTGTGAGAGTTTTCAGATTGGTAGGGACACCAGCCGACCTCATGGTGAACCTTGTCGTGAGTCTCATGCATGAAGTAGTACGCAGATGGTGGAGTCTGATGCTCTAGGTGCATGAAGAGTAATCACTACTTTGGGCAGACTATGAGTGCCTCTTCCAGTCAGATTACGTTCCAGCCACCCTTCATGCGGTGTGGATTCAGGAGTTACTACATCTATAGCAGGGTAGTGTGACGGTAGATCAGCACTCAGCGAGGTTCACTAACCTCTTGCGCTACACCACAGATATGGTATGGGACCCATTCTTCAGGGCCCGGACCTTCGAGCAGGGACTCAGGCATGATATCATGGCTTCATTGATCTCCCTCAGCATCCAGATGCAGGTGGGGGTGCTGGAGTGAGCCCTTCTAGTGGAGAGTTTTCTTGTGTAGTAGTCACCAGCATCGAGACCCACCACAGGGCAACACGTAGTGGTGTCTTCTACAGCCGACAGTACACAGATGTCACATAGGTCCATGCGGACCTTTCCATCAGGTGTGAGACCCCAGGATACAGGTTCAGTTGTGTGGGGTACATGAGACAGAGGAAGCCATATGAGGAGCAGGCAGTGCTATGCATGCATTGGGCAAGGTCACATGGAACCTGACTACCTGACCCTCCATGCAGATGAGCAAAATATAGTAGAGGGACCTCCCAGGTAGAGGCATAGGTTTGACCGTGGTGGAATTCCAGGAGTAGGTAGACGTGGCAGAGGATCTGGCTGAGCAGCAGGTGGTGGATGACGTTTTGAGGCCCTACCACCAACACCACCAGAAGGTCCACCCCGACCATAGGGAGCTGGCAGACAGGGTCGGGCTTACCTCCAGGCAGTCAAGGCCTATGATCATGGTGAACCTGAGATGATTCAATGTAGTATCTGTGTATACTCCACCCTTTCTACAGTACTAATAGACATAGGTTCAATTCATTCTTTTATTTCTTCTTCCCTCATTCGGAGCTCGGAGATTGCAATAGAGTTGTTGGCTCGATCCATAGGACTAGAGACACCTACGAGAGTAGACTCGATGATTACGCATTGGTGCCGAAAGTGTGAGATTACTCTAGGATGTGAGAGCTTCATCTAGGATCTCGTTGTAGCGGTGTCTAGGCCTTATGTTTCCATATTGGGTGTGGAATAGTTATCCATAGTTTATTCTCTGAATTATTATATTAGGCGGAATGTGCGGTTTGTCCGCAAGGATGGTATGAGGTTTACCTTCACCAGTGAGAAGGGAGCCTTTGCAGTGCAGGTTGGATATACCCATAGGAGGAGGTAGCTGATCACAAATAAGTTGGCTAGACTCATTCTCGGAGCAGTGGATGTGTGGAATTCAAGTTTTCATGTTGTGGTGAATCAGTACACAGATGTTTTCCCTGATTATGTTCTAATAATACCTCCTCAAATTGAGTTGGACTTATACATTGAAGTATACCCCGAGACGGCACCGATATATACTCCAGCATATCGGATGGCTCCCTCTAAGCTTCGTGAGCTGCGGGTACAGCTGGAGGACGTTCATGGGAAAGGATTTATCTGACCCAGGGTTTCTCTAGGGGCATCCCTGATTATGTTCACCAAGAAGTCGGATGGGAGCTTGCTTCAGTGTGTTGATTATCGGCACCTAACTAGGTGGCCATGAAGAACAAGTACCCACTCCCTATGATTGACGACCTCTTTGATCAGCTAAAGGGAGCGTTTTGGTTCTCAAAGATATATCTTTGGTCAGTCTATCACCAGCTCAGAGTACGATATGATGATGTGCATAAGATGGCCTTCATATGATGGTATGGCCCCTACGAGTTATTGGTTATGCCATTCGGCCTAAACAACACACTAGTAGTGTTAACAGGACTATTGAAAAGGATCTTCCAGCCATACCTTGATCGCATTGTGGTAGACATCATTGATGACATTTTGATCTACTTAGAAACTGAGGAGGATCATGCCTACCATTTTCGGGTAGTACTGGACACACTCTGAGGGCACCATCTTTATAGTAAGCTCTCGAAGAGCTAGTTCTGGATCTGAGAGGTAAAATTTCTTGGATAAGTATTCTCAGAGGCTAGAGTTATAGTGGATCCAGCGAAGATCGAGGCAATACTTTCTTGGGATCCACCTAGGTGTCTGACAGAGGTACATAGTTTTCGAGGACTAGCTATATACTATCAGAGGTTTTTGCGAGACTTCTCCAGAGTTGCAGCACAAATTTTAGCATTGATGAAGAAGGGGAAAACCCTTTATGTGATCAGAGAGATTCTAGTAGAGCTTTCAGTAGTTGAGGAAGAGGTTTACTAGTGTTCCCATATTGAGGCTATCAGAGGAGGATGTTGGGTACATAGTTTACTGCGACGCATCTGGGACCAGACTCAGGTGTGTTCTAACACTGGAGCGAGCTGTGATCGCATATGGTTCTCGGCAGCTGAGACAACACGAGAAGAACTATGCTACCCATGGCTTGGAGTTCTCTTGGGTGGTCTTTTCCATGAAGATGTGGTAGCACTATCTGATGGACGAGAATTTTATAGTCTTCTCTGACCACCAGAGTTTCAGGTACATCTTCTCATAGAAGGACCTGAACTTGAGAAAACGACGATGGATTGAGTTCCTCAAGAACTATGACTTTGAGATAGTATATACTCCAGGGAAGGTAAATGTTGTAGTAGATGCTCTCAGTAGGAGATTAGGCATTCAGTTACTAGGAGAGGCGACAGAGCAGCTGTCCACATTGCATATATCTTTTTTGGATCATGATGGAGCATCCTTTCTATAGTCTCTCACAGTCACTCCTCCTCTTATTCAGTGAGTTAGGGGGGCACAGCATGGGTACATGGACTGTGAGATGCGATGTGCTCAAATATCCACAGGGAAGGCCCCTGATGGATTTTTTGAAGGTGGGAGCACATTATTCACTTCAGAGGACGTACCATGGTACCATTTTCACTTCAGGAGGAAGTGTTGTAGGAGTTCCATGCATCTCCTTTAGCGGTACATCCAGGAGTGGTGAAGATGTATCATAACTTTCGATGACAGCACTGGTGTCCAGTTATGACCAATGAAGAAGTAGATTTGTTCTCGTGATGCCTCACTTGTCAGAAAATAAAGGCGGAGCACTAGGTTCCAGCAGGATTAGTTTAGCCCTTAGAGGTCCTAGAGTGGAAGTGGGACGGTATATCCATGTATTTCTTGATGGGACTTCCACATATATCTATTGTACACGACTCTATCTGGGTGATTGTCGACCGACTCACCAATTCGACCCACTCCCTATCGATTAGAGAATAATGTTCATTAGAGAGCATGGGATGTCTCTACATACTGGATATTGTATGGATTTATGGTGTGCCATCGAAGATTCTCTCCGATCGAGATGCTAGTTTCACTTCCCTACTATGGAAGGGGTTGCAGGAGGCTTTCGGGACGTAGCTTCACTTGAGCATCACCTTCCATCCTCAAATGGATGGTCAGACTGAGATGGCCATTTAGACTCTCAACGACATGCTCCATGCATGCGTCCTCGACCTTGGTCGCATCTATGAGGATCACTTACCCTTGATAGAGTTTTTTTATAACAACATCTACCACTCCACCATCCTGATGGAACATTTCGAGGCAATTTTTTCCCAACCTAGCTGATCGCCTTTGTGCTGGACTGACCATGGGGAGTCATCACGTATAGGACTAGAGATGGTATAGGCTACGATGGAGAAAGTGCAAATCATCCAGGAGCAGATGAAGAATGCATAGAGAAGGCATAAGTCATATCCTGATAGGAGACATAAACCACTAGAGTGTGAGGATGGTGACCACGCCTTTCTATGGGTCTCACCTCAATGAGGTCTACATAGATTTGGCCAAGGCGGCAAGTTGTCCTCATGATTCATTAGACCTTTATAGGTCCTCAGCAGAGTAGGTGATGTAGATTACTACTTGGCTCTTCCACCTCAGTTTCATTGGGTGCACGACGCCTTCCACGTATCTCAGCTGAGGAAATACGTGCATGGCCCTTCTCACATCATCGACCATGAGGAGCTGGACATCGATGACATGGCGACTTTCATGGAGATTCCAATAGATATTGTGGATCGATAGGAGTGGGTCCTACATGGATAGTTGATACCTCTAGTGTGCATTCGCTGGATGTATGGGATCCTCCAAGAGAGCACATGGGAGGTGGAGGCTCATATGCATGCTCAGTACTCCGATTTGTTTCCTTAGTACGAGTTGTAGCTTACATGGATGTAAAGTCCTGAGGTGGGGAGAATGTAATGACCCAGAAATTTCGTGGAAATTTTATTCTTAAATGTATGGGAATTTTATGAGTCTGCAGTTTCGGACGGCACTAGATTCCAAGACCCGGTGTGCCCAAATTCAGTTTCTGATGTTTTTTGGGTACAGTTAGTAAACGTACGACTGAGATTTTATATCTTCTGAATTGGTGCTTGGAATTGAAATTTGAGGGCACCGATGAACTCACATTTTCGGTGACTGCTTAGTGATACCCTCATGATAGTTGAGTTTTAATGTGAATGGTAGTTAGTTTATGGGGTTTTTAATTAAATTAAAATAAATAAAAATAAAGGTGTTACTTTATTTTTATTTGTTTGGTGGTTAAAACCTCCATGTGGAGGTTAGGGGTGGGGCCCACCACAACCTAACCTTATTGGGATGATGTTTTTAGGTGGGGACCACCTAAGCCCTTTATCTCTTCTAAAACCCCTTTAAACCCCCTGAACTCCCCATAAATGGGGGAGCTCCTGAACTTACCCTTAATGATGTCAATTCACCGTAAAAATAATTAAAGCCTTCATTTAATTAATTTTTTTGAAATCTTTTGAAATGCGTTGAATTATTTTTCCAATAATAAAATAATGGGTTGGCTTAACCCATTATTTATGTTGGTGATTCTTTTTGGTGGGGCTTTGGAGAACTCATGGAAGAACTTCATCCTTTCCACCGAAGAACGATGAACACCATCTTCAATTTACGATCAAGCCAAAAGAGAAGGAGCTAACCACAAAGAATACTGAGGACGCTTCTTCCTCAGATGCTTCCCGACGTCAACGAATCGATGCTGCCTTTTCTCGTGACTTCACCCACATTCATCGAAATAAAGTAGGGTTTTTAAGGGGAACTCTTATCATTGTTCTTCGTCGTTCAGACCTTGGATTATTTTTGTTGAATTTTAAAAAACTTAACTAGGAGTGCTCAGACCGCATGAACATGGTCCGACCCTCCCCCATGTTGTTGTTCTCATTTTGTTGATGATATAGGTGGAGAAATAGTGGCCGGCATCGATCAGACGTCGAAAAAGTCTAGCGGTGCAAGGCCGCTGGGTTGCCAAGCGGGCGTGGCACCATCATGTCGCACAGAAGGGGAGTCGCGGCGGAGGCGGGCGGCGCCGTCACGCCGCGCTGAGGCACTAGGGGGACGCGGCCATGCAGGGCCATGGCAGAGTCAGCACCGTGCCGTCGCGCCGCGTGGAGGTGCTGGAGGGTGCGGCGAGGCAGGGCAGCGGCGATGGAGGCGCAGTTTTGTCGCGCCGTGCGAAGTACAACATGACTGTGGTGCCGTCACGCCACACCGGATATGTCGGGCGGCCGGTCGGGTAGGCCAACGGAGGAACCGGAGGAGCGGGACCCTTATAGTTCTGCGTGACCTAGACCGGAGCCACCTAGCACCATTTGGGGTTACCACTTGAAAGATTAAGCTGTTTGGGTGCCAGGTGACGCGCACGTCCCCTCCTGGGTGCGGTGAGGCCAAGCTGCATTCGATCGGGCTGCCCTTGGCCGGGCCGCCACGTGCTGGGCTACCCTCCGCCAGGCCAACCTCGTCCTGGCCACCCAGGAGCTGGGCTGTCCTCGTCCAGTTTGTCCCCTTGACACATGACATTTCCTCCGACCGAGTCGGAATCATGGACCGAGTCGGACCACAGAATATACTAGGTCAGTCTGACTAGGTCGGACTGGACCAAGACCCGTTTGGCCAGTTTACACCTTTTCGCCCTCTTCTTGGTATACGTGTGATCGATTGATGAACCACCTATGAAAATGGAATTCTTGGATCGATAATATTATTTTGGAAACTACACTTCAGTTTTGGTCATAGGTGGAGTACTGCTGGGTTGGTTTGAGCCTAAAAACCAACCGGGCCCCTGGAACGGAAATGCCAATAACTCACAGACCGGGTATCTGATTGACGCATCTTCTTTTGCGTTGGGTTTCTAATGATAAGACGGAACTGCAAGATACATCAAATCAAGAATTCATGGTATATGATTTATCGACACTTGGTTCAAGGAGAAGAACCTCCTAGAATCGAGCGTTATGTGTGCGAAAACCCTAGGGATGTATGTGACTAAGATGATAGGATTCTACGTGGACCTACTACTGTACAAGGATCCTCTGTGGGTTCGAAAACTATGATAATGTACCAGGAACCTCTGTGGGTTCGACAATAATGAATTATATACAAGGAGCCTCATGGATTCGACAGTGATGAATTCTGTACCAGGATCCTCTGTGGGTTCAACAATGTTGATATTGTTCCATGATCCTACGTGGGTTCGACAGAGGAGATGATTCAGGGGCTACAACTAATCATCTCTACCCCCTCTCTACACGAGTTTTATACCTGTGTGAGTTGTGTCTTGTCTTTCAATCATTACCATCATGGTGATTGGCTTTACTTCTTTTGTTTTATGGGTTGTGCTTGGACTCAAGAGTTGGATTCAGACTGTGACTGATAACATAGGTATATGTATGGGAATATACAAAAGTAGGGTGGTTGATACATCGTGATTGTATCTTTATTCTGTGGTTTATCCATGGTGGATTCATGGAGACCATTGGGGGTCTCGGGGTCCCTTACATAGTATTGTTATACTCACCCCTACATATGATTCGCCCGCACCTTGTTGTGTTCTGTGGAGTCGACGGTCAGCGGTGATCGAGGCTGAGGGTGACGGACAAGAGGCTTCTCGGAGCTGTACTAGAAGAGATTTACCTCAGGGACGAGTTGTTCCAGATTTTTACCTAACCTTTAGGTAGGATTTCCCAGTGGATGTTCCAGGATTTGTTTTAACCTTTTTACATGTACTTGTACTTGCTATTCAGTTGGGTTTGTATACTCACCCACTTACTTTCAGTACACCTCTCTTTTCTATATTAGTACTTTATTCTTCTTCTATTTGTATTCAGAATGTGTGTGTTACAGGTTTAAAGGAAATTCCTTCCCTTTTTTTCTGGGATTTTCCATTGGTGCTAGTCACTAGCCCCTGACCTATGGAAGTAAGGCTTAGGGTAGTCACAACATGGTCCCAGAGGATGGGTTGTGACACTAATGGTATCCCTTAAAACTCATAATAAATTTTGATGAGAGAAAATGGGTATCACTTTATTCATAAAAAATATGTAAATTAAGTGGATATTTAATGACATATCCAAATATAATGAAATCCAAATTAAAATATAAAAACATAATAATAGGTATTGGAAATGAGAGATATTTTGGGATCAAAGTTCTATAGCATAATATCTATGAAACATGGTTTTATAAAACACTTACAATATAGTCGATAGGGGTCACACATTCATAAAAGACTCATAAAATAGTAGTGGGATAAAAAATGGAAATAATAATATTTTATGAAAACATGAAATATATACTAAAAAATGAGAACATGAAATAATATAAATGAAAAGAGGAATTTTCCTCTAGAAATAATCTTCCTTTAGAGCCTCTTTAGGGAGAGTTTTTGTTCTTTTTTATCAGACCAAGGGATATTGGACATGGTGGAGGAGCTTGGGAGGATATTTGTTTAGAATTTTGGAAATTAAAAAGGCTAAAGAGGAGTGGAGAGAAGTGGTATTGAGAGGGGGGTTATATTGTAAGGGAGGGGTGATTTGTGAATATTACATTCATTATTTTATTTTTCCCCCAGGACAAACAGTAGTGTAGATTCATGTAACCCATAATAGTAATTAGTGCCTGAGAGTTCTAACCTAGTGGGATTATATCATACATACATAACTTATGACCTAATAATTCATGTATTTAGCATTAATCATAAATTATCATGTTTTATTATTCACCAAAATTCATGTATTTTAGAAAAATCACAAAAAATCATTCCAAAATTATCAAACATAGAGAATTTAAAAATGAAATCCACTTTTTGAAACTAATTTTTTATATATTTTATATTCAATTTTTAAATAAAATGTTAATTTATTCCTAAAATACTTCTTTAAAATAATTAATTATTTATAACACCTTGAGAAATTGGTCAGGGTCCAATAAAATTATCTTATTACCAAAAGACAATAAGATAATAGTTTATGAATACATTTTGTGAAAATAAATTTCCATTTTAAATTATTAAATTAATCTTTTAATTTGAATTAAAATATTTAAGACTTACAAAAAACAAATACATATATTATGATCGCTTCTTCCCTTATTAGATGTCTAAATTGTATTTTTACATTCATGGGTGATGTTTCTATTTTTTTTCCAATTTACTATTAATTACGATTCATAATGGTATGTTACTGTTTATAAGGGTATGTTACAATTCACCAAAAATTAGGATTGTCTTATCAAACTCTAAAAAGCTTACTAAACGCAACCGTGAAAGTCATTTTTTTGAAATTCAAATTACAGAAGTGGTAAAATTACATTTAATAGCTAGGTTATAATAAGATGAATTTTTTTTACAGACTCAGTGTTTCATGAATTCAATATTAAGACTATTTTTAAATTATTATGGTGTTACACACACACCATATTGGGTTTAAATGTTTAGGTTGTAGCATATATTAATTTTTTTTAAATGACCAATTTGAGGTTATAAGTGATGGTATTTCATTTGATTAATGGAATTTTAAGATACAATTTATCATAAAAAGGTATGTGTAATTCAATATTTCAACATGATGTATAATTTTAAGAAGAATAATATTTTCATAATTTTAATGGTATTAATATCCTTAAATGTTTTCATTAATATTGATTAATAAGGTTGTTTTTTAGGATTTTTTTCATATTTCCAAGCATGTTAAAATATTTATATTAATATTATTTTATAAAAAAGTAAAACTTCTCACATCAGGAAAGGATATAGGGATTAAATCCCAAATTAAATGGTTTTTAGTGATAAATACCCATCAATGGCCTAAATAGTGTCTTATTAGGTATGAATTTTTTAAATTATGTGATAGATTAGTATTTTTTTATATTCGGACTATATTTTTTATTATAGAGATAAAGAATGGATTTAAAAATTATATGAATTTATATAATTCCTTAAGAAAATTCAAGGGACATGAAAAAAATTACTCGAATCATTATTTAGAGTTAGCTACATTAATTTTTAAATTAATGATCTGGTGTCATTATGTTTACAGAAAAAGTATTCATATATATACTAATCATAAAATTGTAAAGTATATATGAATATAAAGAATGAGTTTAATGTTCAGCAAATAAGATTCTTGAAACTAATTAATGAGTATGAATAGAAAATATATTATTAACCTGGTAAAGCCAACATGGTGGCCAATGATTTGAGTTGAAAGGATAATTTTAGTTTATCTATGAATAGAATAAAAAATGTAGCAATACGTATAGAATTATAGACGATTGATCTTGAAATCATGATGGAAGGGCGTAGACCTTATCTTTCCCAAATGAGAGTTCAACTATCTATACATCTGATTATTAAAGAGGAATAAATGGATGATGTAGATATATAGATATGGATTTAAATATTCCTATGTTTATCTTTGATTACGAATAAATTATAAGGTATAGGAACTATTAATGTTCCCCATCTAATCTCAATTCGAAAAAAGATTTGTTAGATGACACTTATAGTTCTCAATTATCTATTAATCATGGATGTATAAATAGTTATTGATATATGAATGAGTAATTTTTGTGGGATGGCATGCAGATATATATTGTAGCGTTTGTATCTTGGTGCATGGTATGTCATCAATTTAAGGATGAGAGACAAAATTCTATGGGAATGTTACAATCATTAACCAAATTATAATGGGAATCCTAAAACATCACCATGGATTTTGTCATTGAACTCCTAAAAATGTATAAAGGGAATAATTTTATATGGGATGTAATCCATTACCTTTAAAATTCATCCATCTTGATCACTATTATAGATGATATATCTATTGATCAGATCTCTATGATATAATTTAATAAAGTAGTAAGTCTTGAAGGAGTAACACATTTATTATATTAAATCAGGATTCTATGTTTTCATTAATTTCTTCTGTGAAGTATTTAGTAATATTTTCATATATTGTTTTTTTTCATCACTACATGTATCGACATAAAAATTTCCAAACTGAGAAAACATTTCAAACCCTAGATGATATGTGGGTGTCTTGTTCTATGGATTCCAAATGTGACTGGGATCATCTCATTCCTCTATTTGAGTTTCCCTAGAAAATTTTTCTTTTCTAGATAATTGATATTTCTACTTATCAAGAACTCTTTGGAAGGAATTTAAAAAACCCATCATTCATATATATTTTTTGGTAAATAAACTTATTCAGTCCTAGGATATTATTGGAATATTTAATAGACATTCAGATCTATTCAACAACACATCATGGAATCTAATAGTCAATATAAATTTTATGATGACAATCATGGGAATGATCTGGAGTTTGAAGCTGGTGAGACAATTTTCTGTGAATTTATCTATAGATGAAGTTTGTGACATTTGGTAAGAGGGAAATATTAAACATAATTATATTTTCCACTCTGACATCCTTGATTGATTTTGGATGAATTATTATTTCTTATCACTTCCACTGAACCTCTCTAAAGTCCTTAATGTGCAAGAGGTATATATACTGAGGAATTACATAACTAATTCTTCACATGTAATGAACTCATAGTTCAATTATCTAGATCATGAAATTTCCAATTATGGACAAGCTATGATGATCTTATATCAAGGAGATATATTTCTATGAAACAAGACATCATACCCTGTCAATGTTTTTTGGATAAACCACTATCATGAAAGAAGCTACAATGGAACATGAGGATATAATGCAGAATAATAATCCGAATTTTTTAATTAAAAATTTAAATAATTTAGAGGGAAAATTTTATTTTAAGGGAGGATTAATATAACACCTTAATATTTTCTTAAATTTTTTATAAAAAAAATTTAATTTCATCTACTACTTTTATTATACATAATATCATGTTCTACGGAAATATGAAATACTATTAATTTGTAAATATGAATACTATAACCTTGTCGATAAATTTGATTGTTTGAAAAATAATAACAATATCCATTAAATTTAAATATTATGGTTTTATATAATGAATATATATATACTTCTTAATTTTTAATAAAGTCATTACATGCTTCAAAAATAGTTTTTTCATAGAAACTGTTTTTATTTATTTTTATAAAAATTCAATAAAGGTAATTTTTTCCATTTTTAAATAATGTATTTGAAAAAATCAAATTATCCATTAATATAAAAATTTCAAAAATAATTAAGATATATTATTTATGAAAATTCATAAATGGTTAATATTTTCATGAGTAGTGAAAAGTATATATTTGAATAAAAATTATTAGTTAGAAAAAGAATTAATATATTTTAATTTTTAGAAGTTTCTAAATGTGAAATTATATCAATAACATTATTTATTACCTAATTTATTTCATTGTTATCAATATCAGGATATGTTTTGATATAAAATCATTTTATACGTATGAAATCTTTTCCTTTGGAAAATGGATTCAACCCCATTTATGTCATTTTCATTTTAAAATAAATTCTACCACTTATTTAAATTTCATTGGTAGATTTTTTTATATTCTAAATTATAATTTTAATATTTATATTAATTTCAACCAAATTATTTATCATAATGAATATTAAAAAAAATTAAACATTAATTATGACATTTATGGTTAAACCAGTTTTACCTGAGGGTTAAAATAAAAATATATAAGATTAAGTTGCTTAAAATTTTATTCAAATCATACTTTATATCCATTTTTCAGGCTTTTATCATCGAGGATTCTTTAAGGATCCTTTTATTATCTATATGTAATGAGTTAATTTTTTGTATTATTTTTTTTATAAATAATCTAAGTGTTTCCTCACCCCAAATTATAAAGGGAACCCCCTATGCTATCCTCTTCACACATCCGAATCATTTGTATAGAAAATTCCAACCTAAATAAATTCCATACATACCTAACCAAAACATTGAGGTATTACATTGATTAGTAAAACCTCAAAAGAAAGGATCTTTTGTAAACATATATATGGTGTTTGGATAAGATGTATCATTATTAACCAAGTATTTATGTTTTAATTTTTTTTCTACCTATGTCAAATATTATTCAAAATTTACAATATAAAAAATAACTTCCATTTTATGAGTTTTAATTATGTTAATGTCATAAACTATATCAATATCCTCCTCCATTAAATGGTAATGTAAACTTTTTGTCATCATTATGGTAGACAACACCCTCTCCAACCTTAGTTATTTCATTTCCATCAACACCGATTATAGATAGAGATGATGCTGGATTTAATTTTTATATATTATATGTAATACGTATTTATAAACCTTTAATTATAATTTATCATATTCCTTCTTTACATTAATGTTTTTCGGAAACGATAACATCACTTGTCTATATGTGTGGACTACCCCCTCTTCCAAGTGAAACGATCCTTTTTAAAATTTATTTTGACATGGTTAGGGATAAGGATATATTTATTAGAAATATAATATATAAATGACATAAAAAATATAATATAATTTTCAAATATTATTTAACATTATTTTAGTTTATCCGTTCATAAAATAGAAACAATTTTGTTGTATGCATGTGACATACCATCTTCATGAAGGACATAATTCATTATATATATATATTAATAAAGGATTACAAATAAATCAAAAAAAAATATGTATATTATTTTTATAGAGTTTAAATCATAGAGATTATGAAACAATGATCAATTTAAATAGACCACAGTTGAAAATAAAAAACTAACATGAAATATGAAATAGTTATTACCCAATGCGTGATTTTGACAGAGATTCATTAATAAACTGAGAATAAATAGTTAAATGAATATAATATATGGTTTTAGGTATATTTTTATGAATTTTTAATATATTAATAATTTTCTTATATAGATATTATATGATAGGATATAATATGTGTGACAAAAATTGAGACTTGAGGTTGGACATTTTCATCTTAATTTCATTTTTATGTGACACATGACATTTTCACAGCATTTTTATTTTTTTGGTGTAAACACTTACCATAGATATATTTTATGAATAGTATCATGATGTTTTTTGAAATAAAATTTCATCTAATATTCTTTCTTTCATGGTAAATATTATTAATAACATTCCAATTTTGTTAAATATTTTTATTAAAAACTCGTTGTTTATCATATTTGTTTTCTATTATGTTTTAATGATGATATATTATGATATATCCATCAAGAAGATATTGAATTTTATATTCCTGTATTTATTTTAAAATTTAATGTTTTCCATTCATTTTCCTATTTTTATGTACTATATGTTATAGGATCATCTTTTTGATGAAAAATATCTTTATTTATATATTTGGTCAAAACCCCCATTATCTCCCATATCAGTGGTTTCTAAAAATGATTTCATTAATTTTTTAAAAAGTATATTAAAATTATTTTAGGACATTATTATGTATTAACTTCTTACAAAATAGTTTATAAGGAATCTTCTTACATATTTTCAAAAGGGGATGTTTTGATCTTTACAAAAAATGTGTAATGGATCTTTTTTCAACATGTATGAAATGAATTATATTTTCCATTATCATGACTGATAAATTATTTAATGACACCTTTACATGTTTCTATAAATATTTTCAAAAATAATTTTTACTAATTTTTTGAGGCATTTTTACATTTTAAATATGTTCTTTCAAAATGAAATGTACATTTTCCCTAGGAAATTATCCTTGTGATATTTCAATATCATTTCCATCTAACATGAAATATTATGATATTACTTAATATTTTATATGTATATTATTCAATGATAACATCATTATTATTTATATGAATTATTTTTTATCATGATGAAATTTTTTAAGAAATACATTTCATTCCCATAGGTTATCCGATGATGGAATTTTTTTGTAACATGTTTCGTTTTAAAGAGTTATAACATAATAAATGTTTTATGATCATGTGGAACATAAATGAATGTAATTTTTGGTGGGTGGTGTCAAAACTCAAGATTTTTGTGAAATATTGTTTTAAAATTAATTTAATCCTTTCATATTTTTCATTTCACCCAATATTAAAAAAAACATTTATTATTAAATCACTAATTCAAACATTCCTTTCACATGGATCCAAATTAGCATACTCTATACACAAAAATGACTCCATGTATATTACAAGAAACACCAAGTTCCCATAAATCATCATATTATTGTTATAATTATTTCAGTGAGGAAATTATAACATTTCAAGTAAAAGAATTTAATAAAATGTAATAACTACTTTTAAAATATTTTTTATCCTTTTTTATATTAATAAAACATATTGATAATGAATAATATATTTTTTGAAGTCCGTATATGTTAAAAATACTATTTACATTCCTTCTGTGAAAAAAGAAATTATTTACCGACATATTTAGAAATTAAATTTTTTAAAATAGTCTTCAATATTGATTTTTTAATGTTCTATTTAACATAAGAATAATTTTTGGATTTTTCTGAGAAACCTCATTTTTGGATGAAAAATGAAAAATGACTGATTTTATTTTCCAAATCTCTTTTTAATCAAAATTATTTATTAGAAAAAATTATATTTAAAAATGGTTTAAATTTATATTTAGATAGTATTTTTATAAATTAATCCAATTTTGGTCATTCAAACCAATTTCAAATTGATATTGGACATAAAAATGTAGAAAACTTTTTAACATTGTTATTTTAATAAGCTGTAGTTTCATCCCGTTTACGGGATTAAATTTAAATTCCTTTCTGGAACATCTGAGATAATAATTTGAAAAAATGGATTCCATTTTCAGAATCATAATATTTTGTAATTTGTATTGGGATTCAACTTATTTTTTATCCGAAAACTAGAGAAAGTAATTAAAATTAATTACATAGATTTTGGTAAAATTATGCTTAACTAAGGACTAAAATTTAATCTTAAGGGCCCAAATAGCTAGATGATCATACAAGATACATCTTATAGAAATATTTAGACAAAATACTCACCAGTATCATATTTTTTCTATTATTGGGTCTATGTCACAAGGGGAAAATGTGGGTGGAATTTCTTTTCGCAAAAATTAAAAGAGTGCCACTCCTCCCCCACTCTAAGAAGGCCTCATATCCTCCCACTCCTCACACCTCTCAAGAGAGTTTGGAACCAAAAAAATCTACCCAAAAGTTCCCAAACATCCCACCCTTACTCCTTTAATCCACCCGTTGGGAGAAATAAATCCAAGATGTATTTTGGAACCATCCAAAAGGTGTTGTCCGATTAAGTGGTAATGTCTTCTCTCAAGCACATTTTAATTTTTTTTATTCTCCACCCCGTCCACTCTCAAAATTTTATTTATTTAATTACAAAACCAATATATTCAATATAAAAGGGAGTTATTATTCTTATAGTTTAACCTATACTTACACACACATACATCTAATGGATAATGAGCATACTATTTCTATGTACGAAGAAGTACCAACTTAATAAATGATAATAGTTCATTTTTCCATCACCGTCAATCAAGGTGGAAATTATGATGGAAAATGTGTTCATGTTTATAATATATTTAATTTATTATATCTTTAATATTCACTATTACTTTTAAAACACATTTTATTTACTTTCTATTTTGTGTAAATATGATAATTTTTTTAGGAATTGTGGACGACCACCCCCTTAATGCAGTATGATTTGGTCGTACAATACATTGAATTTATTACAGATGGGTTTAGGGAAATTATATTATAGGTATAAAATAATAATAACATTTTTATTATATTATATTCATATGTTTATATATGTAATTTTATTTCTTTCTTTCAATATGACAATAAAAAAAGAAATAGTGTTAATATGTATGTATGAACTACCGTCACCAGGAACATTGTCTTCAAATTCATAAATAAATATTATATAGATTATTATAATATAAATATAATGAGTTTAAATTATATTGATATAATTTTTTACATTATGGAAGTCATGATATAAGTATTAGTACCAAATATGTAAAACATTAAGCAACATTTGAAGAACAAAGTAAATATTACCCGAAGTGAAACACTAACATATTAATTTTAACAAGAGAATAAAATGATGTCATAATTAAAACATATATTTTATTAGATAAAAAAATATGTTCCAATTAAATATTTACAATAAATTTACATATATTATGATGGAGGTTTTAATGAGTATGATGAGATTCAAGACACAAGGTATGTGAATTTCATCTCACTTTTTATTTCCATGAGATACTTGCTTTAACCACCATCTATAAATTTTTTTTGTGTATACTTCATGTGGGAGTATTATATTATTAATATAATAAAATTTATGTGAATTTATATATCCATTTAATGATCTTAATCTCCTGGGGATTATGTTTCAAATGTAACCAAATTGGTAAATTAATATTTTCAACATATATCTTGATTAAGTCACATGACATACTAGTCACTTATATTATTCTTCAGGCCATATATACTACCATTGAAATTTTATATTCAAAATAATATTATTTTCAAGATATTTTATGTTACATTTAATTTAATTTTATTAAATAGGGTCCATTGTCCTATGTTTCTAAGTGGTATGAGTTTATTGGAACATTCTTATCACTTTTAATGAATGTGTACTATTATGATTCATTCGATGAAATATTATGATACATATCTTGTGAACAACATATAACATTCATATCCTATGGTTATTCATGATATATTCATGTATTGGTAAAATATTTCAACAATATGGTAATTAATAGAGTCAATAATATGTTTTTAAGAAATCTCGACATTAGCCTCTTTTCGGTAAGAAATGTTTCATCCCTAAAAATTTCATTTTATAAAAATTATTTTGAAGAAAATTTTCTATTCTCCTAAAATATTAAAAATGCATTTTACCCTTTTTATTTTAAATTTTTTTTGAATGGATTGTTCTTTTTTTCTTTCTTAATGGGGTATTTTATAACATTTTTACCGTCTAAAAGGTATATTATTTTTAATGCATATGATTTGTAAGAATTTAACCGCTTTCAATTATTTGATGATTTATTTTCATATTTTAAGGATATTTATTAAGAATTTTTTTAAAATGTATTTTCAATGGAAATGGTTTTCCAATTTTTTTTTATGTTTTAAGGATCCTTTTTCAAAGAATAATGGATATTTTTCTCATGAAATGTATTCCAAATTTCTTTCCAAGTTATTTTCCATCTAAGATAAAAAAAATTGATGATAAAAATTAACTTCTAGGAAATGATACAATGGTTTCATTAATATTATCTCTTGAATGGTTTATGTATTTATGGAATGAATCTTAATACACCCATTTCACTTCCATAGGTTTTATTCTTTTGAAACCCGCTTCTTTTCATGGGTTAAGCTTGTTTGAAGTGATTATGAAACCTATCTATTTTCATAGGTTATTATGTTAGAAAATTTTATTAATACCCATTTAATTTCATTGGTAATGATTTTTTAATTATAAAAACAATACTTTTATGGGTTATGATATAATTAATGTTGTATGATCTTTTTTCTCATGTATGAATGATTTAATTATGATATGGGTTGGACCTATATTTTGATCCAATGAACTGGGTAATGAAAAGTTTTATATGAGCTCAAAGGGTACATTGATTGTAGACCAATGTGAAAAAAAGGAACATGAGTTGTATCCCAAGCCTAAAAATAATAATTTACATGGGTTTTAGCATTAGAATAAAAGTAATATTGTACATAGGTCATAACAGAAGCCTGAAAACATCAAGATACATGATTTGTAGACCAATACCAGAAACAAGAAGGTACACAAGTTGTAGCATAATCCTGAAATCAAGAAGGCATATGGGTATTTTCCCATGCCTAAATGTTAGAGTGTATACAGGTTGTTATCCCATGTATAAAGCAAATACATAGGTTTCATCCCAAGTCTAACATTTTATAAATGTATTTGTAGGTAACCTTGACGTAAGATTTCATATTCTTTTATGCATGGCTCAAATTATTTATCATATACCATAGTTATGATTTAATGGTATATGATGTTCATTTCCTTATGAATCATGTCTTATGAACTACCAGGATTTTTCCTATAACTCATGTTCATGATCTTTGATAAGTAAGGAATTATCTCTTAATGTTATGATCATGTTCTCATACCCCTATTATCATGTTTTTGTTGGCATGTCTCTCTAGTTTACCCTTACATAGCATCTGGTATTACCCATTTTTATGTTTACATTCCCAGGTTATGAAGATATATTTCCTTTATAATAAGTCTAATAGGGGTGATAGTCTTGGAGTACCATGTGGGATAAAATATAGCTTTCTTATGTACCAGTTTTTACTATTCCATGCTTCCAAAGGCACTAAACTGATATGGACTTTAGACGTCTCTTTGTAAATTTTTTGATGTATTTCAAAAAAGTTATGTCATGTTAGTGTATGAAAAGTGAGGGTCAAGATATTTCATATCAGATAAAGGTTTTATTTATCATTGGATCCAGGATGACAATACCTTAGTGAGAACCCTAGGAAATTTCTAGGGATAAGTCTATGGATTATTAAAAGTATAGGAAAATGTCCTTGAATATTGGTAAAGGATAGATTTAGTGGATTTATTGCAATACATCCATATCTGAATACTACAAGTAGATATGGCTCTATCACTGATGTGCCTACCTATAGAAACTCTGAAAAGATGATCCATGCCTGACTTAGGTTAATCCAGTAGATGAAATTTTTCCTTTTTCCACCACTATTTTGCAACTCCCAGGTTTTATGCTTTTGGAATTTTGAAACTCTTCCTGAGAAATCATGAAGGATTTATATATAAGTTCATTATAAATAACCCATAATAAACCTAAGGTTTCATATATGAAGAAATGATTCATAATTTATATATCCTATAAGTGAAATTTCATGATTTTTTGGTTCCTCCATATGATAATTGTTTCTCACTCTATTCTTTTTTTGATGTAGTCAATGGATGGAACCTAAAGGAACCAAGTTAATAGTGACGATGATTAAAACTGAAATGATTGGTTTCTAGAAGATATGAATTCTATAAGAGATATAATTAGAAACATCGTTCATATTCTCATACATCCATTTTAAGATGTGAATCATTACCGACCAGAAAATGATCAATGGAGGGAACACCATTTTTTTTAATTCCTTCGTGAGGAACCATCCTCCTTCTTTCAATGGATATTTTGATCCACTTATTTTTTAACACTGGATTAGTACCACTAATAAAATATTCTTCGTTCTCTAGTTTTAATATTAGGAGAAATTCTTTCTACCTATTTATCAGTTAGAAGGTGAAGCAGACCAGTGGCTGACTCTAATCAAGAATTTCAGGAAGAAAGATGAAATTGAAATCATGGATTGAGATGACTTCAAGATCTTATTATTTTATATTTACTTTCCTCATGTTCTTCATAAGAAGATGGAAATGGTGTACATTTATTTGATGTAAAATGATGATGAATATGTCGGTTACTATTAGGATAATTTCTCAAGAATCGAGAGGTATTCAATAGAAATTATCATCCAACCAGAAATTATGGTTAATAGGTTGATTAGGGGCCTAATACCAAGCCTCATAAGGGTGTTGTCCATAAGATACATCGGTAGAAATGATGAGATTTTTCATTGGGAAATCAAAGTTGAAATGGAGGTTGGACTTAAGTTTCAATCTCATGGTTTAAATATTAATAGGAATATGGAATTCAATATGCAATCAAGAAACTAGGGAGACAATAATATGATCATCACTTTGTGATATATTTGTGGAAAGAAGATTGGTTGGAATTGTTTTAATGGAACTAGTAAATCATTTATGTGTTAAAATAATGGAAATCGACTCTCTGAATGATGATGTTGTTGGAATAATGTTTTATAATGATGTAAATAATGGGAAAACACCATTTGTTTCACCTCACACAGTTATGTGTTTCAACTATAGAGTGTTTTGGTACTTCGCCAAAAAGTTCCCAAATCTGAGGACTGATAATGGGGATCAGAGACAACAACCTTTCAATTCAATGGAAAAAACAGAAATCATATGAAATCATAATGGATGAAGTGAACCTTTGTAATTCAGTAACACAATAGTGGGTAATTTATTACGAGATTTTTGTGAAAATAAGATCCATAAAAATATTATTGATCATTTTGTGAAAGATGTTATGATTATAAAAATCTATTATATCTCTCTACATGATTTTTGGACTAATAATATCATGTTAATTTTTGATATTTAAAAGGATTAACCAAGTATTCTAATAAAGAAAAAAAATCAGACAAGAGCATATTTGAGTAATAATGGGTGAATTATCATTTGGAGGCATTTATGTTTTAAAAAAGCATTTATAGAAATTTGTATTATGAATATTTCTTCATGAGAATATATGATGAAGGTATTCAAATACTTGGTATGTGATGAATCATAATGGATTAATGTTATGCAGATTTCATGATCTTCTTTCAACTATTTTGGATTTTTATCTTTTGGAACGGTTATAAGGATAACCATTAGTGAAATGTTTAAGTTAAAATCCGGATGAAGAATCTATTTATTATTGATGTATTTAAAACTGTAGTTAAAAGGATATTTAGTGATTAACCATATTTTAGGGATTTTAATCATATTTTGAAAATTATATTGGTGTGGTTTTAGAAAATGACATCATGTATTTTAGGTTAAAACCAATCATGTTCAGCAAGGCTATAGGTCTTGGACCCACAACTGAAGGATGATAAGGATATCACCCCTACAATAGGATTTCATGATGTCCTGGTTAATGTGTAATTATATTATTTGAATAATTTTTTATAATGAAAATATGTGTTACATTATATGTTTAGATATTAATGTATTAACCATGTTGATTTTTAATAATATTTATAAATGAGTAGTTAATCTTTCCATTCTTTTAGGGACCTTATTAAAAGATATAAGTGCTTTTTTGTTCTTTGGGCATCAAAGTTAATTTCTAGAAATCCATTTCTTGAAGTAATGTATGATTTATAAAAAGATAAATGAATGAGAAAATAATTAAATTCTATTTTTACAAATGTATCTAGTAAGTACACTTCCTTATATTCATGTTCGATAAATTAATTACTCAAAGATAAGATAATGATAAAAAAATTTATCCTAATACCATAATTTTTCTTAAACTGAAGGCCTAATAAATCATCACATATTGATGAATTTTAGGCCATAAACTTTTCATTGATCATTCACTTGTTCTAGATTGATGACCTCAATACCTGCCTAAAATTTTTTATGATTTTCCTACATTTCCAATATTCACTCCCAACTTATGTTATCTGATATGGTAAACTAGTTATATGTTACATTGGGTAACTATTATAATTCTAAAATTCAATTTTAAAGGAATTTTCAGAAATGATTTTTTACAATGTAGGTCTTTATGATATGAACTTTCAATTATTAAACCATATATAACATAGATGAAATTTGGGGGAGAAATTGATTTTAAGGGGGTTGAATGAAACACATTGATACATTGTGAAATATTTTTTAGAATTAATTTAATATTTTGATATTTTGAATTTCACGCAAAAATAAAAATAGTTTTTTATTAAATCTCCAATTCAAACCTAACATTCAAACTGAATCAACTTGGCTTTCACTATATGAAACATCAACTTAGAGTATGTTATAGGAAACATTTCATTTCATTGAAGCATCATTTTTTTGTTATAGTTATTTTAATTAGATAATTTTAACATATCAATTAAAAATAGTAATATTAATAGTAAAATATTATTTCCAAATATTGTAAAACAACTGTTTTATTTAAAAAGAGATTGATAATGAAATATACTTTTTTTGGTAATGTATTTTTATGATTACAAATACTATTTTAATGTCTATATGTGAAAAAAAATTAATTTTAGAAACATTTACCAATTTAATTTCACAAAATAATCCACATTTTTAAATTTATAATATGTAATTTATCTTAGGGTGAATATTTTTTATTTTTTTGAGAAACATAATTTTTTGGATTAACAGTGAAAAATACCAAACATTAATTCAAAAATAATTGTTCATATAAATATATTATAAGGATAAAATATATTTTAAATTTGTCTCAGAGTATATTTGGATAATATTTTTATTGTTTATCCAATTTATGTCACTAGAACTAATTTCACAATGAAATTTGATATAAAAACAGAGAAAAATATTGATCATTTTTTACATTAAACACTCATAGTGTCATTTCATCAGCAAGATTGAATTTTAATTACTCTTTTCCCTTCAATGATTGTAATTTTTAAAAATCAATTATATATTTGGAATCTGAGTAATTTATAACATGGTCAAATTAGTTTTTTACAAAAAACAATTAGTGAAATTAATTAAAATTGATTACATAGAATAAGGTAAAATAAATATCAAATAACAACTAAATGTTAATATTAAGGGCCCAAATAATCTTAAAACAATCCCGTGAGCCATTTTCTTGTCATATTTTGACCCTACACTCCCTAGGATCAAATTTGGTTTACTATTGGATCCTTTTGACTTGGGAAAATCATTGGTGGACTTCATTTTTCCAAAATTTACCATAGTCACAATCCTCCAACAAAAAAGGCTTCTTCTCCTCCCACATCATCACACCTCTCATGTAACCTTTGATTAAAACAAATTCCCAAATAGCTCCAAAATATCCCAAACTTATGACCTAAATACTCCCTTTAGGAACAATGAAATCCAAGGATTCCTTTTATAACAAACCAAAAGGAGTTACCTGATTAAGTCTTAACGTCTTCTCTTAAGATCTAATATTTTATTCATTATCCACCCCTTCCACGATCCTTATAACATTTTTGTATGAAAAAAATGATTTAAATATAATATGATGTTTTTATTCTAATGGTTATATCCTACGACAACACACACATCCATCAAATGGGTAACGAATATTTTGTTTATGCGTATGGTGAACACCAACCTCACTAAACGATGATTGTTCACTTTTACTTTACTTCCTCTTAAGGTGTAGATTATGATATAAAATATATTTATAAATTCAATATGTTATATTTATTATTTATTTACTATTCATTATTCTTTTTAAGAAACATATCTTTTTACATTTCAGTTTGTGTAAATATGATAATTTTGTTATTGGAAATGTAGACCACCGCCCCCTCATAGTGATGTGATTCATTTACACACTACATGGAATGTATTATGGATGAGTTTAGTAAAATTATATGATATATATAACATTATAATGAAAATTTAATAATATTATATAAATGTATACATATATTTCGTTTTCCTTCATTCGTTCAATAAAATAATAAAAATGGATACAACGTTTAAGCATACGTACAACTAACTGTATCCAAGAATGATTTATTACATTTCATACATCTCTATTATAAAGATTATTATAAGAGAAAAATAATAAATATAAATAATACTTATATAATTTGATAAATCTTATAAATCATGATATATTTTTTATGATAAATCATATTACAAAATAAGACACCTGCGTAGAACAATGCAAATAATATACAAAGTGAAACCATAACATAAGATTATTAACAAGAAGGTAATATAAGTTCATAATAAAAACACATATAATATTTGATATAAGAATATAGTTCTGTAAACAATTTTTAATAAATTTATATTTATTATAAATGTGTCTTAAAGAGTAATATGTGAGTTAAGACACATGGTAGGGGAATTTCAACTCATATTTTATTTCCATTAGATGCATGCTTTACTCACCAAATGTTCATTTTTTGTTCTATTTATATAGCCCATGGAGGTATTATATTATTCCCATAATTAAATTTATTGTTATTTAAATACTAATTTTATTATATTTCTCTCATGGTGTTTAAATGTTTCAAAATTTACCAAATCGGTAAAGTAATTTTATCACAATGTTCCATCTAGGAGTAACATGTCATGTTATGCACCTATATTTTTTTGTGGTGTGTATATATATCCTTTGAAATTTTATATCATAAATATAATTATTTTCATGATATTTTATGCTTCATGTGATTTCATTTTCATAAAAATTGATCATGGTCAATAGTTACCAAGTGGTAATATTTTATTGAAACAATATCATCACTTTTTGAGATTGTCTATGTTTATGTTTCCTTTAATGAAATATTATGATCCATATCATAAAAAAGAACCATTAATTTTTGTATCCTATGGTTATTAATGATATATTCATGTATTAATGTCATTATACTACTCTTCACTACATAATATAGTTATGAAAGTGTTTTTATGAATGCCAAACATCACCCTCTCTTCGCTCTGAAATTTAGGTTCCTTAAAAACATTCATTTACTAAATATTGTTCCCAAAATTTTTAAATTATCATTGTAAAATATTTTAAATAAATTTTTACTATTTTTTCTTTTACCAATGATTTCAATGGAAGAATATTGTCTCATTCTAAATGAGATAATTTTTTTAACATTTTTACAGTGAAAATTGAATGTTGTTTTAACCTCATACGATAGGTATGGATTTACATTCAGTCAATTCATTGAATTATTATTTCATTTTTAAATGGAAACATTTTATCAAAAAAATTAAAATATTTTTCATATAAAATGGATTTCAAAGGGTTTTACATTTAAAAGATCATTTTTCATAAAAGAAAGGTTATTTTCCTCAAGAAATGTTTTCAAGATATTATTCTAATTTGTTTTCCATATAAGATAACATCTATAGATATTACTCATTCCCTTATAGGATGTTATAGAAATGTTCCATTAATAATATTTCCTTAATTTTTTGTGTTTTAATGGAATGATTCTTATCACACCATATTCACTACAACGAGTTTTATGCTTTTGAAACCCACATCTGTCTTGTTTTGCTTTCCAAAAGTGATTATGAAACCTATTTCTTTTAAAAGGTTATTGTGTGATGAAATTTTAATGAAATCCATTTCATTTCAGGTGTTATTATAGGATATTTATAAAACCCATCGCTTTTTATGGCCTTGATATGAGGAAAATATTATTATCTTGTGGAAAATGTATGAGTGATTTTATTATGATATGGGTGGGACCTATATCTATCTATAATTAAATGTGTAACGAGAATTTGTATATGATTTCAATAACTAGGTGGGATATAGACCAATACCAAAAATTAAGAAGGTACAGGGGTTGTAGCCCATGTTTAAAAACAATATGGTACATGGTTTCTAGCCTAATACTGCAAGTAAAAGGGTATATAGGTTATAGCCTATGCTCAAAAATAAGAAGGTACATGGGTTGTATACCAAGACTAAAAACAAGAAGGTACATGGGTTGTCTTCCAGGCTTATATATAATATGGTACATGGTTTTTAGACCAAGAATAAAAGTAATTGGGGACATAAGTTTATTTCCCAAGACTGAAGTAGGTATACAAGTTGTAGCCCATACCAAACATGTTATAACGGTATTTATAGGTATCCTTAACATTATATTTTCTATTCTCATATACATTACAAAAATTATATTTTTTATTCCACAATTATTATTTTATGGTTCATCCAGATTTTTACTTATGATTCATGTCTTATGAACTGCTAATATTTATACCATAACTCATGCTTATGATATTTGATATAACGGCACTCCTTTTTCCTACATAACTATTACATCATTTTCAGGAAAATAAATATAAAATAATTAAAAAATGAGGATCCAAAGGGTTAGTTACTTGTGATATTAGGACTATACATAAAATTTAAAAATAAAACATGAACGTTTATTAAATTCCTTGTTCTTTAGATTCTTATTGGCCCTTGAATTACCCTTACTACATGTAACCACCTGAGCATATACATCCAACAGGGGTGAGATATAGCCCAATAAGAGGGTAGATGAGAACATGAAACTATATAACATGGGGTGATCGTAATCATTATCATTTTAACATACGAAATGTAACATAATCATAAGAGTAAATATTAGATAATGTCCTAAAATGTTGTAATGCATAAAATGAAACATCATGTCTAAGTAGTTAACTCCCACACCAAGTTGTGAAAAAATATAGCATCATGTTCATGCAATATTCACTTTCATGATGAGATAAATCACATTACCCAAATAATTTGAGTGTTATATAATTTCAATCACACCTATCACATCCTAACAGTTACATTACGTTATATAATTCCTAACACTCCTTTCACACCATAACATTTACATTGTCTTACATAAAACATAGAACATATAACAATATTGGAAAAAATAACAATATATGGAAAGGAATAAGTTTAATTTAGTAAACAATATGTTCATAAAATTTTATTCCCAAAATAATGATGGAATAAAATACTTTTAGTAAGAATCATTAACCTTGATTGGAGTAGTAAAAATATCGACAAGAAACAAATGTTTTTTCAAAAGAGTAATTTGGGAAAACATTATGTGTGTTATAAACCCATTTATAAAACATTTATATCCCATAAAAGTAAATATAATGATGAAGAAATTATTTTCATGGAATATACATAATAAAAAATGGTGTCAAAGAGGGTGAAACCAATGAAATAAAGTTAGGTTCGAGAATTCCCCTTACATTTTTTCCAAACACTTTCTTCACATTAATGTCTTGTATAATCAAATTAGAATCAATAAATTAAAATTAAATAACCTTTTATACATTAATTATAACAAATATGGATTTTGTATCTTCTTTTATGTTATTTTTATGAGTATAAGTGTCTAATTTCATCATTATAGGGTGTTTGTTTTCTTAGTTTTCTTGATTGGTACACTTGTATCCATGACTGAAAGTTTGTGTAAGATGATGATAAATATATAAAATTGTTATTATATTATAGTAATGATACTATATAAGTTTAAATAATATTATAAATAATTTTTTTATATTGAATGAGTATGAATCCTTAGATAAAAATTAATAATGATCATTTTAGGTTAATTTGGGATGTTTTTCAATTACAATGAACTCATTTTATTTTGTCATTTAATATTATGTATTTAAGTTACATACAACACATAAGATGTGTTATAAAATATAAATTATATTATATTTTCAACCACTTAATTGTTTTATTAATAACGTTGAATTTGTTATAGGAAAATTAAAGTGCATCGCCCATGATGGCTGTAAATTGACACATCACAGGTGAAAATTTAATTTTTATAATAATAGAGGGAGAAGGATGATTTTAAATATGGAAAATATCATAATCATAGTGATATAATGGTGGTTTTTGTTGAAATGGTGACTATCAGCCTATACTACCAGCTTTATGCCTCCTAAAATGATTGACGTCTTAGCATATTGTGTAGAAGTACTATCCAGGTGAAAAAAAATCAGCCACCCTATGGTATAGAATGGTTTGTAATATGGAAATATGTACCATTCATTATTAATTCATTAACCTTGTAACGAAAAAAACTATTATAAATGATATTCTCTAAATGATTAAATTAAATCCTTTATAATTTAATATGGTTAAAGAAAACACAAGTTATTTATTAGTTATATTTAGCAATTTTAAGTGTCAACCTATCATATTTAGAAGAACTTTATAAAGCATAACTATTTATACCATATCCATTTAAGAGTGATGATATTATTAGTTTATATTAAGGTTTATATGAAGGTCCTTTTGACACATAAAAGATAATAAATAGCCTCAAACAACATGATCAAACAATATGAATCACATTATTCAATGATTAAAATTATTTAGCATGTTTATTGAAAAATAGCATTGTCATATTTAATAACTAAATATTGAGAGAAAATGTTAATGGATGGATTTCATGCTCATCAAGATCATAAACCAAACATTTTACATTGATCCAGTGGATGAAAAACTTTCAATCTCACACCTTACCCTAATAGATTTTGCTGGTATAATAAAGGGATATGTTTTCAAAACAATTAGTGTGAATAAGTATATTTTAATTTCAATAAAATAATTGTTAAATTTATACATTTTATTGCATTATAAATAAATATTAAATTATTCTAATAATATTTATATTTTTCCTATGATAAATAACAATGTAATTTTTTATATTATATGAAATTTCAATAAATACATTAATTTTGTTGAATTTATGAGTTTTATAAATGAAATTTATATTAATAAAATTTCTTTATTAAATAATATATATTTAACTAAAATGATAATACAATCTTATGAAATGAAATGTTATTTTTATAAGGGTATGAAAGCTCTTACTGTAAAAAGCATGAATTTTCAACAAATAGGGTTTTTAATTTAAACATTTAATTTATCATATTTAGAATAATATTTTAATAAGTTAAATAAAATTTTCTAAATAATTGTATATAATTTATAAATAGTTGGGTTTTTTATAATATTTTAATACATTCTATATTTTTTGGAAAAATTATATATTGTATAGATATGTGATGTTTGTTTTGCCGTCATAATGACCCAAAATTTATGTAAAATGTGGAATAAAATGTACCCATTACCAAATATATTTTCCCCCTTTAATATAATGAATTTTTTAATTTATTTTACTCATTTTATATACCATTTATTAATCTTGCAAAACCTGTATTAAATTTATGGTTTTAAAATCAATTCATTATAGATAAGAATCACATTCAAATGACCATTGGTATTATTTTAATTTTTCCTATTTATGGATTTATAAAATAATTAAACACACAACTATATTTTAGAAACTATAGAAAAATAAATTGGAGGATTTTTTGTTTTGATTAATTGATTTTATGCATTCCAAACCAGTGTTTGGACAATTATAATAAACACCTCTCTATATATCTATATAAACCCACCCATTATCCCATTACTCTTTACTGAACATCATGGGATCAAAAATATATTCTTATATTTAAACTATAAGTTTATCCCATGGTTCTGCAAAGATTTTATGAATCTCCTCCAAACTTTTTGAATCCCTATCTCATGTTATGGGATCCCCTCCTTCATCTCATTATTCAAGAACCTTATTTATAAAATTCCATTTACCTATAAATTCTTATTGATGTGATATTATTTTTCACCACCATATTTATGAAATTATGATGTATAATTGATTTTATACCCCTTTAACTCCCATTAATTCATCTTATGATTCATTCTTTATCTTTTGTATACTTCTGAACTTATATGGTAATTTTTCCCTACCAAACTCTGTTTCAATAAACCTTTCTATATTATTAATTTTAATTCCCAAATATTCTTATTGTATTATTTTCAGATATGTTTCTATTATATCCAATATTATGTAAATGTAAATATATAAACTATTAAATATCATTATTCTTTCCCTTAAATCTTTAGGTACCCTTATTATGTTTCCAGAATTATCATGCATTTCTTCCATAAAAGCCCATTATCCTGTGAATTCCATCACCATTTCCACAAAAGTGTACTCATATAGACAAAAATATACATTTTTATTATGGAAGAACATTTATTTATTCTAAATTCGATAATTTTGGGATTAAATATGGGGATATTTTATCTTATGTTGTATGATCTGTGTAGAACACATATTCATGTATAGGATATGAAAGAAATAAGTGCGCCTGAAATTATATTGCACACCAATTCATTGGTTAGTGAATTATTTTAATGAGAAACCATGTATAGAATTATGGAGTAAACATCATCCATTTTGGGAAATGTTCCACAATTATATGATTTACTAATATATATCATTGAGCTATTTTTATGATTAAATATCAAATGTTATTGCCACTTTACCATGTTTCCTTTATGTGATAATTTTGTATCATGCCTCATTTTTCAACATTATTATTCTCACAACTTATAAATTCCATGGAAATTCATTATGACTAACATGTAACACTTGTATCATGTTATTCTTTGTTTATTCCATTTCTGTGCTTTACATCTCACCAGTTTCTTATTTATTCCCCCATATAATCGCATGCATATTTAAATCGAAAATGGAATATTCGAATCTTGTTATGGATGTTTTAAATAATGTTTTTAAATCTATATATCAATTTTGAGTTCTATGTAACTAATCTCACATAGACATAATATTCCCAATCTTCTTGGTTGAACATTCAATGATTTTATGTAATAAATCTAGAAATAAATTTTATTAAGGGCAAGGGTGGTCATAGATGGTATCCAGGTAATACACAATTATTTTTTGAACAATAATTATAAAAAAAATTGGAACCCTTACATATAATACTTCTCATAGAATTTCAAGTATATAGTTTTATAATGTTTAGAGTAATTTGTTTCTAATAAAATTAATACAAGTATGGATAATACATGTTTTAGTGGATCCAACAAAGATGCCCCATGGGGAAAAAATTACAAAAATAGTGTATTTTGATAGAAATTGTCATGAATTATTTGATAAAAATAGGCATTGTTTAAAATATAGTGTCAAAAACCCAGTATAAATAATTTGGTTAATTCAAAATCAGATTATAGAAAATTATTAAGAGGTCAAGAATTATTATAAGAGGTAATATTAGGAAATAGATCATGGAAAATTGAGAGTGAAGACGAAAAATTCATAACTTAGGAAATATATGATATAAATGACTTCTCCATTTAATATTTATATATTCCCTATTTTGTATTTATTGTTTATAAATTATCATCCCTATATTTATTTTTGATGATGGAAATTATTACAAAAAGAATAAAATCGTTAAATTTATTTTTATCATCCATAGTTATATGACATTTTTCATACCTTACATGTTTAGTAGAACTATTAAACCACCCCCACAATTCATGCAATTTTAATTATCAATGAAGATGAAAAATAATCCAATTTTTTATCCTAGGTATATTACCCCTCTTATATTAAAAATTGTGGTATATACATACTAGTGATCCTTGTAATACTCCCTTTAGTAGAACATGGTACAATTATCAGATGGATTGGATTTCCATATAATGAGCCAACATAAATTTTCAAGAGAATGAAATTTTCCTCCATGTTATGGATCTCCAAATAATTATTTACATGGTCTAGGAGGAGGATGGTTATTTTATAGTAACAAAATCTCAAACAATGATACTATTAGCTTTTTATAATGGGTATCTATCCAAAAATATTTATATTAACAGAATTTTAATCCATGAATTCATGACCAATGTGGTGGAATATGAGGATGTGTTTCGAGATGATTGTATTAACCTAGCTTAAAGTTGAGGGGATAGTTTTTAATTGAACATATTCCTAGCTTTTATAATTTCTATGAATCAATATATAATATATGTTTTTAAACAGGGTGAATTAAAGAGGAAAATATAAGTGAATTTGGATAAATGGGTTATACCCCCAAGTGCATCACTAAAAGGTGCAACACTCCAATTATATAAGAAGAATGATGGGTAAATAGGGAACTTAATTGACTATAATGATCTCAAAAAAATCATAATAATGAAAAAATATATTATTCCATGTATTGATGACCTATTATATAATAAAAGTGAATCCCATTATTTCAATAGATATTCAGTTGGTATAATACCATGTACTATAGAAAATTGAGGATATTGGTCACTACTAGTTCCTAGTGATTCCATTTTGACTCACTAATGATCAAAAAATAATCATAGATTTTATGAATACAGACATTAGGTTTTACCAGGAAAAAAATGTGGCAATATTTATTGATTATATTCATATATAATCCAAAATAAAAGAGAAACCTGAGTATTATCTTCATATTATACTAAGGACACTTTAGGAATAACATATGAATGAAATTATTAGTAAATTTAAATTATGGTTTGAGAATGTTTCATTCTTGGGGATTGTTATCACCATTAAATGGATATCTATAGATACTTCAAAAATAGAGATGATTTAAGGACATCCTAGACCAACTTCTCAGATATAAATTAGTAGTTTCCAAGGAATAGTTGGGTATTATAATCAAATTGGGGGAAATATCTCATAGTTTTCAACCCCAAGAAATAATAAAACTCCAAATGAAGTAATTTTTTTCTAGAATATTGAATATTTTGGAATGTTTTCATGATATTAATATTATTATAATCACTAAACTTCTCCCACATTACACACTAGTAGGGAATAATTTTTTATCTATAATGATGCATCCAAAAAAATCATTGGTTTGTGTAATAATAAGAAAATATAATGTTGTAAACTATTCCCCATTCCAATTAATGATCCATGATCCAAACATCCCAAATCATGATCTTGAATTTGATGATGTGACCTTTTCTATAATGGTTTGTGTTTATTTTCTCTCTAGGGGAAGTTCAATATATATACATACCATTATAGCCTCATTTATGTATTCACACAAAATAAGTATAATATAAAATAACATTGGTTATTATAGATGGTCAATGATTATGATTTTTCAATCCATTACCATCCTGTAAAGAAAAACATAGTTTTATATGATCTCAGTAAAAAGGACCCTAAAGCTAATTACCCTATAAGGATTATAAGAGATCCAATATTTATTGACAAGAAAAAGATGAATTTGGTAAGAATATAAGGATATTAATCATATGTTTATCAAATTAATACTCAATAAACAAATCATGATAGAATCATAGAGGCTCAAAAATATGATGAGTTTCTACATGTCACACCTCAAGCGGGGTTTACGTGTTCGACTTGAACGCGACATACAAAACTGTGCGACAACACGCAGTCTGACTCTATGGGCGGTTAGTGCCCGGTGGCATGGTTCGAGCGCACCACGCACGATAGCACACTTTATGGTACACGATCTGTATAGTTCCTCGACATTGAAAATAAGTAAATAAATTAATTAAAGGATAAGTGAGATGAAATGAAGTAAAATACTTTTTTTTATAAATTAGAGTTTGAGGAAACAATTGTCTAAGCATAAAATAATAATATTATTATAGTTTTATTAATAAGAGTATCATTATTTTGGTGGTTATTATTATTATTGATACTAATATTATTATTATTATTGTATTATTATTAGTATAACTTAAAAAAAAGGCACACAAGGGTTTTAAAACCCTAGAGGGGTTGCGACACCCCCTTTTTCTTTCTCCCCCACACTGCGGCGTGCGCCTCTTCCTACGAACTAGGCCACTCAGGACAAGTGCCTTTGGTGCTCTTCCCAGCTCCCGGCTTCACCCAACACTGCTCGCGCGACCCTCTCCAGCGGCTGAGCTGCACCGGCACACCCACTCCCATGTGCGCTCGACCTGCTTGTAAAAATTCCCAACATTTCATTCCCTTCACACCGGGGACACCCTATGGCCAGACCTCTCCGTCGGCATGCATATCAGTCTTCTCCGGCCTGCCTCCCCTCGCACTCAGCCTCCTCCCATGTCCAGCCTGCTCCAACAGTAATAGCCTCGTCGGACCCCAGCCGAGCTCCCCCTTCCAGCTGGTCTCGCTGCACACCTCCCGGCCTTCCCTCAGCACACTGACCGCTGACCTCCGGGTGCCTCCCAACCTTCCCTCCGCCTGCCAACCCCATCGGATCATCGCACACCCACCCTTATTATGGATTCCCTGCGTAACCCCTGGCCGGGATATCGCCACTAGCCACAGCAACTTCAAGCGATGAACCGCAACCTCCAGCAATGACCCGCGACCTCCAATGCAAATCCCCCGGGAAGGTTTCCCCTATTATATCTGGACCTTCTTTGGTTTCTGATGGGTATGAGGTTGATTTTAGTTTTCTATTTGGATTCATTTTGATTCTAAAATCGTGATATAGGATCCAATTTGGATTCCTGGTGAATTTCTAGTGTGATTGGAGTTTGACACCATGATTGGAGAGTTCTCAACACCTGATGTAAGTTGTTCTGTCAATAAAATTTATTTGGGTGAATTTTTTGTTTGTGTGAATAATTTATTATGATTATAAGTTTATAAAAGTTTTTTTAGTGTCATTTTTGAGGATTGAATGGTATTTTTATAATGATTGGTGTGTTAGCAGGTAAAAAATGAATTTTTGATTAATGATATATCAATGTTTTGTTTTGTTTTGGTGTGATGTTTTCAAAATAGGTTTTTTTGGGATTTTTTGTTTGTGTGAAGTTTAATTTTTTTTAAATTAACTTGGTTATGTTTAATATTTTGTAGCCTACTTATAAGAATTATGGTACGTTCTTATGGAATCCAGCTATGTGTTGTTTAGTAGTTTTTATTAAATTTGCAGTTTATCAATTTAACTATGCAAGCAGTTCGCGTTCTGACACTGTGTGTTGAGAGTGCATAATTAAATAGAAAAAGTGGTTTTGAAAAGGTTTTGGGTGTGTAAAGTTATGGTTTCTATTTAGATCTGTTTAATAAATTTTAATATGGTTTAGTAAATAGTGTCGAAGGTGCTAGTTATGTTTTGAAAATGTTTCAAGGTGGTTCTTTCGCTGTTTTTTCTTGTTTGGATTATTTTAAGTTTGTGTTTGTGAAATTTTAGTTATTTTTCATTTGTTGCAGCGTATTTTCCAAGTAACCTCGTGATACTATGGTCATTGACTTGTGCATGTTTGTGCGTCTGTGTGAGGCGTGACGTGCCTTTCTATTTGGACAACGAGCCAAGGTATTTCCCCCACTGTACTCACCTTTAAATATAGAATTTATTAATTTCATATTGTTTTATTAATTTTAATGAATGTGAAATAATATAAGATAATTAACTTTTAAATGGTTTTTTGCGGTGAAAATATTCTTCTATTTTATACCGAACACTTGAAACATTTTCTTGATGAATGGACACCCAGTATTGAAATAATGCATGTTTGTCCTTTACACATAATTCATGGAATTTCAAATGTACTTTTAGTTTTAAAGATAAATGATTTCACCTGAACAAGTGTTTTGGTTTTTCTCGAGAAATGATGTTTTGCTTTAAAATTAGTGATGGTCCGTTTGGAACTATAATAAAATAAATTATTGTGGAAAACCCACTCAGGGGTGATATTTGGTGTCCATTGATTGTGTGAGCTGTATTTGATGTTTGTACATCGTGGATGATTGATTTACATTATGGACACACCCCTTTTTATTTCTTGTGTTGAAATGGGAACCTGGCATAGTGAGTGAATATTCTGAGAATGAATGCTACACTAGTTTAGATTACGCACTGGTTAGTGGCCCCATAGCAAGGGAATGCTGTGTTATTTCTACTATGGGGATTGGGCCCATCGGTTAGGTTATGTAGGGCTATACCATGAATTAGGGCATTATGACATCATCAAGATAGAGCATGCTTTCCGGATGAGTCACATGTATGGTATGTTCTAGATTTTTCACGATCTCCTAGGTTCGACCCATGAATAATTTAGTGTTTTCTTTTATGTGGTGGATGTTTGAGAGGTCTAATTCTGTTTATGGACCTTTTTTGCCACTTCATCTCCATTTCCCTTAGTGTGTGTTGTGTGCTATGTGTGTTTTTCCATTTGGCTAACAACTGAAATTTGAATTTCTAAATTGTTCACAGAAATGTTTTAAAATGCTCTGCACCTGCTCCTTTAAAACATTAAATTTTTTTAAATTAAAAAGTGCAATGGATTGTTAAATGTCTTAGAAATGGAAGTGTGTTTGTGGAAATCCATATTTTGTATAATTTAGTTCAATCCTGGAATTAGTAAATTTATTTATTTAAAGGTAGTGAATTCAGAATAGTTTATTGGGCACACCTACTAAGTCTTAATACTCACGCCTATAGTGTTATTCAGTTTTTAGATTCTGTTACCGGTTTGACTCGAGCTTACTCATCGAGGGTAAGAGTTGGTTGTGGACTGGTCGGTGACTCTCGGATTCGCGAGGATTTTTGTTCATAGTCAGGTTAGTTTTCTATCGTTGGTTGTTCCTTCTTTTTTGTGTCATATATTTTCCATGCGTTTTCTACTTTTTCTGCTAATTTTATTTCATTTATTGGCCAAATAATTCCATCTTGTTTAGTTGTGATTCCCGACACTAGGTGCTAGCCCGTGGGGATCAGGAACGCCCCTCAGGCCATGTCGCGGGCTGGCTCGGGTGACTGGTACAGGGTCGACCCTGGTTACTTCATGAAAAAATAGCATCAGTGGTGGCCCTTGTTATTTGGGATTCCCGGTAAAAGGAGATTAAGATTTTTGGGGCTTAGGAGGTAAGTTGTGGTTTGGTGCCTGATCACCACCACTCATGACGAGACCTGAGCTACCAGGGGTAATCTGGGTTTTGGGTCTTTTGGATTTGTTATAGATTGAAGGATGACAATAGAGCTGACTCGGTGTCACACTGTGACCCCACATGGAGTAGTGACCAATATGGAGCCCAAGTGCCCGGTTTAGGGTCCTCTGGTGTTTTTTCATACATGGGGTGTGGCTCACTACCATGTCACTGGGTTGGGAATAAGCACTAGTTACTCATTCTGGTTGTCCATTGTTGGTTGTGATTTTTCTTGATCTTGGTTTGTTTTAAAGTGTTTTATGAATGGAAGGTGGTTTTGATTTGATAGGGTCATTTCTCTAACAGTTTTAAAACTGTTAAAAAGGGGAATTATTTCAAGTTGTTTTGAAATTGGTGAAGTGGGTTTTTTACAGAGTAAGTGTTTTGATTTGGAAATTTTTGGCTTATGTTTGGATTTGGAAATAGAATAGAGAGTCTGGCCTTTGGTATTCCTTTGGATCATCTGCATATGTCTGTGTAGACACATGAAGTGCACAAAGACACATATGTACGAGTGATTTGAGTAAAAAGGGAAGAAGGCTTATGTAGTGGTGAATTGGATGTCATGTGTGGGGTTTTGGAATTTAAGGATTGGCATGATTTTTATTAAATGGACTTGAAAAAATTGATTTCATGACATGGTTTTTCATGAAAAGTTGGCTTTGGGTATTTTGAAAAGTGTTTTTTCCTGTGATTATATATGTTTGATTTATGAGTCTGTTACCTTTGGCTTTTGGTGTTTCTTAAGGTTGTGTTTGAGCTTGTTTGGGATTCCGGGCTGGTTGTCTCTTCTTGGGGTGTTTCTTTTGGTTGATTTTTGGCCTAATGCCAGTTTGAATTTGTTTTTTTGTTATGAATATGCCACCCAGAAATTTCCTCAAATGTTGTTAATGAGTCATGCCCAATTCTGGTTTCAATAGAGTGTTTCTTGTCTTTCAAGGCATTTGGGGTTCATTAGGGGTAGTGAACCAGTTTGAGGGGAGTAGAGAATGTCTTCATGTGTTTTGGTACTCCCGAGTTTGTTAGAGTTCATATTGTCTTGAGTTTAGTGGAAGGTCCAGCCTCGGAAAAGTGGAGGTGGACTTTTCATCATAGTTAGAGTTGGGATATTGTGGGAGGTCTTAAATTTCGTCTCCATATAATGGATAATACCTGATGAGGTGAAGTTGAAGAGAGTTTAGAGCATGTCTATAGTAAACAAGGCCAGTGGTTGGTGACGGCTTGGGTCGGCCGATTTAAGGAGTCGACATCTGGAGAACAAGTTCTTGACAAATCTGAAGCCTCCCGTCACTAGTAAGTGTTCCCCATTTTTGTGAGCAGGGTGTAGAAGAGGAACCGAAATCTAATGAAATTCCTATTGTGGGTGTTGAGATATGGTTCATAAGAATACTCTCTAATGTTCCATCGGTGTTTCTAGTTTAAGCATCCTAACCCATCGTGTCTCACCCCTCTGAAGTCCTGCTATTGTGTGACCATTCATGTCATTGGGAAAGGTTCCAAAATTAGTGTTCTTCAAAGGAGTTCTGATAGGTGGATGTTCATGTATGACTGTGAGCTATAAGATGCTTCTTCTATCAGAGCGCCAGCCTCAAGTCATGGGGTGAATCTTGTGCACAGCCAGGGCGTCAGAGGCATGTGAGACCTTCACTTGGTTCATTATCTTTCATCTTGGAATAGAGACATTCAGGATTTCTTGGTCCTTGTTTTCCCGCTGTTGTAAGTTCATCTTTTGCGGTAATAGTGTGATGAAATTATTCTTTCATGATCATAGCAGTTGAGTTCTTCTGAATTTGGTCTCTATAATTGTTTTTTTTTCTTAAAAGTTTATTTGTCCCTTGTGTGGGTTGGTCTGGATTTCACAATTGATCATTTGGAGATGTGAGTGTTGAGGGTTTTTGGCTTGTGTCGAGAGTTCCATGTTTTAGTGGAGGTGTTTTCTTACTTGTACTAAGGGAGTTGGATGTGTTGAGAGTTTTAGATCAGTGTGGGGAATTATTAGTTCCAGTGGTGTTGTTATAGGGAGTTCCTTGTTCCGATTCCTCGACATGTTGGGTGACATTGTAGTGGTTTTCTATTAAAATTTCAACAGTCATGTTCAACTCATGTTGAGAAATCGGTAAGTTTAGGTGGGTAGTTCCCGCATTAGGCCCTACTTGGATTGGTGTGCATGGGTTTTTAAGCATTCGTGTTACTTGAGCCCTTGTGGTGGGGAGAACCCTCTCATGTTCTCCCCTCATTTTCTGTCAGGGTTTGTTCGTGATCGGTCAGATGTGACTTGTGGAGTGAATCGTCAACCTGAGGTTCTTGATTTTCCTTTTGGCTCTGTTTGGGCATGAACTCAAGCATTGGCTATCTTTTGACATGGTGACTTATTGGGGGAAGAAAGTTTCTGTGGTGGGGAAAATTGTCCCACCCCAACAGGGGTTGACATGCACGGTTTGCACACAACTTACAAAACTGTGTGACAACACACAATCTGACTCTATGGGCGGTTAGTGCTGGGTTTCATGGTTTGAGTGCACCAAGCCTGACCGCGCACTTGACAGCACACGAGTAATTCAATTTCCCAAAATTCTAATAAGTAAATAACTTAATTAAAGATAAGTGAGATGAAATGATGTGAAATAAATTTTTTTTATAAAATAGAGTTTGAGGGAAAAATGTTTAAGCGTAAAATAATAATATTATAATATTTTTAATAATAATAGTATCATTATTTTGGGGGTTATTATTATTATTATTATTGATATTAAGATTATTATTATTATTGTATTATTACAATTACAACTAAAAAAAGGAACACAACAATTTTAAAACCCTAGGGGGGTCGTGACTCCCCCTTTCTCTTTCTCCATCATGTTACGGCGTGCACCTCCTCCTGTGCACCAGGATGCTCAGGCCAAGTGCCTTCAGTGCTCTTCCTAGCTCCTGGCTTCAACCCACGCTACTCACGCAACCCGCTCTAGTGTCCGAGCTGCACTGGAACACCCACTCCCCTGCGTGCTCGACCTGCTCGCGACCAGCCCCAGCCTTCCCTTCCCATCGAACTGGTGATGCCCTATGGCCAGACCTCTCCGCCAGCATGCGCATCGGTCTTCTCCGACCTGCCTTCCCTCACCCTTGGCCTCCTCCCACTTCCATCCTTCTTCAGTGGAGACAACCTCACTGGAACCCAGTCGAGCTCCCCATTCCTGCTGGTCTCACCACACACCTCTCGGCCTTCCCTCAGCACACCGACCACTACCCTCCGGGCACCTCCCGGCCTTCCCTATGACTACCGACCACAACCAACTGTCGTGTGGAAACCCTTCTTCTGGCTTCCCTGTGCACCCCCTGACCATGCGATCTCCACAAGCTAAGGAATCTTCCGGCGATGAACCGCAACCTCCAGCGATGACCCGCGACCTCCGACGTAACTCCCCCGGGAAGATTTTCCCAATTATTCCTTGAACTTTTTTGTTTCTTATGGGTATGAGGTTCATTTTAGTGTTCTATCTGGATTCATTTTGATTCTCAATTCTTGATATAGGTTCCAATTTGGATTCCTTGTACGTTTCTAGGGCGAATGGAGTTTTTTACAAAGTTTTGAGAGTTCTCGGCACCTGATGTATGTTTTTCTATCGATAAAAATTTATTTGGGTGAATTTTTTGTTAGTATGGTTAATTTATTATGATTATGAGTTTAAAAAAGTGTTTTTTAGTATCCTTTATGTGGTGTGAATGTTATTTTTAGAGTGATTTGTGTGTTACATGGTTAAAAATGAAATATTTATTAAAGATATGTCAATGTTTTCTTTTGTTTTTGTGTGATGTTTTCAAAAGGGGGTTTTTTTGGGATGTTTGGTTTGTGTGAAGATTAATTTGTTTTAAATTAACTTGGTTATGTTTAATATTTTGTAGCCTTCTTATGGGAATTAGGGGACGTTCTTATGGAAGCCAGATGTGTGTTGTTCAACCATTTTTATTAAATTTTCATTTTATCAATTTAACTACGCAAGTGGTGCACGTTCTGACATGGTATGCTGAGAGTGCGTGTTTTAATATAAAAAGTGGTTTTGAAATGGTTTTGGGTGTGTAATGTTATGTTTTTTAATTAGATCTGTTTAATACATTTTTAATTGGTTTAGTAAATAGTGTCGAAGGTGTGAGTTGTATTTTGAAAATGTGTGAAGGTGGTTATTTCGCGTTGTTTTCTTGTTTGGATTGTTTAAGTATGTGTTTGTGTAATTTTAGTTATTGATTGATTGTAGCAGTGTGTTTGCGAGGTAACATATTGATACAATGGTTATTTACTTGCGTGTGTTTGTGCATCTATGCGAGGCGTGACCCGCCTTTCTGTTTGGACAGTGAGCAGAGGTAGGTCCCCCACTGCACTCACCTTTAAATTTAGAATTTATTAATTAGTTGATGTTTTATTAATTTTAATGAATGAGAAATAATATAAGATAATTAATTTTTAAATGATTATTTGGTGTGAAAGGAGCTGTTTATTTTATACCAAACACTTTAAAAATTTTCTTGACGAGCTGACACCCAATATTGAAAGAATGCTCGTTTTTCCTTTAAACATAATTCACATAATTTCAAGTGAACTTTTAGTTTTAATGATAAATTATTCCTTCTGAACAATTGTTTTGGGTTTTCAAGAGAAATGAGGTTTTTCTATTATATTGGTGAAGGTCTGTTTGGCTCTTTAATAAAATAAATTATAGGGGAAAACCAACTCAGGGGTGATCTTTGGTGTCTGTTGATTTTGTGAGCAGTATTTGATGTTTTTTCATCATGGATGATTGATTTACATTGTGAACGCACACCTTTTTATTATTTGTGTTGACATGGGAACCTGTCATAAGGAGTAAATATTCTGTGAATGATTTATACACTAGTTTAGATTACACACTGTCTAGTTGCCCCATAGAAGGGGAATACTAAGTTATTTCTGGTATGAGGATTGGGCCCATTGGTTAGGCCATGTAGGGATATACCGAGAGTTAAGCCGTTATGAAGTCATCGAGTTAGAGCATGATTTCAAGATGAGTCACATGTATTGTATGTTCTGGATTTTTCACGACCTCCTAGGTTCGACCCATGATTTAATTAGTGTTTGTTTTTATGTGGTGGATGTTTGAGATGTCTAGTTTGGTTTCTGGACCGTATGTTCCACTTCTTCTCCATTGCCCTTAGTTTGTGTTGTGTGCTGTGTGTGTTTTTCCATTTGGCTAACAACTAAAATTTGAATTTCTAAATTGTTCACAGAAATGTTTTCAAATGCTATGCACTTGTTCCTTTTAAACATCACACATGTTTTTAAATTAAAAGGGAAATGGATTGTTACTTTTCATAGAAATGGAAGCGTGTTTGTGGAAATCCATAGTTAGTATAATTTATTTCAAACCTAGAATTAGTAAATTTATATATTTAAAGGTAGTGCATTGGGAATAGTTTGTTGGGAACGCCTACTGAGTTTGAATAATCATGCCTATAGTGATTTCTTGTATTTAGTTTCTAATGCAGGTTTGACTCGAGCTTGATCATCATGGGCGAGGGTTGGTTGTTGACTAGTGAGCGACTATCAGAGTCATGAGGAGGTTTGTTCGTGGTCAGGATAGTTTTCTATTGTTGGTTGTTCCTACTTTTTGTGTCATTTATTTTCCTTGTGTTATTCTACTTTTTCCACTGCTTGTCTTTAATTGATGGTCCAAATCATTCCCTCTTGTTTAGTTTTGATGCCCGGCATTAGTTTCTAGCCCGTGGGGACCGGGAACGCACCTCGAACCATGTCGCTGTCCGGATCAAGTGACCGGTTCAGGGTTGACCCAGGTAGGTTCATGAAACTACAAGATATGGTAGATAATATTTTGTAGTTCAACGTTTCTTGTGATAGTGTTTTAATGATTGGAACATGTATTTGTGTCCCATAAAAACTATAACTCAAGTTGGAACCTCTTTATGATTCGATTAGCTCATCCTTTTCAATACATCATCTAATTCATAATACATATGAAGATTTGAATCATAGTTTCTTGTGGGATAACATATAGAGGTAGATTTTAGAGTTTTTATCTTGTTTCTTGGAATTCCCACTAGTCATGGTTGAATGATTGATGTTTATGGTTCTAATGAAAGAATTTCCCAAAATATTATGGAAATAGAAAGCATAACAATGGATTTCAGCATTTGACTCCCTAGGAACCCTAATGAAAATAACACCATCTAGGTGGTAGTCAATCACATTAATGGGTCACAACATTTCACTTTTATCAATGTATATTTTACTATTAACTTACTTTCTAATATATATATATATATATAAGGGAATTGGTAATAAGACATTAGGTTCAACACTCTATTTTATCTTATTGAGATTCTAGGTAGATCTAGAGGTTTTTCAGTAGCCATTATCATGAATTGAATACAGAAATGAGTTTCATAACTTCATATCACCCACAGATGAATTTACAATCTAAATGTACTAATAATATTATAGAATAGATGTTGAGATCCTTTTCATGGTTTTTTATGCATTCTGGAACCATCACCATCCCCTAATGTAGTTCTCAAATAACATAATTTTCCATTCAAGAATTGAAACAGAACATAATAACCCCCTATATGGGATGATGTGTGTGACTCTAACATGTTGGGATAAAGATAGAGATAAGAATATTATTGGAACTGATATTATCCAGGAGATAATGGAATACATTTATTTTATTTACCATCATATAAAATTTATACAATGTCTATACAAAATCTTTGTAGAAAATCATCAATGAGATCTACTGTTTGAGGATAGAGACATAGTGATGCTTCATATATATCAATGGAATAAATTCTTAAGTTATTGGAAGAATAGAAATCTTATCCCAAGATACATCATCCAATTTTTGATTCTCAATCGAATCATAGAAGTATGATATCGATTAGAACTTCCACTAAACCTATGTCAATTACACAATGTGTTCTATATATCCCTATTAACAAATTATATTTGATACCCCTTATATACACTATGTCTAAAAATGGTAATATTGGTGAATGATCATTCTTACAAGGAACAACTGGTGAAGATCGTGTCTGATAGAGTCAATATTCTACAAAATAAGAAAAATCACCTGGAAAATGTGTTGTAATAGAAAAAAATGTTTGAAGTAGTGACCAGTGAACCAGAAGAGGTGGTAAAACAACAGTACCATCATCTTTTGTAGTGTATAAACTAAAAATCTTTTTGAGGATATTTATAAATGGGAGAATAATGTAACAAAATAATCTTTTATAAATGAAAAACCCTTTGGTATAAAATTAAATTCCCTATTATGTAATCAGCAGCAAGAAAACACCAGAACTTATTTTTTATACAAGACTATTATAAGTCATACCAAACTAATTCAATAGATAGTTAATAATCATAACCATTGATATTATTTTTATTAAAAAAAATTCATATGATTTGTATAAATTATGTTCTATGGTAATGTCTAATTGACGGAGAAAAAATAAGTGATGAAATCGACCTGTAATATTTTACCTCATGAATCCCATTTATCAACGATTATATGGGATTTATAATCTTTTGGATTTTCCCTTGAACAAGACTAATATGAGAATCAAAAACTAAAGAACTAGTGACACTTTTTTATTTGATAATTCCAAGCTCATCAATATCACAACCCAAACATGTACATTGAACCAACTAATAAAAATCTCACCATTGAACAACTTACCCTTAGGGATTTGGCTGGTATAGTAAAGGCTTATGAATTTCAACCTGAATAGAATGATTATTTATATTTTATTTTATTTTTAATTAATTAATCTATTTATTCCAGGTTTATTTTACATTATAAATATTTAAAATTTATGTTAATAATAATTGTATTTTGATATAATAAAACAAATATTATATTTTCATGTTACATGTATTTTCAATTAAGAAATTACATAAAATGAATTCAAGAATTCTTGAGATGAATTATACTTTATAGAAATATTAAAAGTAAATTTTATATATTGAATTAAAATTATAAAATAATTTTATGAAGTGTAAGTGTAATTTTTTAAGGGTGAGAGAACTGTTATAGTGAAATAACGTGTATCTTTTATAAAATTATTATGTTAAAATAAATGTGTATTTTTTGATATATTGGAAATTTTTTTGATAAAATAAAAAAAATTTATTAATTGGGAGATAGAAATTATCTCATGGTGATATTTTCATAATTTTTTGAGATAGCTGGATATTCTTATAATAATGAAATATAATCATTATATCATGAAGACATAATAACCCTAAAATTGTTTTATTGTCTACAAAAAAAATATTTAAATAACCAAATATATTATTCCCATTTATAATAATGTTTTGTACTTTGTTTTACTAAATTTAGAATCCCTTTAGGAATCCTCCAAAAACCATATTATATTTTATGGTTTTAAAATCAATTCATGGTGAACATGACCCCCATACACGTAATAATGACTATTATTATAATGATCATGATTCATGGAATTTTGAAAAAATTAAATACACTCCCATTGCGTATAAAACAATGGAAAAACTGTGGTATTGTTATTTTCATAAAATTATTCTATGGAGTTCATGACCTATGTTAGGAAAATAATAAATAACCGCTATTTATTTTCCTATATAATCCAAACAAAGACCCTATTAATATTAACTAAAAATATTTTTATAACTAATATAATATTCCCTCTACCCTTTAGAACCCACTTATGGTTCCCTTATTCTCTCAAGAATCTCCTCCCATGATTTTGGAAATACCCTCTCATGTTAGGGATCCCCTCTTTCTCTTATTAATTAAAGAACCTTATTTATTTAATTATTTTTATCTATCAATTAATATTGATGGAATATGATTTTACACATCCATAATTCATCACTTATGATTTAAATTTAATTATGTATCCCTTCCACTCTCATTAATCCCACACATGTTTCATTATATACCTCAATAATGCTGCAGAATTTGTCTTCTGATTTTTCTGTGACAATCTTTTAATCTATTACTATTTTTCCATTATTAATTTTAATTACAAATAGTTCATGTTGTATTATGATATTAAATATCATAATTCCTCCCTATTGACTCCAATGTGATTATAGACACCTTTCACTCTCCTGAATCTCACACTTGAATTAGTATATACGCATGTTCTACTGCTGAAATTATCTAATGATTTCTCCCTGAAAATACATTGTATTGTTAATACCATTGAAATTTCTTCTTAGTAGTACACAACTAGAAATAAATATACTAAATTTATTGTTAACAACCATTTATTCATCCCAAACTCAATAATAATGGGATTAAATGGGTTGAAATATGATCTTATATTTAACGATCTATTTGGTAAATTCATACATGTATGTGACATGACTTTGATGGGAGCACCCATATTTATAGGGGGGTCAATGTGTTGAGTAATTATTTAATCTCATGATACATCATGTATGGTATTAGTGAGTAAACCTAATCCATTATTTCATAATTTTCTCAATGTAATGATGACTTGGATGTTATCCAAATCCTATTTTTATAATGAGATGTTTAATGTTGTTTCTACATTACAATGTTTCCTTTATGATATATTATTGTATCATACCTCATTATTCAATAATATAATTCACAATAATTTAATGTTTTGTTTAAATTAAAATTTCATAACATGTAATAACTTTATATTTTTATGCTTTTTTATTCCATTACAATGATTTATTGCATTCAAAATTATTATTTATGTCCCCTGGTTACCTCGTGTAGTTTAAAATGAGAAATAGAATGTTATAAGTAATGTATTGATGTTTTCCATGATGTTGTTACATCAATATATCATGATTATGTTATGTTTATGTAAATTTACCAATGAAAAAATCTTCTCAATCTTTTATATTATACCCAATGTGTCTTTACGTAACATATCAAGAAAAAAATTATTAACAACAAGGGTTATCATAAACCTATCCATTTCTGATTCCAACCTCTTAGACATCTCTAAATAACATCAAAATTTTTTATAATCTATTGATAATGATATGATCAAAATGAAAAATATACTGATAATATATATATATATATATATATATATATATATTATTCCACAATTATCCACAAATAATTATATTTCATCATTGAGAAGTTTCTCAATAGGATTGATCGAACATATTGGGACACTATGAATGAATATAATTATCCATATCTAAGGCCTCTTTCTGGAATTCAATGTTTTATAATTGCACCCAAATAAAAGGAATATTCATCAATTATATAATATTTTTTTATCTCAATAGTAAGAATTATACACTATAAATATATCCATTTTATTCTAGCTCAAAATCCGTGTAGTATATTACATGTGTAGGCTTGGGATTGTACCTCTAAAGGTGAGACACATGGATAAATTTTAGTATACGTTCATTCCATAGAGGAATATTCTACTTGTTGTAAAATTTATTAATTTCCTAAATGTTATCAAATGGAAAACTATAATCTGGCTCCAATTTATTGTGCTTCCTTCATATGAATTTCCACCAATTGATATGACATTGTCCAGAACACGCGGTCACCCACCTCTAACTAAAATGGTTATATCCTCTTATCAGCATATGATATAATTATTATAAATGTAATATCAAGTCACTATTGATTCATCTTACCCATCCATAGTCTCCTATTATGTTTTATTTCCATGAATTAATGATTGAATATTTAAATTCCATCATAGCATTGAAAGACATGGTAATCCATAGATATCCTCAAACAACACCATTAAAATTGAGGGCTTGAAATAGTTTTTTAAAGGATGTCTATTAGGGAATGATTATCATACCAAGATCATTTAAAATCTAAAACACATTCCGGATGTGTATCCTTTATTATTTATAGAGTTATCCCTAACATCACATCATTATGAGGATGATAAGTTTTAGTCATCTTCAATTGGTATCACATAACTTATTGAAAACCATTTCAAAATCCCAATGTCAACCAATAGTCTCTATCATACCTACTCTAAAAAGAAATGTGTATTTTAATATTATCACTGATTTATATAGCTTATGGAGCTCTTCTCCCATGTTATTCTCCAATATTAGTGTTATGTTTTCCACATAATACATTCAATCCACTATAACCCACATGTTTTATCAACCTCTCATGTTTATGGGAACCCTTTAAAAATTTTATCAACACTTCTTCCCAAATACACATTGGAACTGATTATCACAATTGTAACTCTCCTACTATCTAATTACCATCCTAGATTTACTGGAAAGTCAAATAGTTATGGAAAGGCTTTCATATTCTCTTTTCAAGTTGGGACACAATAAGTTTTATCTGACATTATCTTAAATTTTTGGATGATCATGGGTGAATATTACACAATGAAGTGTGATATTTCTCAATCAAATGTTCCCTCAAAGAATAAGGATCCATCACTCTTCCATGAACAATAACCACAATACATCAATCTATGGTCTATCTTAGAATGTAATATTTTACCACCAACCACAATAGTATCCTGAAAAAATTAAATTAGAATCATTAATAGATCACAATCATTACACAAATGATTACATGATCACAAATGGTGTATATGTAATTGTCATCAAATCCTCAATTACATCAAAATAATACTATATAATCAGGAATATTAGCTACTAACCTAAATTAAAAATCCACTATCAAACATCCTATGTCTTCCTTCTAGGTGAATATGTAATGAAATTCCCTTTTACAGGATAATACTCCATCTAATAGGGGAATACCTACATATATCCAACCTAATTCCTCTAATGAATATTTTATTAATTCTAGGATAAAATATATTACAGACACTCATTGACTATATATACATTAATTCTCTATATAAAGAGGTATTGTTTCTATAACTTCTATAAATGGACAAAAAATACAATCTCCAAGTCTTGGGTGGTGTTGTTTCTCTAATGGATTTATAGCTTTGGAGACCATTAATTAAATAAAAGATAATTTTGTTTCAAAACATATCATAATATCGAACAATATATATAATAAAACATTTTATAACCAACTCCAGAATTCAGAAAAATAAGAAATACAACCAATATCAATATATTTATTAATACTAAAAAGGCCTATTTTCACTTGACTACAAACTAAATAATTAATCTTCTCCTGGTAATCATGGGTTTAGGTACCACATGGTGAGAAAATCCCTAAATTATTTTCATGTAGTACATATCCAAAGAAGAGAAACATATATTCTTGAAAATAATCCAAAATATTTTCTATGACATAGCTATATATAAATTCTCTATACCAATAGATAATCTTTATTGTAAAACAATATTCCACCAAAATATTTAAATCTAGTATCCAAAATTGAATTATATATAACATATTATAATGTATATTATATAAATGAATAATAAATATGATCTTACTATTTCTCAAATGTGATACAAATATTAGTGAAATATCCTGATGTCCTCAAAAAACACAAGAATGATGGATCCCAAGTATGGGTGAAAGGTATTTTTCATGAGATTCATGAACACAACATGAGAATTGTTCAGTCAAAATGGCATAATGAGATACTCATATAAACCATATCCACGATTAATTATTTCTTTATTATTTCATCACATCTAACCAGAATCTAATGGTGTTCATATCATAGATCATTCCATTAAACCAACATTATTCACCTTAACTAAAAGAAAATGTCATAAATCCATATATATGGGTATGATTTTTTCATAGTGCGCAAGTTAAATGCCCTTTAATGCATGAAAAGATGATTAATTCCATATTCCTTACAAGATAAAAAAATTTAGCTTCCCACATGAAAATTCAAGGCTTGATAAATATATAGCTTCCTGATCTTTATGATATAACATGAGATCATTTAACTTATTTGGTCATATGTGGTACGGTGGAATCGATATAGGGAACAATCTCTGAAAAATATAAATTTCAATCTCAAATCCCTTCCTGGATTATATAATATGAATTACAATTAAATGATGTCAATGAAACGGTCCATCACATTAGAAATGGATAGGGGAGTCACCTTTTCTTCCACTACAATGATCGTGTGAGCCACATAGATTAAAATAGAATCTCTCTAAAAATGATCATGTCCCAGTTTTCCAACCTTCACATCCTCTTTACTGGTCAGCATGAATTTATCCTTTTATGAGATGTAAAATTCAATCATCTGTGATGAAATTCATGGTGTTCAAGGTAAATGGTCAACTAATGTTGAGAAAAAATCCCTCAACGTATCATTGAAGAATTTTTTGGTGATTGTGTTTGTGGACAAATTCAGGCAACAATTTTGTGTTTTTTGAAAAAGCAGACTACGATATTCAATTTTTTTTTAAAAAGGGGGTTTACATGTTATGTTACCGAGTTCGATATATATTTTTGAAATTCCATTATTGAAAAAGTAGAACAAAAAATGAATGAATGATCTGGATGTAGTACAAAAATAGAAGATACAAGGTGGCACCTTTTTTAATTTTTTTCCAAATTTTGGGGCCTCAAATTCGACAAATGTATTAAATAGTTTTTGGAAATGGGACTTGCACGCTGGTGTCATAAAATATTGGAATGTTGGACACCATATGTTTTTCAAGATCAAAACATCAAAATATGGCAATGGAAAGAGGGGAACCCATGTTTTAGTTTGGGCACACAAGGTTACTAGGGAGACAGAGACTAGGGAAGATGGACTTGTGCACCGAGAGATGGCATGCGTATGGCACTCAGGCTTCTCAAAATGACTATAAATAAAGGGTTACCCCTCCAAATTTTTTATGAATCTCGCCACTTTGATATAATTAGAGATCCAATCGCATAGGTGGAGTAGGCGCGCAATTGGTTGTGTGGGCACGCAAGTATAAGGTTATTCAGAAGTTGTGCTCCAGTTGTTCGTTGCGCGCCAATATTGGTTTTGGCATAATTGTGTGTGAGTCTCCCATGTTGTGAGTTAGAGAATGGAGTATAATGAAAGATTTTAGGTGACACATGTGCTCCAGGCATAGAGAATCCTACCAAAGAATATATATATGCGCACCTAGATTAGAGAAGTGCACTAAAGCATAGGGAATCACAATAGGCTTAGAGAAGGACACTTGTCACTCTAGGGCTACGTGAAAGATAGAAGTTTCCTAGAACACCAGCAATAAATGGGTATTCATCAGTGGATGAAAATTGGAATTCAATAGAGAATCTACACATAGTGGAGGATGCATTCATTAAAAAAATTAAGAGACCTACATGTCTTTAAACTATGATTGGATGTTCTGTAGAAGTAGTGAGCACAATTTAGTTGAGAGAGTAGTGAGCTTTCATATTGAGATTTTTTGGAAACATGGAGGGAGACTGTTTCCACTCTGAAATTTGTAAATTATAGTGCGTTTTTAGTAGATTTGATACATTGACACAATGTTAGTGTTTTCTCCTTGGACATAGCACTGTAAGGGTAAACCAAATAAAATTTATTTTTCTTGTTCTTTCTTTAATATATGTTCATACTCTATAATGGGAAAGAGAGAGAAGAGAGTTTTTTTAACAAGAAACAAGATGAATATGGGTATTTGTTTTAATCTATCATACCCAAATTCACCCCCTCTTATGTTATCAAACCTAGTGGACCTAACCATTGGTATTAGAGGGAAAGATATATATCAGTGTTTCTCTCCCAATGGATGTCACTAATCGTAAAGGTATTTTGATCTTCGATGGGAAAAAATTCAATTATAGAAGAATCAGATGAAACACTATTTTTGATCATTGTTAATGGATCTTTTTATAGCCTAAATGCATGGAATAACTATTGATATTAATATATGTGAATTATCAAAATCTAAGAAAAGAGAATTGGATGGTGACACCAAGGGAATCAATGCTTTGGGGAGCCATATCAAATGTTATCTATACTAAGGGGATGTTAGTAAAAACATCACATGCCTTCTGGGAAAAACATTTGAACATATATGTTAGAGATTTAAAGGGCATAAGAAAGGCTACAGGTGTTGTGAAACAAGTAAGAAGACCTGATAATAAACCTGAATGAGTATGTGGATGAATTCATTGATAGTGTAAATTTTTTAGTGGAAGACAGGTGACATCCTGGTGAAGTCATTGAATACATAAAGATTTTGAAGTGAACCCTATGTAATCTTCCACCTTGCTTCAATCCAAAGGTTTTCATATTTCGAATACAAGGATCCAAAAGAGCTAATACAAGATAACACACATAGTACCCTTGTAGCATATGACATGCGAAATAATGATAATGATTTTTTTGGAAAAGGTGAAATAAAAAAAGGTGGAATTAAAGGACATGAAGAATCTCACTATTGAATATTCTCAGTAATATTAAGTGATAGATGAGGTGATTTCATTCCATTCGTAAAACCTGCAAATATGAAAAGGAAGGTTCAAAGGGAAACTTCTACTTGCCTTCTTCAGATGTGGCCCAGTTGGTCATCTTGTTGCAGGGTTTCCAAAAAAATTCAATGAAGATGATGATGTAGATGAAGCCAAAATTACAAAGAATAATTCTTTTTCCTATGTGTTTAAAGAAAGAGTTTAAAATAAATTTCATTAAGAAGAAGAATCTTATTTCACAAGAATGTGACAGTTCATATATGTTTGAAGTTGAGGTTGTTGAAAAAATAGAGAAATGTAATGATCATTAAGAAAATTCTATGGTGGAAGTTCTCAAAAGTATTCAGGAAAAGGAAGAAACTGACATTAAATAAGAAGAAGAAGAGGTTAAAGGAAGATTTGACATACAAGCTGGGTCAGAGGATGCTCTTGAAGAGATAGAAATTTGGAGAGCTGAAAAAAATCCAATAAAGTAGTTTGTGATACCAAACTCTATATGCAGCAGTGAAAAGAATAAAATTCTATGTTGATGGAAGAAATTGAGAAACTCAAATCATCAACACCAAAGACAACATTACCTATTAGTCAGAATAAAATCAAGGATGAAGAATCGAAAAAGGATATTGGTGGCTTCTATAACACAGTGAAAGATCAAATCATGTTAATCGAATAACATTAAGGAGAATTTGTCTTGTTGAGGAAAAAGTATATGGATCAAGAAAAAATCTAGAATCCTACTGTGACATTAGGAAATAAGATCACTCAAATAACTGAAAAGATGAAAATGGAACATAGTTGTTCCATTGAAAGGAATCATCAAATATGTTCAGATGCTAAGGTTGATATGGGGCTTGATCAAAAAAAAACTTGTGAAAATTGAAATCAGAGTAGAAGAACATTTTTCAATATTGAAGGTTCATTTTCATACAAAGAAGAATAAAAATATTCATATATACCATATGAAAATTATAATTATATAAGAGAAATACAGGAATTCACCATATATCTGGTGTTATTTTATTCGAAATATGGGACATTCATAGTATGTGTGTTTCATAGAAAAGAGATACTAAAAGGAAAATAACAATAATGGCAGCCAAACAGAGCACGATATTATATATCATCCTATAAGGGAAATTGTTTTTGGTGTGGAGGATTTGGTCACATGGCCAGATATTGTACATCAACAATACATTGGAATGTTCCATGGAATAATCAAAGTAGTAGCAAGAAACAAATCAATAGGGGAGTTGAAAATGAAAAATTGATTTGCAGCTCTGTAGGATGAAGCTAGGCCATCGATCTCTATGAAATAAATGAATTTTCAAACTACACCAAGAGTGAAGCCTTAGACATAGATCAAAAATAAAAATAATGATAAGCCAATGTTGGTAGAAATTTCCCTTAAAGCATCAGATTATTCTGGTGTATGGATCCTTGACAAAGGTTGCACATCTATCATGACTAGAAATAAGGATCTTATTACAAGCATAATTTATGACAAAGTAGTATTTTCAATTTTTTTAAATGTTGAAGTCCTGAATATTATTGGATAATAAAATGCTAGGTTTGGGGAAATGAGATGAGACATGCTGTTTTCTTAGTAGTATAAGGTCTCAGTCACAATTTTCTATGTGTCAACCAATTATGTGACTCAGGTAATTCTATAAGGTTTACTGAGAAGTTGTGTATTGTTAAAGTAAGAGATGGTGCATTGGTTCTATAGGTAAAAAGATCATAGGTAAATCATTACCTAGTAAGTGGAGAAGAAGAATTGTGCTTTCTATCTAGAGGGGAATAAAATAAGTTGTGGAATAAATGACTTGGTCATATATTCCAACTATATCTAGATGATCTATTGAAATGTGATGTAACTAGAGACCTTCATAAGATATCACGTGATCGTACACATACGTGAAATTCTTTTCAACAAGGTATGATCATTAGAAAGATGTACCAAAAAAAGAAAAAGAAGTCAACAAGAGTGATGGAATTGGTGCATGATGATGTATCTAGACCCATCTCACCAAGAGCAATTAATGGGAAGAGTTGGATAAAACAATACCAAAGGGAATATGAAAGGTTTATTGGGAAACAATTATGACATTTCATACTAATAATTGTATAGAATTCACAAACAGGTAGGTAGAATACAATCTCGACAAACATGGGATAAGGCACCAATTTTTAATAGTAAAAACTCCCCAACAGAATGGTGTGGTTGAAAGGAGAAACCAGATCATCAAAAACATTGCCAGAGCAATGCTCATAGAAAAATACCTACCAGAGAAATTATGGAAGGATGAAGTATTGACATAAGTTTACAATTATAACATGTCTCTATTGTGTCCAATGGAAGGAACGAATCTGTATGAGATGTGTTATGGAAAGAATCCAATAGTGAAATAATTTCTAATATTTGGACGTAAATGTTTCATTCTCAATAAATAAAAACATAATAAATTTGAGTCATGTGGACATGAGGGGATATTACAAGGCTACTTAGGAAAAATAAAATAATAAAAATGCTTAAACAAAATTCTAGGAAAATTACATGAGAGAAATTATGTCACCGTCCTAGAAAATTAAGAGAATAATAATCATCACAGTGACCTGTTTCTTGATGAAAGTGGTGAAGAGGAATGAAACTTAAGGGTAATAGAAGTGGAATATACTGATTCAAAGGAAGATACTGATGATAATTATGAGGATGTAAAATCCATATCTACAATGAAGCAAAGGAGTTGAGATAAAATTGACAGGAATAATATCATTGGTCATTAGTCAGCTCCAGTTCAAACAAGAATAATGAAGTCACTACAGAAGTCATCGATCCTATCTAATTTAGAGCCTAAATTCTTTAAGGATGTTTCGAAGATTAAAACCGGGTTCATGATTTGAGTGAAGAGCTAGGTTTGATTGAGAGGAACGAGACCTGGGAGAATTTTTTGAGGCCAAATGATATGAATGTCCTCGGGACTAAATGGGTCTATTGCAAAAATATTAATGAAGTTGGTACAGTGATTCGAAACATGGAAAGATAAGTGTGTAAAGGATACTCCTAGATAGATGGAATAAATGTTGATGAGACATTTGGTCTAGGGACAGGATTAGCGTGATTTGTAGTGATGATGTTTGTTTTTTGAAATTGGGTGCGTGATGAAGGATTACACAGTTACATGGATCTATTTTATTTTTTTTGGAATTCTATAATGTGGGTGTGACTTGATGAGAAGGAATGGTTATGTAGGGGACTCAGCTTACCCTAAAAGTGGTTTCGCAATAAAATAAAAAAAATGGATTGTGGTGGTAAATGGGGTTATAGAGGAAGAATTATATATTGAGAAACCATATGGTTTTCTCATTCATGACAATAAGAACAAGGTTTTTCAACTTATGAACGAGTTATATGGACTGAAACAAGCACCAAGAGCATGGTAATCAATGCATGATCAGTATTTGAAGATGCATAGTTTCAAGCATGGTGGAGTTGATTAAAATCTAAATTTCAACCATGATAGTAAACAATGTATGATGGTACTATTTTATGTAGATGACATAATATTTTGAGGATTAGATGAGGCTCATTGTATACATTTTTTCCAAGTTCATGAAATCTTGGATTGAAATGACAATGAATGGAGAGCTGTAATTTTTCCTTGGTTTACAGGTAACATAAAAATGGAAAGAAAAAATTATCTCTCAATCCAAATCTACCAAGGATGTTCTATGGATATTCAGGAAGGAAAATTACAAGGAAATGGAGACTCGAGTTTCTACCTAGATGAAACTGTCAAAAGATGATGATGGCATGGCAGTTAATATCATAGAATACAGGATAATTATTGGGAGTTTATTGTTCTTGACTGCGACAAGGCCTGACATTTTATTCGGCACATGCCGAGCTGCAAGATATCAAAGTAACCCCACGGAAAGCCACATGCTTACAGTAAAAATAATACTTCGGTATATCATTGGACCGGTGGATTTAGGCTAGGAATATAATGAAAAATCTCAGTCAGACATATTGGGATATACTGATGCAGATTGGGCTAGTTCAATGGATAATTGGAAATCAATTTCAAGAGGTGATTTCTATCTTTTTGGAATGGTTATTTCTTGGATAATCATGAAGTAAGATTTAATTTCAATAAGCACTATGGAAGCTTAGTATATTGAGGCCACTCAACCATGCACATAGTTTTTGTGGATGATGCATCAGCTTGATGATATGGGAATTGAGTGAACTCTCTGATCAGAATCCAGTGTGATAACTCAAGTGCTCTCAATATTAGAAAAATCCAGTACATCACTCAATGACAAAGCACATAGAGATAAAATATCATTTTATCAAGGAGTATGTGGAGGAAGGGCTAGTTAAGTTGGATTATTTGCCTCTATAACTATAGGTTGCAGAAATTCTGAAAAATGACTTACCTAATGAAGCTTTTGAGAAACATCGACTGGCTTTAAGAGTTTGGTCGACTCTCGACACTTGAATAAGTGTGGAAGTGGTTTCCCATCTCCCTGAGGTATGGTGTGTTTTATTTACTATACCAAACTGTGTTCTACAGTATTTTTCACACAATAAAGGGGTGACCATTGGGTTCATTGAAAAAAGGGGGAGAAAGAGTAACTCCTAAAGGGTGATAAGTTGTTGCTGAAGAAGGGAAACAATGACTTTTTCTAATACAATAGGAGATGTTGATTGGTGGTTCATTGAGATAAGGGGAGTTTATCAAGACATGTGAATAAGCTGATAGGGGGAGCACAAAGTTGAGAGGATGTGGGGTTTGAAAGGATTATCTGGAGCTTGAATTGGATAACAAAAGAACATAAGGTTTGTAGTAGGATAGTTTTAAATTTGATTATGCTAGAGGTGATTGTTCAAATAGTAGATATCACGACATTTGGGGATCGTGATAAAAGAATAGGAGTGGCCTTGGAATAGTGTCATAAGGTTTTCAACGAATATAAATTGGTATCAATTTGGAATTTACAACCGGTGTCTGAAATGATATTATTCATTGATGAGCTTTTCATTGACTCTTGTTTCTCATGTTGACCATTTCTCATGAGGGATTATAGTATGTTTTGATTGAATCCTTGAACGCTGTTAGAATTGAAAGAGGAAAATGATGAATGAATTTTTAAAGTAGTATCATTATATGAGAAGATTTTTCATCAAACAAAAATGGGGATATTTTTTGAAAAAATACATCAAGTTATCATTGAAGAATTCGTGAGGTGATTCCGTTTGATGAAAAAATTTCCTCAGTGTTGTGTTTATTGAAAACACAGAATACGATGTTTACATTTTTTGAAAAGGTGGGTTTATATGGTTAGTTGTCAAGTTCAAAAAATTTTGTTGATAATCCTTTATAGACAGAAGAAGGTCAAATAATGAATGAATGGTCTTGAGGCAGTACAAAAAGGGAAGATACATGGTGACACCGTTTTGGCAATGGTACTTGCACGCCCGTGTCTTCGAGGAATAGAAAGTTGTACACCATATTTTTTTCAAGATTATATCATCAAAATATGGAAATGGAAACAGGGGCACCAAAGTTTTGGATTGTTCAAGCAAGGTGAGTAGGGCAACAAAGACAAGGGCGACTCGACTTTCATATCCGGAGAATACTTGTGCGCGGCCTTCAGGGTGCACAAAATGACTATAAATAGAGGGCTAACCCTCCACATTTTAGATAAAGCTCAACACAAAGAGAAAATTAGAGATCTAGTCATGTAGTTGGTGTGGGAATGAAAGTGGTGGTGTGGGTATGGGCGTGAAAGTATAAGGTTTTTCATAAGTTGTGATTGGTTGATAGTTGTGTGGAAATATTGGTTTTGGAATAAAAGGGTTTGAGTCCCCCACGTTCTGAGTTGGCGAAGGAAGTGTCCCACAAGGGGTTAGGTGACACTTCCACACCAGTATTGGAGAAGAATTCCAAATCATAGATATGTAGGCTAGTCTTAGAGAAGTGCACCAAAGAATAGAGAAGCACGTTGGGCTTAGAGAAGTGCGCCAGTCACTATAGTGCTATGTTAAAGATATAAGTTTCTTAGTACACCTGTGGTAATGGTATATTCATCAGTGGATAATAATTGGAATTCAATAGAGCATATATTTACAATGGAGGATGAATTCATTATAGATAATGAAGGTACCAACAATTCATTAAACTGTGAGTAGATCTTCTAAAAAAGTAGTGAGCACACTATAGTTGAGAGAGTGGTGAGATTTCATATCCTGATTGCTTGTAAACCTAGAGGGATAGTGAGTTCGCATAGAACATTGTAAATAGTATTTCCCTTTTAGTGTATTTGGTACATTGGAACATTGTCAGTTTATTCTCCTTGGATATATCCCAATAAGGGTTAACCATGTAAAATAATTGTGTCTTGTGTTTTCTTTAATATTTTTTCGCACTCTACAGCGAAAAGGAGAGAGAAGAGAGTTTTTTCTAACATCGAAAGAAGATCAATATGGGCTGTTGTTTTAAACTATCATACCCTGATTCACCACCCCTCCTCTTAGATTATATATCCAAGTGGAACTATGAACTTGTTAGTTCTATGAATCAAATGAAACACCATTATCTTTAGAATTGTGAAGCACCACATATGCTCAATGAAATAAATTTTTATCACATATTCTTGTTAGATATAAAGGCAATTGAATTTCCTTCCCATGGTCATATTGATAGTAAAAAAAACAGAATAATATGTTACAAATAATTTCTATCCAATTATCTATTGAATACATGTGAAACAATGTGATCCCCTTTTATCAAACAACGAAATTGAGAGTGTTGATGATATTATTATCAAATATCAATATATTAAATGTTTCCATCCTCCAATAGTTCAAGACATATAAACCATATATATATATATATATATATATATATATATCGATCAATAATATATTAGCATAGAAAATTCAAATAATTAACCAAATTAATGGACCATTTTGGTTTCAATGCTCGTTTCTATGGTCTTCCACCTGTATCAAGGCTTAAAATACTATGTACATCTATAAATAGTTACTAGATAACAACTATATATGAATATTATTTCCACAATAGTGACACATTTTATATTAATGTGATAGTAAATATGATACTTCCCTTAATTCCTATAGTTATAGAACCTTGATGATCCATCTACCATAGAGGGATTCAAAGAACCTATTCTATCAGATGATTGTTGTCTAATTACTCAGCATTCATCCTATAACTCCTTTTTCGTATTCCCATAAAGAGAAATTGTAATACATTAAAGAAAACACATTTAGATTCAAATATAGTTGGAAAATACCTATTCCTATGACTTCCTCAATTCTATACTATAATGTATTCACCTTATTAAAAAATTTAACATTACTCATCAAATCAAATACCCGAACCTAGTGTTTCTTCTCTAGAAAAATATTGTCTCAATTTTCCTAGATTTCCTCGCCACATTCATATACATTAGACTATAACATAAATTCTACTTGACGAATTTCACTGAATAAGAATAGGTATACATTTTCCCATGCAGAATATCCATGAACTTATGAACAACATCCTACATCAGTGTATTTGGGAATAAATATTTAATGTAGTTGTCCATTGAGGTCACCCATTTAAGCACTTCACATCTATAAGATGAAAGTATAAAATCCATACATCATTCAATGGTGCTCGGACATATAATTGTAGAATGATTTAACATTTAATCCTTTCATTTCTCCAATAGATAAAGATACTCCTGATGATTCATATCCAATCATTTGAATCTTAGGGGCTACCAATGCTAAGGAAGGATAGGGGATACTTGAGTTGGAATTCATGCATGTAGTCTTGAATTATCATCGCACCTATGTGTTGTAATGACTCATATTTTCCCGATAATATTTTTAGTAAATTATTAAGAAAATTACGTTACCATGTGCAGAGACGGAGGGCGATTCTGAGGAACAGAACAATCCGTTAAAAATTGTTATGTTATTGAATAGTGTGCATGGTATGTTTTCCTAAAAAATTAAAATAAATCATAAATGGCTTCCTATATTAGAAATCCATGGCTACTATTGAATTTTGGGTGGTGGGATTACCCTGGGAGGAACTTAACATTTGTTGGCATGGGTCTCCTGTGAGAAAACCCAAAATTGGAATATCCCTAAATAAAATTATTTTATTTTTCACATCCTTAAAACTCATTGACGATGACCCCTCTTGATGATATAAGATCACAATTGGGTTCCTAATTGGTTGTTTTCCTTAGGTAGGTCTTACTATCAACAGAAATGGGTACATGGTGAAAGGTAGTTTTTCGATGTGTACATGATTAAATTATTTATTAATTTTATTTACTTAGACGTTATTTTTTTAGGCAGTAGTTTTTTATTGTTTTAGTAAGCCTCATAAGAAATATCAGGATATCATCATAACTGTGGAGTTTATCTAAGGCAATGAGAAGGAGGCTCCCTCACCATCAAAGATGATTCAGAGGTTGAGATTTGATGATGTGATGATTAATTGATGAATATCAGTGTAACAAGAATCGATATGATGATGCAACATGAATCTACATCTTCAAGTTATCCAAACTCAATTTAGTTTGTTGGGTTCTGATTCTCCATTCCCCGGTTCATGATATTCTATGATGAACATAGAACAATCAATAAATAGATTGGCCTATAGATCAGTCGTTCTTTCGGGATGGGATTTACCTACTTGCAGGGGATTATGGGAGATTAATCTTATGATTACCATTGACTTTATTTTTCCATTATAAATTAAACGAACCATGATTGTCACAAACATTGATCAAGGTCGGGTCCCATTTGTTGATTCATGCTCCCCCTGTTCTTCATTCCCCATGGGAATTCTTTGTTTAGACCATGACTCAACAATCTACGATCAATGAATTGTTTCACAAACAGTATTAGGAACAACAATCTGATATTGTGGATCTTGGATGGAAACTACCCAATAGAGGTGTGATGATGATGATGGAGACTGGATCTAAGAGGTGTGGGATATATCATCACTCGAACAACATTGCACTGAGTAGGATCATGGCATGGATCCGAGATGATGTCAGTGAAGGTGGATCCCTGAGGATCGCAGAATAGCTTTCAGATCAAGAATCGAAGCAACAGTTAAATCCTGGTGGCTAGCGAAAGGGGCCACCAATGAGCTAGCTCCAATTACAACTATCGGTCATGGCCGATAGTGGCACATGGATTCAGTCCCGTGGTAGTGTGACAGAGAATTTTCACCTGTGGCAACGAATGTTATATCTCACAATGGATGTCGCAGATTTGGTGGGACTCGGTGTTCCACCACTTGCAATGTGGTGGCACCCGTATTGACCAACTGCATGCAGATGAGCCGCATGTAGGATCGTCGGTCTGCATGAGCAGACCGGGATGGGTGAGAGATGGCACGCTCATCCGCTCAAGGTGATGCATCATGATGTCGGGCCTCATACTAGGGAAGCTAGCTCAAATAACGCATGTTGTACCTGGAGAACTGAGTGGTCCGACAGGCATAACAGCGTAGTCCTGCAGGTTGCGGTCTTGCAGCCTAAAAATACTGGCAGCAGGATATGCTGGTAGAGGTAATTTTTGACAGAATGGGTTAGACCCAGTTGGTTTGTGATGGGAAAAGTGGGATAGGCCCAACGGGTTGGTTTCGCCTAACCCAGTCATCCTAGACCCAAACCCAACAGACCCATTTTCACCAAATTTCTCGTAACACTAAAACTGTGTGTCGGTCTGATGAGAAGTCTCTGGTGTTGGGACCCTTGTGACATGGCGGTCCCTTTGGTACACTCTAAGTTTGTTATTTTTTAATTTTGGGATATAGCCTATTGGATTGAGGAGTTGGTTTCCTAGATGAGTGTACTACAGATGGAACCGTGTGGCTTTCTGGGACCTAGATTTTATGTCATACCTAGAAAGTGTGTCTTACATAGACTCTGTGTCTCAAATAGACTATATGTCTTAACATGCCCATGTGTCTTACCTAGACAGTATGACTTATCCCGACACTGTGTCTAACATAGACTATAGGTCTTACCTAGATAGAGTCAGTACTCCCCTATCCCACCAGGGTGGGGTTCCTCCAGTCATTGAAGACACTCCATGTGTCACTGAAATAATGTGTGTTACTACTTGATGTTATTGTGGATTCTATCAACTATCTTATTTACCTACCATAGACCTAAACATGGTGTGATATAACTCTAGTGTCTCTTTTGACTTTACCTCTTAGTGTCTACACTTCATGTTGCCCCATTCGTATTCGATGTGGTGTTTCATAGCGGTGTTCCTTCATGGTGTTCCTTAGTGGTATTCCTTTGTGGTGTTCCTTCGTGGTGTTCCATCGTGGTGTTCCTTCTAGGTATTCCTTACTGTTTTTTTCTTCTTTTTGTTCCATAGTGTTGTTCTTTAGTGTTGTTCCTTTGTGTAATTCCATAGTGGGGTTCCATCATGGAATTCCATAGTTTATTCCCTTTGTGGTATTCCTTTTTGGTGTTCCTTCATGGTGTTCCTTACTAGTTTTCCGTAGTGGGGTTCCTTCATGGTATTCCTTAATTTTGTTCCTTTTTGGTGTTCCTTTTTGGTTTTCCTTATTGGTGATCCTTCATGGTTTTCCTTCATGGTGTGTCATTTTTGGTGTTCTTTATTGGTGTCCCATGGTGGTGGTTCCTAGTTTTATTCATTATGGATTAAAGCATGTGATTCTTGGTTGTTTACTTATTATAATTCCATTGTGTTTTTGGGTCCCAACTAAGTATTGTTTTACTCACCCCTTAACGAGATTCACACACCTGTGTCTGGACTTGTGAAAAAAATCGAAATCTATTATGGAGTTCTTGGTGGGAACGATATATGGGTTCTTTAGGGAGACCTGATAAATATGGTATGATTTATCAATATCTAGATAGTGTACTCTACCTACCATTAAAATAGGGTTTCATGTGGACATGATCTATGAGCATGTACTTTTCTATTTCATTTGAGATTTTATTCTGGACTGTTTAAATTTTAGTTCTACTATTACTCTCAGTGGTTGTCTTAGTGGTGTGCATATCTATTTACTTAGTGTTTTTAGTTGAGCACTATTTCATGGAGATGTGTATGTGTGACAAGGTACTTGCGTAAATTCCTCCCTATTGTGGGATATGCCTATTCAAACCTAGTCACCATCCCCTGACCTATGGGAGATCGGTCTGGGGTAGTCATGAAATGGGACGTAAGGGATTGGTTGTGACACAGTTGTATCAGAGTGTAGTCAGTTTTACTCTTACATCGGGGAAATAGTGTTATGTGTTTTTGAATTGGATTTTTTACCAGGGAACCTAGTGTTTTTGCAGAGACTAATGTATCCATACACCAGGACCCTAAATTCTTATTTCAATATTGGTACCTGAAGACTATAGTTTCTTCATAAATTAATGGTTCTATCATCAAATAGAAATTTATTGTGTTCTCATGTCCTTCTTTATTTATAGTCATATCACCAGGTATACTCTATTGATCGTGGTACATCTGGTTTTTCTTCAAGATGCTTCCATGTAGATAGTCTGGTAGGATTCCACCACATGATCACGAGGATGATTCATGAGGTGATGAGATATGGTTATTTCAGTTTATACCCAAGATAACACCTTTGGGTGGTGTACCAGCTATAACACCAACTATAGAGTATCACATGGTATTTGTAGTACTAGCTGATGAGATGCACATGCTGAATGTACTTCATGTGTTTTGGGGATAGAGACTCCTTATGTTTCAAGGTGATCTTAACTCACAGGCGACTAAGGACTAGTTTGAGGTGTCTATTGAGCTACCCATTTAGTTAGGACACCATTAGATCTGATGGAAGTCATGGTGGGGAGCCTTCTACATGGCTACACAGGGCAATGACAAGGTTAAATTTACCTGATCTTATAAGGAGGTGAATCTTCCAGGGAAAGAGTTTGAGAAACATTCTCAGATAAGGGGATCTCAACATAAAATCTAAGTAATATGTGTACCCATGAGCTTATAAAGTATCGATAGGATTACATGTCGGTATCTAAGTATTTATTGAGGCATACTGACTATTCGATGTACTGGATGAATACGATTCGACCAGTTATTTAGTGCTCGAACCTCCAAGAGAGGTGTTTCTGGGGACATCTGATCTAGTGCTATTACTCTATGCACTTCTATATATTCTAGGTTGATAGAGTGAACCTTTTTGGTTGACCATCCCTTGGCTGTGAGGATATATCTAGTAGATGTTAGTACTGGAAATGTAGTAGCATATTCCTGAAAAGAAGGAAGTTGACGTCAGTCTTAGAGACTTATATGTGACAGAAATTCCTAGAGGAGATCCTAGGATAGATTATCTATAACATAGGGATCATAGGGTGGGATCAATCAACCTAGAGAGAGGAAATTGTTTTCTAATGATGGTCGAGGATACCACACTATATATTTTCCAGCCCTTCAGGGTGTCGATAGGGAAATGGTGGACATGCCGCCGAGGTCGAGACAGTGATAGAAACATATGGATATCTGGGGTAGCATACATGGTAGAACAACTGGGGGAGAAGTAGGGGTTTGTATATATTTTGACATGTTACCACCACTACACCAATGTGGTCCACACTAGGATCAAGGAGTTAGAGGTCAAGGGAAGGGGTAGTATCATGCTATCAAGGAATATGACCCAAGGACTCCATGAATGATTCGAGGTATGTTCTGTGTTTACTCTTAGACAATCAATTAATAGAAAAAGCTGATAATAATTTTTTCATTCCACAAATCATGTTCAAATCCTAGATTTTCCAATTAAACTATTGAAATGGACCTTACATATGGAGATACATATAGGAGGAGGCTTTATAATCACATGAGTGTCGATAGTGTGATTTGACCCTATAGGCAATATTTTCGGTTGGAAGCTCTTGGTGGTAGCATCGGGCCATAAGAAGTTATTCAATGTATGTAATTGTTATACAAAATTTATGCATAGATTGACTATTTTTTGAAAAATTATGAGGTATGTCTGCAGTGATGGAATGGTGTTTCCCATGGTTGGAAAAAAAGGAAACCTGGGAAGCATGGGATAGACTCATGCATTGGAGGATGTAACTGATAAAAATCCTATCGGCTAGCCTTACCTGTGGGGGTGTGGATGTTGTGAGTTTTCAATTCCTAGTAGTAGTATCAATGGACTCCTAGAGTGTCGACAAGCGTCGGGATATGCATATGTGGGTCAAGGCAGGCACCAAGGATGATGGAACATATTGATGTTGGGATTACCAATGGATAAAAAAGCTGATCACTTATTTGAAAAAGTTTCTTGCTTTTTTAAATCATCATGTTCAGCCCATGTTCTTGGAAGGGTTTTCTATTTTCTTCTCTATGGGTCTAGGATGGGAGTGGAGAAAAGATATTGACACACTTCATTGTATGTTTATAACGTTCATCCAGAGGACACAATACCAAATATGTGATCATTGACTGACTCACCAAGTTAGCTACTTCATTACTTTTTGGGATTAGAGTGCAGCAGAGAGCTTGGCATGCCACTATGTGTAGGATATACCTTGAATCCATGGAATCCCATAGACAATAGTTTTATATTGGGATGATTGATTTACATCTTGTTCATAGAGATCGAGGATCGACAAGAGAGGTCCCACTGTGGGACGTTGATTCCTTTAGTTCATGCCTAGAGGTTGCATGAGAATCTCTAGAAGAGAACATGGGAGTGGGTTCCATTTTTAGTGCATGTACCCTCATTTTTTTGGGTTGCCACTTGTTTTGGATTTTGGGGATATAAATCCTTAAGGCAGGGAGAGTTTAATGGAATTTATTTTTCCAATACTATTTTTAGAAATTTTTTGAATGTTATGAGACCAGGCACTGAGACCCGTGGGATTCTATGGCCCGATGTTCCTAGAACAATCCATTATAAATGTTAAATTTTTAAATATCCCATGTGAATGGTTTTCCTAAGAAAGAGGAATAACTCTTAAATGAGTGCCTGGATCAGAAATTCAAGGTAACTGTAGAGTTTAGGATGTGAAGTTAACCCAAGGAGCATCTTAACTTTAGTTTGTGTGGGTCCCCAGTGAGAAACATGAATATGGCATAACCATAAATAAAATAATCAAATAAGACTATTATTATTTTAAATCCTTGTAACTCAATATCAGTGACTCAGATTGAAAATCCTAGAACACCTTTGAGTTTGTTATGGAAGGTTTTCCTTAGGCATCTCCTAATATCGACCGCATGGGTCAATGATGAATGTTAGTTTTCGGATGGGAATGTCATTAAAATATTTAATAATAATATTTTAATTGGACATTATGTGTTGATGTAAGGTTGATTTATATTTTTTATAAGCCTCATTAGAAATCTAGAGTTATTATCATAACCATAGAGTTTCTCTATGATAAAAAAAGGGGAGGCTCTCTCTCTGGGGATGACAGATCGGAGTTCTGGATTTGATCAAGCGATGATGAATCAACAAATGCTGGTAGAATAAGGAGAGACGTGACGAAGCAACATCAATCTATGCCTGCATGTGATCCAAAATCAAGGTAGGGTGTTGTGTTTTTCTCCTCCATTACAATATTATTGATAAACTATGATGAACAAGGACCAATACATAAATAGATTGTATTTTGGATTAGTAGTTGTTAAACGATGGTGTTTACCTACATCATGGGTTTATGGGAGATTAATCTTGTGATTTTCAATGGTTTTCATTTTCCTTTCAAACAACAATGAACCATGATCAACATGAACATAGATCTAGGTCTTCTCCCATTTATTTATTCATGCTCCCCCCTATTCTTCTTTCTCCATGGGAATTCTTTGTTTGGCCCATGACTCGAGACATTGTTATTGATCGATCATCACACATTCGATCTTTCGTGCAACGATTCGATATCACGAATTTGGATAGACACAGCACAAATGAGGTGTGAGATATTGGATCGAAGTGGTGAGGGAGATATCTTCTGTTGAATTGCATTTCATAGGGATGGAACTACGCTTGGATATGAACACACAATAGTTAAGGTGGCCACTTGAGTATCATAGAGCTGCTTGGGGATCAATAATTCGACCACTATAGAAAACCTAGAGGCCCGTAGAAAGATCCACAATCAGACCATCACTAGAGGACAATGATGAATGGGTCATGAGGCAGCGGCTATGTGTTGGTACGTTTGAGAATGACCACCCATGGTGGTGGCTGTGGGAGCCCACGATAGATTCCGCGAGGGTGGAGGGTGATGGTCCTCCACGTTCAACGTGGGGGCACTAACATAAACTAGTCACACGTGGCCGAGCCGCATGTCAGATTGGCGGTCCACATGAGAAGACCATGATAAATAAGTGGTGTCACACCCCTAAACTTTGGGTGATGTGGAACGCAGCCTAGGCTGTATACTGGAGAAACTAGCATGCATGGCGTGGGCCAGACTAGGAGAACCGGGACGCTGGAGGGATAGGATGATAGAATGGGCCGGAACCAATAGGGGATGTCCAAGGCCAGAAGACCAAGTGAAGACAAAGGTTCGGAATGGACCCAATGGTTCGGGATTAGTCGGGTTGGTCTGACCGGGTCGGATCAAGCATGGACCCAACTTTCCCCTTTTTAGTAAATTCCACATAACTCTCAAATCGTGTGTATGTTTGACAAGCTGTTTGCAGAATTAAGACCCTTGAAAAAATGTGGTTCTTTTGAGATACCCAATCTGAGTTTCCAGGGATCTTGATTTATAGAATATAGTATTGAGAAGTAGGTTCTCCCTGATGAGCGCACTATGGACAGAATCTTGTCTCTAGCTATGACCTAGACTATGTGTCTTACCTAGACTGTGGGTATTACATATACATTGTGTCCTACCCAGACTATGTGACTTACATAGAATTCATGTATAATATATACTCTATGTTTTTCCTAGACTAAGTTAGTACTCCCATGTTTCACAAGGGAGTGGGTCCTCTTATCTTTGATGACACTCCATGTGTCACCATCACTCCATGCATCACTAACACTCCATGTGTCACGGACACTCCCTGCGTCGCTAACACTCCTTCTGTTACCTAAACTACATGTGTGACTACTTTAGGGTAATTTGGATTCTTTTGACAAATGTTTTTAAGTACCATAGATGTATAATTTGTGTGAACTGACTCAACTTTCTCTCTAGATTGTGCATCATGGAGGATATACATCGTGTACCTCATTGGTAGTTTATGTGGTGTTCTATAGGGGTGTACCTTCATGGTGTTACAAAGTGTTATTCATTCATGTTATTACTTTTTTCGGTTCCTTATTGGTATTACATTGTGGTATTCATGAGTTGTGTTCCTCAGTGATGTTCCATAGTTTTTTTCATTCATCATATTCCATAGTGGTGTTCCATTGTGGTGTTTCTTCTTAGTGTTCCTTCCTGGTGTTCAACAGTGTTGTTCACACATGGTATTCTCTAATCAGTTTCCTTAGTGGTTTTATTTCTTAGTATTGTTTATTGGTGTTCCTTGGTGGTGTAACATAGTGGTGTTCCTTCGTGGTGTTCCATTATGGTGTTCCTTAGTGGTGTTCCTTCGTGGTGTTCCTTCATGGTGTTATTTAGTGGTATTCCTTCATGGTGTTTCTTAGTTCTATTCTTTCTTGTTTACTTTGGGTGATTCCTTATTATATAGTTTCTGCAAATACTTTGTTGTTTGAGATCCCTACTAAGTATTATTTTTACTCACCACTTCACGGGAATTTCTTGCACATTTAGTGTATTGTACAGATGATCGACATCTTCGACGGGGTCCTTGGTGGGCCAGAGACATGGGTGATTTATGTTGGACCAACATATGTGGAATGCTTCAGGGAAATCCAGACAACATGTTGTTCATAAACATCAAGTAGTATTTCTTACCTATTCGATCCAAAAGTTTATACTTTTTGATTTCAAATGGGCTTGTATTCTATCTTGTTTAATTTTCAGTTGTACTGTTACTCTTAGTTGTTGTCTTAGATCATGCATACCAATTTACATAGTGGTTTCAGTTTATAACTCTTTCTTGGAGATGTGTCTGTGTGTGTGTTCAAGGACTTAGGTAAATGTCTCCCCAATATAGGATAGTCTAGCTCTGTGCTAGTTTCCAGCCCTTGGCCTATGGGGGGAAGGCATGGGGTAGTCACAATACGGGCCCCAGGAGATGGGTCATGACATATTGAAACATATTCCTTTAAATGGTACTAGTTGTATAAGTCATGGATCTATTGATTATATAGCATGAGATGATAGGGAATCCATGGAATCATGCTCAATTGAATCACCTTCCACAAATGTTTTTTTAATGGGACTTTCTCCCAAGTAATAATATTTTGACCAGTTATCCTTGGTGACTCTATAAGATGCCTTCAATGTTTCATAACCATGAATTCCATATCAACATTATAAAAAACCAAAATCTAAACCATAGAGCTCAAAAACTGACCAAAAGGAAACAAAATGGATTATAACAAAGTTCAATCTAAGATGTTAACCACACAAAAATGTATAACTCCATAAAAATTACACATTTCCTAAAAACCCAATAGTGATGGCACATTTAATAAATCCATATATATATATATATAAAATCATGCACAGAATACTAAATCTCAAATAAAATTATGTATTTATTAATACACCAAAATAATATATCATAAATCTCAACCTGAATCTTTTTTATATGGGATCTATAAAATTTAAGAAGAATGAAAATGGGATGTGATCCAATGTGTCTTTAAATGATTCATGAACACAAACCAAATCCCACAAATTAATATATAAATAAAATGTTCATCACCCATTGTGAGTTAAATTAATTGTTACTTAAAAAAAAAATTGATTTTATTCCAAATTTCATTGATACCAAGAGGCCAAGTATAATGTGTTGTCTATTCAATAGTAGAATTCCCTCTCAGAATTCAAAATTATACTGTCTCTTGTGTAAACAATCCTAAATAAAGGTGAGGAAAGGAATCACGTTAGCGGAAAATATTCTAATATAAAACATTGTAACACCCCGACCTAAATAATAATGTTTTGTTTGGAATTCCACAAGACATCATTTGCACACTACCCCGCTGCCCCTAAAAAAGAGGTTAACAGCTTGTAGAAAGGTCTAAGAAGGGTATAATAAGGAAACTATTCCCTACATATCATGTAATATATGTTGATTACAATTTATGTAAAAATAATAATGATAAAAATGAATTAAAAATTAATTTATCTATGTTGAAGCAAGCATAAAATTTGTTAACCCGTGTAATATAAATATTTCTTATCTATGAAAATCATGAGTGAAGAAAATGGATACCCATAAGTGGTGGACCAAGGTAGAGGATAAAAGAAAAAATATAAAAATAGTAGTATACTTATAAAATAAAGTACAATTTATGATGAACATACCCTGCTACAAAATATACTCAACAACCCACCACAGGTACCTAACCCATCAATATATCCATAGTCAAGAATCCTAGGGGGTCACTAAGAATGTAGTGTGGGGTGAGAGTATGAAACCTATATGGAAACAACCAACAAGTCCTTAACATATATGCACAGTTAAACTAGTGCATTCCATGAATTTATTCAAACCATGGATATGAAATATTTATATACCAAAAACATAATACATATTTTTGTTCAACAAATACCAGTTCCCCATGAATATTCTCCATTTCAGAAGGAATATAAAACAACCACCTAGAACATTCATCCCCCCAATGATGAGATACCTTAGAGATTTTTTGAAATGAAACTCTAAAATGGATTTCTCATGTTCCTATTATCCATTGTTTTTACAAATAACACTATGCCGATAAAAATTGATCAAAGTGAATGCTCAACTATAGAAGAAATGGGATCAAAAATAAAATATAAGATACCAAATAATAGATATAATAGACTTTCATGTAAATCTAGAGTCACAATCACCAAAAATCCACAAGTAAAGAAATATTAAGCATAGGTATCATATGGGGACACACACAAACACTACACATGATCAAAGATAATGAATAGTTCTTATAAGGAAACTCGCGCATACAAAAAATGATTCAAAGAACTGTAAGGGGCTGGTCATGGGGTCAAGTCCTCGGGCTTGCAATTCAATGTAATTTTCTTCTTTGCGTCATGTGCCGCTTTCACGGTTGTACCCAATTTTTTTAGCTGTAATGAACATTAAATAATTATAAGGACTACATACCTTTATTTCAATTGATATTTGATAAAATGGGTTTTTATCTGAGTCCAATTTCAAAAATACAAAAATAGAGTTATCCCCATTCGACCATGATTTTGATATCTAGGTTAATGGTATAACAAAATTTACACCCAATATGTAAAACAATATTGCACTTTCCTTATAATATCTTCATCCACCATTAGACCACATCAATATAGTGTCCAAATTCTAAAATAAAAAAAAATTATTTTTGATTATATATCTCCCTTTTAAATATATTTATATAATGTAGAATAGTTACAATGTAAAGAGAAACTATGTCAATTATTATATATTTTTTTCAGATGGATCACCCAAACACTGTCCTCCAAAATAAGTTATAAAGGAAACCCTAAGTGTGGAAAAAATATTTGTTATAATAGAGGATAATATCGTGTTAAAACCACATTAAATACCCCATTATAATGATATTATAAGTCCCTATAATAAGTGAAATAGTTTCCTAAAAATATGTGGCGAAATTTTTCATTTAAAAATCCAAACAAGGAAACACCATGACATGGTGGAGGTTCACCCGACCGATAGTGGCCTTGGTCCCTCTATTACCAAAATCCCAAAACTACCACAAGTAACATCTTATCCATATGATTTTTTTTCTTTTGGTCCTTTTACATAATTTAACATGATTGCAGACTGGCCTTAGTGGTTGTAGAGGCTAGAGAGACTGTCAACATTCCACACTTGAGACCATGCCCTTCATGGGGCATGGTGGTTCAACCCATAGTGAAAAGGTGATACCCATGTGTGAAATAGATTGTGAAATAGCATAGTCTATCCCATTTTTATAATGGGGAACTAAAAAATCCATATTTTATTCCACCAACCTATCTCTATTTGATTTGAGCATCCCATACACCTCTAACAAACCTCAATACAAATTAAAACACATCCAAAAAGTTATATACTGGCTAAAAATAGATGTAAATTAAATATAGGTTCTTAAAATTTATTTATATAATTATTTATAAAACCTAATTTACTTCTACTATTGTCCTCACATTTCTATTAACATAGAAAAAATAAAATTAATGTAATATTTTTATTTCAAAAATGGAATCATTATAATTGCATTATCTTGAAATAATATGAATTTTTCCCTATATTCTATCTAAAATAGCAATTTATTTATTATGATAAATTTTATAAATCATCAACATATAGCAAAAAAATAATATTTATACATTAAAATATACAATAATACTATTAAATTTCATTATTAATCATAAAATATTTTGATTAATTTATTTTATTCAGAATATCCAGACATTTTAAATGTGTTTCTTCAAACAATAACCCAGTTTTACATATTTACAAACATCATTTCCTACATTATTGAAACAACATTCTCTTTTAGTAACCTCATATAGATATATTCTTTAATTTCAGAATTTATGAATTCATTTTTTAATTCAAATAGTTTATTTATAGATAATCTATAACATTTGAATGTACATGAATTTTCATAAAAATATTATTTTCTGGCCAATGCGATGTACAAAGGGAAAAATGTTTTCTACCAGAAGAAAACTTCTCTCACTAACACGAAAATGTGCTCCATGATCTTGCATGAATATATTCATAGAAAATAATTCATACATTATTTGATAGCCTATGTTATCAAGATGTGAAGATACATCCTCAATGATCATACTGAAGTGGCCCACATGTGTTGTGAAGTTAATAGGGTTGTAGATCATCTTGAATCCATGACGATAGTAGGCCAGGACTCCAGAGTTATTTTCTACCCAAGAACAAATTTCCTGAATATAAAGGGTATTATTTTTATCAGGGGGAGATCATGGTATTCATTATTTTATGCCTCCCTAGGCCACATTTCAGTTATTTCTATGTTTGGTTTTTGTTTGTGTACTCCTTTTAGAATAAATATATAACGTTTGGATAAAATAATATTATATTAAATTTTTTATATTTCTATTATCTTTTTTTTATTCATCTATCTTCTGAATCTTATTTTATTCCTTATGTGTATCCAATTTTTTCTTCAATAATGGTATTATCCATGAGAGAAAAGTGATAGGTTCATCCCATTTCAATGGAATACATGGATTGTTGAAGGAATTTATATAATATTAGGACTATTGTTAATTAGATACCATATAATGATATGATTTATTGACGCATGGGAACAAATGTTTTGGACATATATAAGACTTATTTCCCCAAATATATTAAATGTGATATTTTTAACTATTAAATTAACATCACTATAGAATATTAAAGATACATTTTCCCATATATTACGTTAAACTCATTTAAATTAAGATAGGTTACTAACTTTAACTTCTATCAAATTATTTACTGCATCATTGAATGAAAAAAATTGAATTAACATTTATAAACCTAGTCATTGAATATATTTTAGTAATTTAATCAATGAATATATTTTTTAATTAAATACACTAATAAATGGATAATCTGTAACTTCATGGAAATGAATAAGGATAATCTATCAATATACTATATGTTAAAGAATGTTCATTCAAAAATCATCAAAATCCCATGATATATCATTCATGTATCAAACATATCATCTCTGGTCATCTATATTTTTTATTCTACACTATTTTCACCTAATGATTTTATAATATTTGAAGAAATATCATACTTTTGTTATAGAATAAGGGATACTATGACTATTTAATTTCCTTAAATGGATGATCCCATATTAGGGTATGAAAAATTTATTTTAAATATAAATATTTGAGAAGGGTTAATTATTTAATTTTTAATTCAGTAATGTATAATTTGGAAGACAATAATTTCCATGATTTTTTACAAATACAAATATTATCATTTCCAAATAATCAAATGTGATTCCACAATCACACATGTTCCCAAGATCTTTTTCAAATTACTACATAAATTACAATTTATTTGTATTAAAAATGTTTAATTAAAAATGATTAACATGGATAGAATAAGAATAAAAATAATAATAACTACATTTAAATCAATATTAATTTTTTCTACTCAATTTTACATCAAAATTTCTACAAATTCATTGTATTTAAAAATTTCCTCAGATAAAATGTAAAAATTGAAAAACATCACGTAATTTAATATCCTAAAAATTTTTATGTGCTAAAACGAATGTAATAGAATAAAATCTATGATATGTAATTCACACTTAAAAAATTGAGCACTACATAAATTTAATGGAATACCTACTAAATCTATGGGAAAAAATAAAATTTATCTTAGTTTAAAGGTGATGGTTTTATTTGGGTAGAATATTAAAAACCATCGTTTTATTTCACAATTATTTGAGTGTATTTTGTAATAAGTATCATAAAAATGTTTATAAATATTTTTTTTCAGTCAGTTTGTTATTTCTATTACTATATCCAACTATCCAAAAATTATATTTCACTTTAATGTAAACTTTTTTTCTTTTAAATCCTATCATTTAAAAAAATATTTTATATATTTTTTTAAAAAATAATATTTAAATGAAAATTGTATTATTAAGGTAAAAAATTACTTTTCTCGCATTCTCAGATGTAATATAAATTTATTAAAATCTGAATTTTAATTATTTATTTTGACTAATTTTTAGTATATATTCATAACTAGTTTCATAAACTATAATGAATCATCTATAAGAAGACCTAAATTTTTATATAACATATTTTATAAATAATTTATCTAAAAAAAGAATATTTGGGGAAAATGTTCTTACAAAAATAATAGTTTATATGATAATTATAATGATAGGGAAATAAAAAAATATCATTATTTGAAGAAAGTTTCTAAGAATACATTAAATATTATATGTATAAATTTAATTTTAATATCGAATTTAATAAACATATAATTATTTGATTAAAATTCATGATTAAAAGAAATTAATTATAAATAATATTTGTAATATATTTTCATTATTTATTCAAATTTAATAAATAAATCACATATTATTAAAGAAATTAAGCCATAATATTTATCATCAAATATATGAAACAAAAATTTCACATGGGATATGGAAGATAATAACTATAACCCACTTCCGAATGGAATATTATTTATTAACAAATAATAAATAATTTCATGAAAACTATTGGATATTAATCATTTTACTAAGAGATTATATATATAATGATATAAAATTATTGGAAACTCAATAAAGTGTTTTTTAATAATAATTATTTTTTTATTATTTTAATTTTTTTGATATGTAAATAAACAACTAGTTAAGTCTGTGGAATATAATTTTTTTTACTAATTATTGAATGTATATTGACAAAGCATATCTCATGGAATTATTTAGTGTACAGATGAAACATAGCCTTTGGATAATAAGTGATATTTCAGAATATCTATATTTATAGAAGTGGTTTTTATATAAATAAATTTAATCCACTACCATTTTATAAGAATGAAACATTGTTTTTAAAAATACAATGTCTCAATCACCCTTAGATGGGGTGAATTAAGGTTATCAAATATTCTTAATCAATGGATATTTTTTCTGATAAAATGAACATTCTAATTTATCATTCAAATAATACTATTCGTGATATCTAAAATAATTTGAAAAATTAACATGAGGATTTTAAATGGATAGAAAAAAGGGCTATTAGAGCTTAAACCATTAGTTCATTATTATTCTATAAAATAAATGATCTTTAAATTGAATACTAATTTTTAAATCAATTTAATGCTAAAACCATTGGTCCTATACTCTTCTTATCTCTTCATTAGAAACATATTCATAATTAGAATAGGATATAATATGATACTCATAACAATGAATGTTAAATAAAAAAATACATCAATATGGTATGTTGCGTCACTTTTTTTGAATCATAATGGATTTCACCAAGTATTAATTTATAATAATGTTCATTAGCTATGAGAAGAAATCAATTTATAAATAAGAAATGGAATAACATCCCATGTTTTCTTCCAGATTGGATTTTTTACACAATATTTTAAACAATATGATTTAATATCCTTATTAACATATATAATATCACAATACACATTTCTCCTCAAAATAGGATCACAAAACCTTCATTCGGGATCAATATAAATATCATGCTAACAGATAAATCCATATTATATTTGAAACATTTAAAAATATTAAAACTAATTTGAAACTGAATTATAGATTATAGAACACATGTAATTCAAGTGTAATGCATATCAATTATCATATCTCTCCTTGAATATTTGTTTGATAGTTATCCCAATATCATTAATATCCTAAAATTAAAATTATAAGATATCCTATAGATAAATATCATCATAAATAATTTTTGAAATTATGATATAATTCCTTGATCGATGAAAGTCGAATCCTTAAATCATAATCTAAAAATAACATCATAATTCATAAACCATCAAATATATTTTATATATCCTGGTCCAAAAATAATTATTTTAGGATGAGGAATATTCCTACTATAGAATCACATTGTAGAAACACAATCATTTTTAAAGTTTACCATATTCTGATCATTTTCAAATTCATAACAATATTTATATATCCTCTTCTTTAATCATTATCTTTATATAAAAAAATCATGGAACATTATTAATTTATTATTTTGTAATATTTTTTAATTATTTTACTATATATAGATGACATATTTTTCAATCATGTTTTGTATCTACATGTAGGGTGCGAATAGATTCTATGACAGAATATATGTTAAAGAATATTATTTCATCATTATAGATAGAAAAAATAATGGATTTTTCTCAGGAGACTATTTAATTATTGGTGTAAATATTTTGTTCATGTAGGCATGGAATAATTATATATTCATTCATTGTCAAATATTTCACATATTCATTATTAGGATGATTAAAGAAAAACAATATGACATGTTTGAACCTATAATATTAGTGGCTGATATATGCTTGAAAACTAGGATTTTTTATCAATAAGGATATATTTTTTCAAAGAGGGGGTAAAATTTTCAGTAATGGTTTAGTGATATTTTATTTCAATGAAGGTATGGCTATTTATTTTTTGATTCCATTGGTGTATTTTTATATTTTCTATCAAAAAATATTAATTTAAAAATGTGTTCAGAATAGATTCATTAGCGATTCTTGCATTCCCTAAGAATATTTAAAGAGTGATGTTCCTAGGAAATGATTTTTACATATTCCTTATAGTTAATATTTTATGAATATTGATGAATAATTTGGATATTTTACTGTAATGTTAGTTGATTTAATTGTTTATATAGGTTAAATGTTAGTTATTGAATAATATAATGATGATTTCCAAGGATTATGACTCTTGTTGAATAAAATGCCTCTATAATGATTTATGGATTCAAGTTTTTTAGATTCTAGTTGAGATATCCATTATTTTTATTTTTAATTTTAAATCTCACTATTTTTATTTTATTTATATAGTGATGATGTAATATAAATAAAACTTATATAAAGGTATATATGGTGTTATAATAATAAAAAAATTACCTAGGATGTTTTTTTGATATTTTATAGTGTTTATAGTTTAAACATTTTCTAAATTCTATATAAAGTTATATGCAATTATTTTTGATGGACTAATATAATAAAAATGTAATTTAATGTTTTTTATTGGAAATAACGTCGCTAAGATCAATTAGTGTTAGTTTTAGGAGGATAACGATTAAATTCAGAATATAGTAGAGTATTATAATATTAAAAATTTCATATTTAATTTAATATGTTTGATTTTATATAAAAATAATCGGAAATGAAAAAATGTGTATTAAATATGATATGAAATATCATATAGATGATATATAGAACTTTACATGTTAATACTTGATATTTTCAAAAGTATTGTGATTTATTATAGTCAAACCAATCATTGTGATGTCTAACCAGTATTTTTTGAAACCTATTATTATCTATGAGGTATAAATCATATAAAATACTAAAAATGAAACGTCGTATTGAGATATTTTTAATATATTTTTTCATACATAATATTCATTTTGAGTCTTTAAATTAAATGGTAACATTTTTAAGGGGATTTATAAAAGCTTTAATAATAGACATAAAATTATTTCTATTTATAAAGGGTATATTTCATTTTGTTCATGGAACACAAATGATTTATCCCATGTTGTGTATGATTTAACTTTAAATTTAAAAGATACTCAAACTATATATGTTCTCCAAATGAATTCATCTTTTTGGATAGTGAGTATTGAATTAAAAATATTATTATTTTTTTAATAATATATAAAAATCATGATGAAAATATTGATTTATCATATTTCTAGATGAAAATGTTTTAGATTTAATGAAGAAATTTTTCACACCTTGTTGAAAATCATCAATCAAAAGTGGTTATCTTAATTTATTCATGCAAACTGGGAAAATTTAGTTTTTCAAGTTGAATGGATATTCAAATCATAAAGAAGATATATATTATGAAAAATAAATTAATAATTTTATCACATATTTTTTAAATGTTTATATAGAAATTCCAATGTGATTGATATAAATAAAAAAAATTAGTGGAATTAGAATCAAAATTTATATTTTTAAATGAATATAAATGTTAATTTTAGTCTATAGCTTTGTTTGATTATTTATAAGATGGATTGAATTGAATAAATCATGGGTAGATATCTATTTTATTCATATACATATAATTTTATAGAAAAGTATTCACATTTTATTCGCCACATGTTGATATTCATGATATCAAAGTAACCAAAAATAAATCCACATGCTTGTAGTAAAAATAATACTTCGGTATATCATTTGAACAGTGGTTTTAGGAAAGAAATATAATGAAAAATCACAGTCAATTTTATTGGTATATACAGATTCAGATTGGGCTAGTTCAGTGGATGATTGGAAATCAATGTCAAGAGGTGCATTCTATATTGGTGGAGTGGTTATTTGTTGGTAAGCATGAAGTAATATTTCATTTCAATAAGCACCGTGGAGGTTGATTATATTGCAACCACTCAATCATGCACACAGTTATTGTGGACGATGCAGTAACTTAATGATATGGGAATTTAAGTGAACTCTCTGATCAGAATCTAGTGCGATAACTCAAGTTCTATCAATCTTAGAAATATCCCATGCATCACTCAAAGACAAACCACAATGACATAAAATATCATTTTATCAAGGAGTATGAGGAGAAAGGGTTAGTGAGGTTAGAGTATGTGCCTCTAGAACTATAGGATTCAGATATTCTGACAATGGACTTACCTAATGAGGATTTTGAGATACATTGACTGGCTTTAGGATATCAGTCGACTCTCTACAGTTGAATAAGTGTCGAAGTGGTTCCCCACCTCCCTGAGGTAAGGTGTGTTTTGTTTACTATACTAAACTATGTTCTATACTATGTTGCAGACCACAAAGGAGTGACCATTGGGTTCGTTGACAAAGGGGGAGAAAGAGTAACCTCTAATGGGGGAGAAGTTGTGGCTAAAGAATGGAGACAATAACTTTATCAAATACACTAGGATCTGTTGATAGGTGGTGCATCGAGATAAGGGGAGTTTCTCAAGACATGCCAATAAGCTGATAGGGGGAGCACCATGTAGAGAGTATGCGGTTTTCGAAAGGATTATCCAGAGCATAAATTGGAAAACACAAGAAATTAAGGTTTGTATTAAGGGAGTTTTAAATTTGACTACGCTAGAAGTGATTGTTCAAATAACAGATATCACGACATTTTGGATCTTGATAAAAGAATAGGAGTGATGTTGGAATGGTGTCATAAGGTTTTTAGCAATAAGAAATTGGTATGAGATTGGTATTAACAATTGGTGTCCGAAATGAATTGATTCATTGAGGAGATTTTCATTTACTCTTGTTTCACATGTTGAGCATTTCTCATGTGGGCTTAGAGTATGTATTGAGTGAATCCTATATCTCTATTATAATCGAAAGAGAAAAATGATTAATTAATTGTTAAAGTTGTATCACTATATGAGAATATTTTTCATCAAACACAAAGGGGGATATTTTTTGGAAAAAATCACCCAAGTTATCATTGATGAATTTGTGAGGTGATTGTGTTTGATGAAAAAAATTTCCTAAGTGTTGTGTTTACTGAAAAAGAAGACTACGATGTAAAAATTTGTTTAAAAGTTGGGTTTAAATGGTTATTTTTCAAGTACTGTAGATGTTGTTGATAATCTGTTATAGACAGAAGAAGCTAAAAATATTAATGAATGGTCTGGAGGCTCTACAAAAAGAGCAGATACAGGTGGCACCGTTTTGGCAATGGTACTTACACTCTGGTGTCTTGGAGGAATGGAAAGTTGTACACCATATTTTTTTCAAGATTAGAACATAAAAATATTGAAATGGAAATAGGGGCACCCATGTTTTGGCATGGACACGCAAGGTGACTAGGGTGACAGAGACTAGGGTGACTGGACTTTCGTGTTGGGAGAAGAATTGTGTGCGGCACTCATGGTTCAAAAAATGCCTATAAATAGAGGGAAAACCCTCAACATTTTTAACAAAGCTGAACACATATAGAAAATTTGAGCTCTAGTCGCGTAGTTGGTGTTGTCGCGCAAGTGGTTGTGTGGTTGTGCTAGTGGGGGTGATGGAATGAAAGTATAAGGTTTTTCATAAGTTGTGTGCCAGCTGATAGTTGTGTGGCATTATTGGTTTGGGCATAAAAGGGTATGAGTCAACCAAGATCTGAGTTGGTGAAGGGAGTTTCACACAAGTGGTTAGGTTACACTTGAGTACTAGGCATGGAGAAGAAGGCCAAAGAATAGAGAAGTAGGAAAGGATTAACGAAGTGCACCAATGAATAGAGAAGCACGTTGGGCTTAGAGAAGTGAGCTAGTGACTCTATGGCTATGTGAAAGATAAAATATTCCTAGTACACCTGCAGTAATTGGGGATTCATCAGTGGATAAAAATTGGAATTCAATATAGCATATATATATATATATAGTGGAGGATGCATTCACTAGAGATAATGAATGGACCAACAAGTGATTAAACATGGAGTGGATATTCTGAAAATGCAGGGAGCATGCTTCAGATGAGAGAGCAGTGAGCATTCATATTGTGATTGGATGTAAACCAGGAGGGATAGTGAGTTCATTTCAATCATTGTAAATAGTAGTTCCCTTTTAGTGTATTTGGGACATTGGAACACTGTCGGGGTATTCTCCTTGGATGTATCCCAATAAGGGTTAACCATGATAAATTATTGTGTCTTGTGTTTTCATTAAGATTTTTTCGCACTCTACTGTGAAAAGGAGAGAGAAGAGAGTTGTTTCTAACAACGAAACAAGATCGATATGGGTAGCTGTTTTTATCTATCATACCTCAATTCACCCCCACTCATCTCAAAGTATCTATCCACGTGAACCTAATAACTAGTTAATTCTATGAATCACATGAAACACAACTATCTTTAGAATTGTGAAGCACCACATATGCGCAATGAAATAAATTATTATCTTACATTATTGTTAGATATAAAGGCAATCGAATTCCCCTACCATGGTCATATTGAAAAGAATAGAATAAAATGTTACAAATAATTGCAATATAACTATTTATTGATGACATGTGGAATAATGTGATCCCCTTTTATCAAAAAACGAAATTGAGAGTGTTGCTGATTTTATTATCAAATCTCAATATATTAAATTTTGTTACCCTCCATTAGTTCATGACATATAAAACACACACACACACACACATATATATATATATATGAATAATATAACAACACTGAAAATGCATATAATTCACCAAATTAATGGATCATTTTTATTTCAATGCTCATTTCTATGGTCTTCCACTTGTATCAAGTCCTAAAAATACTATGTATATCTATAAAGAGTTACTAGAGAACAACTTTATAAGAATATTATTTCCTCAATAGTGACACATATTAGATTAATATGATAGTAAATATGATACTTCCCTTAATTCCTATATTTATAGAACCATGAAGATCTATCTACTATAGAGGGATTCAAAGAACCTATTCTATGAAATTATTGTTGACTAATTACTTAGCATTCATCCTCTAACTTATTTTTCATATTCCCATAAAAATAAATGGTAATACATTAGAGAAAACACCTTTAGATGCATATATAGTTGGAAAATACCTACTACTCTTCCTTCCTCAATTCTATACTATAATGTTTTCACCTTATTAAAAAAATTTAACATTAGTCATAATATAAAATACCCTAACCTAGTGTTTCTTCTCTAGAAAAATATTATCTTAATTTTCCAAGATTTTCTCACCTCATTCCTATAAATAATAGGATTACATAAATTTTACTTGATGAATTTCACTGAATAAGAATAAGAATACATTTTCCCATGCAGAATATCCATGAACGTTTGAGCAATGTCCAAATTCTGTGTATTAGGGATGAACTCCTTAATTTAGAGTTCCTTTGAGGACACCCATGTAATCACTTCACATCTAAATGATGAAAGTATAAAATCCATACATCATTTAGTGGTGCTTAGGGATATAATAGTAGAATGATTTAACATTTTATCCTTTCATGTCTCTAATAGATGAAGATACTCTTGATGGTTCATATCCAATACTTTGAATCTTACGGAATACCAATGCTAATGAAGGATAGGGGATGCTTGAGTTGGAATTCATTCATGTAGTCATGAATTAGCATCTCACCTATGTGGTGTAATGACTTATATTTTCCCAATACTATTTTTAGTAAATTATTATGAAAATTATGATACTATGTGCTGAGACGGATGGTGATTATGAGGCACAAAACGATCCGTTAAAAAATGTTATGTTTTTAAATAGCATGAATAGGTATTTTTCCTTAAAAAGTGGAATAAATCCTAAATGGATTCATATATTAGAAATTCATGGCTACTATTGTATTCTGGGTGGTGGGTTTACCCTCGGACGAACTTAACATTAGTTGGCATTGGTATCGAGTGAGAAATCCCAAAAATGGAATAACCCTAAATAAAATTATTTTATTTTTCACATCCTTAAAACTCAGTAATGATGACTCCTATTTATGATATAACATCACCATTGAGTTCCTAATGGGTTGTTTTCCTTAGGTAGGTCTTAATATCGACTGGAATGGGTACAGGGTGAGAGTTAGTTATTGGATGTGAACATAATTAAATTATTAATTAAAAATATTTTATTTAGACGTTATGATTTGAGGTAGTAGTGTTTTATTGTTTTATTAAGCCTCATCCGAAATCTCAGGTTATCATCATAACTGTGGAGTTTATCTAAGGAAAAGGGGGAGGATGCTCCCTCACCAAAAACAACGATTCAAAGGTCGAGATTTCATGATGTGACGATGAATTGATGATTGTTGGCAGAACAAGGATCAACATGACGATGAAACATTAATCTACATCTTCATGTGATCCAAACTCAATGTAGTTTTTAGTGTTTTGATTCTCCATTCCTCAGTTCTTGATATTCTATGATCAACATAGAACAATCAATAAACAGATTGGCCTACGGATCAGTCGTTCATTCGGGAGGGGATTCACCTACATGGGGGGACTATGGGAAATTAATCTTCTAATTACCATTGCCTTTATTTTTCTCTTTATAAATGAAATGAATCATGATTGACACAAACATCGATCAGTGTCAGTTCCCATTTTTTGATTCATGCTCCACCTGTTCTTCATTACAAATGGGCATTCTTTGTTTTGACCATGACATAACACTCTACGATCGATCATTCGTTGCACAAAAAATATTTGGAACAATGATCTGTTATCGTGGATCTTTGATGGACACTACCCAATGGAGGTGTGATGATGGCGGTGGATATTGGATCTAAGAGGTGTGGGATATATCATCACTCATACAACATTTCACCGAGCTGGATCGTGGTATGGATCCGAGCCCATGTTGGTGAAGGTGGATACCAGAGGATTGTAGAATAGCTTTCAGATCAAGAATCTGAGCGACAGAGAAATCCTGGTGGCCTGTGAAAGGGGCCACCAATGAGCCAGCTTCGACGAAAACTGCCTGTCATGGATGATAGTGTCACGTGGATGCGGTCGGGTTCTGGTGTAGCAGAGAATGTGCACCTATGGCAGAGACCATGCAATCTCACAATGGATGTCGTAGGGTTGGTGGGACTCAGGGGTCCATCACATGCAATGTGGTGGCACCCGTGTTGACCAACAGCATGCAGATAAGCCGCATGTGGGATCGTCAGTCTACATGAGAAGACCATGATGGTTGAGAGATGACATGATCATGCACTTGGGGTGATTCTTCCTGAAGTCGGGCCACATACTAGGGAAGCTCTCTCACATGACGAATGCCATACCTAGAGAAACGGGCGGTCCGGAGGTCTCAATGACGTAGTCCTGCAGGTTATGGTCTTGCAGACCAAAGGTCCTGGCCGCAGGATAGGTTGGTAGAAGGATATGTTGAAAGAATTGGTCAGACCCAGTAGGACTGGGCTGGGAAATTTGTGCTGGGCCCAATGGGTTGGTTTGGCTTGACCATGTCATCCTGGACGAGAACCCAACAGAAGCTGTTTAACAACATTTCCATAACAAAAAAATTGTGCGTCGATCTGACGAGAAATCAATGGTGTTGGGACCCTTGTAACATGGTGGTCCTTTTATTATACTCTATGTTTGTTTTTGTGAATATTGGCATATAGCCTATTGGATTGAGGAGTTTGTTTCGAAGATAAGTGTGCTATGGACAGAACCTTACGGCTAGATGGGACCTAGATTTTATGTCATACCTAGAAAGTGGGTCTTACATAGACTGTGTGTCTTACCTAGACTATATGTATTATCAAGAACATGTGTCTTACCTAGACAGTGTGTCTTACCCGGAATTTGTGTCTTCCATAGACTATAGGTCATACCTAAATAGGGTCGGTGCTCCCCTATCCCACCAGGGTGGGGTTCCTATAGTCTTCTATGACACTCCATGTGTCACTAACACTATGTTTGTTACTACTTGATGTTATTATGGATTCTTTCAAATATCTTCTGTACCTACCATAGACCGAAACATGGTGTGAGATAACTCTAGTGACTCTCTTGACATTACCTCTTAGTGTCTACAATTCATGTTTCCTCATTAGTAGTCGATGTGGTGTTTCTTAACGGTGTTCCTTCATGGTGTTCCTTAGTGGTATTACTTTATGGTGTTCAGTCATGGTGTTCCATCGTGGGGTTCCTTCGAGGTATTCCTTAGTGTTGTTTCTTCGTGGTGTTCCTTAGTGCTGCTCTTTAATGTTGTTCCTTCGTGGAATTGCTTAGGGGGGGTCCATCATCGTGTTCTTTCGCAGTGTCCCTTTGTGGTATTCCTTTGTGGTGTTCCTTCATGGTGTTCTTTACTAGTTTTCCTTAGTGGGGTTCCTTCATGGTATTCCTTAATGTTTTTCCTTTCTGATGTTCCTTTGTGGTGATCCTCAGTGGTGATATTTCATGGTGTTCCTTTGTGGTGTGTTATTTGTGGTGTTCTTTATTGGTTTCCCTTGGTGGTGTTTCCTGGTTCTATTCTTAATGGAATAAAACATCTGATTCCTTGTTGTTTACTTCGTGTAATTCCATTGTGGTTTTGGGTCCCTACTATGTATTGTTTTACTCACCCCTAAACGAGAGTCACCTACCTGTGTCATGACTTGTGCAAACAATCAAAATCTTTGATGGTGTCCTTGGTGGGAACGATATAGGGGTTCTTCAGGGAGACCTGATAAATAGGGTATGCTTTAGCAAAATCCAGATAGTGTACTCTAACTAGCATTCATATGGGGTTTCATGTGTACAAGATCTATGATCTTGTACTTTTCTATTTTATTTGAGATTTCATTCTGGACTGTTTACATTTTAGTTCTATTGTTACTCTCAGTGGTTGTCTTAGTGGTGTGCATACCTATTTACTCAGTGTTTTCAGTTGAGCACTCTTTCTTGGAGATGTGTCGGTGTGAAAAGTTACTTCTGTAAATTCCTCCCTATTGTGGGATATACAAATTCGGAACTAGTCACTAGCCCCTATCCTATGGTAGGTGGGCCTAGGGTAGTCATGAAATGGGCCCTATGTGATGGGTTGTGATAGAGTGGTATTAGAGTGCTGTCAGTTTTACTCTTTCCTTGGGGAAACAGTGTTAAGTGATTTTAAATTTGGCTTTTTGGCCAGGGAACCAAGTGTTGTGGCGTAGAACGATGTATTCATACACCAGGACCCTGAATTCTTCTTTCTATCATGGTACATGAAGACTCTAGTTTCTTGGCAAATTAATGGTTCTATCATCAAATAGGAATTTATTGTGTTCCCATGTACTTCTCTATTTAGTGTCATATCACCAGGTATAATCTATTGATCATGGAACATCTGGTTTTCCTTCAAGATTCTTCTACATAGATACTCTGATAGGATTCCACCACATGATCATGAGGATGATCCATGAGGTGATGAGAAGTGGGTATTTCAATTTATACCCAAGATATCACCTTTTGGTTGTATACCAGCTCTAACAGCAAATATAGAGTATCAAATGATATTTGTAGTACTAGAAGATGAGATGTATATGCTGAACGTACATCATGTGTTTTGGCGATAGAGACCCCTCATGTTTCAAGGTTACCATGAATCACAGGAGACTAAGGACTGGTTTGAGGTGGCGACTGAGCTACCCATTTAGTTAGGACACCATTACGTCAGATGGAAGTCATGGTTGGGAGCCTTCTATATGGCTACAAAGGGCAACAACAGGGTTTAAGTTATCTGGTCATAAAATGATGTGACTCTTCCATGCATAGAGTTTGAGAAACATTCCCAGAGAAGGGTATCTCAACATAAAATCTAAATAATATGTGTACGAAGGAGCTTATACTGTATCGATATGATGACATGTAAGTAGCTGAGTATTGATCGTGGCATACTGAACATTCTAGGTACATGATGAATACGATTCTACCAGTTATTTAGTGCTCGGACCTCTGAGCGAGGTGTGTTTAGGTACATCTGATCTAGTGCTATTACTATGTGCACTTCTACATATTCTAGGGTGATAGAGTGAACCTTTGTGGATGAATGTCCCTTGGCTGTGAGGATATAGCTATTAGATGTTAGTAGTGGAAATGTAGTAGAAGATTCCTAAAAAGAAGGAAGTTGACGTCAGTCTTAGAGACATAGATGTGCGAGACATTCCTAGTGTAGATCCTGGTATAGATGATCTACAACATAGGGCTCATAGGGAGGGTTCACTCAACCTAGAGGGAGGAAATTATTTTCTAATGATGGTCGAGGACACCTCACAATATATTTTCCAGCCCTTCAGGGTATTGAATGGTAAATGGTGGACAGGCTGCTGAGGTCGAGACAGTGATAGAAACATATGGATATCTGAGGCAGCATACATGGTAGAGGAACTGGCGGAGAAATAGGAGGTGGTATACATATTGACATGTTACCACCACCACCCCAATGTGGTCCACACTATGCTCAAGGAGCTAGAGGAAAAGGGAAGGGGTAGTAGCATGCTGTCATGGCATATGACCCAAGGACTCCATGAATGATTTGAGGTATGTTCTGTGATTAATCTCAGATAATCTATTAATAGAAAAAGGTTATAATAATTTTTTCTTTCCATGAACCATGTTCAATTTCTTTATTTTCCAATTAAACAATTGAAATGGGCCTTACATATGGAGATACTAATAGGAGGGGACTCGATAATCACACAAGTGTCGACAGTGTGATTTGACCCTGGAGGCGATATTTTCGGTTGGATGCTCTTGATGTCAGCATCATGACTTATGAAGTTATTCTACGTATGGAATAGTTAACTAAAATTGATGCATATGTTGACTTTTTTTTTGGAAAAATGATGTGGTATGTCTGCAGTGATGGAATGGAGTTTTCCTTAGTTGGAAAAAAGTAAACCTATGATGAATGGTATAGAATCATTCCTTGGAGGATTCAACTGATCAATCTCCATTAAGCTAGCCTTACCCTTGGGGGTGTGGATGTTGTGATTTTTCAATTCCCAGTAGTTGTATTAGTGGACTCCTAGAGTGACGAGAAGCATTGGGATATTCATGTGTGTGTCAAGGCAGACACTGAGGATGATGAAACAGGTTGATGTTGGGATTACAAATTGTTAAAAAAAGATGAGCACTTATTTGAAAAAGTTTCTTGTTTTTTCAAATCTTCATGTTGAGACAATGTTCTTGGAAGTGTTATATATTTTCTTCTCTATGGGTCTTGGAAGGGATTGGGAAAAGATATTGAAACACTTCATTATTGGTTTATCGCATTCATCCATAGGACACAATACCAACTATGTGATCATTGATCGACTCACCAAGTAAGCCACTTCATAACATTTTGGGATTAGAGTGCAATGGAGAGCTTGGGATGCCACTATGTGTAGGAGATAACTCGACTCCTTGGAATCCCATAGACAATAGTTTTATATTGGGATTCATGGATTACATCTTGTTCATGGAGATCGAGGATTGGCAAGAGAGGTCCCACTATGGGAAGTTGATTCCTTTAGTTCATGCATAGATGTAGCATGAGAATCTCTAGAAGAGAACATGGGAGTGGGGTCCCTTGTTCGTGCATCTACCCTCATTTGTTTTGGTACCACTTGTTCTGGATTTTGGGTATATAAATCTATAAGGCGGGGAGAATTTAATGGCTCTTATTTTACCACTACTATTTTTAGAAATTTTTTTTGGAATATTTCGAGACCAGGAACTATGACCCGTGGGATTCTATGGACCGATTTTCCTAGAACAATCCATTATAAATGTTAACTTTTTAAATATCACATGTGAACAGATTTCCTAAAAATGAGGAATAACTCTTAAATGAGTTCAGGGATCAGAATTTCAAGGGAACTGTAGTGTTTAGGATGTGAAGTTAACCCAAGCCGTATCTTAACATTAGTTGGTGTTGGTCCCCAGTGAGAAACATAAATACGAAAAACCTGTAAAATAATAAAATCAAATAAAACTATTATTATTTTAAATCCTTTTAACTCAATATTAGTGACATGGATTGAAAATCCTAGACCACCGTTGAGTTTTTAATGGAGTGTTTTCCTTAGGAAGGGCCTAATATTGATCGGCACGGGTCAAGGGTGAATGTTAGTTTTCGGGTGGGAATTTCATTAAAATATTTAATAAAAATATTTTATTTGGATATTATGTGTTGACACAGTGGTGATTTATATTTTTAATAAGCCTCATTAGAAATCCAGAGTTATTATAGTAACCCTAGAGTTTCTCTAAGGAAAAAAGGGGGAGGCTTCTCTCTCTCTTTGGAAGACAGATCATATGTCGGGATTTGATCAAGAGATGATGAATCAACGAATTTCAGTAGAACAAGGATCAACGTGATGACGCAACATCAAGCTATGTCTGCAAGTGATCCAAAATCGAGGTAGGGTGTTGTGCGTTTGTTCTCCATTCCACTATTATTGATATACTATGATGAACCAGGACCAATCAATAAATAGATTGTCTTGTGGATTGGTAGTTGTTATGCGATGGGTTTTACCTACTTGATGGGTTTATGGGAGATAAATATTGTGATTATCAATGCTTTGCATTTTCCATTCAAACAAAAACAAACCACAATCAACATGAACATAGATCTATGTCTTCTCCGATTTGTTTATTAATGCTCCCCCATATTCTTTATTCTCCATGGGCATTATTTGTTTGGCCCATGACTCGACATATTATTATTTATCGATCATCACACACTCAATATTTGGTGCAATGATCCGATATCACAAATCTGGGATGGACATGGCACAAATGCTGTGTGATGTTGATGGTAGATATTGGATCGAAGAGGTGAGGGAGATATATTCTATTGAATATAATTCTATAGGGATGGATCTAAGAATGGATCTGAACACACAGTAGTTAAGGTGGCCACTCGAGGATTGTAAAGCTGCTTGAGGATCAAGAATTGGAGCACAAGAGAAAACTCGGAGGCCCGTAGAAAGATCCAATGTTAGACAAGCTCTAGAGAACAGTGTTGAAGGGGGCATGATGTAGTGGCTATGTTGTAACACCCTGAGATTTTATGAGATATATTCTTTTTAATTTCATTCATATCTTCTGGTTTATGCTACACCAAGATTATTTTGCACTATATGCAACACCGTATTATCTTGAAGTATACACAACACTATTCCTAGATCGTGTTACAAAAAATTTCAAGTTCGTATGATAGAAGTTATTCTACGCAGCATTGAGTGTGTGTGTGTGTATATATATATATATATTTAATTTATAAATGAAATACAGTTGGATTCTATTATACACAACAACAAAGGAATATTGCACTACACGCAACCCTGACTCGGCTTGCTTTACACGCAATCATGACCTTCCACGATTGTGTGTGTTGTATGCAATACCGAGTTTCACTAAACAATGATATGTTATTAAAATATTATATAAACTAGCTGTTATGAATAATAATACCCACTTTTTTAAATTTTATTTTTCAAAATGGATGTCATTTTTGGATTCGGAATATCGAAATTATCCTAGGGTGAATTTTTGGTATTATTCTGAAAACAATAAATTTTTGATGAATAGTGAAAACACTAGGTTACTATTTAAAAACCGACTTTTGATTTAAATAATTATTTATTTTATTTAAATTTATTTTAGGTAAAATATAATACATAAAACCTATATATGTTCAATGTAATTCATTGGAGTCATTTTAAAATAATTTTAGATATATAAATTTTTTTTTGAACTTTTCACCGTCTTTTACCTAACTCCTAGGAGCTTTTTGCGAACATACATAAAACATTCTTTTTTTGCTTCTGTGAGTGGAATTTTGAAAATCCGAGAGACATAGATAATATCAGGGTGTAAAATGTGGTTCAATAAGATAATAATAATTTTTGGTGAATAGTAACTTTTTTACTTTTATTTACCATGGTTAAAAGTAAATATGGTAATTAAAGGTAAAAATGATATTATTATTACCCTAACACATGTCCTAATTCTATTGTATATGTGTAGTTCGACCATAAACAACCTTATGAAGAATATATGACTATTTAGGTCCACTTGGATTAGATTAGGATATTTATTATTATTTTATTTAAAGAAAAATTAAAATAGTTAAAAACAAAGTACAAAAACAAAATCATTTTTATGATAGGGTTATACATAAGATAAATTCGACTATAAATATTAATTAGAAATATAAAAATATTTCCTACATAATGGTATTTTATTTAAAAATTTTAGACATTAAATAATTTAATTTATTTATGACACAACGATGATACAATAATTACCTTATTAATGGAATATTAACATAATTGATGTTATAAATACACAAATAAATGTAATTTTAGACTTCCTATGAATTCAAAAAATTTTCTAGGTTAATATTTCATGTTAGTATTGATTAAATTATCTTTTTTCGAACTAATCATGATGTTATGATTTTCACAAAAATCAATTACCAAATAGTGTCAAAATTGACATAAAATAGTTTTTAAAACAAATATTATATTATTAATTGTTATCTTATTCCTAAAAATCTAAGGTTCAGAAAAATAACTTATATAAGGAAATATATATTAATAATTAACCACTTGGAGTTCGTTTGTCTTGTTATAGTATTTTTATTAACCATATAGTATAAAAAACAAGAAGACACGGTAAAAGTTAAATTATTTAACTTAGAGTTAAATCTAAATGATAAGGTTAAAATATTAACCTAAACTTGTCTAAAACCTATTGGTTGAGAGGATTTTGACCCTTCCCAACCTTAGCTTTGAAATAAATTAGTTTGGAGCTATTAAAAACAGAATATGACTTTATTATAAAATAATATTTTAAGTTTTTCTTAAGGTGCCCTTCTCCTCCATTATAAAAGGTAACCCCTTCCCTCTACACTTCACACCCTTTTGAGCCTTGAAGCTCGGAAAAACCGGGCCCATTTATCCTCTCCACCTCCCTAGAAACATTCTGGAGGTTCTGGTGTTCTCAAAATACAATCTCTACTTCCATAAGAGGAAGCTTAAAGGAGGTGTGTCAAAGAAGAGGTAATCTTTTCATCTGATTATCTCAAGTTTCTTTCTTCTTCTACTTACTCCTCTTTAGTTGTTTCAATAAAAAGTAATAAATTAATTATTACATATATACTGATATGTTATTATAAATATTAAACAACCCTATTTCATCTTCTATCCATCTTACAGAAAAAGAAATCACTGCGTGTGCGTACGTACGGAATACCGTCTCCACGTCGTGGTGTAATCTATTATTCCACCACCACCTTACTTGGATGGGTAAAATGGTGTGAAGAATAACTTTATATTGTTATTATAACATCATACTTGTTTTTTAATATTATATCATCCACTCTAATTCCACTAAATAAATAGGGGAATGATATCATCGCTCGTGCGTGCGTACGGATTACCATATCCACGACGCGATGAGATTCATTTTCCTTGTTAATAATTCAAAAATGATTATAAAGTATATATAATAAGTAATCATGATATATATGAACTAATAATTATAATGGATTTATGTATATATATATATATATTTCATATACTTACTTCCATTAAAGTCAATATGGAATAGAAAACATCGTTCTTGACTACGTACGACCTAACGTCTCCACGAACTGTGTATTTCATTTCATTTATCTTTATATTATATATATATATATATATATATATACAGAATATATATGATATTTAAATCATGATGTACATTCTTTAAGTAATTAAATCATGATATAAGTAATAATAATATCATGAACAACAAGTCTAAACACGTACAATAAATAAAAAGACTTTACCCAAAATGATGCTTTAATAAAGAATTTACAAAAGAACAGGTAATATAAAGTGATAAGTGAACCATATATGATATCATAACAATGAATATGATTATTTAATAAGTAAATGACATTATTTAAATCATTATTCAGGAGGTTCGGATACATACGAAGCATATCGGACCTAAGGTAAGGGATAACTTTTCCAATATCATTATTATCCAAGATTTTTTATTCATAAGTATTTACAGGGGTTATTATTATCATCCATGTCCATGTTTTCTAAAAAAATCATGTGTTTTTAAAGTCCTTTTTACAAAATTTTTAATTTTACTACATGTTATGTAAGGAATATTTTTTTTACCATACGAGGTACTTTTTGACTTTTCTAGCAAAAGTACAAGAAGACTGTTTTTTTAACTTATACAGCATGAACAAATATTTACGGTTTCATAACACATTATTTTCATGAAGCATAATCTAAAATATTTAATTAATATTTTCAACAAAATCCTTTTCTTTTAAAATTTTATGGCATTTTTTGAAAAGAAAATGATTTTTAAGAAGAAAGGATACTTTCCTCAAGAATTTATTTCAAGTGTTTTATCAAAACCATTTTCCATATAACATGGAATTATTTAATATGGGTATGTTTCAAGTATAATGTCTCTATAATTTACATGGTTTCACTTTTCTTATGATGAAATTATATCCATTAGTTTTATATGGATTAATTTATGATGTGATGATGTATATGAAACACATTTTATTCTTTGGGTTATGATGAATGATTTATGTTTATGTTGTGGCACATGTAAGAATGATTTCAATATGAGATGGGTGGGACCTATATCTCCCTCCAATGAATTGGGTAATTATTTATATCTCATGATATATACATGGATAGAATGGTAAGTTAGTCCGGTTCAGTGTTACATGACTCGAAGAAGGAGAGAACTCAATTTAGAATGGGACTTTGTCCACTAAGATTGTCTTGGCAGCAATGTCTTGGCTACTATGGATATCATATCATGTGTTTAATGGTTGCCACAATTATATGTTTTATTCCCATGATATTTTATCATGATTGATGTTCCATTATGATATATGTCTTACGTACTTCCATGATTTATGTCTTTTCTCAAGATTTTGATGTTTATATTTTATGTTCAAGTTTTTGCATTCAAATATTTATGGATTTTTTATGTTCTCTATGTTTACCCTTACTGAGAATTTGAGCTCACGCTTTTTATGTTTTCTCTTCCCCATTATTTAAGTAAAGGTTTTAGGTATAAAAACAAAATGGGGAAGATCATTATGGGAGATGTTGAAGATCTTTCACCACGATTAGAAGATTATATTCCGAGTTTCCAAAGACACTAAACTATTACAGTATTTGTGTGTTTGTTTTTTTAAGTATTATGCATTCCGCAAAATAAATGTAATGCCAATGTACATCAATATTTGTGTCTCTACATATGTGATGGTGTGTTGGAGAATGACCTCCCCTGGTAGTGGCTATGGGGTCCCAAGAAAGATTCCACGAAGCTGGAGGGATGTGGCGGTCCACTGCGTTCAACGCGATGGTCCTCCACATTAAATGTGGGGGAACCAACAAAGACTAGTCACACATGGAAGAGCTGCATGTGAGATTCGTGGTCCACATGAGAAGACAAAGATAAACAAGTGCGGGCACACTCCTACACTTTGGGTGATGTGGAACGTGGCCTAGGATGTATACTAGGGAAACTAGCATGTGTGACGTGGGCTAGACTGGGAGAACCGGGACACTGGAGGGCCAGGCCAGTAGAATGGGCCATAATCAACTGGGGTTGTCCATGGACAGAAGAGAAACTGAATCCAAAGGGTCGGGATGGAACAAATTGTTTGCGATGAGTCAGGTTGGTCCGACCAGGTCATATCGGGTCGGGACCCAACCTGCCCCTTTTTTTTTGTAAATTTCCCATAACTCTCAAACCGTGTGTCTGTTTGACAGGATGTTTTACAAATTAGGACCATTGAAAAAATGTGGTTCTATTGAGATACTCTAAGTGAGTTTCTAGGATGTTGGTTTATGGAATATTGGTCTAGAAGTAGGTGGTCCCAGATGAGTGTGCTAAGGACAGAATCTTGTAGCTAGCTATGACCTAGACTATGTGACTTACCCAGATTATGGGTATTACCTAGAAATTGTGTCTTACCTAGACTATTGGACTTATCTAGACTTTATTTCTAACATATACTCTATTTTATTCCTAGACTAAGTTAATACTCCCCTGTTGCACAAAGGTGTGGGTACTCTTGTCTTTGATGTCACTCCTGGTGTCATCGACACTCCAGGCATCACTAACATTCCATGTGTAACTGAAACTCTATGTTTCACTGACACTCCTTGTATTACCTATACTCTATGTGTTACTACATGAGGGTACTTTGGATTCTAGTGAATGACCATTTTACGTACCATAGATGTATACATTGTGTGAACTGACTCTACATTCTCTCTTGATTGTGCATCTACGAGGCTATACTTCGTGTGCCTCTTTGGTAGTTTATGTGGTGTTCCATAGTGGTGTTCCTTAATGATGTTACATAGTGTTATTCCTTCAGGGTGTTCCTTTTTTAGGCTCTTTATTGGTATTACTTTGTGGTATTCATGAGTGGTGTTCTTTCATGGTGTTCCTCGGTGATGTTCCATAGGTTTGTTTATTCATGATATTCCATAGTGGTGTTCCTTTGTGTTGTTTCTTCATAGTGTTCCTCCACAGTGTTCCATAGTGGTGTTCATACATGGTTTTCCTTAGTCATGTTCCTTAGTGTTGTTCATTCTTATTATTTTTTTAGTGTTCCTTTGTGGTGTAACATATTGGTGTTCCTTCATGGTGTTCCCTCATGGTGTTCCATCATGGTGTTCTTTAGTGGTGTTCCTTCATGGTGTTTCTTAGTTCTCTTATTTTTTGTATACTTTGGGTGATTCCTTATTATTTAATTTTTATAATTAATTTTTTGTTTGATATCCCTACTATGTTTTCTTTTTACTCACCATTTCACAGGAATTTCTTGCACGTGTTCTGTATTGTGCAGACGATCGACAGCTTTGACTGGGTCCTTGGTGGTCCAGAGACATGGGTGCTTAAGGGTGACCCAACATATGTGGAATGCTTCAGTGACATCCCTACAACATTTTGTACCTAACCTTCAAGTAGGTTTTCATACTAATGAGATCCACAAGATTATACATTTCTATTTTAAATGGGCTTGTATTCTGTCTTGTTTACTTTTTAGTTGTACTATTACTCTCAGTTGTTGTCTTAGCGAATGCATACCTATATACCTAGTGGTTTTAGTTTGTAAATATTTCGTGGAGATGTGTTTGTGTGTGTGTTCAAGTACTTAGGTAAATGTCTTCCCAATGTGGGATAGGCCAACTAGGTGCTAGTTTAAAGCCCTTGGCCTACGGGGAAGGCATGGGGTAGTAACAGTTTGGGCCCTAGGAGACGGGTCATGACATTTTGGAACCTATTCCTTTAATGGGTACTAGTTTTATGAGTCATGGATCTATTTATTATATAGCATGAGATGATAGGGAATCCAGGGAATCATTATCAGTTTAATCAATATCCACAATTATTTTTTTAATGGGACATTCTCCCTAGTAATAATATTCTAATCAGTTATCCTTGGTGACTATATAATCTGCCTTCAATGTTTCATAACCAAGAATTCCAAATCAACATTATAAAAAACAGAAATCTAAACCATAGAGATCAAAAACTGACCAAAAGGAAACAAAATGGTTTATAACAATGTTCAACCTTAGATGTTACCCAAACAAAAATATATAACTCTATAAGAATTACACATGTCCTAAAAAACCAATAGTGCTTGCAGATTCTAATTATCCATATATATATATATAAACTCATGCACAGAATACTAAATCTCAAAAAAAATTATGTATTTATTAATACACCAAAATAATATATCATAAATCTCAACCTGAATTTTAATTATATGGGATCTATCAAATTTAAGAAAAATAAAATGGGATGTGATCCAATGTGTCTATACATAATTCATCAACCCAAACCACATCCCACAAATCAATATATAAATGCAATGTTCATCACCCATTGTGAATGAAATCAATTTTTACTTAAAAACATAAGATATTTTATTCCAAATTTCATTGATACCTGGAGTCCAACTATAATGTCTTGTCTAGTCATTAGCAGTATTCCCTCTCAAAATTCAAAATTATACTGTCTCTTGTGTACCCAATCCTAAATATTGGTGAGTAAAGGAAAAAAGTTATGGGAAAAAATTATAATATAAAACATTGTAGCACTCTGACCTAAATCATAAGGATTAGGTTGGAATTCCACAAGACATCATTTGTACACCACCCTTCCACCCCTACAAAAGAGGTTAACGGCTTGTAGAAAGGTATAAAATGATATAATAAAGAGATTATTCCCTTCGTATCATGTAATTTATGTTGTATACAATTTTAGTAACGAAAATAATGATAAAAAATGAATTAAAAAATTATTTATCTATGTTTACACATGCTTATAATTTGTTAACCCATGTAATATAAATATTTCATGTCCATAAAAACATTAGTGATGAAAATGGATCCCCATAAGTGGTGGAACAATGTACAAGATAAAAGAAAAAAAGAAACAAATAGTTGTATACTTCTAGAAAAAATTCCATCTTATGATGCACATACCCTGCTGCAAAACCAACTCAACAACCCACCACAGGTACCTAACCCATCATTATATCCCTAGTCATGAATCTAAGAGGTTCACTAAGAATCTAGTGTGGGGTGTGAGTATGAAACATATTAGGAAACAAACAACAAGTCTTTAAAATATATTCATAAGTTAAACTAGTGTATTCCATGAATGTAATCAAACTATGGATAAGAAATATATATATACCAAAAACATAATACATATTTTTTTCCACAAATACCTGTTCCCCATGAATATGCTCCATTTCAGAAGGAATATAAAACAACCACCTTGAACATTCACCCCCCCAATGATGAGATACCTTAAATATTGATTGAAATAGAACTCTAAAATAGATTTCCCATGTTTCTATTATCCAATATTTCGACACATACCACTCTAGGGATAAAAATTGATCAAAGTGAATTATCAACTATTGAAGAAATAGGATCAAAAATAAAATATAAGATACCAAATAATAGATATCAAATACTTTAATGTAAATATAGAGTCACAATCACCAAAAATCCACATGTAAGGAAATATTAAGCAAAGGTATCATAGGGAGACACACACAAACACTACACGCGACCAAAGATAATGAATAGTTCTCATAGGGAAACTGACACACTCCAAAAAATGATTCAAATGACTATAATGAATATTATATAATTATGAGGACAACATACCTCTATTGCAATGGATATTTGATAAAATGGTTTTCTATCTGAGTCCAATTTCACAAAAAAAATATAGTTATCCCCATTACACCATGATTTTGAGATCTATGTTGATGGTTTAACAAAATTTACACCCAATATGTAAAACAATATTGCACTTTCCTTATAAGATCTTCATCCACCATTATTCCACGTCCATATAGTGTCCAAATTGAAAAATAAAAAAAAATTATTTTTTATTATATAAACCCCTTTCAAATATATTCATATATTGTAGAATAGGTAAATTGTAAAGAGAAACTATGGCACATATTATAGATTTTTTTTCACATGGATCACCCAAACATTGTCCTCCAAAATAATTTAGAAAGGAATCCCTAAGATTGTATAAAATATTTGCTATAATAGAGGATAATATTGTGTTAAAACCACATTAAATACCCCATTATAAGGATAATTTAAGTCCCTGAAATATTTGAAATAGTTTCCAAAAAATATGCGGTGAAAGTTTTCATTTAAAAATCCAAAAAAGGAAACACCATGACACGGTGGAGGTTCACCCGAGCGACAATGGCCTTTGTCCCTCAATTCCAAAAATCCCAAAACAACCATAAGTAACATCTTCTCTCTATGGAATTTTTTCTTTTGGTCCTTTTACATAATTTAACATGATCATAGACTAGCCATAGTTATTGCAGAGGCTAGAGAGACTATCAACATTGCACACCTGAGACAATGGCCTTCATGGGGAATGGTGTCTCAGCCCATAGTGAAAAGGTGATACCCATGTGTGAAATAGATTGTAAAATGGCACAACCTATCCCATTTTTACAATGGGGAACTAAAACATCCATATTTTATTTGACCAACCTATCCCTTTTTGATTTGAGCCTCCCATACACCTCTAACAGACCTCAATACAAATTAAAACACATCAAAAAAGATATATATTAGCTAAAAATAGATGTAAATTAAATATAGATTCTTAAAATTTATTTATCAAATTATTTATAAAAACTAATTTACCTTTACTATTGTCATAATATTTCTATTAAATTAGACTAAATAATATTAATATGATATTTTTATTTGAAAAAAATTAAATCATTATAATTGCATTATCATGAAATAATGTGTCTATTTCCTTATATTCTTTCTAATATATCAATTTATTTATTATGATAAATTTTATAAATCATCAACATATAGGAAAAAAATAATATTTATGTATTCAAATATACAATATTACTATTTATTTTCATTATTAATCTTAAAATAGTTTGATTATATTATTTTATTCAGAATATCAAGACATTTTAAATGTGTTTCTTCAAACCATAACTAGGTTTTAAATATTTACAAACATATTTTCTTACAGTATTGAAATAACATTCTCTTTTAGCTACCTCATATAGATATATTCTTCAATTTCAAAAATTATGAATTCAATATTTACATTAATATAATGAATTTATTGATAATATATATCATTTTAAAGTACATGAATTTTAATAAAAATATTATTTCATGGCCAATGTGATGTACATTGGGAAAAACCTTTTCTACCAGAAGAAAACTTCTCTCACTCACATAGAAATGATCTCCCTGATCTTGCCTGAATCATTGCATGGAAAAGTATTCATCCTTTGTTTGATAGCCTATGTTATCAGGAAATAAAGATAAATCCTCAATGAAGATACTCAAGTGGTCCATATGTGGCGTGAACATAAAAGGGTTACAGATCATCTTGAATCCATGATGATAGTGTACTAGGACCCCAGAGTTATTTTCTTCCCAAGAAACAATCTCTTGAAACTAAAGGGGGTTAATTTTATCAGTGGGGCGATCTTGGTATTAATTATTTTATGCCTCCCTAGGCCACATTTAGGTTTTGTCCATGTTTTGGTTTTGTTTGTGTACTCCTTTTAGAATAAATATATAACGTTTGGATAAAATAATATGATATTATATTTTTTAGATTTCCATTTCTTTTTTTATTATTCATCTATCTTGCGAATAGTATTTTATTCCTTATGAGTTTGCAATTTTTTCTTATATAGTGGTAATATCCAAGAGATAAAAGTTATAGGTTCATCACATTTCAATGGAAAACATGGATTTTTCAAGGAATTTATATAATTTTTTGACTATTGTTAATTAGATACCATATAATCATATGATTATTTGACTCATGGGAACAAATTTTTTCGACATATATAGGAATAAAGTCCCTAAATATAATAATTGTGATATTTTTACCAATTAAATTAAAATTAGTCTAGAATATTTAAGATATAATTTCCCATATATTACGTTAAACTCATTTAAATTAGGATAGGTTACTAAATTTAACTTCTATCATACCTTTGAATGCATCATTGAATGAAAAAAATTGAATTAACATTTACAAACCTAGTCATTGAATATATTTTAATAATGTAATCAATGAATATATTTTTTAATTAAATACACTAATATACGGATAATCTATAAATTCAAGGAAATGAATAAATATAATCGTCCATTATAGTGTATATTAAAGAATGTTCATTAAGAAATCATCAAAATCACATGATATATCATTCATGTATCAAACATATCATCTCAGGTCATCTATATTTTTTATTCTACACTATTTTCACCTAATTATTTTATACTATTTGAAGAAATATCATACTTTGGTTATTGAATAAGGGATACAATGACTATTTAATGTACTTAAATGGATGATCACATATTAGGGTATGAAAATTTTATTTTAAATATAAATATTTGGGAAGGATAAATTATTGAATTTTTAATATAGTAATGTATAATTTGGAAGCCAATAATTTCCATGATTTTTTACAAATACAAATATTATCATTTCCAAATAATCCATTGTGATCCCACAATCACCATTGTTCGAAATATCATTTTCAAATTACTACGAAATTTACTATTTATTTATAGTCAAAATAATTAATTAAAAATGATTAACATGGATAGAAGAAGAATAAAAATAATAATAACTACATTTAAATAAAGATTAATTTTTTCTACTCAATTTTTCATCAAAAGTTATAAAAATTAATTGTATTTAAAAATTACCTTAGCTAAAATTTTGTAAATTAAAGAAAAATCACATAATTTTATATCCTAAATTTTTTTATGCGCTCAAACCTATGTAATAGAATGAAATCTAGGTTATGTAATTCAAACTTCAAAAATTGAGTACTAAATACATATAATGGATTACATACTGAATCGAAGGGAAAATATAAAATTTATCTTAGTTTAAAGGTGATGATTTTTTGGTAGAAAATTTATAACCATCATTATATTTCAAGTTATTTGAGTGTATTTCGTAATAAATATGCTAAATATTTTTATATATATTTTTCTTCATTCATTAGGTAATTTATATTTCTATTTTATATAGTCCAAAAATTATATTTCACATTAATGTAAACTTTTTTTCTTTTAAATCCTATAATTTAACAAAATATTTAATATTTTTTAAAAAAATAATATTTAAATGAACAGTGTATTTTTAATGTAAAAAATTAATTTTCTCACATTCTCAGATATAATATAAATTTATTAAAACCATAATTTTAATTATATATTTGGAATAATTTTCAATATATATTCATATCTAGTTTCTTAAACTATAATGAATCATCTATAAGAATACGTAAATTTTTATATTAAATATTTTATAAATAAATTATCTAAAAAAAGTATATTGGAGGAAAAATTTCATACAAAAATAATAGTTTTTATGATAATTAAAATGATTGAGGATTTAAATAATAAAACATCATTATTCAAAGAAAGGTTCTAAGATTAATTTAAACATTATATGTATAAATTTAATATTAATATCAAATTTAATTAACATGTAATTATTTGATTAAAATATATAAATACAGGAGATTAATTGAAAATCATATTTGTATTATATTTTAAGTGTTTTTTCAAAATTAATAAATAAATCACATATTATTAATGAAATTGAGCTGTAATATTTATTTTCAAATATATTAAACAAAAATTTCACATCGGATATGGAACATAATATCTGTAACCCACTACCAAATGGATAATAATTTATTAAAAATTTATAAATAATTACATGAAATATTTTAGATATTAATCATTCTACTATGTTGTTACATATCTAATGATATTAAATGATTGGAAAATCATTAAAGTATTTTTTTTAATAATAATTATATTATTATTATTATTTTAATTTTTTTGATATGAAAATCACCATCTAGTTAAGTCTTTAGATGTTAAAACAATTCTATTAATTATTGAATGTATATTGAAAAAGCATATCTCATGGAATTATTTAGTGTACAGATGAAGTATAACCTTTGGATAATAAGTAATATTTCAGAATATCAATATTTATAGAAGTAATTTTTATTTAAATAAATTTAATCCACTACCATTTTAGAAGAATGAAACAGTTTTTTTAAAACAACAAAGTCTCAATCACCCTTAGATGGGGGTGAATTAGGGTTATCAAATTTTCTTAATCAAAGGATATTTTTTATGATAAAATGAACACTCTAATTTATCATTCAAATAATACCATGCATGATAGGTAAAATAATTTGAAAAATTAACATAAAAAGTTTCAATGGATAGCCAAAAAATGGGATATTAGAGCTTATACCATTAGTCCATTATTATTCTATAAAATAAATGAAATTTCTATTGAATATAAAATTTTATATCAATTTAATGATGAAACCCGTGGTCCCTTACTCTTCTTATCTATATGTTAACAACATATTCATAATCACACTAGGATATAACATGATACTCATAACAATGAATGTGAAATAGAAAAAAGTACATCAATATGGCATGTTATGTCTCTTTTTCTGAATCATAATGAATATCACCACGTAGTAATTTATAATAACATTCATAATCTATGAGAAGAAATCTGTTTATAAATAAGAAATGGAATAACATCCCATTTTTTCATCTAGATTGGATTTTTTCTACACAATATTTTAAAAAATATGATTTAATATCCTTATTACTATATATAATACCACAATACACATTTCTCATAAAAATTGAATAACAAAACCTTAATTTAAGATCAATATGAATCTCATGCTAACAGATAAATCCAGATTATTTTTGAAACATTTAAAAATATTAAAAATAATTTCAAACTGAATCATGGAATATTGAACACATGTAGTTCAAGTGTAATGCATATAAATTATCATATCTCTCCTTGAATCATATTTTGATAGTGATCCAAATATCATTAAGATCATGAAATTAAAATTATATGATATCCTATAGATAAATTTCATCTTAAATAATTTTTGAAATTATGACATAATTCCTTGACCGATGGAAGTTGAATCTATAAATCAAAATCTACGAATTAAATCATAATTGATAAACCATCAAATATATTTTACATATCATGGTCATAAGATAAATATTTTTGGATGAGGAAAATTCCTACTATAGAATCCAAATGAAGAAACACTATCATTTTTAAATTTTTACCATATTGTGATCAATTTCAAGTCCATGCCACTATTTATATATCTTATTCTTTAATCATTAACTTTATATAACTAAATCATGGAACATTATTAATTTATTATTTTTTAATATTTTTTCATTATTATACTATATATAGATGAAAGATTTCTCTTTCATGTTTTGTATCTACATGTAGGTTACGTATAGATTCTATGATAGAATATATGTTCAAGAATATTATTTCATCATTATAGATAGAAAAAATAATGGATTTTTCTCACAAGACTATTTATTTATTGGTCTAAATATTTTTTTCATGTAAGAATGAAATAAATATATATTCATTCATTATCAAATATTTCAAATATTCATTGTTTGGATGATTAACGAAAAACAATATGACATGTTTGAACCTATAATATTAGAGGACGATATATGCTTAAAAACTAGGATTTTTCATCAATAATGATATAGTTCTTCAAAAAGGGGGTAAAATTTTTAGTAATGGGTTAATGATATTTTATTTTTATAGTGGTAGGGAAATATAGGTTTTGATTCCATTGGTATATTTTTATATTTTTTATAAAAAAATATTCATTTAAATATGTGTTTATAATAGATTCATTATTGTTGCTTGAATTCCCTAAGAATATTTAAAGAGTGATGTTCCTTGGAAATGATTTTTACATATGCCTTATTGTTAAAATTTTATGAATATTGATGAATAATTCGGATATTTTAGATTAATGTTAGTTGATTTTACTGTTTATATATGGTAAATGTTAATTATTGAACAAGAAAATGATTATTTTCATGGATTATAAATCTTGTTGAATAAAATTCCTCTATAATGATTTATGGATTCAAATTGTTGAGATTCTAGTTGTGAGATCCATCATTTTTATTTTTAAATTTTAATTTCACTATTTTTATGTTATTTATATAGTGATGATATAATATAAATAAAACTTATATAAAGGAATATATGGTGTTATATTAATGAAATATTACATAAGATGTTTTTTTGGGATTTCATTAAGATTTAATAGTTTAAACATTTTCTAAATTCCATATTAAGTTATATGAAATTATTTTTTATGGATTAATATAATAAAAAGGTAGTTTAATGTTTTTTGTGTGGAAATAATATTGTTAAGATCAATTAGTGTTAGTTTGAGGAGGCTAAATATGAAATTCAGATTAGAGTAGAGTATTATAATTTTAAAATTTTCTTATTTATTTTAATATGTTTGATTTTATATAAAAATAATTGGAAATGAAAAAATGTGTATTCAATATGATATGAAATATCATATAGAAGATATATACAATTTTACATGTTAATAGAAAATATTTTCAAAAGTATTGTGATTTATTATAGTCAAACCAATCACTGTGAAGTGCAACCCTTATTTGTTGAAACCTATTATTATCTATGAGGTATAAAGCGTATAAAATACTAAAAATGCAACATCATATTGAGATATTTTTAATATATTTTTCATACATAATATTCATTTTGAGTATTTAAATAAACTGGTAACTTTTTTAAGGGTATTTTTAAAAGCATAAATAATAGACATAAAATTATTTCTAATTATAAAGGGTATATGTCATTTTTTTCAAGGAACACAAATGATTTATCCCATGTTGTGTATGATTTACCATTAAATTTATAAGACACTCAAACTCTATATGTTCTCCAAATGAATTCATCTTATTCGATAGTGAGTATTGAATTAGAAATATTATTATTATTTTTATAATATATAAACATCATGGTGAAAATATTGATTTATCATGTTTCAATATGAAATTTTTTTAGATTTAATAATGAAAATTTTCATACCTTGTTGAAAATTATCAATCAAAAGTTGATCTCTTCATTTATTCACGCAAACTAAGAAAATTTATTTTTTCACATTAAATGCATATTCAAATTATTAAGAATAATTATATTATGAAAAATAAATTAAGAATTTTTTCACATATTTATTTAAATGTTTATATTGAAACTCAAATGTGATTTATATAATGATATTTTTTTATTAGTGGAATTAAAATCAAAAGATATATTTTTTAAAGAAGATAAATGTTAATTTTAGTTTATAGCTTTGTTTGAGTATTTATAAGATGGATATATTGAATAAATCATGGGTAGATATCTATTTTATTCCTATACATATAATTTTATATAAAATTATTGACGTGATACAATTATAATAAAGTAAAAATACTTTTTTATTCGATAATTTTAATTTTCGGTAATTTTCTTATTAGTTTACCTTTTCATAAATACAATTTTTATTAACGTTATTCTCATGAAACACTATACGAAATAAAATGGAAATATATATTAATATATGGAGAAATATAACCTCTATAATGTAGTTATTTTTCATTTGAGTATAAATAAAGACTACCAAAATATGGAATATTTAAAGAATTAAAAAATGTAAATTTTTAATATCATGTCATCGAAAAGATTTAATTATTATTTCTAAATAACTAAAATGATCATTTTATTCTCAAATGTTTAATTTTTATAAAATTATATGTTTTAAATATAAATATTATTTTACAAAGCCAAGTATAAGATGATTAAATGATAATTATATATATATTTTTTATGCCTAATATTTAAGAACTATTTTTAAAATCTGACATATTTGACTGTGAAAATATTGTTAATTTGATAAAGTGAATTTCTTAGGAAAATGATTTTCATTATATAATATATTTCCATTTATAAATTAAATTACTAAATTATCAAATATTAATTTTCAAAAATTAAATTAATTTTTATAGTCATCAAAATAATATTATCCTTGAATTAATTATTTAGATTTTATAAAAAGGATTTTTTTTGAGTTTTGAAAAATAATTTTATTACAAATAACATATCATTTGAGAGAACATCGTGATATAATTATGACTAAAAAATAGGAAAACATTTCAGGGATAAAATTTTATATTATTAGTTAAATATTGATTTAAAAAAACTACTAGGTCAACAAAAAAACCCCATGTTTATAATTTTTAGTCACATGTAATGGTTTTTAAAAATAAAAATATATTTTAATTAAAACTTTTAATATTTTTTCCTTGTTATGAAATTATATTTTGGAATTCATGGAAATCCACAAAACACTTCATTGATTAATTAAAAAATACATAATGGTATTAAAATCAGAAATGTTGATAATATAATCCCATGAATATTTTTTTAATGTTTAAAAATACATTTTCTCTAAAAATAGAATTTTACATATTATTTGTGCTGGTATTAAATGTAATATTTCAAACCCAATGAAATAATATTTTATAAAAATTTATGTAATAAATATTTTAAAAAAATTAATAAGGAATATTTTGATTTTTGGGGTAACCAATAATTTATATGAGTACCAATTAGATTCCCATGTAGACAGTAAAAGGTATAAATATAAAAAATATACAGGTAAAAACAAAAACATATTATAAAAATGTTTACAAATGAATTTTTTAGGTATTCATAAAATAAAAAATATACCTTATCTATTATTTTCCACAATAGATCCAATTTTAATTTAAAAAATGTCCTCTTATTATTTAATGAAATTATAAATTGGGTAATACAATTCCCTCTATGTAAAAGAGGTCTTCCACCACCCCCTAAATGAAACTATAAAAATAGGTGATACCTAAAATACCTAAAAACAATACTTCCCCTGTAATCCTCTAAAATATCGCAAATCATTTTTCCAAAAGTTATCACAATAATTTCTCTATTTTTATTAGTACTTCAATAGAATGTTTTAATTCCCAATTTTTTGTACTAATCGGAATATTAAATTTTATTGTATCAAATTTTCTCCTCTTAACTAATTGTACCCAATAAAAAATTATTAATTAGTATATTTTAAATAATGCTATTTTTTAATAGAATAATAATTACATATATCTCCCTAATTTTCCTTAGAAAATTTGTAATGTAAATTTAGTGTTTGAGCAGAATACCCACTCCATGAAGAAATATATTTTGTATTTCAGAACATACAAAAATTGATGGTTATAAAATGTTATTTAATGAAAAAATTAACATTTAAAACAACAATATGAATCAAAATATATATTCAATTTTTTTATCATTCTCATTTCCATGGAAAACAAAAACATCAACTCATTATATGGGAAGACTATGACATCCATTGAATGATGAATTTATTTTTATCTTGAAACATATAATTTTATGATTCAATGAATTTATATAAGGAATAAATATTAATTATGTGGCATTTTTTTGTTTTTATAGGGTTATATTAATATTATACACTCTATTAACATACCGATACATTCTTTTTCCGGAATGGCCCGAAGGCCTTCATTTTTATTAGTTTTTGATAACCCCCCTTTCAAGGGATGAGGGGTAACCCTTACAAGGCCTGTAGGCTCAGAGATTACATGACCCGTAGTCTTAGGAGATTACATGACACGAAGGACATAGGGAATTCAACCAGACTATCTACAAGGAACTGCCCCTCCGCAGCATCTGCATCATTGATAGTAGCTCTCCACCTTTGCAAGACTATCTGGCTGGGCTGCCCGTTCAAGACCAAGCTGTTATCGATGGCATATCCATAACCTCCAATTATGGAAATCCATTTGGTTCTGCTCTGGTGAGTGCACCTTCTCTGAATCCTCTTTTTGGAGATTCTCCTTTTTTGTAGTGTGTCTAGGGACTGCATTCATTTGGCTCGAAGGCCTTGGGGTGGCTCTAAGGCCTTAAGGCGGCCAGAAGGCCTTGATAATCAACTGGCCTGAAATCCATGGATGGCCTGAAAGCCTTGCAGGACCCGAGGACCAAACCATTGGCTCAAAGGCCCAGATGGATGAATAGTTCCGACTGCTACTGTACCGAACAATGCCTGCTATAGTGCCTTCTATAGTACTGCTACAGTAAGCCAGAAATATTCCTCCACCCGGATTTGATCTCGGGTCTCTTGGATGCACCTACCGAGTCCTCACCAACTGGGCTGAGCTTCTTGTGCATTGCATTCTTTTCAAAACTAACTAAAACACATTGTTCTTTGGTTATGAGGTATGGAATATTGATTAAAAATTTAATCGAATATAGTTATTGAATTAAAAATATGTATATAGACCCCATTATAATACTTAGTATAAAATAAGTATGATTAAAATTATTTTAATGAATGAGAATCAACAGTAATACTTCAAATCATGCACAAACCAATAAAAATCCCTAACATTAGATAGTGATAATAAACATTAACTAACTAATACTTTTTTATAGATTATTATAAATAATGAATCAAAATGGTAATAAAAATTTATAATTTATTGAAATGGGTTTTTATATGGTGATATTTATGATATATGATATTAATGTACAATTATAAAATTCAAGAGTAAAGGAAATTCTTTTCTCAACTCTATACACTTAAAATTAGTTTTAATGATTATTCAACAAGTTAATTTTCACAATAAGTGTAAATTTTAATATATGATGGTATTTATTTTTTAAAATTTTATTATTAAATCAATCTATTAAAACCCCTTAAAAATGTTTTTTACATTAATAATTTGTAATATTATAGGGTTTGTGTCAAAATATTCATTCCTTTAGACATGTTTCCATGTGTTTATCATATTATTAATTTATATGTTCTAATTACAAACCTATTCAGCTATATTTTTTATTATTAATGTTTCTTACATGGGATTTAAAATCCATTTTTATTAATTCTATCTTCCAATTCATTGGAATAAATTTTTAACATATTTATCTAGATTTTTCCCAACTCAACAACATTCCTATAGTCATATTCATTAACTATGGATTAAAATTTTACAAGATGGGTATATACTGTTATATAAAGATATGGTATTCTATTTCAATCATTTGTATGTAATTAAATTAATGGTTATAATTATTTATAAAAATTTATATTAATAATAATTTCCATTCACTCTAAAAAGCTATTTTCTTTCACATCCATATTCACTCAACCGACTAATGTTTCATTTTAATACGTTGATATCAAAATATGTATTATATCTTATGATCTTAATAAATATCTATATTTTTACCTAAATGAATTATATATCACCCTTTTTTATTTTGGATTCTATAATTTTTTTAATGATTGAGAATGGTTTCCATTCCTGGACATACATTTTATCCCCCAATCCATATTTCCTCAAGATTAACAATATATAATCTTCATGGATACATTGTTAGCGAATATTATTATAAGTAATGTTTCTCAAATGATTTCACTTCACCATTTCTAAAGTTACATTTAAAATGGATTTCAATTTATTCTTCAATGAATACTAATAACATTTTGAATAGAAATCTTATATTGTCTTAAATCTATTTTAAAAATTATATTAAATGGAAATATATTTTGAGAATGATATTTTTTTTAAATAAACCATTAAGTACTTAATTAAAACCACTTACGGCTAATTGAATTTTTTTATTATTAGACAATTAAATTCATTAATATATTATATGTATTACTATTTTTGAAATATCACGAAATCCATTTTATTTCCATGGTTCTTATATGATATTATGAAGGATTAATATTACGTTTCATGGATATGTTTTTATAATTGATATATTGGGTGTTATATATCCCAAAAATTCATTTTATATATTTTTATATCTCATAATATAATGATATTGAGTGTTTATATGATGCAACTAGAAATGTTTAAATGATTCTGAATGGTAATGATTTGGTTAGCGTTATTCACAAAGTTGAATATAGACATATTATGAATTTCTATATATAAGGATAGATGTGAAAATTATTTAGTTAATTTTGTTTGATATTTTGAGTTTGGACATGATGTAGTGAGATATGTTCGCATGATTGAATATGAACATAATTTGGCCAGCTATTCTTATAAGGTTTGGGTATTATGTTATTATCTCACACATTTATTTTGTATTCCATTATTAAAATATATTGATCGTGATTATAATCCCATGATTTAACCCATTTAGGCCAAAATATATGTCTAGTATCTTTTTATTACATGACCCATAATTATTAATTATTAATAAATCATATTATACCATAATATTTTTAATATGTTATTTTTCTCATGCTAACATTTTCTCATATGATTATGATATAACCCCTAATGACATGTTGATATGTTTTACTATACTAAGAATTTTATCTTACCAATTTCTTATCATTTCATTCCATAGATAATTTTGATGATTATAATCATTGAGGATTTATAATATCCAATCCTTTCATAGGAGCTTTTGTTACTCATTTTCATGTAACATTTTACTACTTCTAAATCTTATGTTGGATGAATATTTTTCACATGAAATTAGATGTGTTTTGTAATTTTTTTATGGTGGGGGTTTGGGAGGTTTATATTTGGAACATAGTTTTCTATAACATGTGGCCTCCCATAAAAATATATATTCCTAGATTGTGGGGGTTTTCATTGTTGGATAATGTTTTAACAAATCGTGTGAATATTTATGTGAAACCATGCACCCCATAAGGTAGGGTCACATAGTTAGGGTGATTAGTTTTTATAATAGGGAGTCTTATCCATGAAACAATTCACGTGGACTTTTACACCCCCTAGAATTTAATATAAAATTTTGTAACACCAATTTTTATTCCTAATAAACCCTATTAATCCTAAATAGATATCCACTATGTTTGGAGGATCTATATTGGATTCGTAGGCTTCTCAGTCCAATTATCTCATTAATTGATGATCTAATAGAATAAATTGACTCCTCTTTGGTATATGAACAATCCCATGACATATGTTATCTCTCTCACATACTCTCTAATAGTTATGTCCCTTAAAGAAGGATGATATTTCCATTATGGATGGTAAAAATCCTTTCTTAATGCATCTCTTTTCATTACATCTTGGTCCAAGTTTTTTATTCTATATCAACATTTCCATTATGGTTTTTCCAATATACCAAAAATCAATGGACTCCATTTTTAATACATTCTTCATTGATGCTATGTTATGTGGTTTACAAACTAATTACCACTGTCTTGATAATGATGTTGTGATTTATTTTCATAATTCCATACAGATGTTGTAAAATTGAGTTTAAAATTGGAAAAATGAATTGAATCACTATGAATTTTTGAGACCATTATTAGATCTCATTGGATATATTTTACATTATGTTAAAAGGTTTAATGAATACCTAAGGTGTGGTCCAATTTCCTTGAAATGATAATTTTGGAATGAAAACACAAAATTATATATTTTTTGTAATAAACCCGTTTGTGACTGTTTTTATCATGTTAACTTGTTATAAATGATTATTTTTATTCCGATGGAAGTTTTTATGAGAAGTAATATGATTAGTGGTAATTAGGATAAATATTTAAAGAATACGTGTTCATTTTTCTAAAGGGTTGTAATTATGTAAAATTAATATGTTGTAAATGAAATTGTACTCTATCTTATTTTGAATAAAAGGTCATTGATGATGAACATGGTTATGTGTTAAAATGGAATGGAATTAGTATTGGACCGTTGCACTATATACCCATAATTTTTTTTCATGAAGAATTCTCAATGTACCTTTGATTTTTTTTTTCATTAATGCTCCATCAACCAAAAATTTTGGTCCTATACAGATAATCTATTACCTAATGATTATAATGCTAGAATGACACATCAATAATCCATGATAAGGTACTTAGGTTGATGCTATAATGTACTGAAAGAAAATTTAAAAAAATGATAATGTAATACCTTTTAAATTAATGTGTTAATCCTTTTATAACTGGTTCAAATCCCGACATGGGCTGAAGTACGTATGATTTAATGTTGTATTTTTGAGTACCTAAGACCCAATGCTGTTAAGAAAATAATTTTAAGAATATTGTAAAAAAATATTCTTCATGAAATAATTTTAATTATTAATTGTATTTCATAAATTTCTATTAATATGATATATATTTAGAAACTATTAGTGGAGACCAAATAACCTGTACTCAGACCCTACTCATGCATTTAATTAGTATCTAGGTAGAGTTTTTGTTTACATGTCAGGACAATAGAAAATGATCGATGTTAGATGGATGAGTTAAGAATTTGGAAAGTACATGGATGAGGGGACCCGTCTTGATTTTTGGACTCATTTTCTGGTTTTCATAGTGACTTTCTTTAGGTTTTTTATTCAACACATGACACGTATTTGGGATGAAATATTTACTATTTTGGTTTATGCTAACTTTCAATATTTTGGTATTTCATTATGTTATGTATGGTTCTTTTTAAATATTTTATATTTTATATTTATTATTTACATTTTAAGTTCCATTTCATTATTTCTTTGAAAAATATGTCATAGCCTATAAAATTTTCTTGTTATACCCTCACCCTTGTTCAGAATAATCTGGTATATAGGGAGACGTGCTTGATGCCTTTTGGGGAACTATATTGTGGAACTAGTGGGAGGAACCTATGATGGGACATTAAAATGGTGTATCATAAGAGGTTTTATTTTTTTTGTAAATTTAATTATTTTTGAATTTTAATCAAGATTATAGAATGTTTTTGGTCTTTGAAATAAGCTTGTGCATGAGAGTAGTTAACTCACCATTGTGGGAGAACCTAAGTTCCCAAGGTAGGATTTTTTTTGTTTAATTTATTCTATTCCAGTTGAATGTTATTTCAATGAGGTTGATTTATTTGTTTTATGGTGTTATTGTATCTTATATTTCACTCATGTCTTTTTATCGCATTATAGTTAAGTATATATGCATCATTTAATGAAATCAATGGTATATGTCACACGGATAATTTTAGGAATGCGTATAAAATAAGGTTATGTGTGAGTTGTGGGGTAGTAAAATTATCTTATTTACTTGAGTTATTTAATATAAATGGTTCCTAATTAGGAATTTGTAATTGTTAAAAGATATTGAAACCTTCTAGAATGAAATGGTTTAAATAATCCCTAATAGAAAACATAAAAATTGGAATCCCAATTATCTAGTTTTATCTACATCCTAGGTTAGGGATGGAAGATAGTAGAAAAATTTCTGTGGTTTTGACCCGGATACAATTTATTCATGATGAATGTTTGTGGATTTATGTGAATCTCTTTTTTGAAAATGTGTTAATGATGTTCTAGGTTTCCAAATATTAGTTCATTGAAATGTTGAAACATGACTCCATGTGGATGATTGTTAGTGGAATTATAGAAGGATGTTTTTTAGATGTGAACCTCCAGTAAGGGTAAAAAAGGCCATGATAGTTCCGGGGGAAATGGATAAAGATAATTTCCATGAGAAAATTGCACACATTATATGGTTCATGGAAAGATACCCATGGTGGGATATGTGAAATATGTTTGATATAACCAATGAATTATAGTTTTATCACCTTCCAACAATCAAGGGAGGGGGAGGACCTAAGAATGTTTATTTCTAGATTGATTCCCTCTAGAAAACCCATGATCATTTAGAGGGTCATTAAGAGAAATGAGTCAAATTATCACCCTATATATTATGAGCTCTAAATAAGTTCAATTGAGATATTTAGTATGGGGAGGATGATTTGGATGGAATGGTATTAAAGAAACTCCAAGATATGTTCCCATAATAATTATACCAAGAGACTCTTATACTAGAGAGTGTGGAAATTTTTATGTGGTCAAACTATGGATAAATGTCATCGGTGGACTATGAGGGATTCTTCATCAACATAAATTTCTTTTCCCCATCTTGGTTAGAGTTGAGGTAGATTTGGAGATTCATTTTCATGATGAAAATAATTTTGAAATTTTTTCCAAGGTTACTATCTTTATATTGAATGGTTTTCTAATGTATTGTAACATGATATCATTTTTGATGGGAAACTGAAAGAGGATTCCAGTGAAGGATATGCGGAATTTTTTAGATGACCAATAGGAATATAATTTAATGTGTAATGTCTGAGAATCTATGTGTATTACATATTTATTTATTTATATGTAATTATTTCAAGATCCTGAAATCTGACGGCACGTGATTCTGATGCTCGGAGTGGCTGAAATGATCTGTTGAAAAAAACTAGTAGAAATTAAATAGGATATGTGAGTAGTTTTCCTGAAAAAGTGAAATAACACTTAAATGGGATCCCAAATCAGAAATCTAAGGGCACCGTTATGTTTATCATGGCGATTTTACCCTAGGTTTGACTTAAATTTATTCGGTGCATGCCCCTAGTGAGAAAACCTAAAAATGACATATCTGTAAATAATATAATTAAATAAAATTATTTTATTTTTGAAATTCTTATAACTCTCAAGAAGAGACTCAGATTAGAAATATGAGACCACCACTAAACCTATGAGTATAAGCTTTCTTTATGAAGATACTAACATTGTCCGGAACGAGCCACCGATGGATGTTAGTTTTTGGCTATAAATAAAAAAATTAAATAACAATAATTTTATTCTAAAATATTTAACTTCATTATGGAAACCGGGATTGAAAATATGAAAGTACCATTAATATCATGTGTTTTTGGTCCAATAAGGTGGAGCATAACCTCAATCTGCATTGGTAGATGGTGACTGTTAAGAAAAATTATACTTTTTTAAGGTAAGTTTAGTAAACGTTCAAGCAACGAATTATATATTTTGAACTAGTGCTCAGATTAAAAAATTGAGGGCACCATTGAATCTTTAGCACTGGGATTTTCATAAGGGAAGCTTATCTTCAACCTGCAATGGTCGGATGAAAATGTTTATTTTTCTACTTTTCAAAAAAAAAATTAAAGAACTTTTGGTTATTTTATTTTTTCATTGTGCAGCCGTTGGAAAAATGATTTTGGGACTACAGTGCAACGTTAAAACCATTAAATGTCTTGGATCATATTTTTCTATAACCACAATGTTGGGAGATTTAAATAAACGTGTAACCATGTCATTTAGATAATTAAATAGGTTTATTAATTATACTCATTAATGAACCTAGTTAATTTGGTGGTGCATTGATCATATCGTCCTCTCTATTTAAATGATGCTTAGCCATGGGTTTCTGGCACTCATGAAGGGAACCTCTAACAAGGTGCAGTTATGACTTCCACCAACCTAGAACGAAGCATCGATCGATAGACATTATAGGAATCTATAGTGACGACATGTGCCTATGAACACCATCAAACGTTGACACTTCTTCCTCATCTACAACGCCTTCTAACGATTACAAGGTAGGGTTATATGTTTGATTCCACCCCTTTTTACCGCGTTCAATAATATTATGAATTACATGGGTCAACCGTCCAACTAGTTGACCCATGTTTTTCTCTTTAACAACGAAGGATAATGTGTGGTTTGATTAAGGCAGTTTTTATAATATAATAATCCTTCCCATTTATAATTCTATCACGGAGGGAGTGGGCCGAAAGAAGAAGGCATGGACCCTCCACTGAACCCATTATTGTTTCATTCTACGTGGGTGACCAGAAGAAGCGGCAGCATGATGGCAACACACAGTGGGATCAACAACTGAGGGAGGTGGTGAACAACAATGGTCGGACGCAAAGGAACTGTGGCGCCTGAAGGCGTAGCGGCAGATAAGGCACGACTGGCCAATGTCGGTCGCATTGCAGTGGGGTGGCACGCTGCAGCGGTAGACTACGGTAGAAGGCTGTGACATCGAATTATGGAGGTGGGCAGACCTGCGCCAGCAGGTCAATAGCAGGTCGGTCCACATGGACTAGCCAGGTGGTGAGGCACCATTCGACACCCCTATTGAGCAAGGTAGAGCACTGCATGGCACGCCATGGAGGAAGGTCGCAACATCGAGCTGTGACAGAGAGAGAACCTGTGCCAGGAGAGAGAGAGAGGACTCTGGCCCATGAAGAGCGGAACGACGCCCGTTGGTCCATAGCATGCCAAGATATGTGGCACCACCTAGTGTCACAACGTTGATGACGTGAATGGCTTCGGTCCTTCGGGAGGGGAGCGGTCCCTAGTGCTCGGGCAGTGGGTTGACTGACTCCGCAACCCAGTAGGCTAAGCCCAGAAGGGAGGGTCAGGATGAAACCACAGCCCAACGGGCCGAGCCTGCGGCCCAGTATTCTAGACCAGGCCCACCCAGGTGGGTCATGCCAAAACAACGGCCTAAAGACTTGAGCCCATGGCCCAGCATGCCGGACTAGGCCAAGTTGAAATAGGCTGAGCCCAGCGGGCAGGGTCGTGTCGGGTGATTGTGTCGGACCGGACCCGGACCCACTTATGGCCCATTTCCCATAAATGAGTCTATCTCCAAAACCATACATCTGTTCGACTAATTTTCTATGGTTATAGAACCCTTAGGACAAGGAATTACTTTTGAGATACTCCATGTGACATTCAATGAATGTTTGGGTTTGGCTTGTTTGGATTGTACACGAATCCAACCGGGCCCTCAGCACTAAAATGTATATAACATTCATAATAGGTGTTTGGATGATGCACCGTCTCTTGCATTAGAACCCTTATGACATGAAAAATCATCGGGTTACTTCCTTGTTGAACTTCGTAGTGGCTTAGGTAGGACTGATAACATAAGGATCAGAACCAACTTGTTTCTTGTATTGAGAGTTTGGATGGATACTCACTTGATGACTCATGGCGCGGGTAAACCTTACTCCTCTCCTCTAGTAGAGAGGTACACTACAATAAACATAGGGTTATGTTCCTTCTTATGAAGTGATACTGTATATTTTTTACCCCCTACCATGCCAGGGTGTGGGTCGTCTAGGTTGGGGTCAGCAGTCCCTAGATGTACTAGGGCGTGGTTCTCCCATAATGAAAAAACATCTAGAGTTGTACTCCCCTATCAGATAGGGTGAGGGTCCTCACATATGGATTAGTACTCCCCCGTTTCTGAGTATAAATGGCTAGAGGTTCCTTCTAAGGAGTTGGAGATCCCTCTAATGTAGGAAAAGATTTTATGGATTGGGCCCCTCTGCTTGATGTAATCGATACATAGGGTAGAAGTTAGTACTCCCTTGATGGATTGAGGGGTGGGCCACTTCTTACATGGGAGACTGAGATATTTTCTGTTAGACTGGATCAGTGCTCCCCTAAATTAATGTAGTTTCGAGGAGTGGGCCTCTTCACTTAGTTTCACATGGTCATGCCTCGGGCGCAAGACTGTGACTGCAAGACCTCTAGTGTCGGGAACTAGAGGCAGTTCTAGCAGAATGTTCCCGATGGAGCTTTCACTTTCGAACATTCCATTGGGAATGGATGAGTTAAACCTAATGGAGTACATCTCTTAGATGGGTGCCATCAGGGATGGCCAATACATGGATCCAATACTATTGAACATTGAGTTACTCTTTGAGACTTCTTTGGAAATCCTAGAAATGGAATGTGGTCGGGCCCTAATGTTTTTTATGGATGAGAGGTGTATATCTGGATGACCCAGGAATATATAATGACATATGCTTGAGTAGATCTGACTACAAAAAATATTTCTGGTTTAATTCATGGTTTTTTGGTGTATTTTTCCTTTCTAGATTTCTAAGAGACTATTTGGGGTCTCAGGTTTCCCTACTGAGTACTGAGTTACTCACTCATGCACGGGCTTCGCCCGAACGTGTTGTGTCTGGTGCAGACGTTCGACATTTTGATATGGGTGCTCCGGAAGATGGCGGCGACAGACATTACGATGGTGGACTTGGTGTCCTAGGACCCAGAGGGGTCCGTAGGACTAGGAAGACATAACATACTACTTCGGGTTCTAGTAGCTTCACTACTCACTACTATAAATAAGGCTTTTAAGAATGCTAATAATAGCCATTCGCTGCACTAGAAAAGAGCAGTTAATCTCGACAAATATAAAGGGGGTCCCCTTTATCAGTTCACAAAATAGCATGGATAAATATACATCTTTATTAGCATTTGTTTAGCACTGATAAAGGTCCATATTTATCAGCGCTTGTTTAGTGCTGATGAAGGGCCATCTTTATCAGCACTATTTGGAGTGCTGATAAAGACCCCCATTATATGTAAAATTTTGAGCACTGATATATTACACATTTATTAGTGCTTAATTAGGGCTGATAAAGGCCATGTTTCCTGAGCAATTCCAGCACCTGTATAGTACCTACATACCCAAGACATCACTTGCACACACAACACATAAACACAAAAATTTCCTAGAAGAACAAAAAGAAGGCACAAGAGTTTCCCAAAAAATGATATATGCATTTACATGAAATCATGAATACAAAAAAACATAGTTCTATATACATTTCAAAAAATTCTTAGCATGGTTACAACAACAATTATCCAACAAAAAATTAAAAACATTAATGTTTCATCGTTTTTGCATCTATGATCCCCTCTCTAAAATTGTTATCCATTGTATTAGTTTCCAAACAAAGCATTCAAACTGTAGAATTTTTTTTACCTATATAAGATAATAGTTATTATGTTAGTAACAAAATAATGAAATAAATGGAACGGTAATATGAAAGAATACATTAATAAAATGGAAATTATTTCCTATTACAACCTTAACATGTCAGTATTTCCTTGGATTGAATTAATATTTTAGAAGAGGCTCCAAAAGATTCATTGACTTATAAATTTTGTTTTCTTTAAATTACATGGATGATAAAAGAAGAGGAAGAAATGTCAAAAACAACATGGATTCCAAAAGGTTTCATTTATTGATAATAAAAAAATCGAGGAATCTCAATAGGTTATAAAATATAACAAATAAATGATGGTGCATTCAATTTCACAAGATTATTCAATTTTAGAATAAATTATAACACTTACCTAGTGATACCATCATCCTAGATATGTTAAAAAAACTAATATTTACATATATTAGGAGCATCTAAGAGTGTACTCTCCCATGGCAGGTCAAATGGAATGAGTGCCAGGGCATCTGCATTAGACATCAGGTCCAACCATTCTTGGACCCTAACCACTTATGCCTCTCTAAGGACCCCATACAATATCTAGGGTCCCATTATAGGTATTAAAGGAATGTTTTTGTCATTTTTAGAGAGGTCCATATGGGAACTTACATAATTAGATATGACATAATCATTCTGGTTCACTTTTATCTTGATCTCTATGTTATTTAGCGTGATTAGCTAGACCCCCTTCCTACCCTCCCCTAGATATCCCCCCTAGATAGCCCCCTTCCCTACCCTTGGACACACCCACCACCATCACCACTCCACCTTCATCCCCATCTCTCCTCAGGGAAAACCCCCCTCCCCCCCCTCCAGCCCATCCCTTTCCCAAGAAATCCCCCTTCCCACTCCTTGAACAGCCCAAGTCCCACCCCCTGGATAGCCCCCCTCCCCTCCTAGACACCCCCACTCCTAGAAAGCACCCCCCCACTCATGGAAACCCACTCCAACCTAGAAACTCATTCCTTCCTAGACACCCCAACCACCCTCCCACATGGACAACCCCTCCCTCCGGAAACCCCCCCCCTCCTAGTTCATTAGCGTGATTTGCTAGACCCCACCCCCCCCCCCCCCCCTCCGCACCCTCCCTGAGCCAGCCCCCTGGGACAACCCCCTCACTACCCCTGGACATCCCCCTCCCTACCCTTGGACACCCCCACCACCACCACCCCCACTCCAATAGCAAACCCCCTCCCTCCTCCTAGACCACCCCCTCCCCCCTGCAGCCCACTCACATTCCCTAGACAACCTCGTTCCCACCCACAGACAGCCCCCTTCCTACCCCCTAGATAGTCCCCCACCACTACTGGACACCCCCCACTCATAGACTCCCCTCCACTTCTATACACCCCATCCAACATGGACACCCCATCCTTCCTAGACAGCCCCACCAACCCTCCCCCCTGGGCACCCCCTCCCTCCAGAACAAACCTTCCCTCCTTTTCTTTAATGTGATTATCCATACAACCCATCCTCCCTCCCCTCCCTGATAAAACCCCCTAGACATCCTCATCCCTACACATAGACATCACCCCCACCACTCCACCTTCACCCCAAACCCTCCACTAGAACCCCCCCTCCCTCCCCCTCTAGCCCCCTCTCTTTCCAGGGAGAGCACCCCCCCACTCCCCCTGCGCACTCCTCCCATAGCATAGACAACCCCCCCTCCCACCCCTTGAAATAAAGTATCATACAATTAAAATAAAGTATCAGACAATCCTAAAATGAAGTCAGTATGAAAGGGATGAATGCACTGTAAACCCTTTAATAACCTTCTTTATCAAAATATATGATCATCATATATTGGATAAAAGAATATATATTATTTGTACACCATCATTCACTAATATGAATTATAAAATCATTTATAATATTGGAAATATCCAAAGTGTACTAAATTGAAATTCCTACATTGTTTTGAATAACGATCAGTCCATAATCATAGAAAAATAATCAAACTATACCCAACTCCATCGTCTTTTTTCCATCTACCTAACTTCCTCTATCACATTGTGTATAATGAGAGCTAGAACAAGTGGTAGATAATTGATTTTTTGAGGTTATAAATAGACATGAAGATCAATAGAGAAATTTATTGGTCTCAAAATCAAACATGAATAAACATAGCTTCCTCTACTCAATTGAAAAAGATATTCAAAATTAGAAAAAGTTATTGCTGTACTTAGTATCCTCCCCTAGAAATTCATGAAAATGGATTTGTACTCTAATTTCATGATTTTTGAAGAGATATAGTCTAAAAAATCAATGGAAAACCACATACAAATAATATATTGGAGGAATAGGAATGAAATTTCACATAACATTAACAAAAATTTAATTCAAAAAATACATAAAGTAGAAACATATTGATCCTATAACTGAACAAGAAAATTCTAATCCTATGGAATGTGGGATAAGGGATATATATATATATATATAGCTGGGATACATCTTCTGGAATTCAGTTTTTCATAAAAAAAATTCATTACATTTATCTCATCCACATTCATGGATTGAGGGTCAAAAATGATTTAGTTGAGAGTGTCCTCACGACTATTCTAGATCAGAAATTATTCCTTCCATCAAAATCATATATCATTTGTAATTTTTCTTGTAGATGTATTCTACTATAATGTTATTGTAGTGAAAAGGAATGTTTCTTAGAAATCTAATGTGAGAAAGGTAAATGATTCATATGATATGTCTTAATGACATAAAATAAGATATATTGGGCCTCAAATTGAATGAGAATATAAATCATGGGCCTCTAAATGGGTTTGAAATAGGTTTGGTTCATTGGTACTTTAGAAGCCTCACTACACATCCATTTTAGGCTACTCTAGAAGTGATCAACCCATTGTATATTTTCAATATTTAATGGATCTCTACCTAGACTCCGGCTTCCTCTTGGAAACCCCCTCCTTCTTGGACACCCCCTCCCTTTCCTCCTAGACACCCCACTCATGGACACCCCCTGGAAACCCCCTCCCTTTTCGACACCCCCACCCCAACTCTTGGACACCCACTAGACACACCCCTCCTTCCTGGACAACCCCCTCCTTCCTGGACACCCCCACCCACCTAGAGACCCTCTCCCACCTGGATACCCCCTTCCTCCTGGACACCCCCTCCCCCTTGGACACCTCCATCCCCTCCTGAACACCCACCACTCCTGGACACCCCACCCACCCTCACACCTAGACACCCCCTCCATCCCGAACACCACCTCCCTTCCTAAGACACACCATCCATCCACTCCTATACACCCCACTCATGGACACCTCCCTGGTCACCCCCGCCCTTTTGGACACCCCCCTACTCCTAGACACCTCCTTCCTCCTAGACACCCCCTCCTTCTTGGACAGCCCCACCCACTTACCCTCCAAACTGGAGACCCCCTCCCTCCTGGACACCCCCTCCCTCTTGGACACATCCCTCCCCTCTGGAACCCCCCCCCCCCACTCCTGGATGTCCCCTCCCTCTTAGAAACCCCAACCCACATATAATGAAAACTAATTAGAAAATTAAAAATCCAAGATATTGGTTCCCATCAAACTTTTATGATGCTTATGAGTGGACTGAATCACTATGAATTGTTCTAAGTCTACAATATTGACCATGGGTTCCCAATGAACTATAGATTCCTCATCTTTAATTCTTGAATTCATTTGTATCATAATAAAGAGGAAATTACGATTAATAATGAAAATGGAGGATTTTAGGTTAAAAATGAACTTGATTAAGAAAGGGGCCATGAGTAATTAGAAATATCATATTAAATGCATGGCTTGTTCAATGTCATGTGATCACATGACCATAATAAGATCACGTGATCAAATTAACCTAGGAGATTTATATGATTTCAAAACCCATGAAGCATTAATTGATTATGTGATTTGTTTATGTGATGTGATCATGTGATGAGATCACATGATCAGTTCACATGAAGCATTCATACAAAGGAGCTTATGTGACACAATCGCCTGAAGATTCATATGTGATGTAGAGAAAAAAACTATGATTTATCATAGTGCTTTGAAATATTGAGTCATTAGTGAAATATATTCCTCATTACCTTTATTATTTAGTAGACACAATGTCGTTTCTCTTCCTATAAAGGCATGTCACATGGAAATAAATCCCCAAAAATAAACTAACCCTACACGGAATAATGAAAATCATTTCAATGTTTCATTATAAAATTTTTCATTAAAATAAACAAATTATATCGTGAAATTAACTTTACATATCTACAAATGGTTTATTTGGTCAACATATAAGATAATAATAAATTTAATGATCTTTGCAAACTTTTCTACTTTTGGTTAACTTTCTCTTACCATTGCATCTGATCTGAACGTCCTATCTGGCATCCCTGTGATGCTCTATTCCGACACCATCTCGATGATATCATCATTCAACGTTCACTTTCCCTTCAATTCCTGCACCCAGTTACCTAGTAAATGGGTGGAGGAAGTGAAGGAAAAGTGAAACCTAAATTATGATATCATAGTGATGCTATCAGAATAAGGAATCATGGGGACGCTGGATTAGAAGTTCAGATCAGATGTTATGCTAAGCGGCAATTAACCAACAGTAGTGAAGAATCATTAGATTTGTTATTAAATTTTTGAGTGTTGCACAACCAATATTCTTTCAACACATTACATCAGTAGAAACAGTTGCATAAATGACCTAAATACAGAATATAAAAGATCCATTCCATTATAGTTTAGGTATAGTGATTTTGGATATAAATAAACATAAAATAACTAGTTCATTAGAGTCTCTCATTATGTTACTCTTTACTATAAAGACAATTCATTTCTAGAACCACTATTCTAAACCTACGGATATAGAACATAATAAACAGGGATCAAATATGCACAATAATTGTAAACATGTCAGACTTCAATGATCATATAAGGACTACATAAGTGGTAATAATTCACCTCCATCCTATTTGTATAAGATATTCCATCAGGTATGCTACCCATTCATTTTTAAATTCATCAATATCATCTGGTAGATATGATTATTTGTGAAAATCATGGTAGTAATGCAAAAATATAAATACCCAAAGGATTAATAAATATTTTAAATGACCTCATAACTATTTTTGAAAATACCTCTTTTGGGATGCTAGTCTGTGGATGCAATATGAAATCTTTCTTAAATTTAAAAACATAATAACCACAGTCCTTCCCATTTTTCATTTTGGAAACTGCAGAAACCATGAGGAAAATAAGTAATTTGTTTTGATATGTGTTTATATGGTGAAATGTTATTATATATACCAGGATACTTTTCCAGTTGTAAATCTTGTAAGCGTTCTTGTCATTAGTCCATTGATTCTTCCCATGAAGTAAACAATATTAATACACTGCCCTATCGTAACAGAATCATAATTAAAATATAATATATATTATATAACTAGATATATCGATCAAAAATGTTGGATATGGTGTATTGAAAATTAACAAACACCATCATGTGTGGTTGTTTTGTTGCCTATTCTTGCATTGAATCCATAAAATACATATGTCGAGTATCCCAATAACCTAAAATCATCATCCAATTCTTCCTAAAAACAAAAAAATAGTAATGAAAGATATGAAAATATAGTTGATATGATAAAATTGTATTGTTTTACCTCATCATCGTTGGTATTAAAAAGTTATTTTCATCCAAAATTTTGTTTTAAAAAAATTAGAGAAGTGATGGCATTATTTAATCCTCTTAATCAGAATCTATTTCTTCTTTTGAAGAGGTGATGTGAGGTCTATAGATTCCAGATTATTGTTCATGGGGAAATCCCTTCAATTTTTTTTTTCATATATACGCATGTGAAAAATTGGAAATGTATTTATTCATAACTATCATAATATATTAGTTTTTGTAAAATAAAATCATGAAAGCATACCTCATGTATACATTTATAACTAATACACCTAGACGTTCATACTTGAGGATTTCATTTACATTTTCAACACTAATAAATTTTAATTTTTCTCTCCATACATATTTTTTTCTAAATTATCTGTGTGATTATTACCGTCTATCAACTTTTTATCCACGTGATCCTGCAATGACATTAACTGTGGATATTGAATGGGCGAGGTGATGGTGATCTCAGTAGAACATTTCAATATGTTGGTTAAACCTTGAGTTATTTTTGAGCTGATGTTTCATTTCACCCCTTCTCTTTGTCATTCTGTAATAACATTCATTAGTTCAGACCATTTTTTAATAAATGTTAAAGGTCTAGCTAGAACAATAAATTGGAAATGGATACCTTTTTGTTGACATGTTTTTTTATAAGAATTGATGGCCAATCGATGAATGTTTTAATAGCTTGTTCAACTCTATGAATGTCATCATAATCATTTGGAATAGTTATCTCAGTATTTGGTTCATTATCTACATTAATTGACACTCTGACATGATCTGTTTGAAGTTGTATATTGTTTATCATGTCGTTCTCAATATTGAACATTGTATCCCTCGCTAAAAGGCGATTGGTTGCAGTTGATAGATATAAATCACAATAATTTTCACCCTGTTTAATATTAGTTTAAGAAAGTTATCAGTGTTAATGTGATTAAAATTTCACCAACACAATTATAAGAATATTTATTACCTCAGCTCTTTCTGCTTTTTAAGGGGAATGGATCACCTCTACGCTGGTGGGGGTGGGGTGGGATCTTCACGCATGGGTTGTTGTTGAGTTTTCTATTCTCATTGACTCTACCCCATCAAAAATTCTATCATATCTCTATGGTATTGTAATTAATCTTGAAAAATAGAAAATTTTTCATGCATCTTTTTCATTTCCTTAGTTTGATCCTCTTCTTGATTTTGTTTCTGAAAATAATTTCGGGGTGTCACCCCAAAACCCGCATCTCTGACATAGCCATACTGTTCTAGCTAAATCAAGGCTGCTGAAATTATGTCTACATCTGGTGTGGGTTCTGTTGATTCATGTGACTATGTGAGAAAAAAATATAGGAAATTATGTTTTCATTATTATATAATATTGATTTAAGAAAATCAAATTTATATTCAATCAGAGTTACACATGTTTCCCACACATTTTGCATGTGTTCAACTATCAGTATCCCCTCATTATTTACATGAGCCGGATTTCATATCACATGGCATGGGATGGATATGTCTTTTGATTTCGATTCATCAATCTTCATATAAACAAAGAAATATTATTATGGTATTTTTTTATGTCACATAAATGTATTACGGTAGATTTAAATGATGTACCAATTTTTTCTCAAGTGAAGCGTACCACATCCTTGCTTTATGGTATGGGTACACTGGTTTTGTTGCATGTTCATTATTTATTCACTCTTTTTTTTCATAAATAAAAATCTTTCAATCAATGTGATGAAAACAAGAAACCTCAAACAACGTATTACCCCACACAAATGTACCTAAAAATTCTACTCTGCATGATGGTTGCTAAATGCATCCCATGATATTTGGGATATCAAGTGTGCATAAAGAGGATGTGGGTATGGCCTTATTTTCCCTTCATCATTATTAAGATGATATTTTGTTAAAATTGTGCAGAAGTCTCTATGAATTCTTCCTACAACTCTTAATACATATTCATTGTTTGAGGCATCTACAATAAATGCACTCTGCAAAGGATGATGAATTGTAAATAATTGTTTTAGTATTTTATTTTATTTTAATAAATGAAAACAATGATATCATAATGTTATCGTAATATATTCACGCATTACTGTATTAAGATTGATGAAAACATGGTTCCATGCCTATACATCAATTGGAACACGTTTCCCAGTGACGATTCCGATGTAGTTACTAAAGATGGATTTTTGGGGATAACATGTTGGCCTCACTTATTGCATCCCATCTCAAATTTGATGCCTTTCTCTTTTGAATTAATTATTTTGGCTAACACTATCAAAATATGGTTCTCTAGTTTTTTTGTGCAGTTAGGGTTTTATTGACTACCATTTCCTCAGAAGAATTATCATTATATTCCTCCAGAGCACTATCATCGGCACTGGGACTAGCTAAAACAGGTTGAGAAACCTGTTGTACCTCAGAACTTGGACCAGCTGAAACAGGTTGAGAAACTTATTGCTACTTTGCACTGGGACTAGCAACAACTACATGAAAAACCTATTTTTCCTCTGTACTAGGACCAGTAGCAGCACGTTGAGAGACCTTATGTTCCACAATATTGGGCTCATCAGTATGTGCAAAACTCATTATCTGCAGAAGTGGTTTACCATTTAATTTAGATTTCATAAAAGTAGTAGTTAACAGATAATAACATAATGTAACACAATGTATATTAAAATAATCAAATAACATTCTGAGTCAACTCTTTTTTTAAAGGATAAACAGATTTGACCCCTCTATCGACTATGTAAATACCTTCATTGTGGTCTCTTATGACATACAAAACATCCTCTACATTGGGATGACTATGAAATTACTTTTAAGTCCCCATGAAAGGTTCTTACACTGTTGAAAATTCAACTGACCCTTCAGTTGTTTTGGTCAATAATAGAACAATTGACCTGTTTCGGTTTACGGGGTCTGGAACATAAAATACTTGTACTTCTTGTGATGCCATTATAAATGGTTCATCCTTATTTCCGTCTATACTCAAATCAACTTTCATGAATACCAATTCATCTATTTTAATAGAAATCATGTTATCAACCCGATTGCATTGAAAAATCGACACTTTTAATTTTGTATAATCCAACTCCCATATTTTTTTGATGAAGCCAATGTATGACATATTCACAGAAATTGGATTTGTGTCCATAAGATTGGAAACATGCATTTCTTCATCCACAAGTATGACCCCACTATTCTGCATGGTACCGTCTTCATCATGTTCATTAGTATAGAATGTGTAACCATTAACTACATGATCATTGTAAGATAATACATACACACATTCTCCTCGAGATAGACATCGATGTCATTCTGAAACTGAGTCTGTATTTTCATCTAACTTCATAAAAATATGGTTCCGATACCATTATATAAATTATCAATTATGCATATCTGATATCCATTTTTCAGACCTAGATGGATTTAAATGCCTAATAATTTCATTGTGGGATTGAACATATGGATCCACATAAAAACTATTATGAAAAACATAAAGGAGGGCCTACACCCAATCTGTAATATTGATTGTGACAACCTCTCTTCCAGAAATTCCATCACACTCATGCCTCCCAGTGTGACGAGATTTTGGTAGGCCAATGTTTTACGTTCCAGATAGGTATTCGGTACAAAATTCAACAGCATCCTCAACAATATTTAACTCCGCAATACATCCCACTGGCCAACTTCTATTTTTGACGTACTATTTCAAAATATCCATATACAATTCAATGGGGTACATCAATCTATAATGTGTAGGAACACATAGTCGAATATATCTCACCAAATGAACCATCAAATGAACCATCATATCGACAAATTTCGGTGGGAAGAATATTTCCAATTCACATAATATGAATGAAATTTCCAATTCTATAGTTGGGAATTTCATCGGGTCAATAACTGTACTGCATATATCTTTGAAGAATAAATAGAGCTTCGTTATTGTATGGCATACATTCTTAGGAAAAATTCAATGTATAGATATAGGAATTGGATCCTTCATCAAATCATGGCAGTCATGTGATTTCAGACTCTTTAATTTAAAATCACTCATTGAAACAATGATCTTGATATTTGATTATTACCCCTCTTGAGTCTGAACATCATTGAAGAAGATACCAAACCGATATCTCTCTTGCCTGGAAAGAGTGTACACAGCAGGAGGAAGAAATGTTTGTTTTTTACCCTTCACTGGTGCCAATTCTTCCACTATTCCCATCTCAACCATGTCCAATATAGCCTTAATTCCATACTTTATTTTGTCTGGTGCATTTAGCGACATATTGATGACACTATCACATGCATTTTTTTCAACATGCTTAACTTTAAAAAAATGAATGACATATATATAATTCTAGTATGGTTATTTAAAAAAACAGAACTCTTTTCCAACTGGTTTTCATAAGTTTTTTTGAAAATAGTTTACCAAAAGTAGTGTCAACATCAATTACATTCTCAAAAAATTGATCACCTATTAGTGGAGATGATGATGTATATTCTTCTGAACTATGGTTGAATGGTGTCATCCATGATCGGTACTTATTCCTTCTGGGTAGAAATCTGTGATGTCCTAAAAACATGGGTTTTGATTAATGTTTTAACCTAATTGACTATGTACTCTATTCATAAATAGGACACCCTTGTGATCATTTAATTATATAACCTGAAAAATTTCAATAAGCAAGAAAGTCATTTATCATCCGGTACAACATAGATTTCAAGCTGAAATATTCACTTTTATAATCATCATACAACATAACACCTAAATCCAAAAATAATTTCCAATCCTCGATCAATGGAGCCAAATAAATATCAATATCATTACCCAATTGTTTTAGTCCTAATATAAGCATATATAACATGATATTTTTTAATTTCATGCATAACCACGATGGTATGTTATTATTTACAAACATAACCGCCATGTATTGTGATTTCTGCTTTGAAAACCAAAAGGATTCGCCCCATCTATAGATAATGAAAGGTGAAGGTTTCTCATCTCATTTCCTAATTCAGGTTACTCAGGATCAATTCTCTTCCACTAAGGAGAGTCTTCAGGGTGACGTAATTTCCCATATTTAATTATTTTATCTTCATGCAATGTCAATTTTGCAGTCTCCTCATATCCATATAGGCACCTAGTCCTTGGAATGATTGAAACATACCATACAACTTTTTTATGATTGGAATCATCTTTCTTGTATCAATAATACCCACCTTTGGGCATTCATATGTAATTTTTGGTCCTTCTAAAACTATATATAGTCATTCATGTAGGTGTGTATTCATTCCGATATCATACCCATAGAGTTTAGCATTCATTTGGCATCGTATGTTTGGCTCGGGAGCTCATTATCTTCTTAGAGTATATCAATCAGGATATCACTTAGTTCTATAAAAATGGCTTCACTCCACCCATTGACTGCTTTCAAATTATACAGCTTTAGTACGACTGACAATGCTTTATATTTAGTGCAACCAGCATACAATGGAATTTTTTCCCACTATATATCTTCTCAGTCAATTTTGGGAAATCACCAAGTTCTTCATAAATTGTCTTGGTCATTTCCTCAATACTATCTTCAACATCATACACATCTGTAATAACATCCTCCATACAATTCTCTTATTTGTTCATACTTTTTTTTCATATCTGATGATCTATAAAACGTCGTGTTATCTGAGCCAATACCTACATTCATTTTTCCCATGTTTATTCCAATATGTATAAGGTTGATCTATTATGTGATAGATCAGGTGTTCTTCCAACTCCATTGTACTAATTTTTCTTAAATAAAAATAGTGTAAACATAGACAAAAAATTTGAGAAGGGTTACATGCATGATCTTTTGAAAAGATGATAATCTCTTTCACGCCATCTACATACTCTTTTGTCTAACGATTGGAATTCATCCATTATTTTTCCATATTCAACCTATTTTATATAATAATATTAATATTTAACAAAATAATTACACAAAATATTATAAAAAACAATGAGAATCCCTGGAACTAGAATTTTTTAGTATCTTACATCTAATCTATATGCAGTGTTGTAAACTTCTATTTCAGTGTTTCTCATGAAACATAATTTCTCTAGTCAATAACTATGGTACTAACCTAATAGATGGTATGATTTTCAATAGATTTCTTGCAGGTGGAAGTATTCATTACATATTTTGTTATGTTTATTTGACTAGGGTGTCCATAAAGTGTCCCATAGCGTCCTATAGTGAAATGATTTTCTAGGATTTAGTGGAATCTCACTAGTAACTAAGTGGTGGTGCAATTAAAATAGGTTAATTTTGGATTAATATTCAATAGTGGAAGTACTAAAACATGGAAAAAATGTTATAAAAATATTACCAACAACTGAAACACCATGAAAACACATAATCGTGCACACAATCACAACACCATACAAACCAAACAATCACAATTTTAGATTTAAAAAATCATCCATTTTTCAACTCTGTTTGTTAATTCAGGGGTTACCAAAAAAGTTTTATCATACTAGGGTCTTCATTCATTATTTAAGTATATGTAAATTACAAATTTTTATATTCAAATCTTCAGCATGAACCAACTAACATGAAATTCATTTTGTGCCCAAACAAGGACCACCAATGACCATGATTTTCAGTGGGTATTTTTGCCGGTATATTTTACATTATAACCATAAAGATCAAATACTAATAAAATGTTAACAAGAGTACACCAATGAGTAAGAGGATGAAACTAACCATGAAGGTTTCATTTAGTGTGTGGCAGAGGTGCATTCGCGGTAGAGGATAGGTGTGCAGTAGAAGATATTTTCAACCAAATAGAAAACATAAAACAGGAAATCATATGATATGCCTATTCGAAATAGGTCCAATGAGATTTAGGAATGTGACATGTCTTATTAAACAATTTTATTGGCCAATAGTAGAATTTTATTTTTCATCTATGATATCTTCTTCATGTTTATTGATTTTTTGTGTATCTACAATTATCCTAGATGTACAACGTAGGAATCAGATATGTTGCTTTTCAGGAGAAATATCATTTTAAAATTGCTCAAATTTACGGGTAAAATATTGAACGTTAATTATATCTTTTTTCTAGGGGATCATTGTTATCCTGTAGGGATCATGAACGCATCTCAGGTTAGTGGAATGTCAGATCATTTTTTGGTTATGACACTAGCCTAGGTCATATAATTACATTTCTAATTGTAATTGACCCATGTCCATTTAAATATAAGATTTGGGTGGGCGGAGAAGACACTAATATATAGAAGGATTATGAGAGGTTAAAATTATCCATGGCTCTCCAATACAAGTCATGAATGATGAAACATGCATTGGGTGAGGTAGAACCACCCAAGAGGAGAGGAATGGGAGGGTGGTGTAGCGTGGAGGGGTTCTCATCGAGAAAAGTGGAAAATCCAATAAATCATAAAAGGTTCAAAGGGGAAGGGGAAGCATGTTTGTGGGGTAAGGACTGAAGGGGTGTGGAGGAGGGGGTGTGGGTTTTCTTGGGTGGTGGTGGTCTTCCCACGTGGGTCACATGGGTGTGGGGGAAGGGTGTGGGCTATCCGGGAGGTGAGATGTCCACTATGAAACGACAATTAGGGATCTTAAGGAGTGAATTACGAGTGGGGAGAATTATGGGGATGATGGATTTGGGTGACGGGGTCTAGTAGAAAATAAGGAACAGGGGAACCTCAATAAAATTACAAAGAAAATAACTTTTCATTTACAGAATCGGTTATATTATGGTCTATCCTAAGAGACTATTGCATAGTGCACCCTATGATGTCACATTTTTGAATTACCAAACGGTACACATTGCAACACTCATCCCCTAGGCAGAACAATTATTTTTTATCATGAATTGGGATGTGACTATATGTCTCATGGAATATCATCCACCCCCCCCCCCAAAATAGTATGGATGGAATAACATAGCCAACCACCCACATAATCGAAACTATTAGCATAAGGTAGGTCCCAAAAATAAACTGACATACATAAAGGTATAGTGATTTTATTAGTTATAATTTGGAATTAGCATAGGATATAATTATTAAAACCCCTAGGTATATTTATTTATATGAGATAACATATTTTTTTTTTGTAAATTATAGAGTCTATGGTTTTCATGAATTTACATCCATGTCTAGATATAATCAAGTCAATACTGGCTCTTGAATATATTCACCTAGTAGTAATAACCCTGAGAAATGTTGAATGAGTGATAAATCAATCTTTCTTTAGATCATGATATGTTTTCACAACTTGAAACCTCAGTAGATACTCTAGGGAGAAATTATTTGGTGATTGCCATACTATTTATAGAAAAATATGACGCATTTGACAACATTTTTATGTTGTTTCTTGGTATTTTATTATGAAGTAGACAATGAATGGACTAGATTGAAACACATAAATTTAGATTTTATTATATGAATTTAATTTACAATATATTTCAGTTAGGTTAATAGTTTTATATTTTATAACATTACATATCTCTTAAATTTAATGTTCTATTGTTTATAAAATTGATGGGGAAATGAGAAACCAAGTTATCAATGTGATTGATGAGAAATGCATTGATTGCGAAAATGAGAAGAAATTTATAATAGATGACATTATCTAAAATATAGTAATTATGCCAATATTACTATCAAAATGTATAATTTATAACTATAAATAATTGGAATTTCCAAACCCAAAAGATATTAAAAGGATAGAGTTACATTGTTATTTAAGGTATAATATCTACATAGGAGGTCATATTTAATTTATTACTTACCTATAATGTGGAAAGAGTTTACATGGTAACGTTCCTCAAGGTTAGTGGATGATATTTCAATATTATAAAGGTTGGTAATATAGTGAATAGTTTTTATCATATATAAAAATAACAGTAGAGGGTAATAAGGAGCCAACTGATACACCTCACATACCTAAATTTATCAAAAGAAATAATTTCAAAAATTATGAAAATAGATAACTAAATTCATGTATATCAAGGATTATATGAATTAGTTATCTTTCATTCCAAGGGATCATATATGGGTCTACGCAATGATAATTGTTCATGGGTATCATTTTAATTAATGAACACATATCCTCCACTAATGAGTTGGGGATATCTTATTGATATTATATTATATGAACACTAATATATCAAATATGTTTTCTAAGATCATTAATTCACCACGTTAATGATCTGACTACAAAATAAAACATTTTTTTGGATAGATTACTGTAACACAAGTTGTTTTTTAGGAAAGTATTCTTTGTTAAAATCTTATATTTCAACATTCTGTTATACAAGAGAAAATTTGGGAAATATTTTTTATATCTCCACATTGAAATTATATTGACAATAAAAATATAGAAATCATATCTTATTATAAAAATCAAAATATTATTATTTATCACTATAAGTTTAACTATGATCTATATAATAATCCTAATTCTATTAAATGAGTAATTATATAAACCAATATAGACATTGGTCTCAATAAATTTTAGAAGAACTCTTCAATAAAAATATTATTATTAAAAGGAAAAGTATATGTTACAAATGTTCATGATGTACATATCTAACTAGAAATTATACATTTTATAGTTTTTTTCTAATATATTTCTTCAGAATGATGCACCTTGACATAATAAATCAATAATTTGGAGATTAATAATGATGGTTTCAAATTAGAATTTTTTGATGATATTTTATGTTTATAGTTCTATTGATCTCAAAATAAATTACATGAGGAACACTAACATGAAATTTTCCTTTTTCCACAAACTCATGGTTATTATGTTCATAGTCATGCTTCACTCATGAAAAAATTACATGAATAAAGGTCAATTATATTTTATTCATACATAGACATAATAATAGTTCCAATTCATCTATAGGCCTAGTGAAACCCATTTTAAAACATATAATGATCATAAAATTGTCTATGTGGGACTTGAAAAATAATGAAACCGATTAAACCATTAGAAAATTTATGAAAAAACATAATAATTTCTTGGTAATTTCATAATAAAAACATTCAATAAATAAAACCTTTTCATAACTAAAATGACCTTATATTTACACAAGTTATTCTGATTAAATATTATATATTAATTTTGGATAAAATCATAATAATGATATTTTTTTAGAAAAATTGATATAAATTTGATGAAAAAATAAATTTTATCTAAACCTTTTTAAACATTATCAAAATAGAAAGTTAAAATATATACCATTTGGAATAAAAATATTTCTATAAAACCCATTTTAAATAATAAAAAAACAATTGTATCCTTAAACATTGTACATTCATCATGGAATTCCTAAAACCAGATAACACCAATATTATCATAAGAGTAAATTATATCTAGTAAAATATATAATTTATTGGGAGGTGTATATATTTTGTACACTATTTCCTCTCTTGGAACTATGTTCCATATTTTTTTCTCCCTGACATTTCATAATTAATGGGATATTTATATCATGTTTACCCATTATCATGTTCAATATCACACACACCCATTAGTAAAAAATAACTTTTAAGAACCATATTAGGAATAAAATTCATATAATCTTTAATTTCAATCAAGAAACACAAAAAAATATTCTTTTTTTCCAATATGAAAAATCAAATTCTGTAATCACATATAAAAATCCGAAATACACTTTTTCTTTGAAAAATATAAAATGAAAAATTCATTAATGAATGGATGGTAATATTATTCATAGTAAAAATTATAAAATTTAGTGGAATTTTACAAAAGAATAATGTACATGATGGTTTTAAAATTAATTCATTTCATTAGCATTATGAAAAAATATTATTTTTTCAATAAGATTGAAATGTAACCCATTCCAAAAATATTTATGAGGATCGTTTTTAGATTATTTGTAAGAAAATGAATGTATAGATATTATTTTGATTTTAGAATTTAATTATTTATAATAATAACATTATTTAATTTCATTAATTAAAATTTACACGGGATAATGTGATTTTCAAAAAATAAATTAATATATGGTTTTAATGAAAAGTAACTTATAACATTAGTTCAATTTGAATCAGAAGATCATTCAAGGAGGGAACATGAGAAGGATTTTTAAACCGCATTAGTTTTATTAAATTAAATATAAAATAAATCCATATAGTTGTTTGTAATATATATAAATATAACATGTTTTAAAAAGGGAACAAGTCTCAATGAATATAAATTGAGATGAAAAATCTTTTACATCATGTTCTGACTCATTTTGTATATTATATACCTTATAGATATTATAATCATAATATTTTTATACATTTTTAATAACCATTTTCATATTCAATCCATTATAGTTTTCCCTTTAAATACATTATATAAATTTTTTATTCAGTAATAAAATTAATTAAGATTATGTGAGATATTCTGATGATGTTCAATTTAAAATACATAAACCACCTTAATTGGATGATCATGGTTAGTGAATAATTGTTACAAAATATATATAATATATACTCTTATAAAATTATTTTATTTTTTTGTTAAATTAACTTAATAAAATAGTGTAATGTTACTAGAAGAAACAAGCCACAATATTTCATAGAGGTTAAAATCCACACGTATTCATGAGAAACATTTCCATTTTTCAATAGGATTATTATTATATTGATGATATAATAACTCAAAATATTTATAATTATTTCAATAATATAATATATATGAGTTAAATTCACCATTTTAACCAGTAATGAGAGGTGCTGATGGAAAATGAAACACATCACTTAATCGGGAGGTAGTCTATACATATTCGTAAATGATGTTATCATTACCTAAAGTGTAAAAAAAATTGTTGTTTCAAATTAATCCAAATTAAATTTTCATATAGTTTTGATAATGATGTTATTTTATAATTATGGATTAATAATATTTGAATAATTTAGTAGGAAAATAGAAATCGAAATGATATGTCAAGTGTTATACCTCATCTTATGAAAATCACTTATAAAATGAAATTTAATCTTTTAAAAACAATTAACGAGGAAATTGACTCTAGGTAATGTAGAGAGTGGTGTTTAAGATATGTTTTTTCGAAATTTTGATGTAAATGGCTCATGATTTGTGAACAAGAGAATAAATTTGGATTCCTTTCATAGGTTTTTGGAGTCTCACTCATATAATTATTCACGATTTATAATTAATGTAGTACTTTATTTAAGTTATAGTAGGACAATGATACCCAAAAATTTATATAACATGTTATAAGTTGTTATTAAACTAGTAAGATATAATTTTAGACCAGTTCTGGAGACACTATAAGCCTTGTCTCCTATTTAAGCTACATTAAATACAATTTAACCTTAACTGTGATCGATTAACTTTTTACCATCATAACTTATTTAAGTAGAAATAAATTAAAAGAATGTAAATCCAAAATATTTATATGATGATTCCAAATATGTACTCAATTGTTTCGTATTTTAATTATATATGAGGTATAAATAATATTTAATATAAGAATATAAAATGTATGAAATAATTTTTTTAATTAAATATGAGAATTATGTGTATATATCTTTTCACATTGAAATGGTATAGAAATTTTTCAAACAAAAATATTTTAGGTTAATTAGTAAAAAAATTATGGTGTTTTTTTATTATCATTCCAAAACTAAATGTATACTTGCAACAAAAAAATTAAATTCAATTACTAAAAATAGTTTTTTATTTGAATAAAATATAATTTTTGTTTGCAATAATGATGATTTGGTTCCCACATATAAATTTTCATTTAATAAATGGTTTATTTAACACTTTTTACACATATTTTGTCAATATATCGGTTTAAACATTTAATAATTCACTCACTTATCCAAATAATGTCATAAAAGTGAATGTATTTTGAAAAAAAAAGTATTTTCACGATTCACTAAAAATTAAATTCTCTCAAAAAAAATCTCAAAAACTCACCTTAAGATAAATTAGGTCTGATGGAACTAGTTTTTTTATTTTTATTAAATTAAAATTCAAAAAAATTGAATATTTTTTTATAAATAAAACCATATAGGTCATGGAAAACTATTTAGTTAATGAAACAACAAATTCATATTTAAAATTCAAACAACATTTGTGTAATATATCATTGTTACATTATTTAAGTAGAAAAAATCAATAAATGAATAAAAATATTAATTTGTATAAAATATCCAATAATTAAATTAACATTACATAGATACAAATATAATTCATGAGAAGATGAAATGTGTAACTATTAAATAAAAAAAAATTCAGTCATGAAGTATGAATGATGATTTAACAATATAATTAGTAAATTTCATGATTAAATTTATATTATATATTTAAAAATATTTATTATTGGATAGAACATGGGATAGAGGTAGCAATTTTACCTTTTTAAACCTTTATTCATGGGGTTGATCTATACAGCCATATCGAACCTGGCGATTTATCACCCATTCACTATATATTCCCTTTTATTTGGATGAATTTTTAATAAAAATGGATTTATTTATGGAAATTATATTCATTTAATTAAAATATTCTAATTTTAAACTCTTCCCCACTTAAAAAAAAAGTTCCTCCCAATTTTATCAGGACCTTAGTAAAATATGATTTAATTATTTTACAAAATAATTTATAGGTAGTGAAAGAGGAGTTTGGAAGTAATAATTTTCTAAAGGAAACATAATTTTAGATCCATTAAAGTGACTTAAAGGTTATTCAATTTAAATTTTTTTTCAATTATAAATAATATGATCAATAAAACAAAAAATTAGTTCTTCTGAAAATCAACATCCTAAAAATGCATATTATAACATCTTTTTGAAAAGATGAAAAAGTAATATATAAAGGCCACATAGAATAATGCCTAATTATGTTCTCAAATAATAAAGTAAAAATTGATGGGTAATGGAAACATGGATATGAATAAAATAACCACTTTAATAGATGTGTATTATTCTCAATAATTTAATATTTTTATGATAAAAATGTACATCATGGATGATGGTTTTATTTTTAAAAAAACTTTTCTCAAATAAATATGTGACCATAAATTCATATAAAATGATGGTAATGGGAAGATATTATCATTTTTGGTTTCTTTTTCTTATGTTTAGATATTCCATTAACAATAAGATATAGAGAATGATAAAATATATATACTAGATTTCTTCAAATTAATAAATTATTTATCATCATTTACAAGTGTTCTTTAACCAGTTTCCACCTCAATTCCATCACATTTCCCATATAATTAATATCGATGATGTGTATTTATGATAATATTTCACTTATAATAAATCATGTGATCTAAAAAAGCATGATATTATATAATTTCTATCCATACTAATACTAAAATTACTCTTAGATGATAGTATATTACCCAAAATGAATAATCTTCTATAAATCTCCAAAATTTAAAAAATAGTTTCTCAAAAGAAACATCATTGGTTTCAAAAAAAATGAACACATCAAAACATAATTTACAAAATTGAATCCAAATTTTTATGATGATTTGATCAAATAATCTTCCAAATAAATTTGTGATTTATCTCAAAACATCATAAATTAGGGAATATATGATATAAAGACATGTGTTTTAAGAGAATATAATATTTGTTAATCCTATGATGGAGATTCTTTTATTTTCATGGAAGGGTCAACATGATTTGGATGTAATTTTAGTATTTTTAGGTTTGGAGATATATTATCAATGATTTTTAAAGTACATATAAATGAATGCATCAATGTTAACTAATCTCATCCTAAAAAATTGGTGAAATTCATATGGGAATCTATATATATCACTTTTTTGGATGAATTGAATTGGTATCAGTCCTCAACAGAAATTTTTATTTTCCTAGAATTATAAATGGGTTATGTAATGTATTGTGATTATTTCTACACTAGTTTGAGAACTATCTATATTTGGGGGATCATATAGATTTTTTTTGGATCTAGTCAACATCAACTATAAGAAAATAACTACCCCATCAATGATTTAGAACTCAATGGGTATATTTATTCCCTCAACAGTTGACGACATTACCACTTTGGGCAATGATTCACTATTTGTTAATATCATAGGAGACAATTTTATATTTTTTCTTAGTAGACCTTAATGATATGAATAATATATAGATTCCATATATTTCATTGGAAAACATTGATATAAATTATACATATGGAAAGGGTAATTTTGATTCTTACTCACTGAGAATGGATTTTCCTTGTCAACTAATAATGGGGTCAAAAGATGATTTGAATTTCAAGGGATCCTTCTATATCATTCACCTACATGTGATGGATAAAGATACTTTTTCATTCTTGATAATTATCAATTGATATCATCTCTACTTGGTTTGATTTTTCATAAGAGATAATTGGATGGAGAGTTCATGTGTATCAGGAATTCTATAAGTGGTTTGAAGAAACTTGTTGAATTGACACTCCCCAAAAATGAATTATTTATTTTATGAAATAAAATTTAATATTTACATTAGTGGGAAAGTATATTGGGTAAATGATTAATTGTTCTTATTGGATTGTTCATCCAATTACAAAAATTGTTTAATATATCAAAAATCAACTATTTTGGTGAAATGGATTGAAATGAGACATAATAGTTTTTTTCCTTGTTTCTATACTCATAAGAAGGTTATATACAATCCCAAAAATAATTATATATTTATTTATCTAATCCTAATAAAAATTTGGAATGGGGATTATGTTTATGTAGATTTCCTCATTCCATTATCACGGACATCACAATGGTTAACATCCTTATGGGTGTAGAATGTTTGACTAAACAGGTTAACTCATTTCATTCTCATTTGGAATCATCCAATGAAATATTTTCTAGGCAGTTCATTATTCTTGAATTTTTTTCCCTTGTTGTGTTATTTTCATCATGGGAAGAAAGTGTAATTATATCTAGGATATTTTTTACATTTTTATGTTGCTGTTTTTATTTGAATAGTTTTTTATTTTTTATTTTTACAATTAAGTTTTACCTTTATATTTGATTTATTCTATATTTCTCATCTTTAGAAGTATCATATTTATCCCTTTCATGTTTAGTATGGGTTATTTATTTTTTTGTGATTAAATATGTATTTATTTGAATAGAATATTTATATTTTTTCTTCTTAGGAAATGAATCTATTTAGAAAATATATTCTATTTTTTAATGACTCTTTCTATCAAGGAAAAAATTCACACCGGAGATGCTAATGAGAGTCGATTATGAGGGAGTGGTGGTCTCGTCCTTCCACTTTTAAATACTCTTGGAAAGAAATTCTATGTATATAATGTGATGTGGTGGGGATAATTATAACATTATAATTCCATGTTTTTTTAAATTAAATCAATTTTTTTACTATCATCCATTTGGAATAATTCTTGGTTTTCTTTTTGTTTTTTGAGATATCATGGTGTTTTGTGGTCATGTTAAATTTTTTCTCACGTTAAGGTGAAACAATTTTGTTATCCCAAGAAACCATGCCATGTTTATTTTTTTTATATTAAAATTTTCCATGGAAGGTGCATAGTTAGTCTAACTATGTGACCAAAATTGGTGGATTCTTCAGTGAATACAATGGGGCACACCATTGGCTTAAAAAATAAAAAAATTTGTGACTAAATCATGTGATAAAAATTATGTAATTGGCAATTTAATTTTAAAAATCGAAACACATAGAATTTTCCTCATCCATCTTCGAATAGAAAAATAACATGAGCCTAGGGTTTCCTATTTGATATTTATGATATATTAACCCTTATGGAGACAATTTATAATGTATGTAGTGGTATTGAATATTGGAAACTCTAATTAGGAGTATATTAATCATTTTTTATTATTGATTTTCAGGATATTATATATTTTTATTTAATGGAATCCAAATTCTGGTGTGTTGTAGCCAACTCCATGGGTTTTTTCATGATCTAGTTTGTTTTATTATAGATTTTCATTGAGAATGAAAGGTAAATATGGGATTAACTGTGATATTTGTGTGCGTCTATGGGAATATTAAAAGTAATTTTCTCTCATTCCTACATAAAAATATAGTTCATTAATTCAATGTTTCTTGATTTGGGATTCATGTATGAAAATAATTAATTTCATTCTAAGAACCATTTTTATCTTTTCCTTTAAAAAACCATTGAATATTTGGAATTTATAATTTTTTTATGTATTTGGTTTTATGATAATCCTTTTTTATAAATCATGCTTATTTTCTCATTATAATTTGGATTTCTAAATATCTCATGGAATCATTTATGACTCCTTAAATGTGATGGATTTTTATTCTTTAATTTAATTGATTACCCATTTGGAATTTCTTATTAAAATTGTTATAAAATCATGTTTTAGTTTCAAATAATTTATTTTTATTATTGGTGTTTTACTATTAATTGAAATGATTTTAACTATGAAAATGAAAAATTAACATGTTTGGTTATTGAAAAATTAAATTCTAAATAGATGATATTTTTGGGAAATTTAATGCTTTTATATGGGAGATATGACACATGGGTACATATGGTATTATATGGGGGATATATTTTAGAAAAAAATTCTTGGATGGATTAAAAATTCCTATTATCAATTTGTAATATAAATTCGAAAAACATAGTTATTATAAGTGTATCACTAATTTCAGTGCTACCTTTATCCACAATCCACTATTCATAGGATATGTGTTTACATATACATTGGATCACTATGTTTTATAGATATTTTGTAAACTATACCAAATATAAAAAGGGAATCAATTTCCATGTTTTGTTTTTATGTAAAGGTTATCATGGAATGGTTCAAGAAAAAGTTTAATCAATTTTTTTTGAATGAAAATGGTTTATTTATTTATCTATTCCATATATAATGATATTAATTTTTAAATTTCCATATATTTCTAAATAAAATTTATATTTATGTTTATTTCATTTAATTTATTTACATTTTAATTAATGATATAATTAGTAAATACTACTTTTAAAATTCTTAGAGAGATCCTAATAGGATATTTTTTGTGAAACATGCCTTACTTTGGTTTTCTGTAGATAATTTTTTACATGGTATCTGTAAAGTTAAGGAACCTCAACGTGAAAGTTAGAATCATTGTTAGCGATATGTGGGGGTTTGGTGGTGGCATTTTATTACACTCAACTAAAGTAACCCAGAGTTTGTGTCACCATTATTTCACTGATAATGGATATAATGGATCTGATCCTAAAGAACTAATCTGTTTAGTAGTGTCTATGAAATAGATAATTTACTTATTCCATATTAAATTAGAAATACAAAAATACATAGAATTAAATTCAATATTACTGGATTGATACTTATCAAGATATGAATCATCAAATACATTGGAGAGGAAGACAAATAAATGGTGAATTCAAATTCCCAGTTAGAGTTAGTTTCTATAGAATATATCTTGATTAAATAATGAATAATCAATATATAATGGAAAATAATTGAAATAAATGGTAATTAATAATTAATATTTGCATGAATTACATATATGTATAATATTAATATGGTGATATCATTGATTAAAATAACTAAATTCTAATAAATTAAATGAATAATATTGGATTTCGTGATATCAATTATCATTATATCTTTACCACAAATTCTAGATGATAATAAAGTTTAATAGATTGGTTGGTAAAATACAAGAACACATTTTATTTACCTAATAGGGTTGTATCATGAGAACCATTGATGCATTGAGGGAATATATATTTCCAAGAGACACCTATCACTACATGTCCAATGCATTCCTCATATATTTTAGGAATAATTTACTTCACAATCACTTTTATTCTTCCTCACATATCATTATTGTGAAATAAAATGGATTTATCAATGTTTTCACCAAATCAATCAAATAACATTCATAGTGAAACACCATCTTCATAAATGATAGAATGATTATGAAAAAAGTATATCCACAAAGGATATTTTAGTTAAATTTAATTTATAATGATTAATAGAAGGTTAATTCCTCTAGGGGAATTCATTGAATAAAACCTAACAATAGACAAAATATCTCCATTAATTATTTATAAATCATAGTTTTCTAAGAAAATCATGTACTTTATAGAAATAATGTAAATGATAGAGAAAATTTTAAAAATAATTTTATTAATAATTTTTTATAAAACCATTGAAAACATGTAGATGAATCTATTATTGTAAAATAGTTAAGGTGGTAGGAGAGTTAATTAATATCATATATGTCAAAAATTAACTCCTAAATTATTGTAATGAAAGTGAAAAAAATATCCCTAAAAAAATTATAAAGATTCATCTAAAAAATTAATATATAAATTTTAATATAACATTAAATTAATATATAATTTGAGTAAAAATTAACAATTTAAAAATAATTTAAATAATATTTACATGGATGAAAAATGTAACAGATAAAAAATTTTGTTAAGAATATTTTTTCTTTTATATTTTAAATTCCTCGATTTGAGTTCTAAATAGAGTAAATGTTTTATGAAAACATTGGAACTCCTTAAATATAACTATTATAAGAAAATATATTGTATTTATGATAGATACATTATAATATTTTTTCAATGAAAATAAGAGAAATCCTATATAAATGAGAATATAAAATAAAATCTTTCCACTTTATAGAATTTATATAGTAAACACCCGAAATAGAAAACCTCAGATGAAACTATAATACTAATTAATAGATATATTTTCATGAAAAATACCATAAATGGATATTATGTAGGCCAAAAAAATCATTTCTTAATATAAATTATGCCTTGAATTGTTTTTATTTAGATGAAATCTATTACCTCATGTACGAATTTCCTGCAAGGTCATCTGACGTTCAGTATAATAAATTTAAAATTATAATAGTTAAAAACCCATATTCATATCCATAATAGCATATATTTACCATTTACAAATTTATATCCATTATTTTTTAAGAATAATTTTTTATTATAATTATTTCAGTTAAAAACTGTTTTTTTTTTCTTGTATGTTTAAATTTAGTTGTGTTAATCCTTTTATCAATCAGTTTGTTTTCCCTTCTATAGATTGTTATCCATGATATAAATATCAAATATATTACTTATATATATATATATATATATATTTAACTTTCTAAAACATAGATATTAAATTGTTAATTAACACCTTCATGAAGATTGTAGGTCCTACGTATTCTTGACTGATTTTTTCTTTATTCAATTGATTAAATTAAAGAATGTTAAATAATAATTCAATTTACAAGGATATTTTTTATATCATATATAAAATATAAATTATTTAAATATGTACTTATTACCATCTATGTAATGTGTGAATAAAATATAGGTTATGTTGCTTCATTGAGGTGGTAATCTACACATAAACACAAGAAACATTATAATTTTCTAATATATTGGAATGTATAAAATAATATTTGGTATTATAATTTTTAAAAAAAAATTATTTTATAAATTTTATATAGATTCAATTTTTTTATATTTATAATTATGTATTTAAATTGGTAATGAATAAAAATTAAACTATAACATGGTGACGATAAGTGGTATGTATGCACGAGAAACGTTTTCACTGTTCATGTGATATAATCAAAATATAAATGAGTTGTAACATAATACTAATAAAATATAAATATATTAATGATATTGTATTTTCTATTTTATAATCTGGAAAATAAATTAATAGGATGTTGAAGAATATATAAATATGAAAGTGTTCATAAAGACGATGTCATCTTCATTGGTGGAATGCATTTAGATATCAAATTTTGAGACTGAGGGTTTTTCTATTGGGAAGAATAGAACCTCTAAAAAATGGTATGTAATTTAATAAAATAAATGTTTAGGGGATTTTACATCTATTAAAATAATTTTTTTTTGAAATGAAATAAGTAGTTTCATCTTATTATTGGGGAGGTTCATTTTGAAATTTCATAAAGTATTAAATTATTATAAATAATTTTTCATGTAAGAATAGCTCCAAATTTAAATAATTGGATGATATTATAAGGAAAAATTAAATTCCTCTCATAATATAATTTTTTTTTAAATATTGGTTATGGGTTTCCCTTATTATATAGTTTTTACACCTAATTAACACCTTTTATAATTGTCATAATATTGATGTTCTACGGCATTTAAGGGTCAAAAATGATTCAATATGAGGAGAAGAGTCCAATAAAAGAACAATTATTGATATTTTAAACAACATACCAATCAAATGGATGAATATACAATTTATATGAGATTCAATTCATTTAATATAATATTATTTATTTTAGAATGTCATTAATTTCTTTTTTTAATCTATTCATTAAATATGGCATTAATTACATCAATATAAATGTATAATTAGAATATGATTTTTTGTCACCCATACCTAACATGTCATATGTATCTATAAATATCATGGAAAACTATTACTCATCATATTTAAATTACTTTTAAATTTCTTTAAAACATTTATTATATTTTTCTATAAATTCAATATACATTATTAAAAAATTGCATAATAATTTCACATAATTATTCCAATAATAGAAATTTAAAATAAGTTACAATGAAATAAAAAATAAATTAATATTTCAAATAAAAATTTATAATTGATCGTTTTTACCCGTTCCACAAAATCTTATTTATTTTAAAAGAGAGAAAATTTCATTTTTGAAATTATCATTCACTAAAATATTTTAATCACCAAAATTTAAATTAAAAGAAAGAAAGTTAACATGATCAAAATTATGAAGATTATTGACAAAATATACTCATACAATAAATTAAATTATAGCATTGGATATATTCTAAAATATTTTTCACATTATATTTAACCATTATTAAATTATTGACTCTTTACATAGGTATTATATTTTACTAATGTGCCACTAAATAATTAAAAAAAATTAAAGGGTTTTTTTTATAAAATTTGACCTTCCTAATTCTTAAATGGTAATATATTTTTAAAAATATGATTCACAGAATTAGACGAAAATTTAGATTCAAACCCACAAAATGTGTTAAAAACACTGTAGAAAAAGCATTTTATGTCAAAAATTAACTTATACTAAAATAATGTATAATTATGAGTAAAATGAAAGTTAATTAGATGAGTTCTATCTAAAATAGAAATATATGAATTTATGTATATATTCAATTAAATATTGTATTTTTTCGAAAAAAAATGTGTTTTACAAAAGTTTTTATTTTTTAAAATTCATTCATAGATTAGTCATTTCATAAACGTCCCAAAATTTCAACATAAATTAATAATGAAATGATGAATTCAAATTGTTTCTTAATTTTCACAAAATAATATTTTAATATTTTATCATTGTTCATTTAATGTTATTGTTTTTTATAAAGAAACCTTCCAAAGAAATGTCTTTAAATTGATATATATCATAAAATCTCATGTTGGTAAATAAAACCCCCCATATAATAATTTTAAACTTGATATTCTATAACTGTAACACAAATATATAAGGATACAATTTTCTCATCACATCCTCAATTTCCCATAAATATTTCCAATTATTATGATTTCTCCAAAAAACTTCTACCATATTGGTGGTCTTATTTCAATTCACATTATCTCTGTGATAAATCATTTTCATCACTTGTTCTGTACAAGAAATATAATAATCCATAAATAAAACAACTAAGATAAATACATGTGAAGGATCAGGTATATACATCCACAACACTGATAAATGGAATATATCATAAACATGAGAGTGATTTTTTTGGAATCACTAAATGATAATATAACATCCGAATATGATCATGAATTTCAATTCGACCGATATATCTAGGAATAGACTTTCAATTCTTTATAAATATCAAAACTATCCACTAAAAATATATTCCTAGAAATACTTCTCTCTAGTATCCTCTCACTCTAGATCTCAATAAAAAAATTTAGCATATCTTTTTATACATCTCTAACAATACTTATTTCATTGTTTAATTGATCTAACCATATCTACCATTTTATCAAATGGATAAGCTCCTAAGAGTATTATTTTTCCATAATCCCCACAACATGGGTTTTTTATGCACATACCTCTATAAATCTCTTCATAACTAGCCATATGAAATCATGAGTGAATGTTATTATATTAAAAAATTGTAGAAAGGTGGGTGTTGATCCATACAACCATTTAAATACATAATTAAATATATTAAAAAAAGTCCTCTGGAGTATTAATGGTCATCTCAAACAAACTGTAATTATGATAATGATAAAAAATAATGAAACTCTTTTATATATTCAGAGACTAATAAAGGCTTAATTAGAATATGGAGTTAAACTACACATCCTAGTCATATATGATTAAAAAAGGAACTCCATAATATCTCTAAACAACCTTAATGTATAATAGAGTAATCTTATATAGAGAAAACCCATCTTCAATTACATTAAAATTCATCTATTTCATAAGGTAAAAAAATACCACAAAATAGAATTTTTCCGTTATATTTTTTTGTATTCTGATTTTGAAATCCATGGAAATTTTTCCCCATTTCGATTCTAGAAGAGATAATGGTTGTAATATCCCCTTTAAATTTTTTCAGCTTGTCTTAGATTTTTTTTAAAACTATGAATAAGGGTAGATACTCAACAATAACTTATTTATTTGTATCCCATAAGAAAAACTCTTATATATATATATATATATTTGTAATTATAGGATGAATAGAGGATGATAAACAATGAGGTTTATCTGACAACTAAAACTTCAACTTTTTTTGTCGAGAAATATACTGTATTCTTGAACTTTAATATTTTATATTGGTATTAGTTCAACATAAGAGAATTAATTACATAATTTTTTTAATTCTATGTATTCCTTTGTTACCATATTAATCCTATTAAGGAAGGATGGTAGCACATTCATTTGAAAAAGATAGAATTTTCACACTTTTATCATCATTTGTGATCTTTTAATGAAAATTATTTAAATATTTTATAGTTTTCAATCCTCATCATGGAAAAACAATCATGCTCAATCAAAATCCATGCCTCATCTACCCTATTTTTGATCCCCTATTGGTAGTTTTTTAGAAATTCAAAATATTTCATCAACTCCAAATATCATCACATGATATTATTCTACATGTTTTTAGTAAACATATTATTTATTATTTTTTGGATTGTACATAATTCAAAAATCTTATAATATAGATAATTTCACAATAAATTCATCAAAAAAATTCCTCTACCTTCTCAAAATCATGATTTTGGAAATTCTTCTTCTGAATTAACAATTATTGGGTGGAAAAATAAAAAACCATATCATTATACATTTTAATTAACCTCATTCCATTATTTTATTTAACACCAAATATCACAAACCATTATCAATAATAATATAATTTATGAAATGATTTTTTGACTAACTTTCTCATCAATTTCATGAAATTCTCCTCACATTAGTCTGTCTAAAATAATATAATCCCTTTCAACTAAAATTTGTGAATGGGTAAGATATTCATGATAAATGTCTCAAATAGATCAATATTATCAATATAATACTAAAAAACTAAAAAACCAAGTTACAATGGTCGGTATAGGACATTTCTTAATAACTTCTTTTTGGATGGGTCTACTGATATTCCCCCTCTTTGAGTTATTTGATCTATAATGGAAGCTTTTGATTGAAATAAATCAGACATGGAAAGCATTCATTATAAATTCGCATTATTAAGGGCTTTATCAAAACTATAAAAAGATAATATTCCATCATCCTTTCCCTTAGAATATATAAAAATATTTTATTTTAATACTACCCCAAAGTGGTCAAGGTAATCTATATTGACTTTATACATTAAATATGTGATGACACCATAAGAAATTTTATGTCTAAATATAATTAATATAAATTTATAATTACTATAACTAATATGGAATTATTTATTGGTTATATCCTCCTTTTTGACCGTAGAGGATTATATCAAAATCAAATATCAATCATTGAAAAATGACTATTTACCATTAATTGATCAAAAAAACCATTAATAAGTGGAAAATGATACTCTATCTTAATAATTACAATATAATGTTCTATATAATCAATGGAATGATACATTAACACAATATTGTTCTTAAAAATAAAGAGGCACACCCCATAGTCGTGAACTTGATCGACTGAATCCGATATCAGGAATCTCGTAATGTTGATTCATCAATTCCAACAACTAATTATGGATATTATCTATGGATTCATCCAAATAGGTGTTTCACTATGTATGATCTCCATTGAATGCTCAAAATTACAATTTTATTTATTTTTATAAAACTATTATATAATGACATCAATAAACTACCACACAATAGGGACAACATCAATATTTAGTTTCTCCTTATATAAGAGATAAATATCCCTCATGAATTGGTATTAAAACCCATATCAAGAAACTAAATTTCATTGGGATTTCCAGTTCTTCCTCACACATAATTGTTATTATTGGTTGATTCTAAATATATAATATAACATTACTTTTAATAAAATTATATGTGATTTTTACTAATTATTCTAATCCATACATAAAATTATATCAAATTCAACTATAGGTCAAATAAAAAGTCCTACTTAAAGTACATTTAGGAAATAATCGATTATATTGGAGATATAGACATGATATTTTAACATTTTAAAATTATTTACATTCAATACAATGACATCATCTAGTTATTTTGGTGGTGATATGATCCCACCAAAGAGTATTTATAAATAAAAAATATCTATGAACTTGAATAAAATATAACATTTTCACATCCATAGTGGATAATAGGTATACCTTATGACAACCCTAATTTTATTACAACATAAACATGATTTAATACATAAAACTTCACTTGATACAATAAAGAAGATTGAGAGGTTTAGTGTCTTTGGGGCTTAGGTTCATTACATAAAAACTTTAAACATGAAATACAACATCTTTATTGAAAACTTCCTTTACATGACCACTACATTCCTTCGTACATAGCATTGCATGGGATAACCTGAGGACATGCATAAGAAAAGGGTGAGCTGTAAAGCCCAGTAAGGGAGTACACATGGAAAAACATGATGAGTACAATACATGTTAGGCAATAGGAATATCAATAGAGCATAAAAGAAACATGAACATAAAGTCATGATAAATCATGGTAATCATAACATGGAAATGTGGAAACAACACTTAACATTGAATTAGCATGAGCCAAGGCTCATTGCACATGGAGCATGAGTAAACCCTCATTGCACTTGAAGAATGAGTAAACCCTTGTTGCACTTGAATTATCATGAGTCAACACTCATTGCACTTGACGTATCATGATACTATACTTTACCCAATGCATTGGAGCGCTATAAGGGCGCACCCTTCTTAAACATTTCATTTCATGCATTAGTGTGCCACATGGATCGTAAAACATGGATTCATAAAACATAATCATTTATTCCACGATAAAGGAATGTAGAATTCATACATGAAACATTATAATCAATAAGTAAATGTGCTTAAAGGTGAATATCCTTGATGGAGAAATGGGAATGGTATTCACTACACAATGACATTGGCTTAGAAAATCAGTGTGATTTCGGCAGCGTAACAGTGTGACATAAGAATTAATAAAAATGGTTGATGAGAGAGAAAGGGGTTACTCATCATATTTACATGTAATTTACAGTAAGAAGGTCATATAGATACATGTCCCAATAGTTGAAAAGGAATTTAGATTCATGATACAAAAGTATTGCTTGAATGTAAAAGAAGAGAGAGAAGTTACTTTTGGAATTTCGCCATAGTAACGGGTGTACATGGGAGGAATTTAATGAGAGAGAAAGAGGTCTACCATCATTAAAATAATAAGAGGGCATTATGGGGGAGGTTAGAAACCATACCCCAACATTCATAATTGAAATTAAAAGGGCAACACAACTTAATGAAATTTGACAAAAATGAGAAAGGAAGAAAAAACCCTTACTTGAAAGTGTGCTTCCGAAGGCTAGAGAGAGGCTTGTGAGAGGCTTTTTGGGATCTTGGGGCACCAAGAGAGGATTCTAGAGAGAGCAGGTCAGAGGTTGGACGAACTCCAAAGGATTTTAGTGAGGAGGAAATGGGAGCTTTGGTGGGTTTATATAGGAAAGGTGAGAGAATTCTTTATTATTAGGTTTGGGACCCCTTATATTAAAATAATCCAAACCACAAACCATCCCATGGTATTTTCACATGGTTTCTGGAAAAGGAAAGAGGAAAACAATATTTTACAAGGCCAAGGTCCGATATTATTAAAAAATTAGGGTTGCTTATGTGGAGGTGAGTCGTACTCCCATGGAAATTAATTTAAAAAGGCAAAGTGTTGAATAAGTCTTGAGGGCTCCATTAATGCTTTGAAAAGTAAGTCAAACAAACCCAAAATCACATTATTTTAATTATAAAACACATATTGGCCAAAAATAAGGATTATGGTATTTTATTACATCACCATTGGGTCATTATGATGTCATAAAACACATTATATATTTAAATGGTATTTAATTTTTACCCAAAAATTTGACTGTCTCAGAAAATTATGAAAAATTCACCGTTCGATAATTTCGACGTCATGATTCCAAAAATAATATTTATTTTATCTAAATAATTTTATAAATATGTGAATTTTCACTTTTAAAAAAACCGACAATTATAAAAAATTCACGGGTTTTGACAGAAATGGCTTTTAAACCTTAATAAAAATTTTAATTGCATTCATAAAATTATAAGGTCATTTATATTTAATAAAAATTAATTTAATATTAATAATAATATTTTATTAAAATATTATTTAATTCAAAAAATCCCTTAATTTAATAAAATATAATTCTTAATTAAATAATAACCAAAAACACCATTTGTACATTAAAAACTATTTACAATGTATCAAAAAAATGACTAGAAATTATATTCATTATTATATACAAAAATAATGCACAGGAACATAGTAATAATTATTTGTTACATAACCCCTTAAAATAGCCGCATAAGACCTAAGGGTAAGGTGTGCGATGGTGAGAGACTCTTGGGGCGGCTCGGATAACATCGCTCGAGTGGTAATCTCTATCAACTTCCACTTTTCCTGTAGACGGTCCCGTTCGAGCTTGACATAATGAAGCTCAGCTTGGGCTTGGTCAAGGGCGAAGCCTAAAGACGCCACATCTTTTCCAAGCTCCGAAAAATGGGCTTCGTATGGGGAAATTCTACTGGATGAGGCCATCGCTTCCTTTGTCTGAGTAAAATTGGGTTCGTTAAAGCCATATATTTATACTACTCAAGTGATCACTATTCAACGGTTATAAAAGTAACGGTCACAAATCTTAACATAAATCTAAAGAAGTTGACATCTTATAAAAACATATTTCATAAAGAAACATTTAACTAGATCAAGAGGTATTTTCATTAATGAAACTTTGGGTCATTACAATATTCCCCCCTTAAGAAATTTTTCCCTCAAAATTTTCCTTTTCCCACACTAAAACAAATGTGGGTAACTCAGCTTCATCATATCCTCTGACTCCCAAGTTGCTTCTTCAAACTTGTGGTTTCTCCATAACACCTTGACGAGGGGCATTTTCTTATTTCGTAGAACTTTTTCTCTACGATCTAAGATCTTCACTGGTTTCTCGTCATAAGAAAGATCATCTTCCAATTGTACCACCTCGGAAGAGAGTACATGTGAAGGGTCTGGTATGTACTTCCTTAAGAGGGATACAAGAAAGACATCATGCACCTTGGCCATAGTAGGTGGAAGTGCTAGTCGATAGGCCATAGCCCCAACACGATCAAGAATCTCGAAGGGGAAGATGTACCTTGGAATTAATTTCCCTTTCTTTCAAAACCTCATGACCTTCTTCCATGGAGATATGCGTAAAAACACTATGTCTCTGACTTTAAACTAAAGGTCTCGTCGACGATTATCTGCATAACTCTTCTGTCGACTTTGGGCTGCCTTGATATGCTGCTGAATGGTTTTCACCTTCTCCAACATTTCTTCGACCATTTCTGGTCCAAGCAGCTTACATTCACCGACATCATCCCAACATGCCGGTATTCTACACCTTTTCCCATACAGGGCTTCATATGGTGCCATTTGGATGCTCGAGTGGAGACTATTATTATAAAAGAATTCATCCAAAGGAAGATGTTGATCCCATCATCCTTTAAAGTCCATTTACCATGCTCTCAACATGTCCTCAAGTGTTTGGATAGTCCGCTCGGATTGGCCATCTATTTGAGGATGATAGGCCGTACTAAAGTTCAGTTTAGTATTCAGAGCATGTTGTAGACACTTCCAAAACATAGAGGTGAATCTTGGATCTCAGTCAGACACAATAGATAGTGGTATTCCATGCAACCGTACCACATCCCGGATATATATCTGTGCCAGTTGATCCAAAAAGAAATCCTCTCGAATAGAAATGAAGTGTGCAGTCTTCGTAAGACGATCCACAACAACCCAGATTGCATTGTTTCCATTGGATGTCCTTGGAAGTCCGGTGACAAAGTCTATGGTGATGTTCTCCGATTTCCATTCTGGTATGGGCAATAGTTGCATCATCCCCTTAGACTTCTGCCTCTCTTCCTTCACATGCTGACACACCAGGCACTTTGATGTATATTCAGCGATCTCCTTCTACATATTATCCCACCAAAAGTTTTCTCGAAGATCTCGATACATCTTTGTGCTCCCTGGGTGAATAGAGAATGTTGAAGTATTTGCATCATCCAAAAGTTCCTTCTTCAGCTCCAGACTTGATGGAACACATAGTCTTTTCCCAAACGCACAATTCCATCTTCATTAATATTAAACTCTGAGGATTTCCCCTTTTTGATAGCTTCCACTTTTTCTTGTATTCCCACATCATCCTTTTGAGCATCCTTTGACCTTTCCAAAAGAGATGGTTGAGCAATCATTTGTGAAAGGATTAATGATGTTCCCTTCTTTATGATTCCCACGTCCGTCTTCATCAAGTCTAATAAGATTGGATCCTTCTCAATTCTCATCATTGATAGAATCACTGGATCCTTTCAACATAGGGCATCCTCCACCTTGTTCGCCTTCCCAGGGTGGTATTGTATTGAACTGTCATAATCCTTGATGAGATCTATCAATCTTCTCTGGCGCATATTAAGATCTTTTTGTGTGAATATATATTTAAGACTCTTGTGGTCAGTATATATTTCACATTTCTCTCCATAGAGATAATGCCGCCAGATTTTCAAGGAAAAGATCATAGCCGCCAACTCTAGATCATGTGTACGATTTTTTCGCTCATGGATTTTCAACTGCCTTGAGGCATAGGATATCACTTTATCATTCTGCATCAGCACACATCCTAAGCCCTTTTTCGAAGCATCACTGAATACCACAAAAGATCCCCACTTGTGGGTAAAGTGAGTACAGGTGTAGTGATAAGCCTCCTTTTCAACTCCTTGAAGCTTTCTTCACATTCATCACTCAAATCAAACTTTACTCCCTTTAGAGTTAGCTTGGTAAGATGGTTGGACAATCGTGAGAAATTTCTCACAAATCGTCGATAATATCCAGCTAACCCCAAGAAGCTACGGATATCAGTTACCGATGTTGGCCTCATCCATCCCTCAATTACATCTATTTTGGAGGGGTCCACAGATATCCCACTGCTTGTGATTATATGGCCCAAGAATGAGACTTCCTTCAACCAAAAATCACACTTTCTGTACTTTTCATAGAGCTAATCCTTGAGCAAAGTCTCTAGTATAGTTTTTAAATTCTCCTCATGGTCCTCCTTGGTTTTGGAGTATATTAGAATATCGTCTATAATGACTACCAAAAATTTGTCAAGCTAATCTCTAAAGACTCTATTCATCAATTCCATGAATATTTCTGGAGCATTGGTGAGTCCGAAAGGCATTACTATGAATTCATAGTGCCCGTACATTGTACGAAAAGCAGTCTTGGGGATATCTTCCTTCTTCACCCTTATTTGATAATATCCCGACCGTAAGTCCACCTTGGAGAAGTATTGTGCTCCACGTAGCTAATCAAACAAGTCATCGATTCTTGGGAGAGGATACTTGTTCTTTATCGTGATTTTGTTAAGTTCACGATAATCGATGCAAAGCCTCATTGACCCATCCTTCTTCTTGACGAAGAGGACTGGTGCACCCCATGGTGATGCACTTGGGCGTATAAACCATTTATCTAGGTTATCCTGTAGTTGTTTCTTCAGCTCTTCAAGCTCAACAACATCCATTCTATATGGAGTCTTGGATATTGGTAGCGCCCTAGGTATAAGTTCAATTGAGAACTCAACATCTCTTCTTGGAGGAAGACCAGGAAGTTCCTCGGGAAACACTTCAGCGAATTCCCTCACAATAGGCATTTCTTCAAGGGTGGTTTCTTCCTTGGACTCAATCATCTAAGCCATATATTCTTGCTCCTAAGACAGTAATATCCATGCTTTAGATGATGGAGATAAAGGAGATTCATCTTCCTCCTGACACTTGTAAAGAATCGGGGGTCGATTCTCCATATGGAGTGTGATTTCCCTCTCCCGAAAATTTATGTTGGCTCTATATAAGGAAAGCCAATCCATGCCAAGAATTGCATCAAATTCCACTAGAGGGAGTATGATGAGGTTCTCCAAGAAATTCAATCCACATATTATAATAGGGGAGGACTTATACTCATGGGATGCAATGATTTCCCCATTTTCCGTACTCACTGACATCATTACTTCCATGATTTGTGGTGGTGCTAGGATTGTTCTACTAAACTTTTGAGATATAAAAGAATTCATAGAACCTGAATCAAAAAGTACGTTTGCTATTCTTGAATGAATAACTAGCGTACCTGTCACCACTTCGTTGTCGGGGTTCACTTCGGCAGAAGTGATGGAAAAAGCTCTTCCTTGCTGTCTTGGAGGTTGTTGGTTGCCTCCAAAAACCCTTGGATTAAGGCACTGATTTGAAAAATGACCCGGTTCTTTTCATTTATATCATTGAACAACGTGTTGAGGTTCAAACGGAGCGTTCCCCTCCTCTATATTAGCTGTGGGTCCTTCTTGCCGATAGTTAATAGCTAGGTGCCCTTCCCTTCCACACTTGAAGCATTTTCTCGTCCCCCAAAGGCAATTTCCAGGGTGCTTCTTTCCGCACTTTTGGCAAGTGGGGTTCTGGAACTTCTTAGCGCCGTTGGATTTATCCATCGGCCCACCAGCATTGAAGTCCACCTTACGCTTCTTGTACCCATGATACCCCTGTGATTCTCCAATATATATTTCAACCTTGAGGGCACATCGGACAATTTCCTCATATCTATCGAAGTCACGGATCTCTAATGCTTTCTGGAAGCTAGGCTTCAGCCCACCAAAGAAGCGGTCAACCATGCATTCGGGGGTAACGACAAAGCCGGAAGCGTATCGTGCAAGCCTTGTGAAGTTTCCCTCGTACGCTCACACAGATTCTTCATCTTTTTTCTTGATGGAATGGAAGTCCCTTTCCATCTTAAGACAGAGGGTGCGTGGAAAATATTTATCAAAAAACATCTTCCGGAATTCCTTCCATTCCAAAGCCTCGATCTCCTCCTCAGGCTTTGTATTTTTGATCAACGTCCACCATTGATCAGCTTCACCCTCCATATGATAAGCCTCCAGGAGAACCTTCTCTTGTTCATAACATTGGAGGATGGAGAATAACTTTTCAATGGAGTTGATCCATTGCTCAGCGATCGTGGGATTAGATGATCCACTAAAAGTAGGAGGCCATTGTGTCATGAAGCTTTCAATAGAGACTTGTTCTTTCTTAGGGGGGGTTGAACGTTCCTCTTGACCCGTGTTTCTATTCAAAACTTGAGTTAGCTGAGAGAGAAGCATGACAAAGTTCACGATTCCCGCTCCCATTGGATTGGGAATCTCATTAGTACAATCATCACACTGATCTTCACAACGGTTGTTAGCCCGAGTTATCCTATTACCGGCCATTGTCTGGAATAAAAGGAAAGTTAGGGGTAACACATAAAGGGTAATTCAAAGACAAAAGTTGATGACTTATAAATACACTTTAATCTCTTTAACTCATGAGTCTATAGGATTCAATCCAGGCTTTTCATGATCTACCATTTAACATATATACTTAGGGGCATTTTTCCTTAATAAGGGTTAATACTATGCTTGTGAATTTATCAAAACATATCCCCCTTGAGTGTCGTAACCAAGAGTGCAGCAAGGCCCGATGTCGTGCACCAGTTCCCATTCGAGTCTAGCCCAAATCGGTGTTTTCGGGTTTTACCCCTACGATACATCTGTGCCAGAGCCACCTCTACCTGCTCGTATCCAGACAGGGATGTATTTGCTTGATAAACCACTTACTCAATACTTACCAAAACATAGGGATGTTTTTGTTATACTTAGTCTTTTATCTAAGGATTTACTAGGGTTTCCTAATCCCAAAAATAACTAAATCTATCCTTTGATACCAACTATGACAACCCTGCTTTTGTTACAACATAAACAAGATTTAATACATAAAACATCACTTGATACAACAAAGAAGATCGAGAGGTTTAATGTCTTTGCGGATTAGGATCATTACATAAAAACTTTAAACATGAAATACAACATATTTATTGAAAACTTCCTTTACATGACCACTATATTCCTTCGTACTTAGCATTGCATGGGATAACCGGAGGACATGCATAAGAAAAGGGTGAGCTGTAAAGCCCAGTAAGGGAGTACACATGGAATAACTTGAGGAGTACAATACATGTTAGGCAATAGGAATATCAATATAGAATAAAATAAACATGAACATAAAGGCATGATAAAGCATGGTAATCATAACATGGAAATGTGGCAACAACACTTAACATTGAATTAGCATGAGCCAAGGCTCATTGCACATAGAGAATGAGTAAACCCTCATTGAACTTGAAGCACGAGTAAACCCTCATTGCACTTGAATTAGAATGAGTCAACAATCATTGCACTTGACGTATCATGATACTATACTTTACCCAATGCATTGGAGCGATATAAGGGCGCACCCTTCTTAAACATTTCATTTCATACATAAGTGTGCCACATGGATCATAAAACATGGATTCATAAAACATAATCATTTATTCCATGATAAAGAAATGTGGAATTCATACATGAAACATTATAATCAATAAGTAAATGTTCTTAAAGGTGAATACCCTTGATGGAGAAATGGGCGTGGTATTCACTACACAATGACATTGGCATAGAAAATTGGTGTGATTTCGGCAGCGTAACAGTGTGACATAAGAATTCATAAAAATTATTGATGAGAGAGAAAGGGGTTCCTCATCATATTTACATGTAATGGACAGTAATAAGGTCATATAGATACATGTCCCAATAGTTGAAAAGGAATTTAGATTCATGATACAAAAGTATTGCTTGAATGTAAAATAAGAGATAAAAGTTACTTTCGGAATTTCGGCATAGTAACAGGTGTACATGGGAGGCATTTAATGAGAGAGAAAGGGGTCTCCCATCATTCAAACAATAAAAGGGAAGTATGGGGGATGTGCTAAACCATAACCCAACATTCATAATTTAAATTAAAAGGGCAACACAACTTAATGAAAATTGACAAAAATGAGAAAGGAAGAAAAAACCCTTACTTAAAAGTGTGCTTCCAAAGGATAGAGAGAGGCTTGTGAGAGGATTCTTGGGAGCTTTGGGCACCTTGAGAGGATTCTAGAGAGAGTAGGGCAGAGTTTGGACGCACTCCAAAGGATTTTAGTGAGGAGGAAGTGGGAGATTGGGTGGGATTATATAGGAAAGGTGAGAGAATTCTTTATTATTTAGGTTTGGGACCCCTTATATTAAAATAATCCAAACCACAAACCATCCCATGGTATTTGTCCATGGTTTATGGAAAAGGAAAGAGGAAAACAATATTTTACAAGGCCAAGGTCCGAACTTATTAAAAAATTAGGGTTGCTTATGTGGAGGTGAGTCACACTCCCACAGAAATTAATTTAAAAAGGCCATGTGTTGAATAAGTCTTGAGGGCTCCATTAATGCTTTGAAAAGTAAGTCAAACAAACCCAAAATCACATTATTTTAATGATAAAACATATATTGGCCGAACATAAGGATTATGGTATTTTATTACATCACCATTGGGTCATTATGATGCCATAAAACACATTATATATTTAAATGGTATTTAATTTTTACCCAAAAATTTGACTCTCTCAAAAAATTATGAAAAATTCACCGTTGGATAATTTCGATGTCCTGATTCCAAAAATAATATTTATTTTATCTAAATAATTTTCTAAATATGTGAATTTTCACTTTAAAAAAACGACATTTATAAAAAATTCACAGGTTTTGATAGAAATGGCTTTCAAACCTTAATAAAAATTTTAATTCCATTCATAAAATTATAAGGTAATTTATATTTCATAAAAATATTTTAATATTAATAATAATATTTTATTAAAATATTATTTAATTCAATAAATCCCTTAATGTAATAAAATATAATTCTTAATTAAATAATAACCAAAAACAGCATTTGTACTTTAAAAACTATTTACAATGTATCAAAAAAATGACTAGAAATTATATTCATTATTATATACAAAAATAATTCATATGAACATAGTACAACTTATTTGTTACATAACCCCTTAAAATAGCCGCATAAGACCTAAGGGTATAGTGTGCGATGGTGACAGACTCTTGGGGCGGCTCAGATATCATCGCTCGAGTGGTAATCTCTATCAACTTCCACTTTTCCCGTAGACTGTCTCGTTCGAGCTTGACATAATGAAGCTCAGCTTGGGCTTGGTCAAGGGAGAAGCCCAAAGACGCAACCTCTTTTCCAAGCACTGACAAATGGGCTTCGTATGGGGCAATTCTAATGGATGAGGCCATCGCTTCCTTTGTCTGTGTAAAATTTGGTTAGTTAAAGCCATATATTTATACTACTCAAGTGATCACTGTTCAACGGCTATAAAAGTAACGGTCACAAATCATAACATAAAACTAAAGAAGTTGACATCTTATAAAAACATTTTTCATAACCAAACATTTAACTGGATAAAGAGGGATTTTCATTAATGAAACATTGGGTCTTTACATACATTTCACCAAATCCCTATGAAAACCCACCTCTTATATAGTAAGTATATATTCTTGGAATTCTCCACTAGGATAATTCAATGGTATGTCCACTTTATTCTTAGGGTACTAGTTTTAATAACTACCCATATAATTAAAGTTAATGTACTGGATAATAGAGGCATTATTATTTTCCTTACAGTTATTATTCAGATAACCCATATATACAGACATGTAATAAGCTCCCATATCCTTCAAGAATTTCCCAAGATGATTATTTGGAAAAAATTTACATCATGGAAACTTCATCATTCCCTTCTTGTTTGATTTATTCTATTTTTCATAGTATTGAAACCACTAATTTTTATTTTGATTTCCCATAAAGATATCTGATGTAGAATATTCCATCCCCATATTATTGTCTCTTAATTCTATATAATCATATGATGTAAACTATTGAGACTAATATTCCATTATTATAATATATTTAAGACCATCAATGAGACGATCAATTTTGCACCATATTACATATGTAGTTCAATGTATTCATGACTAATGATTTAAAGTTGTGCCTGTAAACTTAGACACATTATTGTTCATTCTACTTTAAATTGTGGAACTTCCTCTCCATTTTAGCACAATATTTTAATGGTATAAATTTATCAAATAAATTCACAGTAAAATTTGTATAATATATTATTTTTATTACCTCATCTTCTTCAGTGTTTTGGATCAACATCCACTATTAATCATTATCTTTTTTCAAAAAAATATACTATGAGAATAACTATTTCACTTTACATCCATCCCAAAGTGATGAATATAATTTAAATAGACCTAATATATTTATTATCTACCAAATAATTAGTATTTCCATTACAATATGGAGGATTTATTCAAATCTAGGAATCCATCATAGATTAATAACATTATGGATTAGTAGGTTTTTTTATTATATAATGGTTATTCATCACAACCTAAGTAAACTTTTCTAATATAGAAATGATACACTCTGTTCCAGTAATAAATATATTTTCTCTCTGAGTGGGGACATGTATATAATATCTATGTGTATTAGTTCACTTTATTTGATTGGGAACCATCATTGAATATTGACACACACTAAGATATATCAAAATATTCATGAATATAGATCTATAAAAGAAAAAAACCTATAATTTTGAAAATTCTCATATACAATAAAGGATTTTAATAATTCTCAAGTTAGCTATGTTTATTAATCCCACGTTTCTATTAAACATCCTTTAATACCAATAATAGAGCCCCCAAATCAAGTAAAAATTTATATTTCTAAGTAATTATATTAGTATAAGATATAAAGGATCTCATATGAATTGAAAATTCGATTTAATAGTATTTCAGAACTAGATACATACATTATTCATATATTATATTTGAAATATAAAATATGTAGCTTAAAAAACATTTTGTTTTCCTTGATATTATTGAACATATTTTTCTTCGTATTCTGGGGACTGAAAACAAATAAATTGTTAGCTTAGATTCTAAGTAATTGTTACAAACTACATATAATATTATAAATAAATAAGGAATAATTAGTATGGAGTTGTAAATAAAACATAAACATTTCATGTATTCAATAACATGAGAATAGAAATCTTCCATTTATAATATTATCTATGTTCTATCATTGATAAAAATAATTACATTATCAAGAATGTAAAGTCGTAATACTGAAAATAAGATCACAGACAACAAGATATCCATATAACAAATTCCAAGTGTAAATAAGGATTAATAAATGGGTAGGTACACACAAAAAACACAATTATTTTGTCTAAATGATTTGTATCATGAGAATTATTGTTTCATAAAGGGGATATATAATTTTAAGATCCAAAAATAACTTCATGTTTAATGAATTTTTTATATATTCAATGTTCAATTCAAGTGATAGATTATATTCCTTATCATCAAATATCCTTGATGAGAAAATATTTTTATTTATTTTGGTTTTCCAAATAAATTTAAATAATATTCATAGTAAAAAAATCGTATGTATAAATTATATAGGACATAAGAAATAGAGACAAAAATATGGATATTAATGAAAAATACAATATACAATTATCAGAAGAAAGTTCATGATTCAATAGAATATTAATTACCAAAAAATTATAAGGAGATAAAATATTAGCATAATTTCATTTGAAATATATGATTTATAATAAAATAATTTTCTTTAGATAAATACTGAAAATGGAAGTGAAATATTTAAATAATTTACCTTTTTTATATTTTTATTTCTAAAACCACTATATATTTTATAAATATTTATAGAAAATTAAATGTTTATGGTATATTGAAAATCCATTAACAACATATACTTTAATAAAACATTCCTTCTTAATTTTTATATAGAAATTAAAAAATGATCATTTTTGAATGAATTATAAATTTACATTTTAAAACATTTAAAAAGTAATAAATAACATAACCTTTATATAAAAAGTAATTTACCTAAATAATTGAAGTTCTTAAATAATTTTAAAAAATATATACATGGGATAAAATATACATAATCAAAAATAGAAATAAGTTCATCATTTCCCCTAAATATTAAATTGACCGATTTCATTTAAAAATATAGTAAATGTTAGAATAAAACATGGTAACCACTTCAATAATTATAGTTATTGAAAATATATTGTTTTTATAGATGATATATTATAATATTACATTAATTAAAATAAGAACAATATAAAAATTATAAGAGTGTAAATTAAATCCTTACCTCATTGGTAACATTCCAATTGATGCCCCTTGAATGTTTAAAAAGAAAATAGAAATTTAAAAATTATTTTTAAATATATATTCTTGTTAACTTACTCAAAGGGAAAGTATATACACCATAAAATAAATATGTGCGTAATACCAATTGTGTCAAAATAGAGAGTAAATTGAGAATAAATCTCATACTATAAACTCTACTTCACTTGCATGTGATCCATTAAATTTTATAACAAAATTTAATTTGTTATAAATAAGTACCATAACTATATTAATATCTATTATATCAAATATGGTAAATTTATAACATTTTGTTCACATGTTTTTTAATAATCATTTGTTATTGACATTATTTCTGTGGTTCGTTGCATTATTTTTCATGTATGTTTTGAATTTGTAGTATAAGTCATTTTATATTAATCATAGTTCCATCATATAATTTTTGTTATTAAATATATAAATATAATATAACTTCAATATATAGTTATTTTCAATCAACAAAAATATAAAGAGATAGAAAAATAAATTAAACAATTATTGGAGGCGATAGGTCGCGCATACACTTGAACGCTATTTTCAAATTTCATTGAATGGAAATAAAGTAGGTAAAATAAAAAAACCATCAGGTAAAATTATAATATAATATATACCATATATTTATATATATTAAATATATCCTTATTTAAATGAAAGTAATTTATAATTGAAAAACGGATCACATCGTTTCATGGAGGTGACAATTCACACATAAACACAAGCGAGGTTATCTTTTTCTAATGGATTTTGAAGTAAAAAAATCCAAAAAGGAATTATAATTTAAGATACATAATTAACTCCAAAAAAATTTATATATTTAATAATTTTATCTTTATAAACATCCATGTATAATGGTTATAAATAAAAAATTACAGTTTTATGTTGATATAGCAAGTTATACATACACACGAGCGATGGTTTCTCTTTTCATATAAAGGAACAGGGATCAAAAATTGTTTTTTATCTTAAAAATAATAACATATATGAATACTTTTGATACTTTATTTTTTATTTTATTGTTTTTAAAATTTATTATGTAGAAGTAGAAGAATAAATGAACAAGAAAATATTAGAAAGGATGATTAAGTATTCATTGTTAAACATATCTTAGATCATCATTTATGGGACTTAGGTTTGGACTTTTGGTAAGACCCAGACATAAAAAATGAATATGGATATTGAGAAGATAAATGGTTAGGTTGTTTACAAGATAAGATTCACAATGTGGCATAATGAAAAGAAAACGGGGTGTCTTATAATAAGGGAAGTGTGGGGTTTTCCTATAATTTAGTAATGTATTAAATCAATGTAAATAATGTGTCATTTAAAAATTTATAAAAAATATAATTACTTGGTAAGACTAGTATGAGCCTAAATACTCCCATAAAATTCATTTTTTACACATTTTCAACATTTTTTTACCCTTATCTTTTAGTTTTAACCCCTATAAACCCTTTTGAAAATTACCACATTTTTATTGTTATCCACCATTGAAGGGTCAATAATCTTTTCATAAGAAAAAACATGAACAATAAATGTCCCATGGTTGATGTTTTAAACCATATCCCTTTAAAATTTCCAAATATATGACTATTATGAATTATAAATCAATAAATAAAATATTATTTATAATAAAATATTTTTGCTACCATTTTTTACACTATTCATTTAATTCAACTATAAATACATCATTAATAGATGGAATGTGAATATAGTATATTAAAATACCTAATATCCATTATATATATATATATATAATTCTCAATAAACTATAGTTATTCAATTTTTTTTTTACGATTAATATTTTTAAAATCATTTATTATATCTTTCGATAACTTTAATATATATTGTGTCAGTGTTGTGAATATATTAAAGTTAATTATTCAATCGCTAAAAATTTGAAAAAATTACCGTGAAGAATAAAATAAATTCCTATTTCATGAAACTATTTAGAGTTGAAGAATTTTTTATACTAATAAAAAAAATATGATGGATATTAAATGCAAGAGAGTTATATTTGTTAAATTTTATTTTACAAAAATATTATAAAGGATAAAATCATTCATAAATGTAAAGAGGTCATTTTTTCTATAACTGGATGAATTTTGATTACAAATAGTAATGAAAATAAATAATTATATATTTCGATGTATGTTTATTTCCATGCCAGAATATTCTTAACCTCAACTACCCAATTTAACCTTTATTGTTGTGATAAATTTAACCGCACTTAATATTAATAAAGAAAAAAAATAAAACGGAAATATTTCAAAAAATTAATTCTTATGGTTTAAAATATCTATGTTATTTTTTCATATTAAATTAAAAATTTTGGGTATATTTAATTTGAAGATAATCATAAAAAATGCGATGAAGAACATTTTTTCGAAAAATTCCTTTTAAAGTCTAATAATGAACATATTAAAAAATTAGGTATAATAATGATTCAACTATAACTATTTATATTATATATAATTTATGGTGGAATATTTTAATTAAATATTTAATTAAAATCATTATTGGATTTTTTTTGAGTTATATGAATTAATATTTAATAAAATCATTATTTATCAAAATTTTTTAAAAACCCAATATTTACATAAATATCCAAAAATTTAAAATAAATATAATATTAAAATGATGAGTTAAAAAATGATGCAATTTTTATATAACATTATTTTATTTGTTTATCTTAGATTTATTAAACTTTTTATTTTATGTAAAACATGTTATCCAATTAATTTATTTAAAAGGGAATATATCATAACATCTCTTATTATTATATACATTGTAGGATTTTGGCCATCAAATCCCATGGATATAGGTTGTTTTTTGTCTAATTTACTATATATTATAATCATTGGTTTGGAATTTGTTTTTCATTGTACTCTTTTCCTTCTATTATCTTACCATGTGTTAGAATCATGAATTACTATTATATGTGTGATCAGTTTAACGTTTGGTTTATTATAGGAAACCCATTCTCCATGTAAGTTATTTATTCATAAGAACCATTTTCCTAACAATGGGGATCAAGAATTACCTTTGGGCATTCTATGGGCTTATTTGGATGTTAGGTTTAGGGATTACCCTATATGGGTGGGGAAAATAGGATTCATCAATATATACTTGTAATTTAAAAATATAAGCCTTATAAAATTTCATAAAGAGGTACTATAAAACACAACAACTATTACACATAAATTTCATCATGTTTTTATCTATATTATATTTCCAATATCATTAAAATTTCATGAATACATATAGATCTATCATAACATGAATTATGGTTTTCAATCCTTTCGAATTTGATGGAAATTTTGGGAATAAATGTATTTTTTTAATTACAGTTAATAACTAATTACATTTTTTATATAATATAACTTGAATCCCATATAAATTTTATTAAATATAAATTATTTTATTTATTCATCCCAAACAACTATTTAAAATATATCTTCAAAATATATTCCATTATTATAACAATAGATTATAAAAAAATTCATTCCTAGTACTAGATTCCATTCCTATACTCACCATGATTATTTTGGAAATCTATTTTATTCCAATAAAATTTCCATCTCATAGTGTTTATATTGGAACTAAATACAAATTTATAATTTCTTAAAATTACATAGCAACAAACTAAAGTTGAAAATATTATTTCAATACATTTTATTCCTTGTGTTTGTGATAGTGTATTTGTTTCACCAATGATACATTAAACACAAATTTACCATTTTAATTTTCTCTTATACATTTTTTACTAGGTTCATCTCCAAGTTAAATTTCTACTAAATATTATAGAAATTCCTTAGGTGATATAAATTTTTTTCCATTATAAATAGTTTAATAATAATTTTTTTATCATATATTTCTTATATATTATATCTTAAAAATTAATTACCATATTTTAACTAAATTTTACTTATGTAATTTCTCTCAAAAGTAGATTTATGGCACATATTAATTTACTTATAACCATTAAATTTAGTTGAATATGAACTTATTATCCCTTCATTCCATATATCAATTTTTATATGAGAAATATCATTTTTAGTCTCAATTGTAAATCTAAAATCATTAAAATTATATAGAGTTTGATTATTTTTTATATTTCCTCTCATATGAAATCATATAGACTCTAAGACATATCAAAACGTGATTTTTTTGTGTAAAAAAACTATGGACTTAATCAAACTATTATTTCTGATATCACTCTTAGTTAGTCATACGATAACCATAGAGTAATCCATTTTATATAATCCATTTTATTTTTCAACTCATAAGTATCATACACTATGAAGGATTTGATGATTCTCATAGTATTTCATAGTATAATTAGAATTTGATTCAATTATTTATTCCAATAACTGTATTTTGATTAATCTTTCCTTTTAATATCCACATTAAAAATATAATATTTCGATAAATTATATCACTATTATGTTATTTAAAATATCATTAAAAATTTTATATTGTATTAATCATTTAAAAAAAATGATTATATCCCCTATTGTTTTATGTTTTATTTATTTATATAAAACATTATATTATAATTAATAAATTTTGAAGAAAAATATTTATTTTATTAAATATGATGTTAATTTTATTATCAGTAAATTTGAGTGAATGAAATTCATTTTAGAATGATAAATTGATTACTAAGAAAATTTAAAATCAGTTTTGATGGTCTTATGTATTAATCTACTAATTTTATTAAATATTCTACAAATATAGTAATAAAATTTTCAATGGAATGTTTATGATCATTTCAAAATAAGAAAATTACAATTGATTTCTGATTATCATATGTTATATATAATTACAATTACATAATATCATTCAATGCATTTATATAAAAATCTATGGTTATATATAATTTCTAACAGAGTAAATGTTTGAATAATATGGTGGATAATGAATAAGAACTATGTATTTAATTTCTCATGTAATAATAATTTTTAAGATATGTAACATTATTTTTAATTCTCTATAGAAATCATAATAAGTTATTTTTCACATACTTGGAAAAATATGATAATGAAAAAACTAACCCTATGTTTTTAATGAATACAAAATGACGATTAAATTGAATATCATAGTAATAAGTAAAATTAATTTATATATTACAATATTATTATTTATTATTTTATTTTCATGATTAGTGTTGAATTATATTCATATCTCTATCTGAGATTGGTAAGATAATTTTAGAAATAGTTTTTCCCATTAGATGATATTTTGGTACATTATATTATTATTATTGAGAACATAAATATGTGGAAAATATTATATTGGATTCATAAGGTCAAGATGAAAAGAATAATCCACTTTTGTTTGGTTATATATTTGTAGTATTGAAATGATTAAATAGTTTAATGATTTTGAAGTAGGATTTAAAGGAATATTTGTTTCATCTCATAGAGAATAATCAATGGAGTCTCTCTTAGTAATACATTTTGGATGATTCATTTATATAAATCATGTTTTCAAGTTTTCTGAAATCTTTACCAAAATATAATACAATCAAATATCCCAATAATATTTTCTATGTTAGCAAATAAGTATTATGATGATATAGTCACAAAATATTTTATGGTAAAATGAGAAAAATAACTAAAATAGTGAATATAATTTGAAGATATGAAAATTATATATTTTTACATGACATGGGAAATATAAAGTATTCATTCATTGTATTAGAGACTAGGTCATCCAGTGGAAATCATTATTCAATGTGATTTTATTTATGATGATTTATAGAATTTTAGTGTTTTTCTAAACATAATGTTTCCTTAATTGTTTTTAGTACAAGTATATTCCATTAATCATTGCATTACCTTCGTAATAATGGGTCATAAATTTATTTGGGTTATATAAAAAATATACCGTATAGTCACAATCAACCATATTGTATTTTATTTTCATTAAAAAAAACGAAAATACATGTAATTTATTTCATTAAAATTGAGTTTACATTTTATTACACAAATAGAATGAGGGATATATTCATCTAAAGTAATGTAAAGTGGATATAAATAATTCAACACCTCTTTAGGTTGACTTTAACTAATATGATCTTAATATGTTTTTTTGGATACATTTTCTACTTAAATGATTTATCTATAAAAGTATATAGATCAATGATTCTCATTTAATACTAAATGATTTAAAAATATTGTAGGAAACAGTTTCCATATTTATATATAATTAATTTTAAATTGTATTTTTTTTCTATTTTTTATGATTTCTACAAGTCTACTCTTCATCCTTTTGTTGTACCATTTCACTATAATGTGTTATAATTACCTGAAAAGATTTATTTTTTATTCTGGGAAGGAATATAAATCACATTAGGCAGCATTATTAGATAAGGATCCCGTAACTTTATTCATATGAAAAAAAGAAAATCATATTGAGAAAAACATCATCTAATATATAATGAATAGAATATAGTTGAGGATTATAGTTACAAATTTTTATATGGTTATTTTTGGAATTATGATTTCATTTATAAGAGTATTTTAATGATGTCTTTAAAACTTATCACATTTGTTTGGAACTATTAATGGATTTATATAAACTCTTAATGACACCATCATTAGGCTAAAATTGATTAGCAATATTCATGTCATGTTTACTGCGTAAATTTAAACTCTTATATATGGTGATCTTGATATATTCACAATTTTTTATTTTGAAAACATTTTAATGACATAAGATATTTGAATATGGACTACTCTTAAAATAACGATTCTGAGGGAGAATGACATAGAATTTAAAATTTTAATAATTATGAAAATAGAAGATTAATATATTCATTTTTATAAATAAATGAAAATATATTATCTTAATTAGAGATATTCATTGATATATTGAAATGTAAAAGGGGATATATAAGTATAATGTTAAATTAAAATTTAATTGATTTATTTTTTGTAGATTTTTTCACCTATCTAATTATTCTCCATCAAGTCCAATAGAAGAATCAATGATTTTGAATATACTAATAGAACCATTAATAAATCACACTCCATTAAAAAAAATAAAATTTAATTAAAAGGTCTTAATGATATTCCAATGTATTTATTTAGATGCTATATTCCATCTCCGAAGAATGAATCTTATTAAAATGAGGAACATTATATTGATTCTGAACCTGATTCTTACATTGAGGTATAGGTATTTTATTTTCATATTATGTTTAAGAAAGAGGGGGAAAAGAGGCTGAGTACTGGCTATAGGCATGTAATAAGACATGACTAGTGGTTACACGTCATGTAATCCCAGTACACCCCATGTAAGGAAAGTTAGAATACTTGTGTATGACATGTAAGTGGATGTCTGAAGAAGAATAGGATAAGGAATATACACATCATGTATCTATTAATACATGCTATGTAAATTTCCTTATTTTGGCTAAAATGGGCAGTAGCCTCATGTTTTGTCAGGCTGACAAAAGGGATAACTTGGGTATGGAAAACAGCTATGCTGGAGAAAAATGTTCTTCCCAATTTATTGATCAAACTCCAATTCTGACTCTTTCAGATGCATTAGAACCCCATTAACTTGTTATTTATTCCTTTTGAGTCATTATTCATGATTTATTCTCTCAGACTAGTTATCGATGCTTTGGCGTTTATTCTCATTTTGTGGATATACTCCATTATAGGTCGAATTAGAGGTTCACGTTTGATGAGGAATGTTGTATGAGTATGAGATAGGTAGCCTAATGGCCTTTTCTAATTATCATGCTCTTTATATGTGTCAGAATTCTACATGGCAATTTTTGGGTGTCACCATGATTTAGAATTTACCCTTGTATCTTCTTATTAAGGTTTAGGTAATCAATTATATGTTATTATTCATGTATAGGGTTTTTTACCTCTAATTAAGTCTACCCCATGGGTCTGTTTCCCATGGATGACTATTTATGGAAATTTTTCGTAGGATGCCTATGAAGCATGCCTTTTTTTTCTTATTCATGGGTTGTTAAAAATTAATTGATTCTATAAATTAATTACATGGTTGTTAAATTGTAATTGAGTTGGTGAAGGAGATAGGGATAGGGATGGTTGGTTTTCCCCCTAACCTTTTTTTACCTATGCCTGGTTAAGCTTGTTGGTTTGAATTTATTATTATAATGACCATCCCATGTGAGTAATTTAATGTGAAATCAATGTAATGGTTTAATTTACATGTGTTGCTTATTATATAAAATGTTCCCATAGGAGATAATTAATGGTTAAGCCTTTTGATAGTTTAAATTACATGAAAATATTGTTGAATGAATTTTCCAAATGAGTTTATTAATGTATAAACCATGTAACGGTTTAATTTATATGTGATTCTTTTTATACAAATTTTTCCCATGTGAAAAATTGAAAGGCCATGCTTTATAAGGTTTGTCTTTTCATGAGATTATATTGGATTCCTTTATATGACCATTTTATTCGTAATTAAATATTTAATTGAATATTAAATTATTGAAGGGTAAATAACCATGGGTGAATCATAGATTCATATTATAATTCCATGAACGGGTCTATTAGTCTATTGTACCTTATACATTGGGTGACTCATGGATCCATTAAGGGATTCCATGGATGGACCAAAAGGGAGGTTATATGTTTAAACCATGAGAGACCCATCGATATAGTGGTCTGGATCATGGATGATTTATTTAAAATGTTGAACTATCCATGGGATCAGGGATTCCATGAATGGGTTCTAACAGAACTAGTTATATTTCATTGGTAATAATTGGGACTTATTTATGGGATCCAAGAAGAGATCAGTTGACATATACACACACCATACCTAGGGTGAGAGTGGGTTCTTGAGAGGACCTTCTAGATGGGATCATAGGGTGTATGTGGATTTTCACAAAGAGTAATACTTGAATCCCAAATTAGTAATTTCATGGAATGACATAGATTATTAATTAAATATTGAAAAGGAATGACTTATGACACATCTCTTAAGACAACAAACATTCTTGGATTCAGTATTCATGTATACATGTTTACATATTATTTTGAGACATCTATTTTTCTTACATTTTTATGAGGATTTTCTAGAATTTGATGGATTCAAATAATTATATAATTCAATGTATTTTAATTAATAATGAACATGAAATTAATGTAAATAGAAACTAGTGGTTTTAGACTATTTACTTCTTGAGTACTTTCTATCTTACTAGTTTACTTATTGTACAATTACTTTACTATATATTCACTGGCAGATTGGAATAGACAATTGGTGGTTAACTACTAGTATTTAGTCTCACACCCTATTTGGGATACGTTTTTGTCCCAAATAGATTATACTATTGCAAGTGAAAATAATGAAAATCTCCATTTTATAGGTACATGATTTGATATTTAGGAGCAGTAGAACATGGTACTAAGCCTAAGCTTTCAATGCCTCTAAGTTTATTTATTCATTTTTCTATAATTAGAACTTATTTCATGTATTAATGTAGTGTAACATGTTTTGGATTTTTTTCTAGAACATGTAACATTCAACATTACCTTTGGTATTATATGAAATCTGGTTATTTATAATATCAGTCTTCTATTGTTTATTTCTATTGTATAGTATTACTACTTCCACTATTGATTTATTATATTATTCCAATGTTTTATACTCTTCCAATGAGGGCATAGTCTCCCCATTATCACTCAAAGGCTCTCTCTACTAGTCTAACGCCTCTACTATTTGAGGAGATTCACTTGAGTCCATGTGGCCAATTGGGTATGGGGAACCACTGAGTGGAATCAAGAACATGGATGATCCAAAGTAGTATCAGAGGAAAAATATATTTTTTTCATACTATTATGAAAAATTATATAGGGATATGATTGAAATAAAGTTTAGTAATAAACAGTTCTCGGGAGTTGTGACCTCATGTATAAGGGAAATCAAAATTTCATTGAATTTAATTCTGATTTTTGGATTTTGATCAATTACAATTAACTCAATTTCATGGTTGGGTGATAAACTTTTATTGAGCTATTATTATTAATATTATTGTGGTTTATTTTTTTACCTGATGAGATGGGGTTATGGAATATCTTGCATCATACAGACACTTTCTAGAAATCACATTCCATGGATTCTTTCCATGACATTTAGAGAGCATTACTAATTGCATGTTGTTTCAATAGATTTCATACTTGATATACATGATGTGGTGATAAGTACAGTGATAGATGTGAAAGTTGTTGTGATAGGTGTATTGGTACATGTTATGGATTGAATTGGATAAATTCCAAACATTGGTCACTGAGGTGTACGGGACTGCTTGGATCCGAATTTACTGGACCATGATTTTGTCTTGTATTGAATCGTGTAATGATGTGCCAGGGATAGACTATAGGATTTGATCACTGAGGTGTATGGGACCTATTTCATTGAAATTGGGTGAACTATTTTTATTGATTATGATGAATTGTGAAGTGATGTGTTGTAGATAAATTCCAATATTTCGTTCATGGGGTGTATGGACCATCACATATCAGAATTTGGAATAACATTGATTTACCCTTCAAAAAATAGGGGTTCTGGGGAATTTAATTGTATTTTTCTATTTAGAAACCAAGACAACATAGGGTTTTGGTTCAATGAACACACACCTTTTATTCTTATGATTGGGAAGAAAGACATTTCATAAGTACATATAATGTACTAGGTGTACATGCTATGTGGTAAATGACTTTATGTTCGGTCGTGTCAATAGAAACATAGAATGAAATTTTTTGGAAAGTGCACAATGTGTACATTATACACACACCATGTAGTTTTAAACAGGTATAACCTATATGGATCTGGCCATGTAAAATTACATGGCCTGGAGGGGAGACTTGAGTACATGTGTTCTACAAGAATAACCCACAATGTACTTGAGGCTGTTAAATGCTTAAGCTGACGGAAGTACACACCCATGTGAGAGATTTAGGGTACACACAATGTATGGTGTCTACATATAGTCTACCACTGTTTTGGTACCCATGGAGGTTCTATTCTTATTTTAACTCATTATGTTGTTAGTTTTGGACTTATAAGTAGTCATTTATGAGTATTTTCTATGAGGATAATGATGGTGAAACCCATTGAGTATTTTGAGGACCCCTAATTGGTGTTTTAGGGCTTCTATCTAATTACAGAGGTTCTTCCTCCATTTATCATTTTCCTTTGTCTCCTGAGAGTGCGATTATAGCATGAATGATCAGTTGGGTGTTCAGACCAACATATTTGAGACACTCATAGGTCACTTTAGTTGTTAAAATGGAACTTAAATTATATATTTCTATTTCTAATAGAATTTCAATGTTATAAATGATTTAAATGGAAGTTGATGAAACTTGGATATTTTTCTTTGGTCTTATGGGAAAAAATTTCCAAGTGGCTGGTCTTGTTGAACTATTCTAGAAGTTCTTATTTTAAATTATTTAAAATATTTATGGATGAAATGAATAAATATAATTGATTTACCTTGGAACCTAAATTGGGGTCCTCTTCATAGACCCTCATATAAGGCCAGTTTAACTTTTTTGAGATATAACCTAGAATGGAGATGTGAGTGATAATTTTTCGACTATTTCTTTTAGTATTTTCTTAAATAAAAAGTTATTTGGAGCCTAATGGATATGTATTTAAGTGACCTAGTGATGGGGGTTGATACTTGTGATTCTTAAGGGGCTATCCTCTAGTATGTCTCGCCTTATATCTTGTTGTCTGGTTTTTTGTTGACATTTATTACACTGGTGTTACTCAAGTGTCATTGTCCCTGGTAGGACATTTGTTTTTTAAGAGGACAAGATTGTTCGGATGGGTGATCAATTTATCTTGACACATGATATGGGAATGAGAATTGAGGAATTCATAGTTCTATAGTTTACACGTTCCTCTAGCATGGTCAGCTACTTTAGGGGTTGTGTGAACCTCTATTTTTTTAAGCGAGGGGAAACTTGGTATCTAATGATCCAAGTAAATGGGTGTATAGATGATGTTATTTTGAACCAGTTCCTATTAGAGCCAACTAGTACTAGTATTTATTTGGTGAAAATGCTATGAATAGTAATTAGAATGTGCCATTTTCTCTTGTATGCCCGAGGTGGTATATTTTTTAAAATACTACATCCTTCGAGTGTTAAATGTTGAAACAAGATGTTGATTTTGGTTAACTCATTGAGAATTAAGTTGTTGTGTCTGTTCTCTGGTTTTCTCTATAGTACACTGACCTAAAAAATATAGAACCACATTTTTTCCGACTTATTGGGTTGAATTTCTGGGACATGAATGTTTGAACATGCTAGTCAGTTTAATTTCATATTTCATTCCATGTAATATGATGTGGTGATCATGGATCATGGAACAACACTCGGGCATTTAATTAATTTCACGATAGACTCATTTGAGAGTAGTTGTTCATTCTTCTCAACATATAGGAAACTCCGAAGTGGTGAGAATCACAACGTTTTGGTTAAAGTGTGGCCTTCCAGGTAGGTGGATGACACTTAAGGACCATTCAAAAATGGTTGGTTCTGCATGAACTCCTTTGAGTCTTGTGTGTCTTATTTCATGATGATAATTTCTAGGAAACAAGAAAGTTGTTGTGGCTCGATGTGGGTCCATCCCTTATGAGGCATCAATGATCATGGATAGACGTCACTGGTTAAGTGTAAGCATTCATAGAATTACCCCTGAATAAAGGCATTTTAGTTGGTTAAATGACAATGCGTCGACAAGTGAAGTTGAGTTTCTTTTTGAAGATCTGTCAGTAGTGGTTCAGCTATCCTTTTTTATAATCCTTGATATCCTCTTAGTGTTTTCATACTAATGATATGAGCATGTCCCTTGTCTTTACATTGTACTTGATTCACTAAGATAGTATTAGTTATATATTGTGCTACAATAAAAATCTATTATGATAGTTCCTGATCATATCAGTGTCATGCACTGGATGCATGGTTTTAGATGAGGCTAGGTTAATCCTGAGTTATAATTGGGTTTCCATGTAGTAACTCCTTGTATGGACTCTGGATTCTATCTACATTCTTTTATTTGACCCCTAGGTGAATTCCACAATGGGTTTAGTCCATGTTCTTATGTGTACTTTTTGCCTTGTACCAGCTTCTCACTTATAATGGGGAGTATGGACCAACATGGAGAGTTATTTGGACTCCATGTGGATGAATTAGTGGTGATCTTGATCCTTTTTTCATGCTCATATTTGATTCTTTAAAAGTGGTAAGGTTTTTAGTGGGATGGTTTTGGATTACACTTTTTCTTATTCTTTGGCATGGCCTTTTTAAATAATCATAGGACGATTAGACAATGGAGTATCCCAAAGAGACTAGAAAGGGAATTAGGGAATAGGATTTTTGTGGGCATTTGGTGCCTTGGGAGAGTTTATTCTATTTATGTAGAAACATTTTGGTCTACTATGCCATGGATTTTTGAGATAAGTCATCCAGTGATGGTTTAAGTCATTAAACATTTGGTTCCTTGTGTATACTTCAAGTTATCTATTCTGAAAACTCCCCAAATTCAAGGTGGGTGTTATGTGGAAGTCCTCAATGTCATTATAGGTAAGATTGTGTGATTGATTTTGATGAGGTTTATAGGGTTTTGATTGTTCCTTGTTATAAGGCCACTGATATTACCTTAGTTGTCTTCGGTTTCTCCCAGTTAAAGAAAAATTACACTTGTAGCATCTTTGGAACACTCATGGACATGGTCTATGGTGATTTTCGAGGTGGATGCGTCATGGTAATGATGTCATTTGATTTGTTCTTTATAGACTCATGAAGGTGGAAAATTTCTTACAAATCAAGGAAAACTTCAGTGTTGATGATCTTTGGAGGTTGAACATCAATGGGATTGTTGGTTTACATAGGGTCCCAAATTCCATCACATTAGATGGGGATTCAAAATTTACTTATCATTTCAAAAAAACAGATACATAGGGTTTTGGGTTCATAGGTGCTTCAAAGATTAGCTTACCACCCCAGACTGATGGTCAGTTATAGTGTACGATTTAGGTGCAGGAGGGCTTGCTACAAGCATGTGTCCTGGTTTTTTGGGGATCATAGGAGAAACACAAAGACCTAGTTGATTTTTTATATTATAATAGCATTCACTCCACTATTTGGAGAGCTCCATATGAGACTTTGAATGGAAGTACATGTCAATCACCCTTATATTGTATGGAGGGAGAGAGGTAGTTATGCAGGGACTTCTTCATGTCCAGGAGACCACTGAGTTAGTACAACTGATTCAGAAGTGGATGGATACTATACAGCATCATCATAAATCGTATGCTGACTGATGGAGATGACCTATGGAGTTTGAGGATAGGGATCAGGTTTCCAAAAATCTTGTATCTATGTTGGGACACAATAATATAAAGAGACGGGGTAATCTTTTTCCAAGATACGTCGAGTCATTTGAGATTCTGAGGAGGGTCAGGTCAGTTGCCTATCAGTTGCAGTTAACTTTGAGGTACTGGGATATGCCTGACATCTTCAATGTTTCTAAGCTACAAAATTTCTTTTTAGACCCATATCATGCTCATCAGCCTAATGAGGTTGAGTTGTAGCTAGATGTGTCCATTTAGGAGAATCCTATACAAATTGTGGATCGTAGTACGAAGGTTCTCTACGGCCAGTCTGTTACTTATGAATAGGTGCTATGGAAGAATAGGTGAGTGCAGGACAATACATAGGAGAGGGAGACAAATGTAAAATTGTAGTGCCCAAATGTTTTCACATATATTTCTTCACCACCCTTGGAAGGGAAACTTAGGGATGAATTTCTTTAAGGGGATATTTTGTATGAACTTGATTCTTCAATTAAGGTACAAATCTTTTCTTTTCGGAATGTTTTTATGAAAGAGTAGGAATATTGGCTAAGTACTGGTAGTAGGAATATTAAATGATGTGAATATGGGTTACTCATTGAGTAATCCTAGTACATGAAGTGTAAGGAAAGAAGGTAGCCCTCAGTATGACATGTGAGCGGAAAATAGCAGAAGAATGGAATCGGGCATATACAAAATGTGTATTTCTTGGTACACAATGTGTACTTTTATTTTTTTCTAAAACAAGTAATAGCCTTGTGTTTCATCTGAAATACAAAAGGGATCACCCGGGTATTTTTAACTGCATCACTAGAGAATGAATTTCCTCGTGATTTTTCATTAGAACTCTTATTCCATCATCATCAAATGTGTTGGAACCCCATTACTTAATTCTTGATTCCTCTTGAACTATTATTCATGATTTATTCTATCAGCACAGTTATCAAATATTTGTTGTTTATTCTTGATTTGTAGATCTTCTCTATTCTAGATTGAATTAGAGGCCAATTCCGCACGAGGAGTGTCAAACAAGTATGAGGATGGTGGTCTTCTACCTTTGGCTAATTGTTGTGTTATTTCTCTGTTTCGGAGTGCTGGAGACCAATTTTTGGGTGTCACCTTGATTTATAATTTACCCTTTATATTTTTTATTTATGTTTCGGTAATAAAAAATGTGTTTAATTCAAGTATAGGGTTGTTTACCTTGAAATTGTGCCACCCCATTGGTGTTATTCCCTTGGATGACCTTTTATTGTTGTTTGTCCCAGGATTCCAATGTGGCATGCCTTTGCTTCACATTCTGGGGTTGTTAAAAATGAATTGATATTATAAATGAACTAAAAGGTTGTCAAATTGTACCTTATATGGTTAAGGGGATAGGGATGGTTGTCTTACACATTGGTCTTTATTTCCTTTGCCTAGTTACGCATGTTGGTTTTAATTGCTTATTATATTGGCATGTTCACATGAGTTATTTAATGTCAAATCCATGTAATTGATTAATTTACAGTTGTGGATTCTTATACAAAATGTTTCAACATCAGATAATTTATGGTTAGGTCATGTGATAGTTTAAATTAAAATATTGGCATGTTGAATTAAATTATAATGTTAGTTTATTATTGGCTAACCCATGTAATAGTTTAATTTACATGTGATGCTTGTTATTAAAATTGTTCCCATGTGAGTAAATAAAAGACCAAGACATAAAATGATGGTCCTTGATTGAGATTATATTGGATACCCTTGTATTTTACCATTGAATGCCTAATGAAATATTTTATTAAAAATTAAATGATAAAAGGGTAAAAAGTTGTGTGTGAATAATGGTTTCAGATTAGAATTCCATGAATGTGTCTATATGAAAATTTCACTTAATACCTCAAGTGACCCAAGGGTCCATTAAGGGATTCCATATATGGAATAAAAGGGAGGTTATATGTTTAAGTTGTGAGCCATCCATGGATTTAGTGGTCGGGCTCTTGGAGGTTTTATTTAAAATGTCAAACGAATCATAGAATGAGGGATTCCCTGAACATGTTCAACAGGAACTGTTTATAGGTCATGGGTAATACATGGGACTTTTTTATAGTATCCAAGGATGGATCAATTGATATATATACACGTACCACACCTAGGGTGAGACCGGCCTCCGGAGGGGATCGTCCAGACATGTTTGTAAGATATAAGTGGATTTTAACCTAGAGTAATACATGAATTAACACATAGGAATTTAAAAGATAGATTCAGATTATAAATTAAATGTTAGAATAGAATGACTTATGAAGCGTCTGTCAAACCAAATCACAAGTATGGATTCGGTCTTCACTTATACTTTTTCAGATGGTATTTTGAGACATCTATTATGCTTACTTTTATAAAGGGATCCTCAGAATTAGGAAATATTCTGAGACTTATAGAATTCAATTTAATTGAATTGATAATGAATATGAAATAAATTTAAATAGAAACCAGTGTTTGTTGGCTCTTTACTTTTAAGAACATTCTAGATTACTAATTTACTTGTTCTACAATGCTTGTTATATATATTCACATACTGGTTGGAACTAACCATAGGTTGTTGCCTATAGGTATTTTTTCTCACACCTTATTTGGAAGATGTTTCTGGGTCCAAAACGATTATAATGATGAAGGTGTTGATATGGGATATCATCCTTCTATAGGAAATTGATATGATATTTAAGAGAAAAAGAGAATGGGAACAAGATAAGGCTATTGATGATTTTTATTTTCTTTTATCCTTTTTATATTGTTCTTACTTATATCATGTATTACTGTAGTGTATCCTATATTGGCTATTTTCATTGAAAATGTAACATAAAGCCTCAAATTTGATATGATATGATATCTGATTATTTATATTATCAACCTTACACTATTTATTTTTATTGTATGGTATTTCTGCTTCCTCTATTGATTTATTACTGAATTCTGTTGTTTTATACTCTTTCAATAAGGGTATAGTCTCCCCACTATAACTCCGAGGACCTCAATACTAATGAATAAGAACTTGAGTTTGGGATATGAACTTGAGGCCATATGGTAAACTCAGTATAGGGCACCATTGAGTGGAATTTGGATCCGGAACATTACATTGATGAGGAAGCTTAAAAATAAAATCAATAATTTCCTCCCACAACAAAAATATAATGAAAAAAACATATATAATGGGTGATATAGAAGAAGGGTGGTATTTTCTTACTTCCAAAGGTGAATATGCTAAGTAGTTTACAATTAAAATTCATATTTTTATGTCCTTAATAGAGATTGGAATCATTTGAGAAAAAAAAATTATCTTCTCATTAAAACATAAGATTAAGGAAACAATTACCTATTGAAAAATAAAAAATACTTATTGAAGATAAAAAATTTAAATATGAGAATAATAATAATAGTAATCTTATTAATTGAAAATAATATACTATTGTTCTCATGGATGAAGTTATATAAAGGTTAAGGATAAGAAATTTTTTAGGAGAAGTAGTGGTATAATTATTATCATAATTTCAATTAATCTATCATAGTTCATGTTGAATGATATATTATATCAGATAATGTAATTAAATCTCTTAATGAGATAAACGAGTATATAAAATATAAATAGAAGATGGAATACGGGAAAAGAACAGAAATATAATGAGGATTATAGGGATTCAATTACATATAATAATATCATTTTTTGAGGTGATTACATTAAATAAAATATTCTTGAGCCAATTGAGAAATCTAATGAAAGAGTAAAACCTGTCATATCATGAGATAGAAAAAAAGTGAAAAAAATACATATTTTTAAAATTCCAAATTATCATATAATTTGTTTAATAAAAAATTTATATCAATCAACTCATTGGATATCTAATACTTAGGTTTGATAACAACCTAATAAGAACGATAATTTTTATAACATAAAATTATCTTAAGGATATTTCCATTGATATTGTGATTTTAGTTACAAAACCTATAAAAATTAGTTGAAATATTTCCTTTAAAAAAATCGAGTGTACCAATAAATAAAACATTATTTCTACTCTAAAAAAATAGTACATTCAATACCTTGAGAAGATAATAAAATTGAAAAATATTTGAGAGTATAAATGATGTTCTTGGAAGGTGTGACTAAGAATTGAATACTTCATATGAAATAAATTAAATCATATAAGATAGAGTAAATTATATATTGACATATATAATTCTTTAAAATAGGTCTAATTAAATAATCATGAAAAAAAATCCATCATGGAAAGAAAATATTAGAGGAAATAGATAATAGATAATCATTTTTTATCACATATGATATGGCATTTAAATAACCAAAAAAAATTAATGATATTATGGAGAAGATTTTCCCTTTTGAAATTATATATAAATAAAGATAAAAATTGTATAGGCGATCAAAATTACAAATACACAGTTCAAATAAAAAAATTATTTATTTATGGGCTACATTAAAATGTGTTAAGTGTAACGACATAGGGGGAAGATATAAATGATTCGATTTTCAAATATTATTTTTTAAAAGGGTTATAAAAGATTCAATTATTATATAAATAATATTTTTAACCACAATAAGTTAATTCGTGTTGTACATCGAAATATTAATGAAAAAATTATCATTAATTCTAAAAATATTAGAATTTATAAAAAATCATCCTTTCAAAAACAGAATTCAAATGTTGATTAACGAAAGACATTTAAAAATATTATTTATGTAATAAGAAACTATCCAAATTTTAAAAACATATAAAAAGGTAAATATAGTGAATAATAGTTACAAAATAGTTCATAATCTAACTTGATGACCATTGGAATCTTTTCACTCTGATGGTTGTGAGCCAACGAGAATTTAGTAAAAAACTATTGATAAGTATTTCATTATATATTTTTTTATAAAATTATACTAATCACATGCATTATGATTATAAATCATAAATCTAAACAATTTATAAAGATGAAATTATTTTTGAGACTGGTAGAGAATCAAAAAATATACTTGATAAAGAGGTTAAGATAATAAAATGAGAGTTTTTACATCAATAAATCATTATAATATATCATGAAATGAGTAGAATAATTTATTATTTTATTGCACAATAATCTATAAAACACAATGTGGAATCATAAAGTTATTTCAAGATCATTTTTTATGGTTAAAACCATAATGACTATGTTTAATACCTCAATTAATTTCTTGATGTAATCTATTACAATTATAAAATTACTATAAAATATTCCTTCATTAAAACTATATTTAGATATTAATCCCTATAAAATAATTCATATAAATAATAAAAATGTAAAGAACAATATAATGTTTGAGAGGAATGTAATACTCCTAAATAATGGAAGTAGTATTCGAAAAATTGATGTGAAATATAAGCATTTAATGTTATATGGTTTTATATTAATGTTATTTTCTCATAAATTCCAAATTAAATAAATAAAATTGGATTATTGAATTTGATGATGTTACTATCATTGAAAATGAGGGTGAAATCTAAAAATCATTCAATGATGGGGATTGCGATGATGTTATTCCTTATAACCAAGTAATACCATTTTTTGGATATGAATAAATACCAGATTCTAAGGTGGTTAATTATTATTTGAATAATGTGGTTTTGAACATAATATCAAAAAGAAGAAATTCCCAAACCAAAATAATTTTTTGATGTTTTTATATCATTGGAGATATGAATCACATAGTATAAGCATGCAAAAAATATTTAAAGAGTAATTAACAATATTCATTTTTCAATGTACTATCCTTAATCTGTTGCTGAATTAATTAATCACGAATAAGTTAATGATGATATAAATATGGAGCCAAAAAATTAAAAGGAATTATTTGTGGAATATTGTAAAAATACATAAACAGAATATATACATTTATTATAAAATAATTTCATTTACAAAAAAATATAATTAAAGTGGGGCTATTATAAGAAATAATTCTACATTGGATTGAAAGGTTTATTTATAAATTTGTTTTATATATTTGAACAATTGTTTCCTATATACTAAATTAGGTTCATCAAAATTATTTAGTACATTTCAACACAATGATAACATAATTTCATTCTAATTTATGGAAAATAAAAACAATCAAGAGTGGTGAGTTAGATAAATATAATTTTAAGGCGTATCCATAAATATTTATGCATGAAAAATGAAGATATATCATGAAAAAATTAAGGAAATAACCCATTTTGATAGTCTTGAGAAATATTTTTATCTAGATGATAAATATAACCATCACACCTTTTTCATATGAAAAATTGATAATTAGCCATTTATGATAAAAAATGTAAATATAATATTTTAATGAGTTTAGGATCTCAAATTATTATTAAATTTAAAATATTATTTTAGATTCCATACTTAATCATTATATATACAATTTTTCACCATTTTCCAATTTGATTTTAAATACCATTTAAATTCATATATAGTGTATCAATATTTCAAAATAAAAATATTCTATCCATATTAAACTTCATATACATCATAATAAAACATTTTCCATCACCAAGGATGAGCACCCACTATCATTTGTACATATGTGTTTTTAATTCTCTTTATTATTTTCATTATATTTATGAAAACAATTCCCCATATCTTTTCTCACATTAATTAAATTATCAATTTATTTGATATACAATCTTCTATCCACAAAAAAATAAATATGAGTCATTGTGATTTATAATTAATACTTTAGTAGGGATTAGTTTTTCACCAATTGAATAATTTTGAAATCCTGGTTCACTATTTACCTTGATCCTAAATTGAATCTTTTCGATAACAACAATTTTCAATAGTATAATTCATTATCTAAAAGGTTGAATTAGTGAAAATAATTCCAATAATTTAATTTTCATATTACTATGGTTGATAAATACTTATCATTCACTTAATCGTTTCGTTTGTGTGGACTCATAGAGATATTTATGACATGATAGAGTGGGTCATTGTGTAACCCATGAAAAAATATAATTATTCCTTCATTAGTATATATAACATTTCTCTTTAACTCTACATATTTATAACATTGATATAGATTTCTGGTTTTAAAATAAACTCAATAATTGGTTACTATATTTTACGAAATATATGTATTATTATTGGTGGTTGTATTTTATTTAGCTATTTGCTTATTTACCATCATATATTTCATTGATCATGACCATTAAATTGGAAATTTGATTACATTAAAAATTTAAAAACATATTACCGTAAATTATATATTGATCATCTTCAAAAGAAAACTTCATAAACTAAATAATATTCTTCTAATATTTAGATATCAATTCAGCTACTAATTTTTTATTGGTAATTCCAACATTTTTATGAATACCTACATGCCATGTATTTTCCGATAAGGGGTGGGTGAATTAGTGATTCATTATATTTTACATTCCAATATCAAAAAACCTTCCCAACACAATAAATTGATTTACTTGATTTCTATTTTGATTTTAAAAAGTCAAATATTTACTTTTAAATGGTGTTAATAACAAAATTTAGAAAAAAAATAACAAATAATGAAAACGACACAAATAATAGTTAATTTTTAGCATTTATAATTAAAAAATGGTTATGTCATTTGAATGATTTGGAAAACATAATATCACAAATTCTATTATTCATTATTGATATAAAAAAATTGAGTATTATCCATGAAATCAAGTCACATGTAAATATATAATAACATATGTAATGTGATCCAACCAAATTAAATTGATTATCATTTAAAATTTAAGAAATTGAGTCTCTATAAACCAATTGTGACCCCAATTTTCTATTGAAATTCTTTACTATCATGTCCCCTATTAACACTCATAATTTGACCTCGAAGAATGAATAAATGTATTTATACGATATAAAAAACAACCAATTCATTTTTATATTAAAAATCCTGATTAAAATAATGAATATGAACTCAAATCGACAAAAAAATTAAAAAACCTCAATAAAAAATAATATAAGTCTACATCATCTTCAAAATTAAAACCAATATTCATATCCTAGAATATCCTCCTTAATAAAAACATTGATAATGATCATATATTCTTCTTCAATCTCTAGTGTTTCTTCTCTATCCACATATTTTTTTAATTTATTTTTATTCGGGTGTTATAGTTCTATCCAATATAACACATACACCTTATAGAATAATAAACACTCGTATTCTATTAAAATGTTTATATTAAAATTCATACACATAAATAATATTTTAATCAAATTCCCATTCAATGATAATCATCATTGGATTATTCCAACCATGGTAGACATTATTCATATTATTAATGTATAAGTGTAAATGTGGTTCATTATCCTAAAAATAAATCATGAAATAACATCATTAAAAACACACAAAACAGAACTTTTGAATAAATAATAGAGAAACCTTTCTCATTGTGATATGATCCCAAAAATCAAAGTTTCAAAAGGGTGAATCATGGCAAACCCATGGTGGCTTCCAAATTACCTATTACCACCAATGTTCTATGTCTAGTTTAGTTTTGAATACTTTATAATGTCAAATATTCAATCACATTTCTTAGTCAAGGATATCAAAACAATATCAAATCCATAACATTATAAAATGATTTAAGAATTAATAGTGTAATATAAAATCTCATAGGGTAATAATATAACACATTAAAAATATATGAAACTTAACTAATCAGAACCCTTTTTCCTTATTTCGGGGCTAATGATATCAAGTCATAGTCGTAATATTTATAGCTTTGTCAGAAAATCATTCCAAATACCCAAAACACAAAAAAATTATGAAATATATTTTACTACTTGATATTTCATTCATTACAAACAAATTACCAATCATAATTAGAAGAAACATAATCATAGAATTTTTTATTTAGTTAGGGAATTACTTTAGTTAGAGTCAATAAATTTTCATTTCTAGGAATGACCTGAGGAATTGAGAATACCATTGTTATTTGATTATTATATCCTCCTATTAAACAACTCCAATCATTGGTAAACAGATAAAATTCCCATATATCCCTTCAAAACAACACAATATACATCATCTCAAATGTGTCATAAATTTTTTACATTTTTTCAATTAATGATGATGTATTTATTTTTTTATAATAAAATCCATCAAATTGTTCCTAAAACACAACCAAGATAATAGTTTCTAATTTAAAATAATCTCCCCCTTTATTAATATTACTATTTTGGGAAAACATTATATTGGGTATTTAAAATCTATATTAAAATCCAAGTTTCAAAAATCCACCCTTATGGTTTTTATTTTTTAATAAGTCTAAAGAAAAGTGATGATATGTTATTCAAAAAATCTAATCCATTTTAGTGATTCATTATAGTAAAAAATTATATCAAATAAAAACACCAATTATGTTAATATAAATGACATATAAGGAATATTTAAATCATACCAACATCAATACCTCTTAAATATTACACTTACATAATAAAAAAAATTCCTATACACATTCATAACAAATAGTTTGGACCAATTCAAATATTAAACACCAATGTCACTAACACTTGCTTAATTTTCATATTTTATCAACCTAAATATTCTTCTAAACAATATTAAAATATTAATGTAAATACGAGTTACATCAATTTTTATATAAAACATATCCTAAAAATAAACATCTAATTATATTATGAGAAGGGAAATGAGCCACATATAATAGAAATGGGTAAGATAATATTGTCCACCCATCAATATTAACAATGGAAATTAATCATTTTACATTATTCCAGTTAAGGCATCCACTGTATCCTCTATTTATATTATAAACTGAAACCTTAACACTCTATACTAAAAAATTTCCATTATGAATTTGTAATTTATATAATTGAGCTTTATTCATCAATGTTGTGTTTTATTTCTCCAAAAAATATTAGAAATTTTACTATTCATTCAAAATAGTAATGGAATCATCACATCCATCTTAGAAATTCATGATGAGTCACTATCCATATCATTTTGATTATTTATTGTGTTTTATCGACAAAAACTATATAAAATTTATTCATTATATAGATACTATGATATTTTTATTCCATGACATGATTCGTTCTTTTATATGATTATTTATTTGATATAAACTTCAAAACATCAAACCTTATTACCTAACCAACTAGGAATACATATATATATATATAATGAAAAATAGTTTAATAATATTGATGAAAATTATGAGTTCAAATTTTATTCTATAAAAGAATCATTACTACTAATATTTGAGATTCCTTTGGTAAAAATTGATAACATTCATAGAATGTGACATCATATATAACATTTTTATCATGAATTATGAAAATATATTAGACATTTGAGGAGTCTTCATAGATTTGAATGATTTTCCTTGATTTTACAAACTTACATAAAATGTTTCTCTCCATCTTCGGGAGTCTAAAATTCCTTTTCATTCTGAATTTAAATATAAATAAATAATTATATGGCATTATTATCATCTATAATGAGTATGATATGAATTATAATTAAAATATAAATTTTTTAATAAGTATATCAGTTTAAAACATTGACATAACAAAAATCATCATTATTTGGGTGGAGAATTTTTATAAATCAATTTTTTATACTCTATAAAATTTTCTATCATTAATATAGGAAATAATATTAAAAATTTACTCATTATTTTATTTGTTGTAAAAGTTATTATTTACTCATTCATTCTATATTTTTAGTTCAATAAATATTTATTTATATGAAAATAAAAACATAATAATATTTTAATTAAATATCATAATCAAAATATTTCATTAAAATACATTTTAAAGATATTTTTGGTTAATAGTATTAATGAATTATGAGAAATCATAACTAAAAAAACTACTCCGTTTTAACTGATGAAAATAATTCCCCTACTATCAATGTGAATGCATGATCTATAATGAGACTTCAACATCTCTAAAAATATATAACCATAAATTTTGTTATTATCTTCATAAATTAAAAATTGGAAACATAATAATGATTTGAAATCAAAAATAATTAGGGATAAAACACATAATGGGTATAAAGGATAATTCAGAAACATTCCAAAACTACTGAAAGGGAATAATTTTCTAATGAAAAATGATCACAAACCAATAAGTTTTTTCTATAAGAATAATTTATAAAAATATAAAATTAAATGAACCAATTATTAAAATGTAATAAGGAAAAAAATCATGAAGCATACATCATGAATGATTGAAAACAGATAAGTGATTGGTGTAATCATAATAATAAGATTAAAAAACATTGTGTAACTATTTTTTCCCTAACCTGTTAAAAAGTAGTATTTTAAATATATATGAATTCACGAAAAATCAATAATTATGTACTCAATTTCCCATTGAACTGTTGAAATGTAAAATTTTGAGTGGATCTAAATGAAATCTCACTCACCATTTGTGAAAGTAGCTACTTTATGACATGTTCACAAAAAAATTATATCTCATGAGATATAAGCCTTTACTGAATTAATTAGATGGATATATAGGTCCCAATTATATGATTATATTTTAATATTTATTCCATATGAAAACAAACACCACAACCTAACATACTAAATTTAATGAAAATGATATTCATAAACCTTTCAACTAGATTCGAAAAAGGAAGACACTCATAATTCTATAAATAATCATAAAATGATATAACCATGAGAAATAAACATTTATCGAAATATATTTATCAACTCTGAACATAAATATAATTCATTTATTCTAACTTAGTATATGTTATTTCCTCCGTGTAGAAAAAGGGTATACCTTAATGGAACAAAATTTTCTATAGTAAATTAACATATATAATCTTTGTGAACACCCTTAAATTAGATCCTCAAATGTTTGGGTATTTATAGAGGAATGAAATTTTAAGAAAAATCGATTTTGCATTAAAAAAATTAGTCAATAAAAATTTGATGAATGATCATTTATTCCAATGAGATGAAAATTACATATGTTATGTTTGGGAAGAATGTGTATGTACCCCTTAAATCATATCCCCAAGATAGATATTATGGTAACATATATTAAAAAATATTAAAAAATAAATGGGTACCATACTATAATTTAGAGGATAATCATTAGAATAAATTTTTAACAGATAAATTCTTTAATTTAGGTGGTAAAATTAAGGGAAAAATAAGATAAATTATTTTTTCTAAATAACTGCAAATTTGTTCCTAAATAGATTAATATAATGTTTCCAAAATCACTACCATAATGATTACAATTATTCCTTTGAAAAAATAATTTTCAAAATATTGAATATATAATATAGATAATGAAATTTAAAAACTATTATATCTATTAATAAATTATAATTTGATTGTAAAAAGGAATTATAATATTTTAAAAAAAATTCATAATGCTTCAAATAGACTATTAAAATATATTTTTTTAAATAATAAATCTTTAATGAATAATTAATTTTTTAATAGTTGGTGTATAAGATAAAATATAATGTCTTAAAATTATTAATTTTTGTTTAAAAAAAATTCCTTTTTTAGAAATCCACATTAATTATTAAGCAGATAAACTATTAATTGAATAGTTTTAAATGGAAATATGATGGTCACAAGAGATGACACATAATATATTGTAATATGAAAATTAAATATTTGGTAGAAAGGGAAAATATTAGCATGGGAAGGAATATTTACTTATAAAATAAGGGTATTGTTTTTTCTAGTATTATACTTTATAAATGATATCATCATTGATTAATATATTTATATAAAACATAATTCTGCATAATAGAATAATGGATTATAACCTAATAGAATCATAGAGATTATGAGAACCTTATTTAATGTTAAATTTCTATAAATAGGAATTATGTTATAAAAATCCTTACAATATAAGAAAAAATTGAATCAAACGTCATTGGAATATGGAAAATCAAATGGATATGTATATCGCAAAAATTAATTCATGTATTATTCCAAAATAATTTCTTTGGTACTATATTAACCATATAAATAATAAATATTGTATAACATTGAAAGTTATCTCAAGGAAAAGAAATTGAGATGAAGAACCCTTACAGTAAAAGAATCATTCAAAAAAATGATGGAATGAGGGAGAGAGAGAATGAAATTAAAGTTCAAGTAACATGAATAATGATATTTCATGAAATTACTTATTCATTTTGAATTATTCAAACCATTTTAATATTACTTTTGTGTATGAAACAAAATTTCTCACAAAGAAATATATTTTGAGATCAAATCCTTACCTTATTCCATATTTACTCTACATGTGCACAAAACATCAAATATAATCATACTAATTTTATTATATACCTTAATAGGAATATTATTAATATGTTATTTGTTTTCAATGTGACTATTTATCATCTTATAAAATTTATTTGTTATATAAATTTTAAAAATTATTTAATAATGATACAGTTAGTGCAAGTTTATTTTCATCATTCCAACTATATAAGAAGATATTCTAAAATTAAGATAGGTTTTTAATATAAACATTAAATAAAAAAGAACAATATTTAATTTCCTAAAAAATTATAATATTATTTATTATTTATTATCCCATTTTCATTAATGATAACATTTCAAAGAATCGTTCGAAATGGGGGTTAAACTGACCTTTACATGAACACACATTTGATGGGTGACTATGGATAAGGAATAGTTTTAATTGACCTAATATCAGTATTATAGAAGAATAAATATATTATATTCTATTTTTTATTTTGATATAGATTTTATGATTATTGGATAATTAATGAAGATCTATATGAAAAATAATATAAACATTCATCATGGAGGTGGTAGTCCGTTGAAAATCATTATTGGTGTTATATTATTTTTTTAAGTTGCTGGAAATTTATAATTAAGTTTTATATGAATAATATGAAAAAATAGAAGTATAATAATTATACTAAAATTGTCAAATTATTATGTGGAACACCTGAACTGATCCACCTTGTCCTAACTAGTGTTCTACATAACCTTATTCATATTTCCCCTAACACAAGTGGCTATTGACAATTTGTGAGGATTTTTGTCTATATGTGGGAAGATTATACCGTCAATATAATGACATAATACAAATATTAGTTTTTCATTAATTAGAAATTCAAACATTCATGGTAATCACACAAAATAATTTTATATTACATTATAGTCATAAAATAAGTAAACTGGTTTCCAATGGATAAATCCAAAATAGTGTATAATTCCAAACGTAAATGAATATATAAAATGTTTTAAAATCATTTTTATTTCATCCAAATATTCTTTTATAATTGAATTCCTCTAATTATTCATCCACAACAAGCCCTAATCCCTTACATTAATCCATATACAGGAATTTTTCTAGAACATAAAGTTAATTGTCTAGGTTGTGAATAATAAAAAACAGTAGGGCACCACCAATGTGTCCTTAGATATTTTTATAAAGAATAACTGGTGTATTCCCAAAAAATAATAATTTTGATAGAAGTATTAAAAACACACAACCACCTACTAATCATTTTTCTGCTAACTAATCTTCCACAACCATTGTCTGTAACTATTTAGACTCCATGTCGAAATGATGTTGAATAATTTTTGTGATGATGTGAATTATCCACAAGAATATCATTATGTAACTCAGAATTGAAAAAAAATATTGTGGGAATACTAAATAGATTCAATAATTCATAATGTTAAATGATACTTATAGTCCACAAGGCATAAAATGTCATCATTTTCCTCAAAATCCAAAGGGCATTGAGTTTCTTATGGCCAATAAAAAATCATGATAAAATATTATCAAAATCATATATCATTCAAAATCAACATCTATGGGGTAATAATACCATAAGAGTCGCCTATCACGTGTACCAAGAATCCAACATCCAAATGAAATAAAATAAAAAATAGTGTAATTCATCATAAATATGCATAACATGGAACCATGAATGATATGGATGTGTCAAAAACATCATGTTAATCAAAATCGATCATTGAAACGTGATACCAAAATAAAAATAATGTATGAAGGATCATATATCAAAAACAAGGAAATGAAAACTCTCATAATAAATCCCATCAATATATAAAACAAAAAATTCTAATACATTAATCAATCTATAGAAAATGATTTATACGAAAGCCCCAAATAGTAAGGACCTTCCTACCTCAAGGAATTAAATAACCACATCACGGATCACCATGAAAATTCCACCTAAATAATATCCACATATTATTCTTCCAAACTACTTCCCAATCATTACTAGGAAATATTATAACTATTGTATTTCCCAATGGTAATATCACACCACATGTCTTAATAGATTCATTCTACTAGATAATTATAAACAACATAATATTTATTTATATGTTGTAATTTTTAAAATTATTTTGTAGTTATCATGAAAAAATATATATGATATATCATAAAATATTAATTAAATACGTATAATAGAAAACATGATTTCATATATATCATAATATCCCATAGAGAAATGATTCTTTAAAGAATATAAGAGAGATAGGGAGTGTTATTTCAATATTAAGAATTACCAAAAACATATTCTTAATAGTAGGATACACCACCCCTGAATAAGGGGATTTTAAACTTCCTAGACATTAGTAAATAATAATAAACCAATTTTAGAAGTGTTTCAATATTTTCAATAAGGTAAAAAATATACTTATCTAGAGTATTAAGAACGAAGCATTAAATTAACTATTTAATATGTATTTTAATCATTTCATAATTATCTACTCTCTAAATTATTCCATAAATATTATTTATGAATTCAAATGATTGAAAAATTAATTATCATGATTTTTTCAATGAATATCCTAAAAATGCATTACATGTTTGTTCTATGAAAGAGGAAAAAATCTAATTATTAAATAATGTTTCCCAAAAAGGATAATGCATAAATATTACATGGTTTTACACTTATTTAGCTATTAGATATTATTTATGGGTACTATTTCTACCAATAAATAGTTTATAATTCTATCCATATTCTTCCATGTATGATGATTACCATTATGAAACTTTGTAAATCTTCCACCTTCCATTGTGAATAACCAAATGTACCCATTCACAACATTTATATATTCTGGGGATTCCATTATAAAGTGGATAGAGATTATAATTACCCTTATAAATTATCTTTTTTATGATTAAATGACCATAGAAAAGACAAGACTTACATTATGTTGGTGTTATCATAACCTTACATGGTCATTAAGAAAACTATCTTACCTTTACTAGAGGATGGGGTTTCTTTTCTGACCACAAGATAATGCATATGTTACCCACATGAAAACCATAAAAATCATGTTTTAGCCTAATTAATCACATATGATAATACGGTTACCCTTTCAGATCTCAAAAAAACCACAATTCTCTTATAATATTTATTGTTCGTGTGTAAGGTAATAAATATATTGAAAATTTTTAATCGTTCTACAGTGGCCTAAAGTGTTATAGATATAATTCCTCTTCTTATTTTATTAAATGTATTATTTCATAATATGGATATAGAAAACAAATTCAATTATTAGTTTTTATTATATCCTATCAGATTTAAAAAATAACATAGCATCATTACCTTTGATAATATAGTTGTTGAAATGTGATCATATGACTTGTATATATATACAAATTTAAAAAATCAAATAAAACCATACAAAAGAAATGATAGCCTCAAATAGATTGGTCATACCCTATCAAGATAATTTATCAAAGCATCAAAGTGATACAGCTTCACATTTATTTTCCCTCAATGAATCCCAAGCTAAGATCCAAAAATTAATGCATGAGCGAAACTTTTATGGGATCTGTTCAAACTCAACGAGATCATGGGTCATAACATTTACATTGAACCACCCCATGAAATTCTCAGAGTCACATGCCTTACCCTTACTGTGATTGATGGTGTATTATTGGGGTATGTCTCACGAATATAATATTATTAATTTTTATATTCAATAATGGTTATATTTACTTAATATTTTTTTATAAAAAACTATAATTTTCGAAATAATAATACAAAAATTGTAATTTTGAGTACTATTCTAATGCATTTGCGGAATTTATTTGAATGAATTAATGGATTTTTCATCCAAATTATATTAAAAAAATATTATTACTAAATAATTTTTATAAAGTAAAATATTATTATTATAGGGGTTTGATAACTGTTATTGTAAAAAAACATCCATTTTTTAATAATTATATATTATTATATTAAAAGTGAAAATAAACCTATTTATAAAATTATTTTGTTAAAATGAATATTATTTTTTGAATTAGAATTTCAATATTATCTAATAGTTAATTTTTCTTAATTTTCAAAGATATAAAAACATTTTGGTAAAAAATCGATTCGGTATTAATATACAGTGTGTATTATGACAAAATAATTAATCAAAAGTGTTTTAATAAATACTTTAGAAGTTATCAAAGATAAAATATATGATTTCCTTTTAAAATTAAATCATTTTATATTTATTTTATTAATTTTATAAATCCATTATGAATCCTAAAAAACCATTGATATATTATAAGGTTTAAAAATCGTTTCTTTTAGAGTATTACCTTCTTCCATAAAATAAAAGGTATTATATTATTATATTAATAACTTTTATATAGAAAAAATTTAAAACCTCTCCCATTTTCGAGATACCATTGGAAAAAATGGTATTGTTTTTGGTTTTGGTTATTTTATTATATAGAGTCAAAAACCTATGTTTAAAATAATAATTAATTCCCCACATTTTTTATATAAACCTAGAAAATTTCCCATTTAACTTACCAAAAAATTCATAGATAACATACTTAATCTTATATAAACTCTCAAGAATCCTCCCAATAATTTTGAGTCACATCCTCTAGTAAGGGATATATTCCTTCTCTTTTTTATTCAAGTTTTTTTATTATCTTATGCCATCAATTTTTAATTTTCCAAGATGGGATGTATATTTCAAATTCCCTATTACTACCAATTAGAAATAAAAACTATTATATACATCAATATCTTTCATAAAATTATTTTATGAATTTTTATGTGATGTCATTATGCTGCTGATATTTCACGAAGATTTTCTATTGCAAAATAATTGTGTAATAAATGTCAAACACATTTCTTATCAAGGGTTTTAAAATTTATACACTTATACATATTTTACCTGGGATGTACATCTATATATTACACACATCATGATCATATAATAAAATATGATGATGAATTAATCCATGTTTTATGATATATGTGGCACACATAAGCTTGAGTATTAAATGAAAGTGGCGGGTTCACATTGAATTATATAGTGCTGCAATGCGTTGGGTAATGTTTATTATCAGGAGATATAATGTTAGGATAGGGAGTAAACCATATTCCTTTATAGAAGTTTTTTACATCATGATTTATTGTATTTTATCCTTAACCTTTGTTTATGATGTATTGTTTTATGTTTCTCCCACATTTCCCATGTTTCCATTATAGTTATTATGTTATATCAGGTCTCATAGTTCATGTTTATGATTCATACTCAATTTATTTCCCATTGATATGCCTATTTCCAAAAATATATTATACCCTTCATTTTATTCCATGTTTATTACCATAAGGTGAATTATTGTTGACCCCTTTCTTATGTATGTCCCCAGTTTATCCCATGAATTTTTATGTATGGCGGAATATTGGGAACATTTTAAGGATGTTATCAATAAGAAAATTTATTCCTTATTTTTACTTATTATATAATGTACCTAATTCCCATTCCAATATACTTCTCTATCATTCTGGTTATTTTTTGTATAATTTTTAATTAATTGAGAATTAAGGTTTAATAAATAGCAAGGTTTTCATAGTTGGAATCAAAGAAAAAGTATAATTTTTTTTTATATTAGGATTAGAAAAATATAGGGTAAGACTTATTGGTAATACTAATTATAATAAAGCATACCTAAATATTGGTATGTCTAGATTTAGTTTTTATCAACAAAAATTGTAATATTCAAAATACTACAAGGGGATATGGATCTATCACATGTTTACATAGGGGTAAAATATGAAATCACCATGTTGAGCCTAACTTGACTAGGAACTGGTGCATGAAAATGGGCCCTATTTCACAACTAATTTGAAACTCAAAGAGAATATTTTTCAATAAATTTATAAGTACAATATAATCTATTATTAAGGGAACCAAAAATTAAGATATGATTATATGTTTGGAAATTGATCATGGATAACATTGATTGAACCCTAAATATTCATATATTAAGAAATAAGTTTACCTTCAATGTTATCCCTTTAAATTCATTGGATTTACCCTTTATGAGGTTAATAGATTAAAAATATTCATCCCTGATTTTTTTGTTCTATCCAATGGTAGAAAATATGAGGAATCAGGTAAACAACTAATGAGAAGTGAAATGGGATGACTTCCCCAATGAGATTGCCAGGCTGATGGTAATATGAATCACAAAATTTACGATGACACTCTCTCAGGTAACTCAATTTCAAAATGGAAAGCTAGATCATTAGGAGTATCCAAATCCATCTAAGAGAGAACAATATTCTATTGAGACCTGTATGCGAAAAATTCCTCTAACATTCATTTTATTATATAGTCCCATAATAATGGAACAATGGATCATCTACATTATGAATATATATAATATCCTTAAAAAATATGAGTAAGAGAGTGTTCTATTGGTTGTTTATCTTATGAACATGGAATATTATCTGTGGGTAACATTGATAAAAAATATGTCTCCAAAGGATGAAATCATAGAAATGGTGTTGAAGGAATTCCAGAAAATAGTTTCTGAAAAACATTATCCAAGAAATCTCTGGGTTAAAATGGAAATGGATGTTCATTAACTCATAGAAAAAGGATATTAATTTAACAATTAATAATAGGAAAAAATCCCAAGACATTCATGATATACCTATGTATTTTTTGTTACCCATGAATTCAAGGTTGGCTACTTCTTCGGTGGGATAAAACATAATCAAGAAAAAGGCCCGGTTATCCGAGACTTTGATAGCTATGATTAAATTTAAGATTGTTCCCTCAAAGTCAACATTGAGAGTGAAGAATCTAAAAGGAATAGTGGGGATATAAATTGGAATGTGGAGTTCAATTTCAGCGGTATAATAGATAAATAATATTAAGAAAATAAATTTCAGCATCCCACATTTCCGAGGTGTTGAAATAATCACCTACAAAATTTCTTAAGGGGAAGAGGAGACGATTTAGGTATGGGAAGGAAGGTCACCTACCTAGAGATTTCTAATATGAGAAATCTGATAATGTTATGGATGAATGGAATGATCAAGTTAACCCTTAATGTATTTTTCAATGCTCCAACTATAAAAAACCAAAGAAATATGCACACCAATGCACTACCATGTGTTTTTGGAGATAACCAATAACCTCCAAGGTATAAATGGAATGATTTTTCCATCACAACTACTATGGTGGAACCCAAAATGAAGTGGTAATATGTAATTTAGTTATTAATTAAATAATAGTGAACACACTTTTTATTCTATTTCTATGAACTCCTTAATTTCAAGAAATTTTAGTATAACTATTGAAACACCACCACAAACCATGGAAGAAGATCTATCTATGAGAAAGAAAAATGGGAAACTTATTTCATCCCATGTATATAACTCCACCCATGTCAAAATTTGTGTGTTAAACTTCTTAGATAACCTTTTGATACTCTCTTTAATGGAAATGGATGTAATTATGTTCATGGGTGGGCATCCCTATATAAGATCCTACATAAATTTCTATGACAAGGAAATCGGTTTATTTATCATGGGTGAACCCCTGATTCTATAAATGCGTGCGAAGGATGAATCATCATTAGAACAAACATCTCTATTATGGATACTATTTTCCTTTGAGAAAGAATATATAAATAAAATAATTGAGTCTAATGAAAGAATCATAATTAAAGAAAGCCCAATTGTGAGGGAATATACATGTGTGTTTACTAAGGAGTTGGCTGCTCTTCCACCCAGCCAAGAGGTTGAATTTTTAGTCAAGGTTATACCTGGGGAGTTACTATTATCGAAAACTCCATATAGAATGGTTGTTGTGGAACATCAGAAGCTAAATAAAAACTATATGATAATCTAGATAAAAGTTCATATACCCATGTTCATTATAATGGATAGCTCTAGTTCTCTTTATCAAGAAGAATGATTATTCAATTTGCATTTTCATCTACTATCATGAGCTCAAAAATATCATGGTAAAGATAAAGTATCATCTACCACATATTTATGAATTTTTAGATTAACTGTGTTTAGAAAAATAATTTCCAAGGTGGATTTTGGGTCAGGATATTATCATGTTATGGTAACAAATGAGGATATCAATGAAACCGCTTTTCATAAAATGTAATGGCACTATGAGTTCATAGTAATTACATTCAAACTCACTAACTCTCTAGAAAGCATCATGGACATGATAAATAGATTCTTTAGTGAGTAACTAAACCAATTTTTGGTAGTATTTATTGATAATATTCTAATATACTCCAAAATCATGGAGGATCATGAAGGGAATCAGAGAACTAGGATAAAGACCTTACAAAACTATAATATTTTGGAAGAGTGCAACAAATGTGAGTTCTAGTGGAAGGATGTCTCATTCTTGGGGAATATCATCATAATAAATGTGATATTTATAGACCCTTAAAATATATAATCAATTGATGGATGAATGAGGGAAATATCTATGATAGATATTTATAGTTTCCATAGATTACCTGGGATATATCATCAATTTTTGATAAATTTATCATGATTGGTAAACCCTATTACAAGGATAACCCGATATGGAATCATGTATTCTTGAAATGTTGAATGTGAAGATAACTTCAAAGAGATGGAAATGACTATTATCACTGCACTTATGATCACACCACCCAAAAGTGGAGAACATCTCAGGGCATTCAGTTATGCTTCAATAAAGGGCTTGGGTTCCGTGTCAATGAAAAATGAGAAATTGATAGACTATGCTTCAAGGTAGTTGAATGTTCATTAACAGAACTACCCAATGCATGATTGATATTTAGCTATAGAGATCTTTTTATTGAAAATATGGTGGCATTATCTCTTTGGTGAGAATTTCCTATTATATAAGGATCAAAAAAGCGTCATGTATATATTCACACATAAAGAGCCGAATATACACCAATAAAAATGGCTAGAGATGATCAATGATGATGACTCCTCAATCCACTATCATCCTGGGAATGTGAATTAAGTGTAATACACTCTATATAGAAAAGATCATACAATTTTAACATTTATAATAATTTATAAGGATTAAATATTCTTAGATTTGGAAAGAATGGACATGGGATTTATAATAGATGGAAAACCATCAATCCCTTCACAAAGGATTTCTAAATAGTCCCTCATGGAAATGATAAATAATCCTTAGGGAAAAGCTTTCGTAATTTAGAAGACATTTCAAGGTTTAAAAAATTTAAATCCCCAGAGTTCAATTTTAATGTTGATGAGGTTGCATGTTTTGTGTCCAAATTAACTGTACTGTGAAATCCTAAGTTAAATATGTTGTTTTTTGATGATGCACATATTTTGACTATCTCATTCCATTCATGAAGAAAAATGATGAATCAAGATCACTGGCAGCCCTATTAGTGGGGAAATATAATGAAATTGATCACATAATATACATCAAATAGCTTGTTATATCAGAAAGTTAAGGCCCAAAAAGAAAATTCTAAGGGGCTGATGAAACAATTATCCATATCAACATTTAAATATGAAAACATCCCTATCGTTTCTTTCACTATACTTCTAAAATAAATATAGAGGAAAAAATGATATATTGGTTTTTTTGGATTATCGGAAAAATATATCACACTTTATTACAATTTGAGAGGACTTCTCACTATATAAACATTTATGGATGTACATTAGTGAAGTGGTGAGGTTGTATGGAACCCCTTATTGATTGTACCTAGTCGAGATCCAAGATTTTCCTCAATGTTATTAAAGAGTATCTAGCAAGAATTAATTTATAGTTTAACTTCATTGTTAATTATAATTCTAAAAATGATGTCAAATCTTAGAAGACTATCCAAAAACATGAGGTTAAGTTCATATCAAACTTGTTTGACTTCACAGGATTATTGGATCAATGTCGTCCTCTGGTCGAGTTCTCATACAATAGAATTTTCCACTCAAGCATCCAAATAGATCCCTATGAATCCTTTTATGTAAAGAGGTGTACAATAGCTACATGATAGGATGAAGTTAGGGAAATCAAAGCATCTAGGTCCAAAATTTGTTGATGAAATGGTGGTAAAGGTAATGACCATTCTATAGCACATCAATGATGTTGAGAGTCAACAGAGTGGCTATGTTGATAATCATCGATTACATCTATATTTAGATGCTGGATTCATGGTATTCATCTAAAATTATTCATGGGAGATCATTATGAGATTTGGGAAGAATGGAAATCTTAGTCCAAGAAACATAGGCCCCTTTGAGGTCCTTAATCACATCATAGTGGTGGCCTATCAACTAGAACTACCACTAAACCTATCTTAATTACATGATGTAGTTTATTTATCCCTCTTATGTATGTACATACCAGACCCCTCACATGCACTCAATCAAACGGTGGTACTATTGTAAGATGAAATTTCCAATGAGGAGCAGATGGTGAAGATCTTAGATCATAGCGATAGTGTTCTACGAAATAGAACAATACACCTTATAATAGTATTGCAGAGAAACCAAAAGTTTATGGAAGTGACATGGGAACTAGAGGAGGTGATGAAACAATGTTTTTCTCATCAGGTTTAGTGTGGGAAATAAAACTTTTTGGGGATACATTTCTTATGTGGGGATGATTATAATGACAATAAATAAAATTTTCCTATTAATTTAATTAAATATCTTATTATGTTATATTGTAATTGAGAACATGTCAACATGTTTTATCTTATTATATTATATCAGATTTAAATGACAATTAATCATCATTACCACCGATAATATAGTTATTAAAAATGATCATATTATTTGTATAAATATATGGTATTATCAAATTTATTTTCCTCAAAAGAAAGAATTTATGGCCTCAACTAGTAGGATCATACCCTATGAATCCCATTTATCATAGATATTGAGGGAGATATAATCATTGTTATTTTCCCTTAACTAATCCCAAGAAATTTTATGATAACTTATGAAGGAGAGAGACCATTTACAAGATAATTTCAAGCTCATCCAGATCACGGACCAAACCATGTCTGTTGAACAACGCCACGAAAGACTCACAATCATACTCCTTACCCATATGGTGTTTTCTAGTGCATTAGATATATATTTATTAAGAACTTTGTTATATGAATATCATTAATCTAAAATTATTATATTTACTTCTTATTGATACATTATAAATACTTTTGATACAATAAAACAAAAATGGTTTATTAAGGAAATATTCAAATTTAGTTAAGGAATTTATTTTCAAGAATTGATATATTTTTGAAATAGATAATAGTTTTATAAAATATTTTTTAAAATAATGTTTACTAAATATCATTAATCATGTAATTTTTGTAAATTCAAATGAAATTTTAATAAGGATTTGAAAAATATTATTATAAAAAAAACCAGCATCTCTCAATAAATGTCAGTTATTATTTTAAAAGTTAAAATAAACCTATTGACAAAATAATTTTGATAAAATTAATATTATTTTTCAAATTATATATTGAAATAATATAATGGTTAATATTTTATAATTTTATGAGACAACCGAATTTTTGGGTAACATATAAATATTGTATAAATATACGGTCTATTTTATATCTTAATAATGACCCAAAAATGATGTAATAAGTACTAAATAAGGTTTTACTATCCAAATATTTTTTTATATTTAAATTAATTATATTTTTATGATATTTTAATATTTTTATAAATCAATTAAGAATCCTCTAAAACTATTAATATTTTTAATGTCTTTAAAATCATTTCTTTAAGAGTATGACTCGCTTCCACAAAATCAAGGGTATTATTTTATCATGATTGATCCTTCGACTTATAAAATAAATAAAACCGCTTACATTTGGATGAAAACCTGAGAAAAAACCATGTGATGGTTTGTGGTTATGGATATTTGATTATATAAAGTCAAAAACTATTTTTGATAAAAGAAAAAGGATTCCCCACTCTTTTCCTATATAATACTACCAGATTTCTAGTTCTTGTTAACCAAAAATAATTAAATCTACTCTTTATTCATCCCTCCCCACAATAGAGTTGTTATAAAGCACGCCCATGCTCTCAAGAAGCTCATCCCAACCATTTGGAGTCACAGACTCATGTAAGGGATCATCGCCTCCTCCTATTTATTCAAGTTTCTTTGTAATATTATATTTTATATTTCAAATTATGAATGTTGGGAAATGTATTTACATGTCCCAATTACATACCATTTTATTTCCATGTTATTATATACCTCTTTCAATCTCATAAACCCATTTTATAAAATTTTAAGAGACATCCTTATGCTGCCGAAATTTCACCATTATTTTCCTTGCCAAAAAATTGTAGTGAGTACCATACCCATTTCCTATCAAGGGTATTCACCTTTATACACATATAGTTATTTGAGCATTGACTTAAATGCACTTATTCCAGACTCCTTCATTGATAAATAAAATATTATGATGACTGAATCCATGTTATGTTATCTATGTGTCACACTTAATCGTGAGAATGAAATGAAATTGGCTGGTGCATCCAGAATTATATAATGCTCAAATTCATTGGGGGAACGTTTAGTTTCATAAGATATCATTTTTGGATAGAGAGTTAACCTGATTCCATTATGGGACTTTTTACATCATTATATCTAGGTAGTTTTCATTGAACTGTTCTTATGATGAATATTTTAAAGTTGTATCCACATTTCGAATGTTTACATTATTATTATCATGATATATCATGTCTCATTGCGCATGGTTTTTATTCCTTATACTTTTATGCCCCATTGATATACCATTTTTCTAACATGTTTTTTCCGTTCATGTTATTCTATGTTTATTCACTTACTGTGATATATAAATCACCTCATTCTTATGTATGTCCCCAGGTTATCCCATGTTGTTTTAAGTAAAAAAAAGTATTATAGACATGTTAAGGAGGTTTTAAATTAAGATGATTTATTCCTTATTTTAAATAGTTATTTGATGTACCTAATTCCATAATACACAAGACTTATTAATATTCTATATTGTATTATGTGTATTTTTTGTAATAAATAAAGAGTTTATTTGTAATAAAGAGCTTGGTTGTCATATTTTCACATAATTGGATAACAAATTATTTAAAAACTAGGTTTTAAGAACATTTAATGATTGATAATGTTACAAATTTAAAAACATAATAAAATCACATCCTGAAGAAGTATCTCTAGTGTTATTACTCAAATATCTCATGACACTAAGTTTGAAAATAGTCTTACGGTCCCATATTTCTTCCCACATTCAACTGTACTACCATAGGATCTAAAAAAGTTTTAAAATCATTCCTTATAGTAATTTCATTATTATATCTACAATCATCCCTATACTCTCTTGATAATATGCATCGAGCTCTAACTCAACATACTCATTGTCTGTAACATTTATAGGATTGGGTATGTACTACTGATGTTGAAAAACACTGGACACTTCATACATGCCTCAATAATGAAGAAGAAGTTCAAGATGGTATTCCACTATCCCAACCCATTGTGTGACCTCACGGGGAACAAAAATAGTTTTAAAATTTTCACTAGCCTCTACAAATGATAACACATCAATCGAGGTGACAAGGGAAAGATGTCCCAATATCCAATATGTAAATCCAATGGTTGTATCCTGTAGTATTATAATCATCACTTCCTACTCTATGTAGTAACCAAAAAGTATTTGATAAACTCTGCAGTCTCTCAAGTATCCTACCCCATATTGGCCCAAATACCTATTGCCTCACCCCCCACATGCTCAATAGTGATATGAATTAATATCCATAGAGATACTCAAATATCCCAATATTAAGAGTCACCTATAAAATATTTTATCCAATGAAATATTCCAATATTATATTCTCGTAAAATTCTCTATAATAATGAATTTCAAAAGACCAAATCATGTCCACCATTATGGGAATCATCTGGTTAAATAGTATATTAGTCTGGAGATGGAATAATGTTCTTAAAAATTGTTGAACCCCTAAAGACCCCTCCAATCCATGTGAAAGAAATGATGCTAAATGCATATATATTTTAGATAAAATTATCATTTGAACTCCATTTAAGAGTGTGATATCATATACATATACTATTCATATATTGGTCATTGTTTTAGTCTAATAGATCATTAAGAAATGAGAATATTCTGTTAGTGGATCCAAAATCACCCATTCATTGTCATGGCGCTTTGAGGTCTTGTGTAACACTATAAATAAGTCCAACATTTCATCCTCCACTGTCCACATCATCAATGGATGTGGATTGAAAAAAACCACCCAGAAAATGGTGTTGTTCCTTGACTATATTTAAATTAAGGCATCATGAAATGAATCCTACATTGTCCCTCTTGAACCCTAGGAACCATAATTGTCACTTAATGTCATGATGTTTTCTATCTAACAATGATATATGGATTGATTTAGGTATACAAGTATCTCATCATCTCATCCCTGATGAAATTATATTATAATACTCTCATGTATACCATGATCATATCATTATTGTTCATCAAACAACCATGTATTAGGTCAGCTCTTTCAAGCTGAAAATGAACTATAGTGCACTACATATCAGAATCCTTAATTTCCTTCAGTCAGTATAAAATAGAATATGCGATCACAAAATGAGAAGAATTAATTGGTCAAAAATCTCTGGATGTATCCATCTACTAGTCATCAAAAAATCTTATTAGTAACCACATCTCCTTAAAAGTCCACTCAACATGATCATTGTCCACCATCACCTTACAAATAAGAGTTGTTTCAAAAATGTTTACATGACTAGGTACATTGGACATCACAATATCAATGATATTTAGATACTCCACCAACATCATCTTCCTCATGTTTATGTCACACTGCGTGAATATGTAACAGAGTAACTTGTGGTTAATGTAGAATACAAAACTCTCATTGGATGGATAGTTTCCCAAAAAAAAAATTGACTTTGGCCATAGTTTCCATCTCTATGTAATGGGTAGATTAGTTTCACACATAGGGTAACATATTATCTGACACATAAGCTACTACCTCCTCCAGTATCATCAGTAATATTCCAAAACTAACACCTAATTAATCACAATACACTACATATAAAATAAATTTCTCAGGGAGTATCAATACTAAATCTCTATTCAACCATCTCTTCATAACATTAAATTCCACTACATACTGGTCTAAACACTTGATCCTTACACTCATCTCCATTATAGTTTACATAGGTGATGATAGGTATATAAATTCAGGGATAAATATCTGTAGTATCATGCTAAACAAATTATCCTTATGATCATGGAAATAATCCATAGAGAAGTCATGGATTTTAGTAACTTAAATTCCTTATAGTCGTGGATATAAAGGTCTCAAACACCACATATCTCATGAAAATAACCACCTAAATCCTAATGTTAAACATAAATATCACGGCATAATGAAAATATTCTCAATGTAGTGTCATAACTATCTCTAAGATTCAAGAATATTGCTCTAGGGTTGGTTATTGGATGGGGATGTTAGAAATAAAAATATGGTGTTTCAGTTTATGTATGGATAAAACATGTTTTTCATGATGTATAAGAACTATTCATAAAAAAAATCAAACCTTATGACATTACTATATTCTAAAAAACACTATACCTACTCTCAAATTCCATATTTAGGATATCCTCTCTCTAACCCATAGTTGGTGGGTTGGTGATCGAAGATTAATCAATGATAACCACATATACTTAAATAACCAATTGAAATTATCACTGATCTTGGGTTAAGAATATTTTTTCTTCATTTCCTTTTGGTTCAACTTCTGGTAATCATCATGGACTCAAGGACTATCATATTCCTTATTGGTCAAAAATATAGGGGCTCCACATAAAATAACACAGATCGAGGAATAAATTTCTTTGAAATTCATCAAGATACACCTTGAACTCCTTCAACATGGTATGTGCCAAATTTTATGGTGGTATTAAAATTTCATGTACACCTGACATAAGTTCTATCTTATCCAAACCTTTCAATCCTTTGGAGTCTCTTCTAGGTCAATATTTTCAACAAGTATTTCAAAACATTCCTCCCCATACAGACATACCAAAGTACACTAGATGTAATAATACAGATATGATTTTATTTCATATCATTTTAGACCATGTTTTTATACTCCTGCTACTTGGATATGAACAATGTGAAATCCATTAGTCTAATGAGTCCCTACTTACAAAACCAAATATATGGGGTGGGGGTATGCTCAGTTTCATTTTCCTACAAGTTCTTTAGATGAGTAGAAACATCTTCCCATGTTGAATAATTTTATCCCCACATTGCATGTATTCAAATAAAACAATTTCAAAGAGACAAATTTTTTAATATGATGGAAACACATCATAAAAACATAATCGATTTTGTCAAATCATATTCGGTATATGGGATGAAACAAAAGATCTCTGAGGATTTAACCCATAAGGAAAGATATATTCCTCTAAAAACTAACAAAAATCTACCTCTTTGGATATTAGTCCAAATCACATATATATACAAGAACTAATACATAATAATTTTCTATATACTAATCCCAACACATATATATCTTAATAGAAAGAAAACCTGTATATCACATTACAGATTGGACAAGTCCCCCAAGAAAATATAACATAATTCCTTCCATTAAATATTTTTCTAATATACAATATAATAAAAATTAAATATGTGTAATGTGTAATTATACCAATTCATGATGCATTATTGAACCCAAAATATCAATACATACAGAAAACGTACCATCAATTATAACTAGAAGTTCCATTACACATGTGTGGATCAGAAACATTAAACTCCCCAACTAGATTCACACAAAACTATCACCATTCTACCATCTCTATGTTAGTCCAAAAATAAAATAAAAAACTTCTCTAAAATCATTTTATAATTCCCTAGCCCAAACCACAAGGTTTTAAATAGAACTACATGTGACCTTATACATGCCTCATCATACACAATAGCCTTCCAAATACAATTGAAGGTCTATGTCTTTTAGGGGGATAATTCACCATAAATATCATGTCGTAGAAAAAATATTTTTTAATTGATAAATAATAAATTCAAAAATCATAGTAAACAAAGTGAAATAATCTAGATGGGACTCCACACATAAAATAATTTAATAGTTCTTTGATGCATCTATCCAAATAAGTGTTTAATGAAATGCGGTAAATATATAAATAAATAAATAAATAACTTATTGAGTCCCCCATAGCCTTTTATAGTCCACCATGAAATCTAATCTCCCACCAACTCTAATATTTATTGATTATCCATTTTCCATTTTAACCTCACCCTTAATCTGATCAAAATACATGAATTCTTCCTGGGAAACGAGATTCATGTGTAGGGTCTGAGTTGTAAAACCTAATAAGGTACAAAAAATGCATCAATAACATGTGTGATGAATTATAACAAGTGTATTAAATTATGATATTAAATTTGAGTTCCAGTATAAAAATACTCAATCAAGTATTGAGAAGTTATTCACTAAAAAATTCTTCACCATCACTTATAGTACATGCTTTAGCTCTATGATGAAAATTATGATCGAAGATGTTACAAATGAATTTAACAAACCCCTTGGAAATCAATGTGTGACAAAAAATCCATCACATACTGATTTGAGAAACAATTTAGAATACACAGGTCATGAAGATGAAAATCAATTTGGAATCCATATGGAATCATGTTACCACATAATCCTCAGGACCCTTAAGGCCATGAGTTTTCTATGGCTATAAGATATTAGGCTTCAATATCACCAAAATTATAGATCTTTCATACTCCAACACCTTGGGGTAATCATACCATGACTATCAGCTATCATGTGTACCAAACAACCAACGTCAAAATGAATGATAATACCCCATAACAGAAATAATGTTAAACATACATTACATGGAATTATAAGAGATATGGAATCATTAGAAACATAATGTGAATAAAAATAAAACATGTTAATAAGAAACTATAAAAAATCTCATATATCAAATAGTTTATATGGGTAAGATAGAAAAAACAAACCTATAATAAATCACCATCAATGGAGAACAAAAACCATTTTAATACATCAATCAATCCATGGAAACAATTGTATATAAGATCCCAAATTAATATGTAACAACCAAAATCATTTTTATAGTTGTATATGTAAGGTTTTTTCAAGGAAACATTAGTTAAATAATTTCCATGTATTAGTCAATTCCAACCACTCCCCATGTATTCATCAGATAGATTCCCATGATTTTATTTATAAAATGAATTCAAAAAACATAAGTGATAACTATTTATCTATTTGGTATAATCAATAACAACATGATAATTCCAAGATAGTAACATTTAAAGAATTAATTATCATATCACATGAAATATTCATAAATCTAACTCATAAACTATTCATGAATAACATATAAGATAAAAAATGGACATAAAATCAGAATTATATCCCCATTAGAAATCATATGTTGAATATTTTAGGAGAGAGGGAGATAGTTATACCATTATTATATCCCAAAATAATTCATATAATTTGGGTAATGATTAACAAAAATTAAACTAATGGATTATTGGGGTATCCAAACTCTAGAGAATATCTAGTAACAAAAAAGTTTTAATGCATACAAATTTTCAAGAAGAAAAACCATGTATAGGTCCACAACATTAAGAACCAAAAACTATATTCATCATTTAATTTTACTTTTAATAATTTCATAATTATATTGTGTATTTATTATTCATTAAATGTTTTTATTGAATTAAAATATTAAAATAATAGATTATTATGATTTTGGGTATTCAGTACCATCAAAATGTGCAAAAGATGTGAGTTGGGGAAGATAAAATGAAAAAAAATATTTATATAATTTTTTCCGAATATGGTGATAAAAAATGATAACATTATTTTACCTTCTTGAAGAACCTAAAAATTTCAAAATGGTAATTGTTTTACACATATAACGGAAATAAACCCTATCATACCTTTATGCAAACCAGATCACCCATATGCAACCTTTCAAAACACCCTCCTTCCATTATTTTGTTCCTAAGGGGCACTTACTCATACATTAGAATACAAAGGGATAAAATAACATAGTTTCTTTACATTCCTCTTACAAATAAATAGTTAATAGGTTATAATAACATAACCATCGAAAATGTGAGGATTTACTATATGTAGAGGCTAGTTTAATCCTATAAAGATTTTAGAAACATCAGTATACCCTAATGTGGGCCTAGGTTTTCATAACTACACCTTATGAGGTGCATAGTTTACCCAATATACAATTTATAAATTTCTATATACCATTGTCCAACCATGGAAAAAATAGGTTCTCCCTTGCATAACCCCAAGAAAAATAACTCTAACCATAAACAATGCGTAGGACCTGTGTAAGGGTAAGAATAAAATTAATAATTTAATTTTTTTTACACAAATGGTGTATAAAATATAAAAAATATAGGGTTTAAAAAACATTAATTTTTTTTAAAATTTCATAGTAACTGTGAAAGGGTTGATGTGGTATCCATTTATAAGAAAAGAAAAAGGTATTATTGGGAAAACTCATCACTTTTCAAATATTACATGTCATTATTCAATGTTCATTGGATCTAAAGTAAAAAAATATGTGTTTTGGAAGACCATGTATTCAAAAATCCTTTCATCCAGTCATTTTTGGTCATGGTATGTGTGTTTTAGGGTTTATATTTTTTTCTTTTATGCTTTTACTCAAAAATAACTTTTACTCACATAACTAGTTTATAACTATATAATTTTATATCTAACTAAATATTAAACGTAACTCCTACCTAATATTCATGTCATTAAACTAAATATTATCTCTAATTAATAAAATTAACAATTTTATTACGAAAATTTAACTTTTAAATTAAATTAAATTATATATAGAAAGTCATTTTTGGTGAAATTCTTTTGTTTTCACAATTAATTGTTCCTAATTTATTTAGTATTGATTAAACATTAAATTATTGTTTATATAGATTTGGATAAGAATAAAATTTATAAAAAATTCAATTTTTATTGATTGAAAATTAATTAATTTTTTATTAAGATAACCCCCTTTTAAAGAGTAAGGGGGAACTCAAACGACCTCAACGACATAAAGACAATCAAGACCCACAGTCCAATGTCCCAAAACCAAAAAAGAAATGATTCAAATCTGACGAGATAGATCCATCCCTTGCATCAAAATCATTGTCAAAAGCTTCCATCTTCTCATTGATGCTCGGCTGGCAGTATATTGCTTGAATATAGGGGCATGGAACCGATGGAAAATTCCTTACCCTCTCAAACATTCAATTCTAAAAAGCTGGGATCTATGAAAGCTCCTTGTTCTGAACCTCTTATGACATCGTCCATTGAGATGAATCGAATGAATTGACCCAAGATCGGAGACCATGGAACCATAAAGTAACCATACCAATAGAACATCCATACCGTAGATTCCCAAATTCAACCAACCAAAGATCATTCACGAATTCAGAAGTCATCTATTAAACTCTCAAAGCTTCTGTGAAAAAATATTCGAACCAAGCACAATTGACATCAACCAGGACCAAAAAATCAAGATCCATGAGCGAACATCTATGATAATAGAACTCAAACCATTTCAAATAAAATATAAAAATTCACCTGAATCTAACAGCCACACCAATCAAATCGGAATAATGAACTGAACTGATCCAAAGTAGAACCACACAATAAACAATAGTTCACAGTAGATCTCATCTAACCCAAAACAAAAACACCAAGGTCAAAAGCCATTACCTCAACTAGTCAGATGAACACCAACATTCCATAAGAATGGTCCATCGAGATCCATATCCAAAATATCATCGCCACCTCTGAGACCACACTTGAATCACATAGTGAACCACTCAACACACCTAGAGCACCCATGGATGCCACCGACAGACACAGAACATGGACTCTGAACATTCACTATGATGCCTGGAAATTCAGTATCAAGTTTGGTATTGGGCAATGAGGTAGGGTAGGAATATTGGAATCACTGAAAGTATATCCCTCAATGTCACGAGCCACACCATGAGTCGATGAGTCAGAATTTCAAGAGAAGACACCACCAGGTAGGGCCAATGAAATTGGAGGTGGTGGAAGGGGGAAACCCCTAGGTTCTTGGTGCCCCTTATGAGATCATCCTCCTATAAAAGTCAATTTTTAAAATTTATTATCATATTTGATTATATATAAACTACACATCATCATTAAAATAACTCAAAAGTTACATTTTCAACACTACAATTTTAATTACCATTTTCCCTGGAAAAAAATATTATTTATAAAACAGAATTTTTTCTTATTATATGATAATTAAATTATGATATAAATTATTCTAAACATTTTAATACCATAAATTTCATCAGGTAAAAAATTTAATTTTATTGTCTGTACATAACATGTGTAAAAATCTATTTTTTAACAAAGTTAATTTGAAGCAGAAATTATATATGTAAATAAAAATTATCTTTTATCATTTTTTAATAATATTTGTAATATTATTATTGTTCAATCAATGGTTTTCAGACAATAAAATAAATCCAAAAAATAATTTTGCCATGAATTAACTTAATTAAAGTAATTGATGAAAATTATATTTTAGGTTTTTTATAAAGTAAAAAAGTATTTTTAGAGAATTTATTTTAAAAAATTAAAATTTTCATATACAACATGACCTAAAATTATGTATTTCATATGAAAGTGACGTAATTTTATTAATCAATATTATCTCTATTTACCTAAAAATCAATTATTATAAAATATCTCGAAAAAATAAAAATAAACTATTTTTTATTTAATTAATCTTAAATGGAAGTTAAATGTGTTAAATTCAAAAATTAAAATTGATATAATTTTAATTTAAAATGAAATGAAATTTAGAAAATATTATATTAAAATAAATCATTTAATCATTATTTTTTTATCATCTATACTCTTAATCTTTGAAATATTATAATTGATTACTATCATAAATGTTTAAACATTTTATTATTAACAAACATCACCCAATACATTAAGGAAAATTTACAACAACTATTATGGGTAACATATATTATAAAACATAAAATATATTTTAATGGAAATAAAATCTCACGTTTTTATATTCAATCCCAAAAAAATTAAATCAACATTAAAAATTGTATTTATTAATCACATAGTAAGGGTATTCTAGAAATTCTCATTATTCCATATATAACATCTAATTTTATACATACCTTACTATTTTAATACAAATAAACATACATATATTTCCACCAAAAAAATAGAATGTTTACTCCCTAATCATATATTATTTAGGGTATACCTTTCCAAAATCTACCTAAGTCTCTGGGTAATAAAACCATAGTGGAATCTCATATACTACAAAAAATTAAATTCTCTTTCAATCCAAAAATGTTAATAACTTTTATACCATAAACTCACATAGAATCCAATATATCCCATTATGTTATAAAATATCATGAATCCACTCTCTATCACAAGGTTAAAAAAATATTACATAATTCCAAAAAAATATATACAAAAATAGTTTTTATATACATGTATCGAATATACTAATAATAAGATATATATATATATATAACCCAATCATGTTTTCTTCAGTAGTTATCCAATAGAATCACATCCTTATTGTAGAATCAGTTTTTAGGGTTATTGATTCAATTTTATAAAATTTTTAAAACATCTAATGGAGAACAGTGAAAAAAATCCTAAAACATTTCACATATTACTCATAAATATTTTAATATATTGGAGTAGCATCGACTAATATCAGTCACCAATTAAAATATCCATGATTAATTTCATGTATGGTATGAACATCAGTGTCATAGATTATACTAGGATACTCACCTTTTCTATTATGATAGTTATATACTATGATTCTAAACCAATGTAGTATGATTCCTTAATATGTTCAAAGATGTTGGGGTTTCTCAAGACCTGACTATCTTAGATTCTTCCATGTGGTCTAGTTTCAACTAAATAGTATAATGAATATGCATCTGTTAATATCCTAAATAACCCTAGATAATGAATATGAAGGAACAATCATAATATGATTTCTCATACCATTTTGTATAAAAATGAATATCACAATCCAAAAACATATACTCTTATATGGGAATCATCTTCCTGAACTATGTATCAGTCTAGGGATAGATTGTTGTGATCAAATTCCACTGAGTCCCAAAACACTACTACAACCTCAACCCAATGCATAATGAAAAAGGTTTATATATATATATCAAATACCGTTATCATTGAAATTACTTTTTTATGTTTATGATATCATATAAATATATCTTTCCAATCATGTTTACTATGTAAGTCTACATATCTGTAATAAAGGAGAATGAAAATTTATCTGATCAAAAGTCACCTAAGTGTTGTCATGGATCATTGAGGTCATATGTAAACCAATCAAAATGTCCAAATGGAATCCTCTATCATTTATATCATCACTAGATGATGATAGATAAAATAACCTTGAGATTTTATTCTTTATTTACCATATATCAAGTAATTCATCATGAAATGAATCCTTCAATGTCCCTCTTTATCCATTACCAGCATAATTTTCACCTGATGTCAAGAAATGTTTTCTCTAGCCTCGATATACCACCCATATAGAGGTATGAATGTATCAAATAATCTTTTACGTAGTAGATTCATGTAATACTAATCTCACATTTACCATGATCAAATCTTCATTATTCATCACCCACCCGTGTAAAAGGTCAATTAATTCTAGCTTCACCCACACCATAGGAACTCTAATTCAGAATCGTAAACAAAAATCACTCTGTCTACAAGATATTTAGTGATTTGAAAAAGGAAACTAGACATTTATCACTATTAATCAAAATTATATATACACTATTCGGCTAACAAACTTATTAGGAAAGACTACTCATAAGAAGACAAATCAATATGATCATAATCCAACAATGTTTTATGGTTTAGAGAATTTGGAATGATGTTACCTTTACAAAGTGAATTGTTCTCCACAATGTAAAACATCTTTAAATAATCAAACTAAAACATCTACATCAGGTTCAGGTCTTGCTATGTGAAGAGGTGTAATGCCCCAACCCTACAATCCTAGGGCTAGTTCATTATCTAATTACATTGGCATGATTACAAGGATTCATATCCAGAAGGACCAATCTGGTCAGCAGCCTAGAAATCCATATTAAATACACATTACCCATAATACACTATCAAATAGAAATGAAAATCCTGATACATAATAAAATTAAATAAATTGTATTCTTGAAAACAAATATAAATATTTCTTCTTCATAAGCTGTATGAATGAACCGTAATAATGGTGATCTAAAATTCTCTGCAAGGGTAAATAAAGTGGGAGAAATAATGAATCAATAGGAATAAATTAACATTGAATAGTAAATAACTTATCGAGCATGCCCTTAAAATAACTAGATAATGTAATATCAATATAGAAAGGTAATAAACTGAAAACACATGCCATTAAATTAATGAACTGAAAATGAAATTCATCCATAGATATATTGATGAAAAATCTCATAGATAAATAATTAAAGAATTATTAATAATGGAAATTATTAATTATTGAACATCATGTTTCCCATAAACTTGATACATTTTCCTTCAATATAGAGTTTATAATATTTGGATAACTAATTATTCCCATGATACTACGGATGCATCAAGGTTCAATCAATAACTATTCCACAACCCTTAGGTATTTCCTTAAACAGTCCACGTCCCATGTATTTCATATCCAAATAATTCCTCATATATTGAATAAATAATGTTCCTTATAAAATATATATGTTGAATAAATACTATATATTTTTCAACAACACCATATAGGAGGATAATTAACAACAAATTTTGATGACATTAAAACACTCTTGAGGGAAAATAATATTTAAACATTTAAACGTGTCTCATACCAAATTGAAACATTTAAATCATATTCCATATGTATTAAATGAAACATATAAAACCATGAGAATAATTATACTGATGATATAACACAGAAAAATCAATATATACCTCAATTAAATTTTAATTGGTTCATAACAAAAATAAGTCTCAATGGAAAGAAAATTGAGATTGAATCTCAAACCTTATCCTTCTTTTTTGTTGTGTGGTTTTTAGACTATTTTTTGGTGATTTAAAATATGTTAATAAAATATATAAAACCCATTATCCTATTTATAATATCATATATGATTTCCTCATAATGTTTTATTACCCATTTGTTAACGCCCTTTCATTAATTTCACTAATTTGGGGTTTAATTTCCATGTTTTCTCATGTATGTTTTAACTTGTTATTTGTTGTTATAATTAAATAGATCATGGTTTCATCATATACAACATGTAAAAATTTCTTAATTTTCATATATAATTAGTATATATGTATTTATAAAAATCAATAATAATTAGATTCTAGAAATGAAGTTCACGGTTCATGGAGACGGTAGGTCGTACTTAGGCATTAATGCAACTTTCATTTCATTATTGTATTAAAAGAATAAAAAATAAGTGATAAATATGTATATTATATTTACAGTATCATGTATATGTTATATATATTACATAATTTTGTTAAAACCAAAATTTATGCATTACATGGAAGGTGTGAACGAGTCATATACTTTGAGGGGGTTGTAGTCCACACCTCCTCAAAAGAAATGATCATATTTACATAACATGGAAAGCCGAAAGGAATTAGTAAATAAAAATTAAAATAATAAGTACATTATAAATATAATATATAAATTATAAATATCTTTTCCATCATAATGGCCTCTTTGTTATATTGTAATGGAAAAATGAACAATCATCGTTTTGTGAGTAAGTAGTTCACTATACACAGAAACAATATGTTCATTACCCATTTGATAGAGGTGTGTGTAAGTATAGGTATAAATATTAACAAAAAAAATCCTTGTATATTTATGATACTCGTTTTGTTATTTAATAATATAATATGAATAGTATACTATGTATTTAATGGAAATTAAATTAAAAATATTGGGAGTAGTTGTTACCTCTTAATCAGAAATGTCTTTCGGTTTATACCAAAAGACATCATTTGAAGGTTGTTTGCCCAAAATTTAGATTCAAGATCATGGAAGAGATGTTTTTAATATATTCTGTTAGATTGTGAACAATAATAAGTGGTTTGAGAGGTGTGAATATGTAGGAGAGGTGGTGGCTTTTATAGGGATGGAAAATGACTTAGTTTGAATTTTTAGAAACAAGTTAGGTGTACACATGTTATTAGATAATAATGTTTTAAAAAACAAAAAAAAACTGTTTAATTGAAATTTTATGGACGATAAATAGCCATAAAATATGTTTTGGACAATTTTATAGGTCATTTGGGCCCTTAAGATAAATTTTTAGTCCTTTATTAAGATTAATGATTCTTTAATGATTGTAATTAATTTTAATTACATTCACAAATATTTGTAGTAAAAAACTACATTGAAAAAATTATACAATATTAATTATTCTAATTCTGAATATGGAATCCATTTTTCTATATTCAATACACATAAGTGGAAAAAATTAATTTAAAATTCATCCCATATGTGGGACGACAAAGCAAGTTTTAATGTAAAAAACATCCATAAGATTGCTATGTTTTTATAGTCAATTTCCAAGTTAAATTCATCCAAATAAATTAAATATTATAAATTGATAAAAATATAATCCAGTTAAACATTAAATCCAAGTAAAATTATAATTTAACCTTATAAGTAAATTCTTTTAAAAATGAATTTTGAAATAAATTTTAGTATTTTTCACTGTCTATTAAAAATTAATTTTTTTTGAAAAATATAAAAACATCACCCTAACCTAATTATTATGTTTTTATTTCAATTAATATTTTTTTATATATTAATTAATTTTAGGCGAAATAAATCTTATTTAGAAAGGGTTTTCAATTAAAATACTATAAAATTTCCTTTACAAAAAATATAGGTTTTTAAGAGTTATATTTGGTTTGTTCTCATCGTATGATTTTAAAATCTATTTGATGAACATAAAAAATATCATATTTATTTTATGATATATTTATATATATATTAAAATAATTTCAACAACTAATTTTTAATAATTGAAATATTATGGTGAAATATCTTTGTGAAAATAATAATATTTTATTTTATATTGAATCGATTTTTATATTCATTTAGAAATAATTTATAAACAAATGAATTCATTTCTCATTTTCATAAACCACATATTTTTAAAAATTAGTTAACAATTTTTATAAGTAAAAATTTAATTACAAGGTTATATCTTATTATATTTAATAATATGTCATTATTCAGTAAACCATGGTCTTCTCTGTAATGTATTCATTCGATGAAATTATCTCTTTCATGTAACACAAGGTAACTCGATGTCGAGTGAATTTCCAAATATATAATATATAAAATCTATTTAAAATAGTTAATATATTTTAATGTGTCATGATATTATATCCCCTTATTTTCTTAGTATCTCATGTTATGCATGCTATCGAATATAAGGTTCTTATTTTAAAATTTTGGGGTGTTGAAAGATATAATAGAGACTCTTATGGTTTGTGTATAAAAAACCTATAATTGAATTTAAAGTATCCCCAAATCCTAAAAAGTTCAATTGTTGCATTCATCTCCAAGTTGTACGTTAGGTATTTCTATTCATGGGGTGATATCTAATTTGACCTAGAAGTTACTACCTTCTCCCTCTACATCAGTAGATTATCTAAACCAATACTTATTGAATCGTAATACAAACCATTATAAATATGTTTATTATAGTGTTTTAGTACTTTATAAATAGTTAAACTCATCTTAAACTCATGAAATTCCAATTTATAATGATATGAAAACAATAACCTTATTATATTCATCATTATAATTATCATGGGTGTGGATATAATATAAAATTACTAGATAAAACATCATTAGAATATTTCTATAAATAATAACCTACTAATCATGTATATGTTCTATGGTCCTATCCCTAATATCACTGCCTCCAATTCCTCATAGTCAATTTCTATAAAATTCTTGGGCACCACTTGTCTCATGAGATTAACATATAAAATCTGGATTTTAAACATCAATATCATGTCCTAAAGTAAAGGTTATCAAATAATAATCCTGACTACATCTATATATCATGAATATTTCTCTGGTGTTTGTTGGTTGAAGAAGATATAAAAAATAAACACGGTTTTTAATGAATTTGTGTTTATAAAAATGATATTTTCCATATAAGACTAGAAATTTTTTGAGAAATTAGTGGAACAATAAAATATCACCATAAACTCATACAACCCATACCAACTCTAAAATGGAATATTCAAGATTTCCACCTCTCTAAGTTGCAGGTAACGGTCTCCCAATCAATGATTAATCATAGGTAATAATTGATATCCCTATAAATGAATGAAAATACTATTGAACTTAGGTAAATTATATTTATTCTTATACATCATGAAGTTTATATTTAGACTATAAAAGTATAGTCAGGGACAACAATCTTTTTTATTGGATAAGAAGTTATTTTAAACCCTTATTGAAGAACTCATACTGAGAAATCCATTTTTTTAAAGTAATCAATCACCATCTTGAGCTCCTTAAACATGTCAATTTATAAATTTTTAAGGGTTATTGAAATGTTGTGTGTATCGAGTATAAGTTTTACTCATCCTATATAGTTGATCCTTATGATATTAGACTAGGTCAATGATTTTTATAATGATTTCAACCCATTCCTCCCCATCCTGACTCACCACAGTATGGTGGAAGTAAAAAAGAGTTAATGGTTTTCACGTAAATTAATTTTGGAAAAATGTAATAAACACAATTGACTAGTATATAAACTCTGTTAAATAATTATATCTAAAGAGGTCATGTTTCTTAAATGACAATGTATGTGTGGTGTCATTCAAAGATGAATACTCCAATAATTTCAATGGTAGAGAAATAACATCCTCCTTTTTAGGACAATTTTATACCCACTTCACAAGTAGTCTAGTGTAAAAAATTATATTATATGACTTTTGAAATGTTTTATAAATAACAGAAAACAAGTTAAATCCATTCGGAAAAATCATAATAATTCTATAGAATCATTCAAAGTCTCTCATAGTAGGTTAACCATAAGGAAAGTAATATGTCTCCAAGAACTAGGCATAGCCTCCCTCCTATTACATAATTCATAATCACATACATATTCAATAATAATCACATTCTCATTTTCTACCTACTAATTCCCATTAATATATATATACTTATAGTATAAAAACTAATATATTAAACAATTTAGAGATCAAGTATCTCCTTAATATATATCACAATGATTTCGTTAATTTTGTTTCTAATATTTGAGATATCAACTTATATATATATATATATATTGAATTTTAGGTTACATACCATCTCATGGAGCATGAATTCACCCATAACATAAGAAAATAGTTACACATACCCCATTAATGGTATCTTGGAGGTCCGTTACACATGATTTGGATAAGATCATGGATTCTCCTAATCAAAAGTCACACAAAACTATCTTTATTATAAAATATACCGATTATTCCAAAAATAAAATAATAATACTTCTCTAAAATCATTTTTTAATGCCCCAACCCAAACAAACAGGTTCGAAACAGAGTTCCATATGATCTCATACATGCCTCAACATATACAAGGCACTACTAATAAGAAAACATGGGTTCATTCAATTTATTGGGGAGAATACACCCTCAATATCAATTCACAGCACAAATAATGATTAATTGATATATAATAAATAAATAAAAATATAAGACAAGATAAAACTATCTAGATTGAATATAGATCACACAAAAAGGAAACATTCTCCCAAAGGGGCGAACCTAACTCTAGTATAACTCATAATGGTAAATTAATTAATTAATTAAAATCTATTGAGTCCCCTGGAGTCTATACTCTTATTCCACCAACTCCAATCTCCTATTCCCAACCATTATCCATTGTCACATTTCCTATATATATATATATATATATATATCCTTATACAATAATTCTTCATGAACATCCCGATTCATGTTCATTGTGTGAGTAAAAAACCTATTAGGACACCAGTAATTCACCATTAACATGCGTTAATAATTGAATTACATTATAAAATTAAATTTAAAAAATCATAACAGCACATGATCACATATTGATCAGTTATATGAAAAAAGACTCCAAAACCTTAACCCATTCATTTTTCAGCTCTTTTCAAAAGTTGATGACCAAAGATGTCATCAATGAATAAAAGTATCCCCAATGGTGTTGATTTGATAGGTAATTCACAAAAAAATGAGATGAAATATTATTGGAATACATAAGGCATCGAGATGACATGCTATTTGGAATCCAAAATGAATTATGTTTTTGTATGATCCCAATAATCCTCATGGAATCCATTTTGGTGTGGCCACAAGGCTGTCATGATCTAAAAACATCAACATAATAGATATTGTGTACTCTCAAACCATGGGTTAATCATAATTGACTATCACATATCATGTGTACCAAAAGACCATTCTACAATGGAATGATAATACAATAAAAGTCAATCTATTATAAACATATATAATAAGGAATCAATAGATATACAGTAGCATCATAAAAATCATGTAAATAAAAATAAATCCTACAAATAAGATAATGTAATAAATTTCATGGATCAAGGAACATATACGGGTAACATTGAAAAAAAATCCCAAAAGAAATCACCATAAAAAGAGAACACAAACCATGTTAGTACATTAATAAAACCATAAAAAATTATATATTAGATCCCATAATGATATGGAACGTCCTAATTCATTGTTATAAATTTCCACATTATAGTTGTCCATGGATCCATTACTTGAATCCTGTCTATGTATTAGGCGGTTCCACCCACTCACTATAGATTCATTAGGAAAATTTCAAAATATTTTGTTTCTAAAAAGAAATCAATCACTGCATATGATAATAATTTATCTATATAGTTTCATGTAGATAAACATGATAATTACAATGTATTGACATTTAATAAATTCATTATCTCTTCTCATTAAACATCCATCAATTTAAATAATAAACTATTTATGAATCATATATAATAGAAATACATGGATCCTAACCTATAATTATATCACAATCATAAATGCTACGTTAAATAATATAGGAAAGATATTGAGGGATTTCCCATGCCTATAAGTCACAAGACATAAAATTTTTGGTAAAGGATCCACAATCATTATATAATAAGATTCTTGGAGAACATATATGAAATATAATATCCAGAAATAAAAAGTAGTATCACAACAAAATTTTCAACAAGTTCATCCATGTAGAGGTCTACAACATTAATAACCACAATTAAATTCACCATTAAATATTTATTTTTATAATTTCAAAATATTAATGTTTTTAAATTATTCATTTAATATTAAATATCATTTAAATTGGTATAATGATTTAATTCTTATTATTTTTTGAATTTTAAATACTTAAAATGTGTTATAGGTGTGAGATTCGGAAGATAAAATGAAAATGGGTTTCATATCCATTTTTTTAAAAATGATTATACATAATAATAACAAGAATATACCATTAAGAAGAATATTGGAATTTCCTATGTGTAATTAAATTTACCTTTTTAAAGTTCATAAACCCATACATACCCTTAAACAAAACCAAATTATCCATAAGCATGTTTTTAAAGAAACCCCCTTACCTTTAAGTTTTTCCAAAGGGAGTCTTCTAGAGACATTAGAATATATGTGTAAACCATTAAATTTTATTTTTATATTTCTATCACACATATGTAGGGACCAGTTTACACATATGAAACCAATGAAAATTTTAGTTATACCTTTGTTCAGAGGCTGGCTCAACCCTACATGGCCATTAGGATCTCCATATTAAACTTATCTGAGTAAAGGGTACCTTAGTATCCCTTATATGGTTAATTGGTTTCCCTAAATAGCCCTTATATATTTATATTTACCCTTATCTAACAAATAATATAATAGGTCTACCCTTATAGAACCCTTTTCAAAACAACTCTATACTTACGTTAAGCATATATCATACATAAAGGTAATAAATTAATTGAAAATTTATAATTTCTCACACAGGGTTATTATATAATATAAATAATATATGGGTTTAACAATATTAAAATATTTGGAATATTATAGTATGTGTTAGTTATTTAATGTTCATACCTTTTACAAGAGAAGAAAATTGAGTTTTTGGAAACCGTCAACATTTTCAATAACTCCATGTCATTATTCAGTGTCCATTATTTCAAAAGAGGAAACATATGGGGTGTGGAACACACTATGTCTGAAAATACTCTCATCCATTAAATTTGTGTCAGGTTAATAGTGTTTTACTTCTTTTATTTTTTCTTTTATCCTTTTATGCAAATTAACATTTATTGTGCTAACTAGTCTGTAACTACATAATTTTATATCTTTATAAATTTTAAAGGTAACCCGATACCTAATATTTATTTCATGAAACTAAAAATAATCTATAATTTATTTAATTAAATATTATATGACAAAAATAATTAAAATATAAATTAAATTAAATTTTATCCGGAATGACATTTTTTGTGAGGAAATATTTTTTTCGCTATTAAATGTTATTAATTGATTTATGTATTGAATTAAAATTAAATGAGTGTCAATATATATAAATATATATCTTGAAATATAGAATTTGAGTTAGTATTTATAATAAATTAATGTAATTTTTTCAATACAAATTAGGTGTCATCCTTAAAATAACACATAAGAAACAATTTCACTATTAAACTAGTAATAAATATTTTCCATCATAATCAAATTTTATTTTATAAAAATGGATTTTTACTTATTATTGAATAATTACAAGATAATATGAAATATTTTATACATTTACTAGGCATGTCCAGTAAGAGGCTGAAACCTTTGACTATAAATTAAATAAAATAAAAAAGTGCACCAAGAGAGTAAATGGGGTAAAAAACAATTACCAACATCCAACAAAAGTGGATCTATAGATCATAATACGATAATTCATTTCTATATCCGTACTCCTCTATAGTTTCTCATTCAAATTTATTATTTCAATGATTGAAGATCTTGATAATATCAGTATTGAACCTCCTAGAGACCTTAGAGGGGGGATCTTGAAGGCAATGTATTCATCATGTTGAAGTAGTCTTTCTGTAGAACTCTCTTTGGGATAATAGATATGAATCTCTTACTGTCAAGAAATATTTTCCTTCCATGAATAACAATATATTTTAATGAGGTTTTATGACAACTCATCACTTGTGGAAGAGTGTTTTCCATTTCCCTATCATCATAAAGGACCATATTAGTTCTTTTTGGATTAGTGATGAAACCAAATTCTTTTAGTTTCTTTCCCAATTTTTTAGTGTCTCTCAACTAGATAAACCATTACCCCATAAACTGAGGAAGAGTGTTAGTTTCCTCCAAAATCACATGTATAGTGTCACCGTAAATTGTTTGACCAACGAAGACATCCTTATTCACATAAAAAACATCTAGTTGGTTAAAAAATAATTCTACAAATCTAGATTCACATCCACCATTTCACTTATATGTGCATCCCCTACTACCTCATTATCACATTAAGGATCAAAATTTGTGTGGGGATCATCTTCTCCTTCAGTATTATCACATAAATCCCCCAAAATACCCTATTTTACTATTTCACCAGAAGAGATTACAACCTTCAGGTCCCATATTTTTTATATACATAGCTTAGGTTCATCTTCATGATATTACATCAAAAAAATACTACAACAGTTTTTGATATATTAATTTATAAAATAATCGTAGATAAGTAATATTAGATCACAATCCAAATATAATTTATTTTCTGAAAATTTAATTTTAACTTATCATACTAATATTTCAAAATGTTTCATATATGGTTAATCCTATAAGTCTCTTGGATTATCCTATTCTACATTGAGCTATTTATATCATTATTCATATCCTAATATCATAAATTAAAAAGGATATAAATCCTATAAAATGGTTCGAATAAAAAATGTGACTCTCCAATGTATATCCCTTGGTAATGTCTAATAAGGTGGGAACATATTTATCAATTTCATCACCAGGTCACGATTGTGTTAATAACTAACATTCCCTATTTAGGTCAATTTCAACTTGGTAATACTAATCTATAAGTTGTATGTACATTATTGTTTCCAAATTTGGATATAACTTTTATTATAACCACACAATCTCTACTTTACATGTACTTTTGGATGTTATCCTATACATAGACTTATCCAATCAATCAATCCCTTAGATTTTCAATTAATATATATTTTATTATTCTCTACCATAATACATATTACTATAATAAAAATAAATGGTTCTCTATTCTATTGATATTTTGATCAACCATATATTATCAAATAGAGATAAATGTTTTCACATCTAAATTATTCACAAAGCATGACATCATAATCCATATGTTGATATAGAAACTATGATACAAACTATGATAGCTCAAACATAATAAGCTAGTAATTATAATATACAATGAATATATTTCATTAAAAAATATTCCATACACCTTTTGGGTTTATAAATTTTGATATTTAAGAAAGAAATAACAAACAAAACATAGTTCCTTCTTACAAATATACATTTTTTAACACTTCAATACAAAATTAATATTTTGTAATGATTGATCAATATCTCGAATAAATATTCCACATAATAAACCCTTCATGAAATTAAATATTATTATTTTTTACATATGGAATGGAAACATAAGAAATAGATATGATCAAGCACTTATTAAGGGAAAATCTATCAATTATCCAAAACTATATGATCATAAACATATGATTAAACATGAATTGGAATAATCATATGATAAAAAAAGAACATGAAAAAAATAATAGTTTTTCATATGAATATAATATATAAATTTAACATCATTATATCAATCCATATTTATGTAATAATAAAAAAATGTGAATAATAAATCAATTTAATTGAAATATAGGAAAAGTTGTTTTATAATAATAAACATGGGATTTGCTATCCAGGTGAACCTTTCTTCCAACCAACCTGTTAAAATAAAAATTCTTGATCATATGTAAATTACTTCAAACCTACACTTTAAAATCCTAGATAGTCACTAACCTTTTTACATGAAAAATTATGAGAATAACTAAATTCTATAACCCTTAGCATTTGAAAAAAATAGTTACATGATATCCTCTTTACATAAAAATTCTTTCTCATGAGACATAATACATCACCCATTACATTATTGGTTTATATATATCCCACCTACCGCACAATCCATTCATTTTGATTCTATATGAAATCAACCATCACATAATATTATAATCCAAGTAAATAAAATAAGTTTCATATACATTAGAAATGGAATCCCATAATGAAAATATTCATAGTTCCATAAATTTTCATCAGAATAAATAATTTTTGAAAATAGTTTTTTATTTTAAGATATTATGTAACTCTCTTGGTAAATAAAATTCAATCAATTTTATAGAATAAATTATATTTACACTATATACATAATTCATTTATGGTTATGATAATATTTATTTTCTAATATGTTGATGTATGTTTTAAAGGTGAACACACTTTAATAAAATGATATAAAAATATTTATCTCATATTTTATTAATATTAAATGAAAATTTATGGTTTTAGAAAAATTATTGAATAAGAAAAATTAAGTGATGAATCATTTTTTCAATGAACAAGGAAGTTTTATAATCCATCCATAGAAAAAAAGTTGATAGACTCGTTAAATCATATCTCCAGTATTCAAAGGATGTAAACATATATTAGAAATTCATAAATAATATAAATATATATCCAAAATATTTATAGAAGATATCAATGAACATCATATTATAATATATTATATTATTTCAGTTAGTGTAAAAAAATAGAGAAAAATATTCCAAAAAATTATTTTTTAAAAATGTTGATAAATTTTTTATATAACAGAGTAGAAAATATTATTCAAAAAACTAATAATTTATAAAATAATCCATTATGAAAATATAATTTACAAAATTCTGGATCTTTAATATAGGGAATAACGTGGAATTAAAAAGTTAGGAATAGTATATATCTAAAACCACTACAAACTTTTTATAATAAAGTAATTTAAATTTAAATTTAAAAATATTTATTATATTTATTTCTATAGAATTTTAAATTTTTATTTTTAGAAATAATGAATCATTATTGAATAATTTCATTGTATAATAAAATGTGTGTTAGGAGATAAAATTTTAGAGGATGGAATTAAAAATATTTTTATCAAAAAATATACTTTTGTTAAAAGAAATTGTTTAAAGATATGCCAAAAATTTATTTTAAAATAGTTAAATTAAAATATGTTTTCCAAAATCGGTAAAAAATAATACATTTCTAATTAAGATAGATAATTTTTTTGGAATTGAAAATTTTGGACATAGAAATGAATGGTTCTTATAATATAAAATAATTATTCTTTTTCAATCTAAAAAATTATAAAGGAAATAAACATAGAATAAAAAAAGGATATAAAATATAATTACCTGAAAATGATGGAGGGTTTATAAGAATAAATAATTATTTGGATGATTATAATCGACTTTTAATGATAATGTTCAAAAATAAAAATTTATATCTGTGAAAGTAAATTTACATATCAAAACCATTATGACATTAGTAATAATTATAACAATAGTAATTTGATGAATGAAAATATTAGGGATTGATAAATCCCCTGCATTAAATCAGGGATTATGACAAAATATATTCATGGGTGTGTATCATCCATTAAGAAAATAAATTGTTTTATATATTAATGCATGTCTCGATGATGATAAATTGATAGGAAAGTATCTTAAAACATAATAAAAATTATAAAAAACAAAATGATTGGTAGTGAACTAAAACATTAAGATAAAATAACATGAATAATGATATTATATGAAATTATATATCAAAATATATTTATAATACCAATTTAAATGAAATTTAATTCAATAAAAATATTTTAAAGAAGAAAATTTTGAGAGGAAGACATTCCTAGGTTACAGATTATTCCAATGCATTACAGAACAATGTTAATAATAAAATTAATATTACTAAATATACTCTTAGGAACCTTATTTGTAAATATTTGATTAAATAAATATCATTTACTATAATAAGAAATGTGTTTATTTTATTTATTTTTTCTTATTATTTCATGAAAGTTTAATCAGTGTCCGTATATTTTAGTGATTTTAGCAATCATAGATGATCTTTTAATAATAATTCAAATAAAAATATAATCATTACCGAAAAAAAAGAAAATTTAATTATTAAATTTTAACAATTTTAATATTTATGTTTTCAAATTCATCCATGATTATGTTTTATAGCATCTTTCATATAGGTCTTCAAACAGACCCAAACATGAACTCACTTTTTCTTGTTGGGTGAGTATAGTTATGGTGGTGTATGTATTGGAATATTATCATTATTAAAGAAGGATAATTATATTATTTTTATTTTTTAATATGGTGAAAAATATGTATTTATGATTGGATAATGAATTAAAAAATTGATAAAAAAACAAATAAATGGTTCTTCTTTGATATGGTAGTATGTGAACATTAATGATTGGTGTCAATTTGTTTTTATTAGTGAATGGAAATGAATCAATAAGTATTATAACAACAATATAAAAACATATAATTATACCAACGATACTGAATTGTTCATATTATTGTGGTGTTAAATAATTTGAAATAGCAATTTTATGAAAAAAAATTAAAAGGGTATAACACATACTCGAGAGACCCGATCCTTCCAAGGAATAAAGATTGAGTGGGTTCGTCCTCATTATATTTCATGATTCTTTATCCCTGATTCCCATTCCCATTTCCCTCACATTTTACATTCCCATAATGTTCTATCCATGTTAAATATATTCATGAAACTCTCACTCAAGGATTAAATGTTCTGTGATACCTCCCCGATTATGAATCTATCATTGTTTGTGCACTTTAAGTATCACCATTCGTCATTATACTCATTTTATGACTCTTTTGTTTGATCTTGGGGATTAAAGGAATGTTCAATAGTTCACCTTCTAAAAAATAATAACATCAAGCTTTTATTTTCATCGTAGAATAATTTGATCCATTCTGAGTCCAGACTCCCCTCTTCCCTCATAATTTCAATGCCTCTCATTTCTAATTATTTATATGATCTTATGGATTCCACCTGAATTGAGATATTCAGACCACAGATATCTGGGATTGTTTTTCTAAACACCATCATCCATGTCAGAATCCTTCATTTATTCAAAAGTTAAAGAATTTAGTTGGTTGTTATATATGATTGATTAATAGAACTCAGTCTGTTTTCCACAATGTTTCCTTGGGGATTTTCATTGAAGTTGATGTCTCAATAATTTCTACATAGTATGTTTTTATTGTATTTGGGGAAGAGTACTGATAGAAGAAACCATATATTTTTATATTTAGGTTTATTTCTATTCCTCACACAATTGACATGGTCGCCTGATTTTAGTGTATGGGCATTGGCTCATGTGCCACCACTAGAAGGAAGTTGATAGTTTAGTATTAGATCTTGGATGTAAGGTTCTGGTTTTAATATTTGATGTATTTTTGGAGGAACATGTTCACATATGTCATTCTATTAACCAAATAATTATCAAACATTCTTCTTATTCTAAGGTAGTTTTCACTAGAGATGATCTTGTACAGGGGGTTCTAATAAATGAACTAAAGGAAGTAGGTACTTTTGTCTCATTATCATATGGATGCTCACTTTAGGTAGTTGACTACTTTTTTTTGAATGAAATAAAAAAAATTTGATCCCATCCATAAAAAATGATCTCTCATTGAATCTTGATCCAATGGTAGTAGGAATCAATGGAAGTCTAATACATGACTTAGTTGAGCATAATTATACTGTTTGTGCCTCTTAAAAGTTCTAGGGTTATATGGGGGTTTGTACAACAAGGTTGTTGGATCAAACCAAAGCATCCATAGATAAATCACATGAGGAGGTAGTGTGAACTAGTAATGGGGATAACTATAAGGAGGGGTTATAGGAGGTTGGTTAAGAAAGTGAAAAGGATTCTCCGTGTATGAATGTAGCATTGTCTCTGAGGCGGGGTCACCTAGTCAACAAGTCTCTTCAATGTTAACGATTAGTATAATATAGTTAATAAAAATTAAATATTTTCTTTATTACAATTTATTAGTGACTCTTTAACCATTAAAATAGTAATTATCCTCAAACAAGGTAATATAATTTATAAACCTAATATGAAAATTTATTTAGTAAATAATATAAAAAATAATATTTCAAATATTAGATCCACTTAACGAAATTAAATTTCTATAACTATGAAAAATAATTTTTATGTTATCACATAAAACGTGTAAGACATCATTTTCTAAAAAAGGGTAATTTTAAGAAAAAATATTATGTATAGAAAACAATTATCAACTAAATTATTTATAATGTTTTTACCTTGATTACAATTTTTTAGATAATATATACGAGACATTAAAATAAATCAAAAACAATATTTCCACATGCTTAAATTTAATTTAAGAGACAAAATAAAATATTGTCCATAAAATATTACATTAGTTTCAAAAATTATATTAATGGATTTTATAAATTAAAAATAGTTTTTAAAACCTATTTATAGAATACCTATATTTTATATAAAAATTGGTTTCAAAAAAATCATTTTCATATCATAGTGACGATATTAGGAAAATCCATATTTTTCATTATTCACCTAAAATTTTATTATTTTATTAAAAAAATAAAAAACTCAAACCATGATAATTTTGATATCATGAATTCTAAAATTAAATTAAATTTAGAAAATTTAAATTCTATAATTATTAAATGTAGTCATTAATATTAAAGAATATTAATAGAATTTCATTTTTTTCACAAAATCCACATTCAACATTAAATTATATTAACCATTTAACCTCTAAAGGTGATTAATTATTTATTTTTTACTATCACAGATGTTTTATAATATATTTATTAATAATCATAATTGAATGAATTATGGCATGATTACATTAGGTGTTGGGTGTAACACATGTTATTGATCTTAGAATACTTTTTAATGGATCCAAAATATTGTGTAGTATTAATTAAAAGTCCAAATACTACATTATATAAGTCTTTTAAATATATAATGTTCTTTGATTATTAAAAATTAATATATATAACCATATCCACGAGATATTCCGTTACATTTTTCAATACACACATCCATCTAATGTGTTTCATTTATGATGATAGATATAAAATATTTTTTCATGACCATGTGCTATAATCGATCGGTGACTTTAAGAAAAATTCATATATTATAAATCCTAATAATTAAATAAAAAGTTAACCAATACCTCTAATACTGTTAGAATCGCATTTCTATTTTACCAACATAGATTTGGGGTGAGTTTTTCATAATTTTATTTCATTTCAATCAATAGTCACCCAAATTCATGTTAAACAATGATTTCTAATACTCATTATCATGTTAAAAATAAGAGATGGAATAAGATATTTATTAAGATAGGTTGTCTATGCTATTAATGAATATGTCGATAGTGTATAATGGTTATTATCATGTTGCCAAAAACACCTCCATTTTTATTATCGATGTGAATCATTGAGAAAGGTTATATCCTAGAACGTGAAATATATTTGGAATATAAATATTCAAAATCAGACCCAGAAATGGATGGAATGATTATGATATTCTTCAGCCTCGCATATATAGAGAATGTAGTGGGATGACTTCTTCATATTATAGTCTCCCCTCATAGTTATCAAAAAACTCCTTGTAATTTATATGGGATTCTGCATCTTCAATATTTAAAACTAAGATATATTTGTTGATATTTATAAAATCCATAATTTTTAACCTAGATGAACCTTAATTCCATTTATAAATGTTAAAATAGTATAATATATTCTTATTCAGTCTTCTTCAAGTCACATTTTCTATAATAATTAAATCAAACAAGAAATTAAAATCATTTTTTCGTATATGCAAGATTATATGAATTAATAACATTTCTCTACAATGATTCATCTTTGTAAGGAAATAATTTCATCCTAATCATAAATAATAATGGATTCATTTTCTATGTGATCTATAAAACATATTTATTTTTATACACTATGGAATATAAATGTACTGTATAGTCGTGATCTTATTATTCACATGATAATATTATTTTTTCCGATTATATTCTGAGAAGGCTCAAATGTTTCTTTTTAAAAACTCGCATTGATATTAATTCATAAATTTTAGGACACCCCCAAGTCAATATTGGGTAATATAGTATAAAATTACTATTTACGATATATTTTTTATGTATTTTGAATTTTATACATTGAAATATTTGAAATATTTCACTACTATATGTATAAAATATAGTTATTCCATGATCAATTGTAAGTATAAAAACAATCACAAACAATGAGTTTCTCATTCCCAGAATATATCATGGTTATTTAATTAAATAGAGTAAACTATTTGGAAACCCTTATGAGAAATCACATTCAAAACATTAATAATAGTGAAACTATGTACAATATTATTATATATGTGGATTCTTTTTTAGTTATGGAATATGGTTAGTTCATAATTAAGAGTGTTAATCCATCCTCACCACATATAAGGTTAGTTATCTTAAATGAGTTGTTAAATGAGAGTACATGGATGAATATCGATGTTATATAGTAAATTTGTCTCTTTAATGACTTGAGGGAATGTTTTCTTGGATTTAATATCCATATAGTTGTTAGGTATCTACACTCTAACGTATTTATGTTATCCTCTATATTACCTAATTTTTCAATCATTTCGTATTATTTGAAAATATCTTCTTAGTAAACACATGACTTTTAGTTTTTGTATGGCATGGGGAGCAGTATTTTAGGGATTGTACATACCATATAATATAATATATTTACTTCAATTATCTGAGGTGAGATGTTTCTAGAAACTTGATTATAGTTTTTTTTATAAATTATTTCAATCATACATTTCGTTTGATAATGGTACTTTCAAATTTCACTTTTATCCATGGGATACCATTGTATTATACACTTTTGTTTTTTCTAAATAATTTAACTAATTTCCTTAATTATCATAAAAATATTTTCCATGAATTTATAGTTTTTAAAATCTAATTTTTTTTATAAATACCATATGATTTATAAATTATTAATTGTCCCCTTAAAATTGATTTGAGTTTAGAATATATAGTATCAATCCATTAAATATTTTTTAAATTAGGTTAAAAATGGTTTAAATGGGTTGTTTTAAATAAAAATATCTATTTGTATATCCATTTTATTTTTATAGAGTATAATTAATTTTTTAAATCTTTTAAAATAAGGGTTATGTTTATTAGGAAATATTTTTATGTTATTAGTGTATTTTTCAATTTTTTAATACATATTATATGTATAGTATTCAATGGGAATTTTATGTCATGGTTTCCTTGTTTTACACTGTAGTAAACCTTGGGACATTATGAAAAAGAATTTACTTGTATCTCAAGACACACTTTTTCTAGACTCTTCCCATTTTGACTTCTATAATATTTTACCCTGTGTGGGATATAATGAGTTACTATTTGATATTAATATAAATTTTAATTGGGTTGTTTCAAGATAGGTTTATAGAAATTGGGTAGGTTATTATTTTATATATTTTATTAACAATAAATTTATTGATCCTAATAATTTATTATTTCCACATTTCCGCGTTAATAATACTTTGGGAACTCATGATAGGTAGGTGGGTGATCAAGATACTTTCTACTCTATTTTAGATTAATAAAACAGCTAGTGTCCATTAGTATAGAAAAATACATTATAGGGGGTGATGCTGATTAGGATAGTTGATATCATATTGGGACTTTTGTTTTCAATCATAATAAAGGTTAGCAAATGAAACAGATTTTGTATGTATAGGATCATCTCACATAAGGTCCAGTGGAGTTTCCACTGATGATTAATCCATTATTAATGATTCTACCATACAGATTCATTCTTAAAACAAATTTTCAATCCTATTTTATCATATTTATTTTGAATAATCATCTATATTATATTTTCCCACATATAGTATATTAGCTTGATATTATATTGTTAGATGATTTCTCATGTATTTAATATCATAGTGAACATTATATTTCAACTATTTTTAAAAATGGGTTCTAAAATAAATATTCTATAGGTAATACCATCTCAAAATCATATTTCATGTAACTAAATTAAATTAGAATATGGTTTTAAAGATAAATATTATCAAATTAATATTATTTAATCATTTTTCATAGTTTATAAAGTACCTTTTCATTATTTATTTTAAGTATAACTCAACATCAATTTATCTGATGAGAAAATTCCACTAAATGTTCAACATTATTTTATAATAGATAAATATATTGTTTAGATAGAAAATAATGACACATATAAGAATATGATTCATTGTTTTTAGCATTTGGGATTGCAAAAGAATCATGTAAATTTTTCTAATCAACAGAACGAGGAGTGGATGGGGGAGGTGGAGACTTATTTTGGATTAATTCGAGATATCAATTAGTAATATATTTTATTTGAAATTAATTCTTTTAGTTGACATCCTCATTAATGGTGGCTTATATTTCTTACTGATCTGAATAATTTACCTGATAAATTTGATTGGTTCTATGATAAGGTATAATCTAATTTCATTCCTTTGATTGTGATGGGGGATCATCGGGGGGAAATTATCTCTATTTGATAGTATAGAACAATAGTGTGAGGTTTTGGTATTTTTTTCAATAACCTCATACATTATTACTTGAATATTCTTCGTGATGAAAATTGTAGAAAATAAAAATTAAAATAGGTGATGCATCTAGAGATCTAGTTCTAGGTTATCCTATTCATATGGATGATTATCTGTGAGGTTATTCCAATGATAGAGGATATTAATAGGATATAGACTTGGAAATAATAGTCATGGGAATAAATTCACTAGATCCCCATGAGGAATAGATTTATAAAAAGGGGATATCAATTTCCTATTTAGTAAATTCTTATAATAGTATGGAGTCATCCTAAGAAAAATTCTTCTAATTCTATCAATGAAATGAGTTATCAGACACATTTTAGATGACCAATAATAATATTAATTAATGTAGATCTCATGGACTTCATAATATTGATTGTATATCCATCCTTATGAATTATTTTATAGTTATTTATCTATAAGTGTTTCATTCATTATAGAAGTATCTAGAAGAGTATAAGAAGAATATGTGTACTAAAAAATGTTTTAACCCCGATAATGTGGATAAGTTAGAAGATAACCACATGATGGTCCTAATACTAAAGAACATAGAGTAAAAAAAGTGACTATTGTACTGGTTGAAAGTAGGTCTAGAGAGGTTATAATGAGTGAGACAATCAAAATCATGTGTTCGATTTTATATTTTTAGGAATGAAATATTTATAATGAGGTATTGTCAACTAATATTTAAATAAATTGTATGGTATTTTTTATTTGGGTAAATTAATTATATTATTTATACTTCATTAATCCATCCAATTGGAAATAACATATCGGGACTTCATATTTTGTTGTTTTTTAGTTTTTTAGTTAGAAGATTTTTCATTTATTGTGATATATACATAGATAGAGAGATAATGATAAGGAATTAATGATATTTGTTAGATTTTTTATTTCTATATATAAAACCATATAACACTATCCTCAATATGGGTGTTTTATATTTGGTGGCGAATATAAATGAATATTTGAAGGGGTAAGTTATATTTCATGAGGCTAATCAGGATCACATTATTTTTATTCGTTAATGTTATCATTTCGTTGGGAAGGGGTGTGTCAATACATAACATATTTTAATGACTAAGATTGAGATCATTTCATTGGAGGATCATCATGAGGTGTTTCCAAATGTTGAAGAATACATCGCTAATCACTATCTGAAGGCGGTTGTGTTGTTACACAGTGGACCTAAAGTAAATGTCAGTAGATATTTTTGTCTTGGTTACTCAATATGGTTATCATTAATTAATTTTAATTCAAGGAACATTCTGATGTTTTTTAAAGGGAAATTATATTTAGAGTAATTCCAGAATTTTTATTATAATAAATAAAAAATTGGTAATGTATTTTTGGTCTATGAATGCAAAAAACCCACACATTAGATATAGGGATTCTATATTCCATGTGTTCCTAACTAATTTTTTATGGATGTTTTTGAATTCATCCCAATGTATTATAATAATAAAAATGAAAATATATAGAATATTTAGGTCATTATAGAGGTTCACTAGAAAAAACATCTATTTTGGATGTAATATAATTGTATTTATTAGTCCTATGAGGATAATTTAATACTGCAATCCATGTATGATTTTTTAGTATCTATTTATAACATTATGATCAAGTTGGTTGTTTCATGGTTATACCCCATTGTTATAATATATTTTTAGATATTACATGGTATTATAATATAATAGTGGATGCTTTTTAGTAATTTTCTTGGTATAGGATTCCACCGATATTAAATAGGGAAAAAAATAATGATTTCTTATGGACTAGATCGTGTAATTTTTATTTTTATTAACAGAAGTAGATGGTGATGAGTGATAATGTTATATATTTTTTTGAGGAATAAATTTTTTTGTTTTTTCTCATTGATCATGCATTCTGTGGATTAGTATTCTTTATGATGCAATAGAGAGAATTATTCTATTATGAATATAGAATGACACATCCTTGTGAATGTAAATACCCTGACCATGTTATCTGTTATATTGTGGTTGAATTTTCTTTTATGTTGTGGAAACACTATATCATCAATGATTTATTTTTTCTAGACATAATTCATCAGTGTTTGAGATATATCATCCCATATTGGATTTTAACTTATAGAAAACAAATCCTATGGATTTCATATAGGGATTAAACATTGATGTATCCAATACACTATTAAAATTTAATTTTGTTAAAACGTTGCATATTTATTCATATTGATATGTATTTTGAGCATCCATATAGTCATGTAGAGTGATGGATGAAATTTAAATCATAAAAAAATATGGGATATTTCAATGGTATATGTTGTCTCTAATAAATCATGTTTTATTATTCTAATATATAAAAACTGGAAGATTCTTAGTTGGAGTATTTTTATATAACCATTTTGTAAAACTATGTTATTTTTTTTATTACCTTGTGGTATTAACTAATAATGGTCATCATAATGTGTTATCCATGGAGAGTCTCTTTATTCTTCTGTAATTCCTGAGGTGGTTCACTATAAGTTTCATAAGACATGTTTTCTTGATAATTCTAATGTGTAAAACTTGTACAGTTCCATGAGAAATATTTTTTTTTTGTCTAGGATTTTTTATATTTCTATATTTTTTCTCATGGTGTCTAATTTTTATATATGTTGTGGATTAGAAAAATTCTTAATGGGATAAATCATCCCTTGAATGAAACTCACTAAATGTAAGAGGAAATATTGATGGATTGTTAACCCATTTTCTCCATAATCAGTGTAGATAAATTATTACCTAGAAAATTATGGACAATTTTATGATTTTGGATAACTTCTTCAGGATTAAACAATATATCTCAATCAATGACAGATCTTGGAGATATCTTCACGGTATTGGGAGGCTCCCTATGAATGCAGTGATCAAAATATCTTATTTTAATCATCATTTCACCACCCATGGTTGTAAATTCCCCATATTTTTATTTCTTATTTATGGTATTCTTTATAATATCCTTTTATCAATAGTTATATGGCCAAAATAATGGGACTATCCAACCCTTGATGATAATTCTCATGCATGAATTTGGGATTTTTAATTCATCAGGGGGGATGAATATAACCTTATATGACTATTATCTAATTAATAGTTTTTATCCCATCATTTTTACGGTTTATATTGGTGAATAATATTTGTTTCCATGGAAATATATATATATGTGTTGGACTGGGGAGAGAGAGACATCAATTATTATGCTATAATAGGAATGATAGAGAAGGAGCATGTGATTAGTAAGTGGATGAGCATAGCTTGGTATCATCACAAATATTATGTTGGTTATATTATGGGTCCTCCATTATTTGACATAATATATCATATATCAATGAATTTATCTTTTAATTATGGGAGTTAAAATATTTCCCATGAAATTAATATTTCTCCAATAATTATCTGGGCCCTCCAAAATGATACGATGTGTTTGAAAAGTTTCAAAAAAATGGGAATATCAACTTCCTATGAAATGACTCAATAATGTTTAAAAAATATTTAATCTTTATTGATATATTCATATTTACTCCCATTTCATTAATGGGTGTGTTTTATAAGTTGAAGATCATTTCGTATTCAAAGAATGGCTTGTTGAGATTTAGGACCATCATGAGATGCTATTGTGTGGCAGTTACATTATATTATATTTTTTCCATTAAACACATGGTTTTATAGAATAATATACATTGGAATGTAATTTATATATTTTTTTCATTGTGTTATGTTTTTTGTTGTGATATTTTAAATATATAATATGTATAAATTTTTCTTCATTATGGAATGATTTGTGATGTTGTATGATTGTCTACCATTCATTAAATATGATATTTTTGTGTTATAATTATAGTGAGTTCCATATTTGAGTGGTTTCTCATGGGGTGGAATTTTTGTGAAACACTTTTTTATTTTTGAGATTGGTTTTGATTCATAAGGATGACAATCATTTAATCGGTGCGTATTGAAAATGACGGACTAATTCTAAGGCTTTAAATTTTTATTTCATGGGAGCTAAGATATTCAACAAAAATATAGGGGACTTGATATGGATAGGGAAAATAGTATTTATTTTTCAATATTATTTCAATTTATATTTTTTTTGAAAATTCTATAATGACAATTACTTTTTGAATTTGGTCATAGAAATGACCTCTATGTAAAACCATTTTTCAAAGAAAGGTCACTTAAAATTTTCATTTATCCTAAAAATGCCTATACATATTTGATGGAGATATACCCAAAATCTATTCTTATATATCAAGTAATTTTGAGATGTATATTTTATAATTAAAATTTTTATTTACATGAATTGGGTTTGTTATTCCATGTGAGATGAACACTAGAACCATTCTCCATAAAAGATATATTTTATTAATGTATAAAGATATTTGTAACATTGAGGGAGTAAATTCATACGATTCATGAAAAGACCATGGAATTCTTCATGAATTTTTTATTTTTTATAAATAAGAACATAATCAAGGAGAATCACTTATTACCTATATAATTTATTTCCATGATATGCCATTGGTCTTGGGTTTTACATGTTGTATTGGATGAATCTATGTGGATCCAAAATTTCTAATAGATAATTATATATTTCATATATGGAAATGGAATTCATTGGAGAAAAGTAATATCTCATCTGAGTGTAAGATGATTCATCGTGGTCAATAGATAAAAAATATAGATGGGGTGATTTTTTTAATATGTTTTATTCATCATACTCACTTATTGATGAATATATTTATAATCATCTTTCATATAATGTAAACATATTTTACATCATGTTAATTATTTTAGTTTTATCACACGTTTCAAATTCCTAGCATGGAGTTCCCTAGGAAATGGTTTATATCACATTCACATGGTCTAATATAAGTTATTAAACTATAAAAAACCCCATAGTAGTGTACTTGGAATGTTTATTAAGTTAACTGATTCATATGAATTATCACACATGAATGGTGTAGATTTGTGGCTAGCCACCCCTGATCTCTATTTTTCAACAAAGTGCTACATACCCAAAGAGTTGGGGAAATGGAGTTTATTGATAAGATTTTTTGGATGTCAGAATGGGTGGGTTAATATGTGGAATAGAGAATATTCTAAGAAACAGTGGTATCATAGTGATCCATGTATATGTTTTTTGAAATCTTCTGTGGAAATGAATAAGAATCCAAAAATAGATCCTTAATTGTATAGTTTATTAAAAATATAGAAAATTATTTTCCCTTTTTCATTAAACATGTGTAATAGTAACCATGGTCATACCCTTAAACAACTAATATGTGTATTTATAAAATAGGACATTGAATATATGATATTTATGTTACTAGATCCTAGCCTTTATTTGAAGGGACATGTAAATGTGGTTTTAATTGTTAACAATTCACAAATTGTTTACATAAATATGTTTCATATGTGTGTGATATCACTTATCCATACATATAAATAAAGTGTAGAGTTTTAATTTCATTTTCAATGATAAATGGTTGATGAATAATGGTTATAAAAATTCTATAAGGGATATATAAAGGTAACCGTCCACTTACCCTCTACCAGAATCTATGTAAATATTGAAGATAACATTAAAGGGTTTTGTAAATATCACACCATTATGGTATCAAACTACCTAAAGGTATTTCTTTTAGGTAGATATTCTAAATGTTTTACATAATGTTATATTTTTACTTACCCTAACCTGAAGAGTTTAAACAATGTTAAGAAATTATATATCCTTACACAATGTATACATCTTAAGGGTAATGGTGATCTACCCTTGTGTAGGGGGGACAATATCGGATTACCCTTACATAGATTTTCAAAATAAGGGTAAAAGGAAGTTACCTTTTTATAGAAATGGATTAATATATAATGGTTTACAAAAATAATATTAATAATTTTTTATAAATTCACAAGTGTTTTAATTTTTTAATAAAATGTATATAAATGATTATAAAAGTTAATTTTGGAAAATTTAAATTATCAAATTTTTACTTAATAATTAATTATATATATAAATGCTAATGAATCAATATCTATAAATATTTAATGATTTTATTTGAAATAAATTATGACCAAATTATGAAGAATGAATTATGATATAGAACATGATGTGTTTATTTGGTAAACGTAAGAAGTAATTTATAATGGGTTATAAACTATTAAATTATTCCATAATATAAAAATTATATTTATATTATTATTTTTTATAATTATTTATATTTAAATTTCAAAATTAAAATGGGACTTATTTTGATATAATTTAAGCCACATAAATAATGTTTTGATGAATGTTAAAATCAAGGTTTAAATAGTGATTTAATAAATGACATTTTTAATATGTAAACTATTTACGATTTATAAATTTTATTATAAACAATTTAAAGTTAATATAATATTATATGCATAAAATGGAGATGAAAAAAATATATATATGAAATATTTATTTTTCGAATGACAAAAAATGTTTTTATTCAAAATCATAAAATATTCATATTGTTGCACATGAAAATTTTAAAATGGATTAAAATAGGATTTTGGAAGAATTACTCAATAATACTTTTTTCTAGTTTAAATATTTCAATTTTTATATATTTATTTGTCATGAAAATTTATTTTCATTTTTTGAAAATTATTTATGAAATGTGAATATTTTTTATGCATTGATTTATTTGTTAAAATATTTCTATATATGGCCTTTGATTACATGTTAGGTGTGGTAATGAATTTATTTTTTAATTTAACTTGTCATGTTTTTTTAATTGATGTAAATTTAATGAATTTATATGTTGAATATTGTATTTTATCATAGTTTTTAGTGTAATGATTAATAGGATTATCTCTTGAGTAATGTATCCATGTGTAGAGGGATGTATTGTCGCACTACATTCCTACCTGGAGGCTTATTCTTTAAATATGATAGTGAATTGGGTCAAATATTTGTTGCTTTAGGATTAACCAAATATTGATTCTCAATATCATATAACTAAATTACTTTACATTAAGTGTTTATATATATTATGTAGCTGATGCATCTTTATATGTATGGATATGATTGAATTCAATTTTTAAGAATGTATAAAATATATATGGGTTGTTTAAAGTGGTAGGCATCGCTATGGCCTGAACATATTTATTTCTTAGAGGTAATAGTATTTCCAACTAAATTAATATAAGCACGAATACATAAAAGGGAATATTATGAGTTATGAGGGTGATATTTAAATCACATACAACGACTATGTGTTATATTCCATCCAAATCATCCCTTTTCAAGACATTTATGATTCAAATATCTTTTTTTGGACCTACTAGTAGTAACCATGAATTATATTGTGTAATGAAAGGAACAAATTTTTGAATCTATATTATTTTTTTAGTATTAATGAGCATTACAAGAGTAACCATTGATTTTAATTTTTCAAATTCTTTATGATGATTGTTTTCTGGTTACACTAGTTTGGAATCATTAATTTTTTGGATACCAGAGTAAAAGAGTTGAGTATGTCCATTTGATGGATAAGAGAAATCACTGTCAGCTTAAATATCCATGTTTAATATGTAATATGATTTTATTAATCTGCTAATAATATATAGTTATGGATGATTTATTTGATACTTAGTGTACTTCAATATGGAATATAGATCATTGATTGTAAATGGATATGATGAATTTTAAAAAGGGTTTATCATTTTAGTGGGTTCTAATTTAATATAAGACCATATTCAATGGTCAATAATATCTCACCCTCATATAATAAACATTCATGTATAGATAAATATCACCACATTGCATTATGCCTCTACGAATATGTGTCATGTATTTGTTCCCTCTAAACCTAGTTTAAAAAATGTGAATACACAAAAATATATAAAATAATATGGCCTTTATTCCATTCATACCAATAGAAAAATATCAACATCATCAAACTAAAAGGTGATATTAATCCTTAAAATTGAAAATATTGATATATCATATTTCTATAAATGGAAACATAATATAAAAATTATGAAATATATTTTTTAATAATCATTCAAATGAAATAATTTAAACATTAGATTAAATCCTTCCATAGAAACATAGTGTTGAATATGATTAACAAGTGAACCCAAATTATTTTTTAAGTATTGAGTTATTCTTTCAAGGTTTCAAAAACATTAAATGAATTCAAATCTTGCTATAGTTTTGTAATTTATTCTATTATCATGTATTATTATATTATAACAAAATGATTAAATTAAAAAAAAATCAATATATTCTAAATGTGTTGACAATGGATGAATTAGAGATATGATTTCTAGTTTTTGATACTATATAGATTGTACATGTGTGTAAAATTTTAAACCATGAGAAGAATATTATGTTTAATCTTTCAATTAAATTTAATCCACAATCCAATCCAGGTCATTAAAATAGGGGGTTTTCCAGAAGGAAGAATAATAATTCTATATAATGAGATTATGGAAAATTCCTAATGTAGTTTTTGAAACTCTATGAATATCCATGCCATGTATGAATGACATAATAATAAATTTTTTCATTTTTATAGGCATATGATACATTGAATTTATATATTAAAAAGTATTATGAATATAAATCACATAAAAATTAGATGAATTCATTTTTCTGGTTGTATTTTCAAATAATTAAGTTTAATCAATAATTGTAAAATTAAGTATTCCTATTTAAATGATATTATTGAGCTCATAAGAAACTATGTAAAATAAGTGTATCGTCATCTCATTCCAATTATGTTACAAGAAAATATATTCAATTCTATATTTCTCTTGTGAAAATGTAGGTGGTAATTAATTGTATACATATTTTTTAGGATTCAACAATTTCTATAAATGGTTTTGAGAAGAAGATATCGATAAAGTAGTTTTATCATTGGAAATGATTATATCCAAATATTTTCAAAAAATTATTAAAATGTGTTCTTTCCACCAATTAGAGGTATATTTTAACAATGATTATTTTAAATAAGAAATTTCTAAATACATAAAATACCATATGTGAAATCGACACAATAGTATATTTTTTAATTATAACTACAAAAAATGAAATAAATGTTACTTTTTAACATAAAATGGTTCATGTATGTTAGTAATATATTATGAAAATAATATCATTTAAAGAGGATAGTGGGATTATATTTTCACTTAAGGAATTTAAATTTAAACTAATAAATAATTACACTAGTCTAATATGAATCTCAATTTTAATTAACATCCATAAATATTTATGGTGTATTAGTAAAATATAATGTAATAATTTATATTATCTCAATGAAAAAGTTTTCTAGAAATGGATTCCATGGATGGTGGTGTAGAACATAGAAATGGTTCTATGTAGAAAAAAGTTGGAATCATAAAATTTGATATTATGATCAAAAGATGATTGAATAATTTCAAAATATGAATTATTAGAAATATGTTTCCCAGGTCCTGCCATTTTTTAAACCAGATTTCATCCAAAATGATTCTCACCAAATTGGATCTTGGGAGGTTTATTAAATGATTACATAAATATGTGACTGGAAATAATTATGTGTTTATAAAATATAAAAAGTATATAAATCATGTGTTTATTATATAATTGTATCATATATTATATGATAAATCAGTTAATATGTTGGTTTTCCTAAATATTCTTAAATAGTTTGAAAATATTAATCTGTATAATAATAAAATTGAAACTCTGTATTATGATTCATTCACTTTGTATAATTAAACGAATATATAGATATATATTTTGTGGAGAGAATTTGATAATAGACCTCTCAATTTCGAAATTTGATATTTTCCCCAATCGATATACATATTACAGTAATATAGGATATTAAGGGATTTTAAGGTTATCATGAGTATATGTCTTTTATAAAATAATTAATATGCACATGAAAAATAATATATAAAATATAATTCATTTTTTGTGATGGATGACCAAATAAATTTATCACATGGAGTATCGTAGAAAAATCATTGTTATACTATGGGTGTTTGAAAAATATTTGAGTTCAAAAAACATAATTTTGGTGAGATACTTAACTAGAGAACCTTTATACTTTAATTCCCTACATATTCTAGTCAACATAATAAAATATCTAATACATGGGTGGTTGGTTATGTTGCTGATCATGTCCTCATATTGATATTATCCTAGATGGTATTACTCATATCATATGATTAGTATGACATCATGTCTTTAGATTGAAATAGACTTTGGGAGTGAGAGTCTACCCCCATGATATTATATATCTATCTGGACAATTTCAATTTGTTGTTGATATCCATAAGGACGAAAGAAATATGAGGTATTCTTCCATTAGAGTAGTATACACTTGAATAAATGAGAAAAAAAATAGTATCCCATATATGATTGACAAGATCTGTGTCACGTGGTCAAATGATGTCTTGGAAAAAGGTGGAATATGATCATTCAAATTTATATATGTTGAAAACATATTAACAAATGTATATAGAGACTAGTGATTAACATATATCACCTTATATAAATTTATAGTTTTAATATCATTAATGCATTTCTTGGGGATGGACTTATATTACATATAGCAATCAAAAGGTTAGGATTTTTTAATTTCTATAAAGTCACATGGGTTCAATCCTTATAGCTGACTGAATGAAGAATGAGTTTGACTAATATAGAGACTCAATAAGTTATAGAGGGGAAATCCAAAAGTTTTTTGGTTGGATATTCATAGGGTATTGAATATAATGTAATGCATTTTGAAGCTATGGACGTTTTGAAAAAGTGCTTTGAATGACATACAAAATGATTTTTTGATATAGTTTAATAAATTATTATATATAATAAAACATAAGGATAAATGAAAAATGTCTATTAGGATTTAGTGAAAGTGTTATATTGATGGACTTATTTTCTGAGGCCATATTTATATGTGATATATTTATGAGTTTTATATTGGGTTTCATGAAACATTTGATTTACATGGATTTATTTTGTTATTTCATGTGTTCTGGGAACCCGAACCATTCTCAACTAAGATATAATTTATTCATAAGTTAAATGACTTTTACTGTGAATAGATTAAATAAATATGATGCATAAACTATTTATTTAATTAATTAATGAATTTTAATACATGAATAAATAACAAAATAATAATGCAGAATCCATTATTAACAACATTTTATATTTTCATGTGATAATAATGGATGTGTGTTACCTATGTTGTCTTGGAAAACTATCCTTGGATCTTGAGGCTCTCATTCATCTTTCTTCTTTACATATAAGGTACTATCTTCCCATGGGGAAACATTGAATTATATTCAAATATCAGACGATTCTACTTATCCCATTCATACACCAAGTTGGGAGGATGATTTTTACACTTAAGGACTTCCATAAAATGCATATGGACATGAAAATGTAGTATATTCTCATTGGTATAAGTTACCCATGATTTACATTATGTTTTTTATTTTAGTTTTATCATTGGCTATATGTTTCAAGCATATAAATCCCTAGGAATGTGTTTTCATAAATTATATATGGCATGATAACTATTTTAGGACAATATAAAAAAACATCAATATTACCCACTAAATTAAAAATTACCCTTACATATGACCTTTTTTGGAAATTAAACATTCATATCACAGAGTATCACCATATTATAGAATGATCAATATTTAAAAAATGTCAATATAATAAATTTTAGCATAAAAGTTATAATATAAATTAATATTATGACATATTAGTGTCATTTACTTGAATGTAATAGTCATTTAATGAATCTGCAAAACAATAATATTGAAACATAAGAGTAAATCATCCCTTTTTAATATACATTTGGTAAATATGTAAGTGTACTACCATATGAAGGTAAGATTCATTTCCATATACATAAATATAACTTCCATCATGTGTATGAGTAATCCATTTATAGTATTACTTTTATAAAAAACATGTTTTATGATTTATAATGAAATTATCCATCATGAAACATGGATATTTATATATTTTATGGAATAATAAAAATCTATTATACTTGTACAATTATTTTTCAATGTTTTTTGGGAGTTATAATGTTATTATTTGATTTTAATAATTATAATTGAATAAAATGAAAACTAAACAAATATTCCCTTTTTTAAAATTTGGAAACTCATAGGATAATCATTATATTATTATTTATAATAAAATACAAAAATTCATTATTCTACCATATTTAGTTCAATAATTATTAATTTTTTTAAAACTTGGATGACATAATATATAATATCAGAGACTCATGTGTACTCTTAGACTATTTTTGAAACTTAGGTCTATGATATATATCATTATTATTAGTGGTTGAATCATACATCTTGGGATCAATATCTTCTAACCCACCTCCCCCTCTTCAAGCATAACAAATTTTAGAAACCTCCAATCAATGTGAGGGATTGAAAAGTCTCTTATTTATTTATGGGTAAATATAAAATTATCATATAATGGTTTCTTATTGGTAAGTATTATAGAAAACATTAAGAAGACATTAATCTCAAATATATGAATCATATGAGATGATAGTGTATTTTCACATGTCAAAATGTATATACATTTTACTTCCACTTTAAATTTCCCATCAAGTGTGATATTTAAATTTAGTTATTTTATAGTAATTTTTAAATTGTATAATTCGATAAAATAGATTAATCAAATTATGGACAATAATAGTGGAAAATTATAAATGAGTAATTCAATGACATTATCAATCAGTCATAAAACATAATGATATAATAAATTAATTAATTAATATTTATATTAGAATAATTATTGAATCTTGCTATTATATTTTTTGGTTTTATTATTAATAAAACCACAAAATAATATATTGATAACTTTGGTATTGTTATATGATTATTTTTGGAAGAAAAAATTAGGAGTTAAATACCATTAAACATTGATTCCTACTAGATTATATGTATTGATTAAGGAAATAATAATTTTTAATAATAATTATTCTTTATATAATTTTATTTTCAGACTTTTATATACATATATAATATTGTTACCCTCAAAATTATTAAATATACACCATGTAATGGGTAGGTTTAATGGAAATAGGTGATATATTTTGTTAAAATTATGGGAGTTTTTATGTGTATAATGCGTTGTTTGTTTTAGGAAATAGTTTATAAATGGTTGGAACATGTAGGGAGTTATTCGTAGATACTATTTGTTTTATCCAAATATTTTCATTAAATATAAATGTCTTTTTTCACTATAGTAGGTTATTTGATTCATTTTTCCTCAAATCATGTATGGTAATAATTGATTTTTAAATTATGTAAAAGTGGATTATTTAATCGATTCAATGAATATGACATAATGATTAATAGTGAACATAGATTCCAAAATGTAATATAATGAAAGAAAATGATTATGAAAATTAAAAATATGACACCAAATTGAATCATTTTAGATTTAAATCCTAATGTTATTACTCTATTATTATTGATGGAATATTATTAAATGAATGGATAATAATTACTATTGAATGACTGATGGTAGTGTATAATTTATATTATAATGTTAATGTAATGTAATATATTCCATTCAAATTGTTATAATAGAATATTATTTATGTGGTATATTAGATATAGTTCTAGTATTATGTTTGTTAGATTCCTTTAGAACCATTGGGTGATATGTACTTCAAAATGTTAAATTACTTATTATGATCCATAACTTAAATATAATTTTTAAAATGATACCAATTTTTAGAATTGGAATTTCATTGTCCAATGAATATTTAATATGTAGAAGATATTGTTGGATGACTACTCCTCATTCCATGATATCTGAAACTGTAATAGCAAGGTATGATGGCATATGTTGGAAGTGTTGGCTTATAGAAATAGGTTATCGTTCAATATGAGATATTATATCTTTTTGTTAGGATACACATGTTTATTTAGTCAGTGTAATATAAATTTTATAACACATTCTTTTATTATAGTTATATGATATAATAATATTTTTACTTATACATAGTATATTACAAAAAGGGCATAATTACTATTTACATGGGCTATAATGTCTCTCTAACATGCTATGTTATTATGGAGGTGTTATGATATTGTCTTTATAAAGTGCTTATGTGGAATTATAAAATGTAACTTTTATGGAATGAGAACACCATGATATATCATATTTTGTTTTATATTGATACATTCTATGTGAGTATGGTAGTGTGGTACATTTATCGATATAAGAATTTGACATTATTTTATATATTTTAATGATTGACATGGTGAGATAATAATGGTGAAGATGGTAATATAGTTCACCTAATTTAGGTAATGAGTAATTTTTCCAATTAAATCATGTTTTATTTATTATTTTTGTTATGTATTTTTATCATGTTTGTTGGGTAATATTAGAAAAACATTACCAATATTCACACTTCTATATAGATATGGTTAATCAGTGAAAATTTTTAACTAATCTGGGCCATATTGAAACATATAGGTTATTTAAGGAATTAAAAATCCCATCACCCCTATAATAGGTGTTTCCATGGAATATCTCAATTTAGATTTGTATATAAAAAACATCATTTTTAGGGTACAATTATTCACTATTATAGTTTTCATTGGTAATTTCATTATCAATTATTGGGATATTATGGTTAGTGACTCAAATATTTTTGTATCTTTTACACCTAGTTCTAGTATCCATCCCATAACACAGATAATGTAATCTATTAATAATACTAGAATTATAAAAACAAATTCTTGTTTCCAAATATAGATATAACACAATTTTAAATATATTACAAAAAATAATCCCGATATAAAACACTAAATAGTTATTGAGATTTTATGAATAATCATTAATAATGGAAAATTTCTGTGAAAATTGATTAATTTACTAATGATGGAGTATTTAGTGGTTATCCAAAAATATTTGGTTATTATAGATTAAAATACAATAGATCATATAGGATATTTAATTCTAATTCTATTATAAAAATTAAAAATTTATATGATCCTAAAAATATTGATAGCAAATATGATAGTGTCGATGTAATAAATTTTTAATTAGATACATAATATAAATAAAATTTTGAAATTAATGATTTTAAGGAATATTATACATATTCATGTAACTAGTAGATGAATTTTATCAATATGGAAACAAATTAAAGACTCAAAAAATCCTTTACAAAATATCCTTGAAGATAATAACCCTCTGTTAAATACTAGAATAACATATGTAACATATAGTCACACTACTTCATATTTATTGGTTGTGTGACAAGTTATCATTGAATATTTTGGAAAAAATGATTAATATATATTAATGATAATAATAATAAAATAAAAATGGGTGAGTTTTGGAATATATTATTTAAAAATATATCGAATAAAATCATTTGAATAGTATGGTTATATAAAATAAATCTAAATGAATAGTATGATGTTATAAAAATAAATTAATATTTATTTTATTTCTTTTAAAAAATTGGTGGAATTTATTTTTCTAAACATTTTCCCTTAACTCTATACAATATAACACAAAACTAATTATTGATAAAATTAAACTTGGAAACTATAATTTCATATAAGTGTATGTAAAACTAATATTCATATATAGTTTCTTTTCAGAATATTTTAAATATAGGTTAAAATAAAGGATTTCTGAATTGTTATTTTAGATGACAGGTATTGAAATTAAAAAAATTTGTACATGGTTATACACGAGCCCCATCACCATGGAATTTCATTTTAGAAGAATATTTATGTTGCATTAACTTTTGAAAATCAGAGGATTATAACAACCTATTTTTTAAAATATAAAACACATTATCAAATATAGTTATTTACTTAGTTTATTATATAATATATTCTAGTAGTGATTAAAAAAATTGAAGAGTTTACCAATAATATGAAATTTCAATTTTTTATATACATAAAAGATTAGATGGATTTCATGTTAAGTAATAAAATTAATAAAACTAATTTAAATAAAATTATTTCTTAATAAAAGTTTAGCATGTTGTTAATGAAATGGGTTATAATTTTAGAATATAGAGGTGTTTCCAAATAATCATTTTAGAAAAAAATTGTTTGTTTTTTATAACAATAAATAATTAATTAGGAATGTTTTTAGTAACGTAATTAGTATATTTATTACTTAACATATTCAAGTATATATAATTACAATGTGGTCACAATTGTATCAACATAAAAATGAAAAAAATATTACATTAATCTCGTGATGAAAATAATACCTCTTTAAAATAGTGACATAATCCAATGGCATGAATGTTTAGTATTTTAGATATTTGCTATATAAACATGAAAATATTCAACAATTTTTCTATAGTAATACTCATATTGAATAACATCAATACATTACACAATCTATAAATATCCTTATAACATTTTGAAAATAAAAAATAGTAAAATAGTGAGTTAAATGCTTAACAAGTGAAAAGTATCAATATGTCATCAATATTTAGATCAAAATGACACAAAAAATGAGATGGGGAGAAATTTACTATTAATGACATGGAGAAATAATATTTCCATATAAGAAATTATAGAGGGTTATGTTATCTAAAATAAATAATCATACTCCATAAAAAATTTGTGCAGAATCATGTGGCATTAAACATGTTTCAAGGATAATAACTACAATAAACAGACTATTACATAAGGGTTTGTCGCAAACAAAATCATAAAAACCATATGTCAAGGATACCAACTAAGACATTCTCTACATAATACACATGATATACACAAAAATTTTCTTCTTGGTATTGAGATAATCCTATTTGGTACCCATGGGATTAGGATTAAAACACCCATATACCCCCTTTTTCTTGGGATAAATCCTCCTTTTTACAGTTTTGAATGAGATAAATCCCATTGTGTACTATTATAAGAAAATGATACATACAAATAAAACAATTAATTATAGGGAGGATTTGGACTCACCCATCATCATATTTATATATGTTCACCAGATAAAATCAATCATAAATATATCATCATGAAGTTTTCTAAAATAAATGGTTTCTTAATCATTCTAAAAAATCATGTATGATAAACATAAAAGATTACAGTATATCAAATATATCATTCTATAAAATAAAAAAATCATAATAAAAAATAGAGGCTTCTCAAAGAATTACATAATGATAGGTAAATCCTATAATAAAAGTACAAGTTAAAATTAAAAAAAAATCACAAAATATTTCTGGTATTGTTATATGGGGAACTGAAAATTGCATTAATGTTTTTGTATAAGGCAATGATATGTCATTTTAAAACATAATTTATAATAATAAAAAATAAATTTTTATTTTAAATACTTTATTTTTTAAAAAATATTTTTAGTGAATATTAAAAAATATTATTTGAAAATGTTAGAGAAACCATTAAATATAATTTTGATAATTTTAATTTTTAAGAACATGCATAATAAAAAGAGATAGTGGAACAATTTTTTAAATGAATATATGATATAAATGGTTTATTGGAATTAAAAAATTTATTCCCCACTAGGGTGAGGAGAACATTGTATGTCTATAATATCATGGATATAGAGGTAAATTTTATTAATAAATACAGAAATAGTTGTTATGAAAATTTAATTTTCACAAAACAAAAAATTCATCACAAATGAAAACTATTGTTGCTGACATTATTTTCCCATAAAAACTTTGAAAAACAATATTCCATTAAGAAATGATATAATTGATCAATTTGATATTTTAATATTCAAAGATGAGTGAAAATAGCCCAAGGGAATTATTTTTTTCATGGAATCCCCTTAAAACATTTGTTTCTTTGGAATAAAAACCCATTTAGAGCTAGAAATTCAAAAATAAAATATATTATCTTTTCAAATATGAGAAATGTGATTAAAAATTAAAAATTATATATTATTTAATCAATTAAAAAGAAAACAAGGTGTACAATAATAATATTTCTAAAGGGATAAAAATTTTAGAAAAAGAAGCCCTTATTATTACTATTGATTTCTATAGATGTTATTCAACCTATTATATAACACGAATATAAATATTATTAACTCATTTAAGAAATAAATTCACACCAATCCCTAATTATTATTTTAATTTATAATAATAATCTACATCTATATTTTTTTTATATATCTCCTAATATCAAGTGTTTATAAATTTCCTAGTTTATACTAGTTTTATTGGAGCTGTGTGGGAGTTATTTTTTATACCAAAGACAACTTTTAAATTTTAAATAATGTTAATATAATGGGTGAATTATAATTACTCATTAATTTTTAATTTTCATTTATTATAGATTTATTCTTTATCTTTGAAAATGATTTTGAATGTGTGCATAGATTAGTGATTTTATGAACATTCAAAATGTTTTTTCTTAAATATTGAGTTTAATAATATTTTATCCCTTCAATAAAAACAAAATAGTAATTTAAATATTAATATTATATTATACCATTAATTATTATTTCAAATTCATTCATGATATAATTTTGTGGTGTTTTTCTAATATGTGGTCAATCCTTCCAAACACGTATATATGATGATCAATTGATGATTATGAGATTATTTTTCTAAATATCATTATACTTAAATTATAAAGATCATATTTATTTTTTATTAATTTAATATGTTGTAATTGTAAAAAATATAATATTATATATTGTATATTAAAAAATTAAATTATATGGAGAAATTATTTTTGTCTTCTTAGTCTGATTATTTAAGAGGATTAAATTTATAATGATTGTTTATCATTCATATCACTAAAAGGGAATTCAAATTTTATTGATAAAAAATATTAATATCTTAAAAATAATAATTATCATTTTAAATTATTCTCATGGCCATCTATGAAAGGTATTGAAGAAATGAAAATTGGAAATTGATAGTTCTATAGTGTTGGCGGTCCACATGTAAAAATGGATGATGATTTCATTTTATATAAAATGAGTAAATAGAGTGATAATGTTTATCAATGATGTCTCAATAATATTGTATAAATTTCATATTTTTATATAATATTCTATATTAGTACCATATTTTCCCGGTGGTGTAGGAAAATTAATCGAAAATTATCCTGGAATCGGTAGTACACAAAACACATGATTTTTTTATTTTTCTTAAAATAAAGGGGTGGTTAATTATTATACATTCATTGTGATAAAATAAAAACATAATAATTATAGTAATATTATAATAATATAGTGGATAAAATAAATTTCATGAACAATAAAATAAGTGATCGAATTAGGAATGAAGGAGTATTTATCATTTTAAAAGAAAATTGATTATTTTATGTATGTATTTTTTATAGTACCATATCCTCCATTAGGTATTTAGTCATTTCTATGAGTGGTCTGGGAAGATTGTGGGATGACCATAATAGTTTTTGTTTAGAGAGGATATGAGGAGAGGAGGGTCCCTTTAATAACTGAAAAGATATATCATTTTTGTAAATTACCATAACTATTCAGCAATAGAAGTCAATATCAAAACATGTGAAAGTAAAAATGAGAAATAAAGGAGAGTATAAAATATAATTTCCACAAACACGTCAACAACTAAATTACAAACTTGTTTCTTATATGTTTTTCTCTATTTATCCCTTAAATGATTACATTTTTCTCATTTTATCTTTTATCATAGTAAATAGTTTTTTTATAATACATCTTAATAATTACAAATAAAACTAATGTTTTTTATGAGAAATTTTTCACCCAATTATTCTAAAATAAAAATAAATTTTATTTGATCCATTATTAAAAATATAAAAAATTAATTTTATTAATCTAATTTATAATGTATTGAAAATAAAATTTTAAAATATATTACATATATTCTAAAATATCATATATATATATATATATTTAATACAAGAATAATATATAAAAATATATAGTTTCTAATAAAAGAAATATTTTTTTCTAAAAATTGTTCACATGTTTTAGGTTATGCCTTTTTCCTTGGGATTTCATAAATTCCATGTTATTTTTTTAAAAAAAGATAAATTATAGTATTCCCAAATAAATCAATTATTTTATAAAAATACCAAAACTCCTTCTTAAAAATATATATTAATTATTATTCAAAAACATATTCCAATTTATTTATGGTTAATTTATAAAATTTAATATTTCAATATTTAAATACTACCAAATTATTTTTGGAAATATTTTATATTTGAAAATAACTTTTTAAAATATGACATATTAATTGTTTTTATATATAATATATAAATATTTAATTTAATTGTAATATATTACAAATATTATCAATATATTGTAATTTAATTTAGTAATATTCTATGTATCATAAAATAAAACATTATTTTTAGGAAAATATATTTCTGATAATGAAATGGTTTTTGTAGTATTTTTAGCTATAAGAATTGAATTTCAATATTAAAAATATAGAATTTATTTTCATTATTCTCATATTTCACAATTTGGTTACTCTTATTCATTATTTATAGTTAAATGGATTGATTTAAATTGATATATTTGATATTTATAATTTTATTCAATATATCATTATTTTCGTTTATGTTCAACAGTGCTTGTGGAACGAGCTATCAAAAATGTATTTATTTATAGTAATATAATACAAAATATTTCTATGTTACCTTGTCACCACAAATAAATTTCTCCATCATTATTTAAATTTTCTATTATTAATGAATCAAATGAAGGGTATCCATGAGATAGACATAACCCGTGATTTAATATCTACAATTTTATCAACAATTATAGGAGAGGTATTTTTTCCCTCCGAATATGTCTATCCTAATGTTGATTTTTCTTCAATAATTTAATCTAAACATCACTCCTCAGTACGTAAAAAACTTCAATAATAATATTAAGTTTCTAATAGATCTCATATACATCCTTTAACTGATACATGAGCATTGGTTATCGTGTAATATAAAATTTGATTCCCATATTTAATCTAATATTATGGATTATATGTTGAGATAGTCAATAAATTTTCAAAATTTCTTTGAAATCATCTAATGTTTGGATAATAAGAAATTAATGTAGAATATTCCATAAATTTAAAATTATGATTCATTAATGTGTGTATTTTTTCCTTGATAACATAAAATCATCGGGGTCTTGATTTTATTGAATTAGGATACATCTTTTATATACTCAAGTTTCAATTAATAGAATCCAATAAGACTTCATGCAGTCTAAATTTGAGGATATTTATTCATTAATTATCAAGATCCACTTTGTTATCATAATTATATATATTATGTTGATTTCATAGGTGTTCCATTATTACCATTTCTTAGGTGGATGTTGAAAATGATTATTACCATCAACTATGGATTTAGTGCACTTTTTGGCATAATTCTAAATCTCATTATTATTAATGTGTTAGACTGAATCTGTTGCATTATGTTTTCCTTCACTACATATATTTAATTAATTAGAATATTCATAATTATATAACATTAATGTGATTAATGAACCGATCTTCCATATATGATGAGATTACTGTTTCCATCGGAAGAGTCCACCAATTCCTCTACCAACATTTTGTGTATTTCAAAAGTTGTATTTTCATTCCTATGTGGTCTTTATCAGATAAATTTCCATGAAACCCCATTAAAATCATTTTTACCATAAACTTTGATACTAATTAGAGAATACATTTCTATCACACCCTGACCATAGATAATATTTTATTTTGTTCCTTTTCTAGTCTAGGAACATTTAGTCGACGTTCGGGTTGAGACCCGTTCAAAAAAATTGAGGTCTTAAAAGGTTTTTTGGGTTTTTCAAGGTGGTGCGTGGTTACAACATAGTTAGTAGTAACCGTGCAACCCAACCATGTAGATGGTACAAGTTGGATAGAACTAACTACATGGCTAGTGCATGGTCATACAGTAGGTACCATGTAACCATGCACCATTCCTTCCTTAGCCAGAGGGGTCCTCATGGTTACCGCACAATTTGAAAAAACATGCAGGCATACCAAGACATTAAAAATTGGTTCCCTCTTTTCACACTCTCCTCCCTTTAACCCTAAATTGTTCCTCCTTCTTCCTATTCATTTTTTCCACACTAAGGGATCCCAATAACCCATCTCCCTTATCATTCCTCCAACAATGGTTCTCTTACTTTGATTCTTAGGTAAGGTTTTAGGGTTTTTTCTATTTCTCCTCTATTTCTTATCTTCACTCTCTATTTCTTAGTTTTTATTTGGTTAACCCTCTCTAGGTCAAAAACTAATGCTATGGTTTTTGTGTTGTCTTGTGTTTCATAAATTATAGGGTTGGTGATGTGTTCTTAGATGCCCAACCTTCCATTATCAGGGTTTTTGTCACTTTCTCCCTTGATTAGTAGATGTTGCCATGGATTTTCTTCCAATTTAAATCCATTTGATTCTTGGGTTTAATTAATTTATTTTAAAAACATTTTTATCACTATTTCTATAATCCTAGGTAATTCATAATAGTGTTATATTGTAGTTATATTAGACTAAAAATATGTCTTTGGTATGTTTTTCTATCTATACCAATGTTCATTACTAGATAATTGAGTTTTAATAGATATTTTTTCCATAAAATGGTAATGTTCGATTTTTTGGTGGTATTTTTCTCTAGATACGTTTTTATAAAAGTTTCATTTATTTTGTTTGGTTGGTTTTATGAAACATGTTGTTTTTTGGATGAGATGGTTTCTTGTGTTAGTGGAAGGTGTGTGTGGTTTCTTCTAAAATGGTTGGTAAAATACTACTTATTCTATTTCATTGGATGTGGGAACATCGATTGGTGAACTGGGTGCACATATTGATGATCGTTCAAATAATGATGACATCGCGAGTGTCTCATTCCTTGAAGCATGGTTTTCTAAAAAGAAATATTGTCATATCATTCTCCCTCAATTTGATAAATGGTTATATGGATTATAAAGTGGATTAGTGTTGTTCTAAAATTGTGTGGGGAGTTATGATTTTTTTGTTATTAATAAATTAAAATTGATTCATGAAGTGATTATAAAGCCTGTATGGAACCTTTATGTTGGTTGTGCATGTTTTCAAATCTATTTATGGTAAGTATTATTTGAAATAATGGCTTATTTGGTAATTGTGATGTGTTTGGATGTGTATTTGAAACATAAATACCACTTGTAAATCATATATTTAAAATGTAATTTTATGTGGATGGAAATGTTTTTTGAGGTGTTTCTTTCTTTTGGTAAATGCACCCTTGATGGGTTGAACTAAAGACCCATTGGGAGTTTGAAATGGCTATTTGGAAAACCCTTCATGGGTCAGGTCCCTTACCTGGATAGTGGGTCATGAGATAGAAGGGTCCCGAGTATGAGACCACCATTTTGTAATGAATGTTTGATAGCTTGAGACTACCCTTGAGGTGGTCAAGGTGGTACCGGTTGGGTGAAATGTGTTTAGTATGTATGTGACTTGTTGTTTGAATTTTATAGAACATCTCCTTCTAAAACATAACATGGGAACCTATAATAGAAAACAGGTTTTCTACGAATGGATTTTTTACTAGTGTGGGTAATTGTACTTGCTAGTGGTCTATAGAAGGTGGATACTTGGGTTTATTGCTATGCAATTGGTCCCCTAGATTAGTCTTGGTAGGGTGATGGTTGGGAGTTAGCACATTATGACTTTATTAATTTAGGAATGCTTTCAGGATGAGTCACATGAATAGTATGTTTTGGTTCTCCTCTGAGTTCCTAGGATTTCTCATGTTCTTATATTACATGTTCTATAAAATTCATTTCACTCATTTTGTAGAATATTATTCCTTATACTCGTTTTTAGAATTTATTTGGAAACATTGTGAATGTTTGGTTAGTTTATTGAATATTTAATAAGTAGGTTATTTTAAAGAGAAACTAGAACTCCCTTTTTTCTTCTAGTTTCTTGTTCTAAATTTTGAGGGAAGTGGATCAGGTTTGTTAGTTTTAAAATAAAAGTTGTGTATGAAAAATTATTTTAATAAATATAGTTCAAACTATTAATGGAATGTTTTTGGGAGACGAATGGCATGGATTCATTGGTGGTTGTTTACTATTCTTTTAGCCTATACCCTACCTATACCACTCAATGTATATAGACCTGAGGTGTTTTACAGTTTCATATTTTTTTATGATTCCATTTAGATTCTTGTTGTTGGAACACGGCTGGTCTTGTGGTCAGAGGTTTGTAAGAGGTCACATGGAGATCGTGTTGTGGTAGATCAGTGTGTTCATTTTATTTTTAGTTCTTTATTTTAGGTTTAATTATTCTAAGTTGTATCTTGTAACTGAATTTTTCTTACTAGTTCTGATTATGTTTTTGGATATCTACACATTTAGGATTATATATCTAGTTTTGTATGTTTTTTTGGGGCTTAAATATTCCCACTTTTATGATTTGATTCCCTTCACCGGTTTTGAACCTGTAGGGATCAGGAATTCCCTTCGGCCCATGCTGTGTTCCGGATCAAGTGATCGGTTCCGGGCCGACCTGGTTTGGTTCATAAAAAAATGGTATCATATGAGGTAGTTAATATTCGTGGTGTCTGGTATAAGGAGAAAAAATTTTTGGAACATGGGAGGTAGGTGTGGGCTGGGCATCACGAATACTAGCTCATGATGACCCTTGAGTTACCAGGGGTAGTTGGGGGTTTGATTCATTTGAAAAGGGTAATTTTGGATTGAGGGATGACAATGGAGGTGAATCATTATCTTGTTGCGGCCTTACATGGAGTGGTGACCCATGTGTAGTCCAAGTGCTCAGTTCAGGGTCCTCTTAGTATTATGACTAAGTTGTGGAATGTCCAATCACCATGTCCTCAAGATAGGAGTTGGCCCTAGTCCCTCACTACAGTAGCTCATTATTGGCTTTGTTTCATTTTGGCTTGGGTTGGTGTAAATGTGTCTAGAAAATGAATATGAATTTTGAAAGGAAAATATATTTATAAATCAAATTCATTCCCATAAAACTGTTTTGAATTAGTGAAGTGGGTTTTAATGGACAAATGTGTGGATTGGGAGCAACCATCGGTGTTCTTTATAGACATTTTCATGTGTGTGGGTACGTATAGAAAGTGTGGGGGGAACTTGTTCAAAGATAATGTAAATGGAAATGGATAGACACACATTTAATGGTCTATAGAATTACATGAGTGAGTATTTAAAATTTAATGTATATTGAAATTGGGTTTCTTTGGGAAGTGGATTTAGTTTGTGAGAATTGGATTTTTGGTATTTGGAAAATTGTCCTTGGAAGAAGGAAATTTTAAAATTTAAAAGTGGTTATTTTAAAAATGGATTTGAATTTTTGGAATTGAATTTAGTTTAAAAAAATGATATTAGTATTTTGTATGTGTCTTAGAAATTTGGAGATTTTGAAAATTAATATCAAATATGATTTTTAAAATGATGATTTTGGTTGTGTTTGAGTTTTTTTAGCTTTTGAGCTGGTTTTTTTTGATCTTGTGGTTTTTCTTATAATTTTTTTGTATTAATTCTGATTTTGGTTTGTATTTCTTATATTGTTCATGATGTTCCGCCTAGAAAATTCCCACAAATTTCTAATGATTCATGCTTAGTTACGATGTTTTCTTAGATATTTCTAATATTTTGTGGTGTTATAGGTCCATTAGAGGTCGGTATATATGGTGAAGAGGTAGAGTTTTTCATTGTGTTTTTGAGAAATCTAGAGATCATTGGGGTTTGTGCCATCTCATATTTGTATGAGGGTTTAGCTCAGGACCAGTAGAGGTTGGTTCTCTCATAATCATTGGAATTTGGGGTGTATTTGGTTGTGATCCGCTCTCACAAAGGCTCTCCATCTTGTGAGGAGTTTATTTTGGAAGAACATTTCTCTAAGAATCTATCTTCATTGGTTCTGGAATCTAGTTCACCAGACCACTTTCTAGTGTGCCGTTAGTATGGCCGATTAAGGCATTCCAAGTCATCTTTTCGCATCCCTATGAAGTATTGTCATCATTATGGTCATTCAGTTCACTAGGGGAAGTACTATATGAATCATAATTTAATGATGGAGTTATGATCAGAGGATGCTAATTCCTAACTATGAGGCAGGGGATGCTTCAGCCATCAGATCCCCAGCTATAGGTCTAAGGGTGAAGCTCGTGTACAGTCAAAAGTTTCTAGGGGTGTGTGAAACCTTTTCTTAGATCATGTTTTAATAGTGGGAAGAATATTTATAAAGTATTCTCATTATTATCTTTCATATATCATAGTTATTTATGTTGTTTTAAGTTCAACATTTCGTTTTAATAGTGGAATGAACATTTCCATCTATAACCAAAGTGGTTTTGTCTCTCTTGACATAGTTCTTTAAATCTTTCAATTAGCTAAAAGTTTTTTTGTCTCTTCTATTGGGTGGTTTGGGTTTTATATGTGTTTTTTTGTGGTAAAAGTCCTTGTGCTTGTGGAGGTAGTGAATAGTGTTTTAGGTTTTGAGTTCAATCCACTTTTGTGAAATTCCCTATTGTTTTCATTTCTAGATTGGTGTGTGGAATTCATAGTTCTAGCAGTGTTTCTATATGGATTTCCTTAATCGTAGTTCCCTTGTATGTTAGGTTTCTTCATTGTATGTTTCAATTTTATCCCTTGAAGTGGGATTTTTTCACTCCTAATAAGGGAGTTGGTTCAGTTCAAGATGTTAAACTCCATAGTTTTCGGTTGTGATAAGGTTGTTGTTTTGATGGTGTGAAGATGTTGGGTAGGTCTGGGTTGGGAATTCCTGTGCTTCTCTCCTAGGGGGTGGTGTTTTCAGGTTTCATGGAATCCATGTTAGTGGGATAATAATGGTGGGGAGAACCCTTCTATGTTCTCTCATCAATATCGTGATGTGTTTCTTCTTGATCAGATGGGTGAGACCTATGAAGGCTAAGGTCATCCCGGGATTCTGAGTTTTCCTTGTTTTTTTCCTGGAATGGACTCGAATTCTGTTAACTGTTGTTTTGGTGACTTTCTGGGAGCATAAAGTGTCTGTGGTGGGGACCATTTTCTCACACCAACCTCAGATATTCCTTTATTTTGTTTACTTTATTGACTTTGGTCCTTTAGTCAAGGTTTTAGTAGAGACCCAGTCAAAATATTCGAGGTCTTATATGGGTTGGATGGTTTTTCTAGGTGTCCCACAGTTACCGCAGGGGTAGTAGAAACTATGCGGCCTAGCCATGCAGCTAGTGCAGGTTGGGTATAACTGACTACACTACTAGTTCATGGTTGTGCGGTAGGTCCTAAGAAACCATCGTGAATTATTTCCTTATAAATAATGTTTTTAATGATTACCACATGGTTTGGAAAACTATGAGACCAAATCGTGAAGACGTGAAAGGTCATTAAAAATTGGTTTTTCACTTTCCACTCTCCCTTCCCTTTACACCAAAATCATGCCTCCTCCTTCCCCCTTAATTTTTGGCACACAAAGTGGTCCCATGACCCCTTCTCCCCTAGATCTCCTCCAACCATGGTGCCCTTTCATTGATTCCAAGGTATGATTTTAGGGTTTTTGTCAATTTCTCCTCAATTTCTCCTCTCCTCTCTCTATTTCTTGTTTTTCATTGGTTACCCCTACCTTTTACAAACCCTAATTCTAGGGTTGGGTTTTGTCTTGTGTTTCTCGTATTCTTGGGTTGGTGGTTTGTTCTTAGAGTCCCAATCTTCCATCTACAATGGTTTTGTCACCTTCACACTTGATTAGTTGGTTTTTCCATTCATTTTAATCCAATTTTAATCCATTGGATGCATGGGTTTCATTAATTGATTTTTAAAATATGTTTCTCACCATTTTTATAATCCTATTTTATTCATAGTAGTATAATCTTGTTAGTATATTTGAATAAAAATTTGTTTTTGGGATGTTTTTGAATCTTTGAGCAAGTTCTTTCCAAGACAATTGATTTTGAATAAACTTCATTGTTATCAAATGGTATTTTTAGATTTTTTGGGTGGTATTTTCCTTAGGAAACATTTTTATAGATGTTTTTTACTTTTTTTTGGTTGGTTTTATGAAATATGGTGTTTCGGTATGATATGGTTTCTTTTGTCATTAAAAGGTGTGTTTGGTATCGTCTAAAATGGTTGGTAAAAGTATACATGTTTTATTCCATTGGATATGGGAACATCCATGGGTGAATAAAGTGCACACAAGGATGAGACTTTAAATAGTGATGACATCAGGAGTGGATCACTCATCGATCCTTGGTTTTCTATAAATAAATCTTATCTTCTCATTCTCCCTCTATTTTATAAATGGTATTATGGCTTCCAAATTGGCTTATGGTGGTTTTTAAAATTTTGAGTACAGTTTTGATTTGATTGGTGTTTGATAAAAGGTAATTGTTTCTCGATGTGATTTGAAATCCCATTTGGTACCTTTATATCTGTTGTGTTTAAACTCGGTTTATTGTAAGGTGAATTTGAAATAAAGGAACATTTGGAAATTGTGATGTGTATGGGTGTATTTTTGAAACATAATGGCCACTATGAAAAGGCATAGTGAAATATAATTTAATGTGGCTAGAAATGGTTTTTGAGGTGTTTCTTTCTTTTGGTAAATATGAACTGGATGGGTAGATCAAAAGGTCCATTTGGATCATTGAAATGGCTATTTGGAAAAACCTTCATGGGTTAGATCCCTTGCTTGGATAGTGAACCGTGAGATGGGAGGGTCCTCGGTATGGGACCTCCCTTGTGTAATGAATGTTTGGTGGAAAGGGACTACCCTTGAGGTGGTTGGGGTTGTGCTGAATGCATGACGTGTATGTTTCTTTTATGTGACTTGTTGTTTGAATTGTACGAAACCCCCCTTGTGAAACATAACATTGGAAACTAGAATAGCAAAGATTTTTACATAGATGATTTTTTTACAAGTCTAAGTTATTATACGAGCTAGTGGCCCTTAGTACGTGGATAATTGGGTTAATTGTTATGGGATCAGGCCCCTCAAATAGGTCAGGTAGGGAGATGTTCGAGAGTTTTTTAATTATGATTTCATAGAGTAGGGCATTCCTTTAAGATGAGTCACATGTATAGTATGTTTTGATTATCTTTTTAGTTCCTAGGATTTCTTGTGTTCTTATATTTTGAGTTCTACTAGAGATATTTCCCTCATTGTATATAATATTATTCTTTATACCTATTTTTGGAATTTATTTAGAAATAATTTTAATGTGTGGTTGGTTTAAATAATATTTTCTAAATATTTTATTTGAAAGAGAAAATTTAACTCCATTTTTTCATCTTGTTCCTTGTTCTGAATTATGAGGGTAATGGATCATGTTTGTTTTTCATTAAATAAAAGGTGTGTAAGAAAATATATTTTTATAAATGTTCTTCAAACAAGTATTAATGGATTTTTTTTAGGAAAATATTGGAATGGATGTGTTAGTGGTTTCATTCTAATTTTTTAGCTCACACCCTTCTTATACCACTCGGTGTCGATAGACCTTATCTATTTTTTAGTTTTAGCTTTTGTTTAGGTTTCATAGTAGATAATCGATGTTGGATTCTTTTTTGTCTTTTTGTTAGAGGTGACCAAGAGGTCACATAGAGATCGTGTGGTGAAGATTTAGTGTATTAATTCTGTTTTTAGTTCTTCATTTTTGTTTTTAGCATGCAGTGTTGTATCTTTTAACTGAATCTATTTTACTAGTTTAGATTCTTTTGTTGGCCATATGCACGTTCAATTTTATTTATCTAGTCATGGTTGATTATTTGGGGTTTAAATCGTTCCCTTTTGTTTGTTTTGATACCCAGTACTAGTTATCGAACTGTGGGGATCAGGAACTCCCTTCGGATCATGTTGTTAGATGGATTGGGTGACTACTTTATGGTCGACCGATGTTAGTTAGTGAAAATTTCCATATTTAACCATATTTTAATATTGAAAACATATCTGCATAGATTCAAAAATCTATAAGAGACAATGACTATGAAATACATGGATTTAGACCACTTAATAAATGGTATAACTTTCCTCCATGGTCACTAATAAAACCAAATGCATGGCATGAAAGTTCTAAAAATATTTATTTATAAGTACTAATGTATTTGTCTTCCTTTTTCATCAATTTAAGGAAGTATATAGAAAATATTTCTAGAAGAGTTCATTGAAAATATTTATAGAAGAACCCCTCTATAAATTCATCCCATTTATTATAATCAATTATGTATTGTTTTCTAATTTTATTTCATATCACCCCTTATTGATAAGTTTTACATTCCAAAAAATATAAAACTAAAAAAACATTCTCATGTATTGATAACTGTAGAATATAATATTTATTTTATATTGTAATAATACTTTTCTCATCAATTAGTTGATTAGGAGACCAACTACTGGTCAGTGGTCATTAGTAGATGAAAAACATAATTATAAATGGAACCTTCCATGGTGTGTTTGAGTGAACTACATTGATTGTGTTATTGTTTATAAACAAGGATATAATTTTAATGATGGTTTAAAATGTATTTTAAGAACCATTTGGTTTCTTATTATAACAATCTCTACACTATTCATTTAATCCAATATTTACTTTATTCCTCTAGGTTCAATCCATTACTATAAAAATGGTAATATGAAAATGAGAAATTATGAAATGCACAGAATAAAATCTATGATCATATAAATAAAATATATCCTAATAAAATTAATATATATGTTTCTATACATTTCATCCATGGTTAGAAACCAACTTAGGTCTTTAAATGAACAATTTAAGGATTTAAAACTTTATCATTGGTTCATAAAGATAACGTGTATTAACCATATTATATCACTAAGGAGTTCCAATATAGGTTCACATTACCCCACTTTTTCATGTGACAAGTGATGATATAGTTAACAACATCCTAAACATTTCAACATAATTACCCCTTTGTATATTTATTCTAGAGCATACATCCAATTTTAGTGTCTAGATTATGATGCACTATCTAGGAGATCCAAAATATATTGGCATTACCATAATACCATGGTGTTATCCTATGTATTCAAATTTCCATTATACATATCCCTAGGGATTTGGAAAATTCTCTATAAACTAATTCCAAAAATTACTAAACCCCAATTTGATACCATGTAATGTGCCCCACGGTAAATATATGATAAATATTATATTAACATCCATATTTAAATAATACATATTACAAATTTTCATGCAACCCAAGAACCTAATGGTTTATTTTCTTTTATATTAACTACATAAACATCATAATCTGAAATCATTTCATTATAATTTATATACTCTAGACTACATTATTGATTAACAATTTATTATAATTATCCTTGTGACATTATAAATGTTTTACATAAGGAAGTTTTATTCTCAAATTCATGGGATGGGAAAACATATCAACATGATATAAATGTTAAATCATAAGAAAATATAAAATCATGTAAGGGAGGCATATTACTTAAGAATAAAGTGTAATAATAAATTTTTTCCATAATTAATTATCAATGGACATTCAATATAAAATGGAAACATATATACCATTGATAAAGTGTGAAAGTATTTAGACATTAAACTTAAATCGAGGATAAGAATCAAACCCCGGGATTATGATATAGGTATGTGGAATAAAAATAATCAAAGAAACAATATTTCATAGCTTCCCATCATGACATTAATTACATAGAAGACATGGAATAAACCCCCATTCTCCATTATAGCTATGGGAATATTATCTTGTGTACACTTTTTTAGGGAAAAACATATCATTTACCCCTTATTAATTGGATAAATCCTCTCATGTAAATTTAATTTGCATAAATATTCAAATTCAACATTTGGGTCTCATGGGACATAAACATAAACCAATACATTTTAATGATGATATAGTAACCAACCCATCATCTTCCATACATATGTGTTCCAAAAAAATACACATATCATAATTATCTCATCGAAAAATAATGGGATTCATAAACATTTCAAAAATAATCACATAACATATACATAAAATTTTATATGATATCCAAATTATCATTCCAAAAAATGAATCATATCATAATAAAATGTAGATGATGCACCAAATTTCACTTCATGAGTTATAATAATTGGAGGAAAAATAAAAATACAAATAAAAATGTTTAAAAAAATCATTAATACATTTTTATAAAATTTGAAGGTAAAATTACATTAAAAATATTTTTGAGATGAGAAATATAATAAAATAAAATTAACAATATAAATAGTTATAAATAATATTTCATTGAAAATACATGAATGATATCAAAAAATATGTATTACAAGAAAACAAATTTGGCTTAGAAAGGATATAATCCTTTTTTAACCATTTCTTAAAAACCAAAATCATTTAATGGGACAGTGAAACAATTTTCATAAAATTAATAAATTGGTATAAAAGGATCAGTATAGTTAAAAAAAATTACTTTCCACAACTGAATGGATAATTTTGGTGGGATGTAATTCTTTAATTATATTAAGATTATTTTAAAAACAATCATTTTCAAAAAAAAATATTTTCATAATAGAAGAAAAATTTGTGGGCAACCGTGATTTTCTTACATAAGAAGTAAGAAATACTACATCACATCATTATAAGTCAAAATGAGTCCATAATAAAAGATAATAAATAAATATGTGTATACCACCATGTAGACTTTTTCAAATCCTTTGGTTATAGAGAAATAAAATATTTATAATACACAACCTATACTAACTGTAAAAATATAATAGTTGTGAGTGTGGGGTAAATACAATAACGATAAGTGTTATAATACTCAATAGCTTTGCTATAATCACAATTAATTAAAAAAATTAAAAGTAAATAATCTACATTGATATTTTTTATACTAACTCAAAAAATGAAAATTATGATTAAGAGAAGAGATTTGATATCGAATGAAGGTTTTTGATACATTAAAACAATTTCATCTTGTATTTCTAATTATATCAAAATAATTGTGATAAGACATTGAATAAGTATATAAGATAACATCTGTATATCATCTATAACAACCTATATAATATGAATCCTCTCTAATGGTGTGTCTATCACTGGTATATGCAGTTAAAGTTTATTTTTTTGAGAAATTTAATGTTATGTAGATTCTCCCTCTAACCCTTTCCCTTAATTACATTGGGTTTCCTCCAATTTTTATCATAAATTTCTCTATGTAATTTTATATTTCCCATAAAATACACTTCTTTTTATATACATTAAATTTATTATTTCTGAAGATAAAATTTATTAAATAGTGGGTAGTCGTTATCTTCAATCAACTCACCCCCTCCCATAGAACTGGATACTTTTATCTACTTTCATGAATACAATAAAATTAGAAACCATAGAAGGGGGAATAAAAAGTATTTTTCTAATGTAAATATTTCATGTAATAATTAAAATATATTCACATCACATACATAATACAAATATCAATTTAGAGTTATGAAGTGGTAATGTTTAATGAAAATAATATCCCAATTACCCAACATCCTGGTTTAATAATACCTTTTCCCTCCACTCTCACTTTGGATTCAAGATATAATACCACCACATTCGTCCTACATTATCATCATTCTCTAGTAGCAGTCCTCCACAATTCTTTGAAAATATGGGATCTCAGTTATGGGTTTGTTAAATATATAGTAAGAGATTCCATCAATTTAAAGAAAATAAAATTCAATTTAAATTGTGACACTACTAAAAAATTAAATTATTTTTTTCCTCTCCTATAATTTTTCAATTATTTCTTCTCATTCCTTTCTATCTCTCAGAAATATATTTTTAAAGAAATATTTTGTGTAAATATTTGAATTTCTCATCATATGTACTATTTTGGGGGAGAAAATTAAAATCCTTGACTGTGAATGTCATCCCACATACCTATTTCTCATCAAAAACCCCATAAGACATTATCACAACATATGGATTCTGCAATAGTTTCAGGTACATAAAATAAATAGAAAATTGATACTTTGGTTTGGGTTTTATCTCTTTTATGTATCTATTAAAAAATTCACATGGCTAAAATGTGTAACACACTTTAAAATGTTGTAGCTTATTCTCTTTACCATATCATGGGTTATTAGTTTTTCAACACATCCATCTCATATTTGAGAAACTATGGAAAAGAGAAATCATACTTACTTTTCTTAAATTCCTTCCACGATGATGAAAATTTGACTATAACACATTACTTTTTGAAAAACATGATTCATGACATAGTGATTCTGATGATTTCAATACTAATTAATCTTTATTTTTTATAAGAATGGTCCATTTTTTAGTGGAATACCATGGTGAAACTACCTTTAATCTGGTTCAGGATCCCAAGGTAGTTGTACATTAAATCCATTATTGCGGCCTATAATTCCATAGTTCTCCAATGAAATGGAATATAAACTTCATCCTTCATGGAATTCAAGTGTCATTGTAGTTTTGTATTGTGTAACTTATTGGGTGTATATTCTTTACAAGGGAGATGATGTGTGAGAAATATCCAGATAACATTTTGTTGGTAAGTGAATAATACGTGATAAATAGTCATGTCTCATTTGTTGATTCCAACATGATGGGGATAATATAATTGTAAACAAAATATCATAACCCACTAATCATGTTAGACTATTGTTGGATGATTAGTACTTATCCAATTATTTTTCCCACGATATTGATCATATCCTCCCGCTGCATCATGGATTTAACTCCCATATATTGGTCACTGATGTTCCTTTTCCTACATATTCTTTATGTAACCTACACTCCATGTATATATTAAATATATATTATCTCCTTATATGAGATCATAGTTTTCATACCCTAATGGTATATCCAGGTTAATTTCCCACCATAGTTTGAGTACTATCAAGGGGATGTCCTATTTTTGGGCCATGTATTCATCAACATCCTTTATTGTTTTAACGCATATAGTCCCCTTATAATTAGTCACTAATATATAATGTTTTATAAATTATTTATTCACATTATTTGTATTTCATATTCCCAAATTTAATCCTAATATAAAATCAAAACTTAAATTATTATTACTAATTAAAATGTGTGAATTATCAATTAAAAAACATTATTCCATTGATATTTAAAATTTTATCGATAAAAGTATCCTAGAAATAATTCACGCTTAAAAAGTTCATGTCTTTAAGCATGTATAACTGCAATGAATTCAACTTGAAATTCCATTTCCATAAATATAAAAATTTAAAAATTAATTAAACTAAAAAAATTTCAAAAGGGGATAGATAGTTTTCTAGGTTTATAATTAGAAAAATAACTTAACCTTAAACCAAACATAATGAAATCATCGTTTCATAAAACTTATATAATTACTTATCTATTATTTGAAAGCATCAAAATAACTCATTATTTAAAATAATATAAATTTTTTACTTCACCAATGATTTATTCTTGTGTTACTCGTGATAAAATATTCTTGTAAAATTTTCATCATACCTTGATGATTTGAAAAAAAAATTATCATGAACAAGATCTATGTTCTCCAAAGAGCATAAAAAAACCTAACAAAATATCTTATGGAATTTCTAACTTATTATAAATAATTATTATGAATAAGGGACGTAAAAATTAATGAATAAAAAATTCAAGGATAAAAAATGAGGGTCATACCTAATTATAGTGCGTCATAATCAAAAAGAATAAAAAGGAATTATCCCTGTGAAATGAAATCTTCTTCACATCCACAAAATAAATTTAATTCAGGAATATTTAAAGAATTATTGATGGGATTCCCCTAAATATTTTTTATTTATTTTACACATAATCAATTTTGAGAAACTTTATATATGATAAATCTCACACAAACCTCCAAACCCAAAATGATAAAATTAATTGGTGAATAGATGGAAATTTTTACCCTCCATAACTCAACCCATTTTTCCCTTTTCTATTCTAGTGTAAATAAAAAAATGGATATTAACATGAACCTATTTCAAAATACAATTAAATTCTTGCAACATATTACCTTTAATACAACATGTTACTTTTTTCACATACTCTCCACCCCCACCACAGGAGAATATTGAAAATCATGAAAAATATTAAAGTACGGGTAAGAATGGAACATTTAGTGTGGAATATGGATCATTAAAGTCAAATTACATTTATGGTATCTAAGATCAAAATTTAGTATTCATGTATGGTAGGTATCACGTATTGTGGCTAAATCAATTAAATGATTCAGTCAGATTTTAAGTGAATTCTTCACTATCATCATATTGATGAGATCAAATCCAAATCGATATAGGTAGAATATACCATGTTTTAAAAATAAATTTACTAATAATGATAACAATTTTTTCCTATAAACCATTTGGGAATGTGGGAATTAAAAAATTATGTTAATAACTTAGATAATGTGAAATAATAATAAATTAATCAACATAATCATCTGAAATATGATGTATGGAAGAAGGAATGATAAAATTAAACTATAAGTGACTAAATACCTAAATGATGATTAATAGAATTTCAATTTTATAGGATTATATAAAATAATTATTTCTCACCATATTATTAATTCAATCTTAACTATTAAAAAATTAACACATGGAATCATGTTATACCAGGACATCCAAGTTTAATTAATCAAAGAGAATATACTAATATATATTTGGGTGTGTATTCTATTCCACATAAACTCAAAAGAGTTTCCTAAAATATGGGAGATAATGTATGTATTGAAAATAAAATATCACTCCACATTCACTTTGAATATATTAATTTTTATCGTTCCTTGTTTCTATTAGGATTTATAGATATACAAGAAAAAACACAAAAGTGAGACAATAATGACTATAAAATTAGTGTATAAAACATTATGGGAAGGGATTATTCACTATAACCTAAAAAGTCCTAAATTAGTCCAAATAACGAAAAATAATTAGAATTATAGTTTCCAACAACAAATAGTTTTTTGTTATTTTCATTCAGATTGGACTTACCTAATATTATCATGGGATAAAAGTTTGGTATATATCCAACCATCTCATATTAACACATATCTAGTTTTTTTTTTGAAAAATAAGTGAAGCTATTATAAATTTCCTCGTAATTGAAATCCCTTATTCATATTCTTAAGGAGTGTAAAAAGAAGTTGAGAACCCCAATATTTAAATTAAATAATATGAGTTATCCATACATTTTTTCACTACTATCTTACTTTTTTGTGCTTATTTTTATCAAATTCAGTAACTAGATCATCATTTTTAGAAGTTAATACTCTTAATCATTCATAATATGGACAATATTCCATAAGATATAATGTATCATTAAAAATTTCAGAATCCCCAATACATTCCTCTACTATTTTTTATTCTTATTGATCACTAGAGGGTTCTTCTTCATTGTAATCCTCAACACATAGGTAGTTTTTACCCAATGAAAATTGAGAATAACCATTAGAAAATTAACTTATCTCAGACATGGCCACGTGATCTGTTTTGATTCATGATTCATATTAAAAGTTTATTAATTCCTTGTAATTTTCTTGTTTAACTTTAATGTACAATATCTATAGGAGTATAAGACCTCATTTGGACTTATATTCATTGCATCAATGTGACATTTCTAGATTTCGGTTTAGTTTTGGTACTTTTTCTTTCTCATGAAGATCACATCCTTGGATTAAAATCCCACTATTGAGTTATTTATTTTATTATGATAGGTTTAACAATTTTATCACTATTTGGATGTTTTCCGTCATGTATCTTATTCCATACAAAACAAACTTAAAATAACCATCAAGTAAAATAGAAAAAAATGAAAAATAAGGAACTTATTCAAATATCATAAAATATAAAAGTGGAAGAGTAAATCGTTTTCCTAGACATTGAATTTTAATATCCTTTTCCTTAGAAAAGGTTCCTTGAAATTGGAATAAATAAAATATATCATTAAATAATTAAGTTGTATCAAATTTATAAATTTAAAAAACTAAACCTAAAATAACTACAAGAGTATAGTGGTGGGGAATATAGGATCAATACCATAATGACAAGTTTTTTAATATTAAATATAATGGACTTTGTAACAATTTATTAAAAAAATTTAAATTAAACTAAACAAGATTGATTGGTGTGTTTGGACAGACTCGGAAATAAAAATATGGATTAAGAGGTGAGAGATAATATCAAGGATGGTTTTTCATACAATAATACAATTCAATCATGACATGAATGAATAAATAAAAATAATTACTTCATGATATCATAGAGTATATATCCTAGCCTCTTATTGAAACCTAGAATAACCTAAGTTATCCAAAATGACTCTAATATTATATCTGTAACTTGAATAAGTGTATTTTATTAACCATTAGGTTAAAGGAGAAGTCGAGTCGATTCTCACCTTCCACATTCCTCAATAAAACTGAGATTCCTCCAGTAATTGAAATCAAACCGTCAAGGTATTTAGAGATTTGACTAAAAAAACTATATTTATGTAAAATTAATACAATGAATTTATAATCTATAATGAATCAAACACTGTGTACTCAACCAATTACATCAACTCACACCCTCCCACAACATTGGACACTCATATCATCATAGACGAATATTAAATAATTATAAATAGTGTAAGGGTAAATAAAAATGTTAAATCTAAACTAAACATGCCATATAATAATTTAAACATTCACTATTAACTTTTTATATCAATATATGAATTAATAATTGTAATGAGAAAAGGTATAACGAAAATAAGTTTCTATTTATTTAGAATCATGGATGAAGATGGTATTTCTCCAACACTGTAGCCTTTAATTGAAGAATTACAGTACTTATGGTGCAACGGTATTGAGATATATGATGCTTCTTCTAAAACAATGTTCAAAATGCATGCTGCTCTAATGTGGACTATTAGTGACTTCCTTGGACTTGAGAATTTATTTGGTTGGAATACTTACACGGGTTTGTCTTTTCCTATTTATAACTTTGATTTTGATCCCAAATGGCTACCACACAGTAGAAAATGGTTCTTCATGTGCCATTGATGATTTCTCGATGCATAAGATTTCATAAAATTAGATGGAAGTCAATGAACAATAATGAGAGTATAAATCAATACAAACCAAGTAAGAAATAGATGAAGAAAACTCCTATAATGGTATTATGTTAATTTCCTCTGAAACCATTCTTGGAAAGATTATTCATGTCATCTAAAACTATAGAGGACTAGAAGTGGCATACTCAGGATAGTAACAATGGCTTTATGCGATATCCAAAAGATTCAACATCATGGAGGATGTTTGATTCTCTATATCTATATTTTTATTCAGATACAAGGAAGATATGTTTGGGATTGGATTATGATGGGTTTAACCCATTTAGTACTTTATGTACTAATTATATCATTTGTCCAGTTGTTTTGATCCCTTATTATATATCTCCATAGATGTGTATGATGAATAATTATTTCATTATTTTTATGATTATTCCTAGAAATAAAATGCCTAGAAATGACATTGATGTATACCTCCAACCTCTAATCAATGAATTTTGGGAATTATGGTATGATGGTGTAGAAACATATGATGATTCAATGATACGACTATTTAAAATGCATTCTTCATTAGTGTGGAAAATTAGTGATTTTCTTAGACTAGGAAATTTATCTGGTTGGAGCACTCATAATGGTTATTGTTGTTTAGTTTGTAATTTTAAATTTGAACATAAACGATTACCTCATAGTAGAAAATGGTGTTTTATGTTTCATCATCTATTTATTGATGCTTCTCATAAATTCATGTTTAACAAGACACGATTCAATGGAGATATTAAAAAATATTGGTATAATTAATTAATGTCACTGAAGAATTTGGAAAATGTCATCAGTTTAAAGAAGGGTGGAAAAGGGTATGAGGTATAGTATCCAAAGTAGCATGATCAAGGAAATGGAATAAAATGAATATATTTTTCAAACTTCCATATTGGGAGTTTAATTTGGTATGCCATAATCATAACGTAATGAATATGGATAAGAAATTCTATGAAAATGTAATTTTTACAGTGCTTAATGATCATGGAAAATTGAACGATCACCTTAATACTCATAAGAATTTGGATATAATAAATATAAAGAATTTTTTGTGGGAAAATGAGATTATAAAGTATCCTTCAGTAATTTTCACAATGGAAAATCATGAGAAATGCATATTCCTTCAAACTTTAATGAATTTAAAAGTCCCAAATGGATATTCAACTAACATATCAAGTTGATTTGACTTAAAACATCAAACATTAATTGGTTTGAAAAGTCATGTATCACATATTTTAAAGGAGTGGATGTTTCCATTGGCTTTGCATAGTACTCTACCTGAAAAAGTAAACGTGGTTCTAGTTGAGGTTTGTGCCTTTTTTGGAGAGGTTTGTGAAAAAAAGATAAATCCAACCGAGCTTGATAAACTTTAAGAAAGTATTATTTTGAAATTATTTCATTTTTAGAAGTTATTTCCCCCTTCATTATTCACAATCATGATTCATTTGACTATTTGTTTGGTTAAAGAAGCTAAACATAGTGGATCCATGAACTATCAATGGATGTATCCAATTGATAGGTTTGTTGATATTTTTTTCATGGGGGAATTTGAATTTATCAAATAATTATAAAAAAATAATATGTTTCTTATTTTTTCATCAGGTACTTTAGTCATTTGAAATCACATGTGTGGAATAAATCTTAACCGAAGGCTCTATTTATGAAGGTGACATAAATGAAGAGTGCTTGACCTTCTTTTCTAGGTATTTGGAAGGGATTATGACTAGATCCAATCTTGTTGGACGTGCTAATGACATCTCCAAAAATTCTAGTTCTGAAAATTTGTCGTCAGTATTTCCAACTATAGGACAACCAATTGGAAAGGGGTCAAATTTTAGACTAAATGATTTGGAGTCACTAAAAAATTATAGATATGTTTTAATCAATATTTTTTTATATATCCATTTAATGATGAATTGAAACTACAAAAAAGAGGCTACTAAGGGTTCGAGATCAAAATGAGCTGGAATTTAAAAAAATAAGTTAATAAGAATCTTGTCGAATGGTTCTCTCATCATGTTAGTATAAACTCATATTCATATTATTGATGTGTAGTTATTTTGTTATGTTAGAAGTAACCACTTATATCTTTTTGTCTAGATAATTAATGTTGATAATCAAGATGAAATATCGAATGATATTATGTTTTTGGCTCAAGATCCTCAAAGGCAGGCTAAGAGATTCATTGCATACAATATTCAAGGATTCAGGCTTCGTACAATATTTCATGAAGAATACCTGAAAACTCAAAATATTTGTGTATTTACATTTGAAGTGGTGGGATACTATGGGAATCTGATTGATATAATTGAACTAAACTATCATGGCTAGTTTTCAGTTATCTTATTCAAATGAAAGTGTGTAAACATTGATATGGATATAATGAAATATTCATTACATTTTACTTCTTTCAACTTCTCTCACTTAATGGATACCAGTTAGTGTGCATATAATGATCCATTTATCTTGGCTTAACTAGTGAAGATGGTTTATTATGTGGATGATTAAATACAAGAAGGTTATAGTGTTGTTTCATAATTAAACCATAGAGACTTATATGATATGGGCAATGAAGATCAATTGATTCTTTGTAATTGAGAACCTCATAAACCACACAATATTAACTATTATTTTCTTAATAATATAAAATAGTTGAACTTACAAGAGAGGGTGAAAATGAAAAACCCACCATAATGGAGGTTGATAACAATGATGATAATTAATATGGAGATAATTTAATGTTTTAATTGGTAATGAAATTATATTACAATTTCTCATTGATAAGTGTTTCTTAAATATATACATAGTTATATATTTTCTTTTTCATTTTATAAAAATATTTTAGTTTTGAAATTTTTGTCTATTTAATATACCTTAAGCATTTGAAATTCATAAATGTCAAGAAAAATAATCAGGATTCCAGCTGATCAGTATCTCGGAGCATGCCACCACTACCATTATATACTATAGATCCTATTGATTCTGTTTTACCGAACACAACTAGTGATCCAGTTGTGACATTCCATAACACATGATTAAGCATTGCAAATCCAACATACATATCAAGTAGTAAGTTGTTTCAATATCAAATTATCATATACTTCATTTAAATTCAACCATCACATGAATTTACAACCAGGAAATATACATTTTATTCTTCCATCCACTAATCGGTTTGTAATTTCATAACATAAAAATTCTTCAAAATCTTTTTCATATAGAGGTGTGTTTTGAGGTAAATTAATCAAAATTTTATCCATAGATATTATATTGTATTCTCCCTATATATTCATATATAAATATAAATTTTTAATCAAACAATTAAAATCAATATTAAATATCACCCAACTTTTCTATTGAATCTTTCATAACAACTATAAACAAAAATTAAATAAATAAAATAATAAACTTTTTCTTACTAAAAATATAATATAAAAACATGAATCAAATAAATTATTATTTCTCACTAACATAGATGAATGAGATAAATCAAATAAAATATAATGGTGTCTTCTACCCCAATATTTTAACCAAGGTGGGTTCATTCCATTGAATAATTAGATGTATTTATAAATTTCCGAACCATTTACCATGATCTAACTAAGACCAAGACCACACCATAAAACTATGAATGAAATTTATACTTTATTTGGATATCATGAAATGTCAGGAATATCCAAAATATTCAACTCTATATGTCTATATTTTATTGAACTTGTTCAGTGTGACATCACTTTGTTCCATGAATTATATAAATCAACTCTATTCAGATAACCTCAAATTTTATGTTCCTTAAATTTAATATAAACATAAAAATCATGATGTTAACATAAATTTGAATATTTTCTGTTGTGATTTTCAAATCAAATGATAAAAATGTAGTCATTGGACTAAAATAAACAAACTACTCACTATAATTAGTTTAATTAAAAATCATATTAGTTGAAATAAAATTAGTTAAACTATGGTGGTTGTTCTAGTTACCATAATCAAAACTTGATTATCATGCATGTAAAACATAACCCTAACTACTCTATCATTATTTGATTTATTTTTTTAAACTAAATGATTCCTAAAATATGCATAAAACATGAAGTGTTCTAATAAATTTAAAAAGGGAATAATATGTCATTTTAATGCCTTTATCCTTAGATACATTTCTAGGGTTGGTGATGAAATCTTGTGTGACCCCAAAACCAACCACCAATTGTCCATGAGTTGGAAATAGCCTCAATTATAAATCTATCAAAAATTCAATGCATTAACGTATATAAAAAACGTTGATTTCATTAATATAAAATAAAAACCGTGAAATTATTAATGATTTAGATTCCACAACTGACATATATCATAAAAAATTTATTATTTTTTAATTTAATATAACATAATCAAAATTAATGATTATTATAACTCCAAAAAACAAATCAAAAATTCCCAATAACACATTATAAACAAATATTACATATATAATTACCATCTAATGAATAAAAAACAAATTCTATACTATTTTTATCACTCATGATTTTCCATCTAATTATACCGAATAATAATATTAGGGTGAGGATGATACAAAATTTAGGGGGTATGTGTTGCCTTCAAGGAGGAGATCCGAGCAAGGTAAGGGGGATCTCAGAGGGTGGGTCCTTATTACCGACGATCCAGCCATAGAGGAGGTCGGAGGGGGGGGGTTGTGGGGGTTAGGGTTGGAGGGGTGTCATGGGGTCAGGAGTCATAGGTTCATGGTCACTGTTGGGGATAGGAGATGAAGAGGTGTGGGGGTAGAGTGTGTCGTGGGCACAAGTTCATCACTAGGGAGAGGAGAGGAGGAGGTCATTGAATGTGGGGGGGGGGGGTCAAGGTTTCACAGAGGGAGCATGGTAGGGGGAGGGATTATGTTTTTTTAAATTTTTATCAGCGGTTAAATTGAAACTGCCACTAATTGAAAAAAATATCTTATCTATTTTATGAAACCAATAATATAATATATTTTTTAACCATATTTTTTCACTGTGATTACTAGAACAACCTCAAATAAACAACTACTAAAAATAACATTGAGTGATTGATGTAGGATTTCAAGGGTATGTTTAGTAGGATTCATGGACTTGATATTTTCAAGTGAGGTTCTTAATGAGATTATAGATGTTGATCCTTGATTGTAGGATCCATGATGGATATGACATCGGTAGAAACATTTTGTTTTGAGATGATATTACTTTGAATGTGATTTTGATGTAGAACATATGTTGAGTCAAATGTCTATATTTTAGAGAGGAGAAACATGGGTTTTCCTAATTAGAAGAGACTAACATGTTGAGAGCCATGGTCAGTTGTTTATGTGAGCGATCCCAGATTCAGTGATGTGCGACTCATGGGAGTGTGAGTTGGGTTTTATAATAAGGTGGTATAAGATTTTAAACATTTTAGGTAAGATGGGATAATGGTGGTGATTTCTATTAATGCATGGTGATGTTGGAATTATGGTTGATGGAAAGATAGTGTGTCGGCCAAGGACAAATGGAATTAATAGAATGTTTGTGGGATTGGTTTCCTGGAGTTTTGATGAGAAATATTCCACTGTGATGATGATAAAAACTTAAATGGATGGTGTTAGAGGTTGGAAAGTTGGTGATCATGGATAGGGAGGAGCGGCATGATTTAGATGATAGAACCTATTAAGGTTGCATTGAATAAGTTGTATAAAAGAATCCATATGGTGGGATGTTCACCATTTTTTGTTTGAGGAAGTGTCCCTTATTACCCATGAAAACGAAATGATACTGATGATAATGGTATTGGTGAGATGGAAGCAGAAAGTGATTAACATCTTGTGTCCATTCTTTATTATGAGTGGGATAACCACATAAAGTCATCTTGTGTTATGATATATGGATAATGAGCTTTAGATGAACAACCTGCATGTTGGTAGGTTCATGGGTGTGATGAGATTGAGAATTGGATGAATGGGATGAAATTTGGATGTTGGTGTGCAGATAGATCTAAATCTATATGGTTCCATGGTGAATACCAGATTTGATATTTAAATACGGTATTAAATGGATTATAAGAAATGGAATTGAGCATGAGATGGTTTATGATGTTATATGAGGGTGCTTTATATCATAGGCATGCTAGTTCATGGGGTGAGAGAATGATGGATGACACAGGTGGTTAGTGAATTAATATTATAACTATATAGAGAGTTAGGTTGAAAAATCATTATGGGGGTTTGGATGATCTCAGAATTCTTTCAAGAGATAATACATCAAGATCGGCTGATTATATATATCATCAGAGGGTGCGGTAAAGCATTTTTAGGAAAAACCAGCCAACAGGGGACCAATTTTTTTATGGAATTAGGTGTGGTGAGGTAGAAACCGCACCAAGCATTTCATTGGCTCTTTGATAATATGTTCCAATAAGAAATTTAGTTGGTAGGGAGAAACATGGCTCAAAATCAAACCTTATGGTGGGGAACATCATGATCCTAAAGATAAATTGGTTGATAACACCATAGTATCATGGGGTAGAAAAGTTCCATTAAACATCATCTTGATGATTGAATGATGATGATGGGTTGTGTCTTGGTTTTCAATGAATGATGCACCCTGTGTTTTTAGTTTTTCAATGTGTGCTTGTTCAAAATTCCATGATTGAGCATTTATAATTGAGCGTGAATTGAAAACTATGGAATTTTAGTATTAATGGTTAGTGGATTTTGGGACTTATTTAGGATGAGAAGTGTTATGGAGATGTGGTTATTGAGACCCACCGCTTTTCGGGTTATGAAATCGAGTGGAAATTTGTATAGTTGATTCTGGAGAGGGGTCATTTTTAGAATTAGGAATCAGATCAAAATTTCGAGTATTGAAACATCTCAAGGATATTTTCTGGGTGTAGATCAAGGCCTGAGAGGTGAAATGGGTGATTTGTTTAGCCATAGTAAGTCGTAGAGGCCTTTCTAAAATTTTGAAGCTATAAAAGGTTCATGTAGTGATAACCTAAAGTGAGGTGGTCTAATGTTATACTATAGTAATTCACACAATGACCTAGTAAGGGCCACACCATGATAAATGATGGTATAGGGGTTGGACCCTCTATATGGTGATGTTTCCCCATGTGGGGAGCGAGGGTCAGGAGATCACACTATGAAAATGAGAAGGGTCTCAAGTGGTTCCTTTACATAGGGAGATATCACACCATAACCCCTATGGTTTCACCTCAATCGAGATACTAACCCATTTTAATAAAGGGGTAGAACTGTAATTTCAATGTCATCCCCATTCGCTTCATGGTCAAATGATCCACATAAAGGAGTCCATTTTTGTTAAACCCCCTTATATCTCTATCTAATTTTCCCCTCAATTTAGGATGATTTATTTGTGATTTTTAAGTTATTATAAGTACATACCACCTTCCTTTTACGTCAATTTTAGCTTACCACTATCTTTTCTAATTATAGATGATTTTGGTTATATTTTATTGATGATTTCTATTGGAGTATGGTGGAAATAATTCCACACAATTGGGATTTTTCTCGATATAGATCAGGGATGTCTCGGGAGGATGATCGTATGTCATTTCATGATTTTTGGTTAGAGTTGCATCACTGTATGAATTTTTGTTAGAATTTTGGTAAAATTTGGTAAAATTAGTCATTGAATCATTGATGTATGTTAGGGATTTTGTGAGGATTTGGATAGAGTGTGTTACATGAGTGGAGCATAACCTATTGCTCAAGGTTTCCGTGAGCGTATTAGACTCAATGAGTATTTAAGAAATTATAGCTATTGGAATTAAATTTAATAATTAATTATATGTTGTTTAGTTAATTATTAATTGATTATAATTGATTAATTTAGATGTTTTGGAATGATATTGTTCCCCTTGATGATAAGAGATGTCTTATTGGGCTTGTAAAAGCTTGGGTGGTGTTTGAACTTACTTAAGATGAAATGGATTCATATGTGGTATCTAGTTCCTTGAGTATATCACTTTTGGTTTATAATTTTTTATATGCATGTGATATTTGGTCTCAAAACAGAGGGTGATTGATGTTTTATTTAAAATGGATTTATTCTTTAAAATGATATTCCTATAAATGGATAGTGTGATAAGGGTTATGATGTTCCCATGTACATTGGATTAATGCCTCAACCATTAATGGTTGATAACGTGATTATAAATGCATGACTTGGGATGTATAGACCCTAATGGGTGTAAATCAAATGAACTGAATGAGTCACAGTGGCCCTTAGTATATGTTTCTTTGAGGTATCCATATATAGGAGAGTATTGGTTTATAAATTTTTATCCTGAGTAGGCCATGAGGGAACTTTGGAATACTGTATAGCCTCATGGTGAGTTAAAAATATGGTGGGGTCAGTTTTCCTCACCCTTAGTATTTGAGAACATATTTTTTATTATTTTGAAAGGTTTCTAGATAGTTTGGGGTGTGAGGACTGACCTAGGATGACTTGGGAGGGGAGATGAACATTATGTTATCTCTCTTGATTAATGCCAGTGTGGATTATCTTATGAGGCCAATAAAGTCATAGTATGATTTTGATGGTGACAAGGGACACTATTCCTTTTGAGTGATGTGTGTTTACCTAGGATATGGGATTTAGATTGAGGACCCCATATAGGGTGTTTGTGACATGATGAGATAGAGGGGATATTTGTGGATTCCCCATTGATTATGTTAATTATTGAGAGGTTTATTGTGGGAATGAGTAGTGATTATTTTAGGTTCCACTTTATAAACATAATCAATGGAGTGATCCTGGAATTATAGTAATGAGTATGATGGGTTTTTTTCTTGAGAGACCAACCTAGGAGGGGTATCTTGGGTTTAAGTGAGTTTCCAATCAATGAGGTATGGTACAAGGTTCTAGGGAGTGGTTATTCCCATTAGTAGATGAAATATATCTGAGATTTTGGGGTGGGATACCCTTAGTGCATGATATGAAAGGTTTCAGGTGAGATTTTCTCCTTGGTGTATATTCTGTGTGTGTGTGTGTGTGTAATTGTGTGTTTAGGAATGAGAGGACAGATATGAACCATGGGAAATGGATTCATGATACCTAGTTCTAGGTAGTGTATGAATCCCCTCAGATGTATAATATTTATCACTGTCCTAGGGTAATATGGGGTCCCTTGGGGTAGATAATTTCATGTTCCAAGGTAGGACACCCCTAGAAAGGATGATTATTTTTGGTATGGTATGAATTTGGATAGATGATGGTTCTGAGGATGGGTATATTTCCCCTATATGGTTTCTTGTGTTTTGGGGTGGATATATATCCCTTGGGTGGTTATGTATTCCCAAAAATAGAGCCTTCTGTTAAGATTTATTCCTCACATGTGATTTCAAATGACTAAAGTACCTGATGAAAAATAAGAAACATATTATTTTTTTTTGTAATTATTTGATAAATTCAAATTCCCCAATGAAAAAAATATCAACATACCTATCAATTGGATACATCCATTGATAGTGCATGGATCCACTATGTTTAGCTTCTTTAACCAAACAAATAGTCAAATGAATCATGATTGTGAATAATGAAGGGGGAAATAACTTCTAAAAATGAAATAATGACAAAATAATACTTTCTTAAAGTTTATCAAGCTCGGTTGGATTTATCTTTTTTTCACAAACCTCTCCAAAAAAGTCACAAACCTCAACTAGAACCACGTTTACTTTTTTAGGTAGAGTACTATGCAAAGCCAATGGAAACAACCACTCCTTTAAAATATGTGATACATGACTTTTCAAACCAATTAATGTTTGATGTTTTATGTCAAATCAACTTGATATGTTAGTTGAATATCCATTTGGAACTTTTAAATTCATTAAATTTTGAAGGAATATGCATTTCTCATGATTTTCCATTGTGAAAATTACTGAAGGATACTTTATAATCTCATTTTCCCACAAAACATTCTTTATATTTATTGAATCCAAATTCTTATGAGTATTAAGGTGATCGTTCAATTTTCCATGATCATTAAGCAGTGTAAAAATTACATTTTCATAGAATTTCTTATCCATATTCATTACGTTATGATTATGGCATATCAAATTAAACTCCCAATATGGAAGTTTGAAAAATATACTCATTTTCTTCCATTTCCTTGCTCATGCTACTTTGGATACTATACCTCATACCCTTTTCCACCCTTCTTTAAACTGATGACATTTTCCAAATTCTTCAGTGACATTAATTAATTATACCAATATTTTTTAATATCTCCATTGAATCGTGTCTTATTAAACATGAATTTATGAGAAGCATAAATAAATAGATGATGAAACATAAAACACCATTTTCTACTATGAGGTAATCATTTATGTTCAAATTTAAAATTAAAAACTAAACAATAATAACCATTATGAGTGCTCCAACCAGATAAATTTCCTAGACTAAGAAAATCACTAATTTTCCACACTAAAGAAGAATGCATTTTAAATAGTCGTATCATTGAATCATCATATGTTTCTACACCATCATAACATAATTCCCACAATTCATTGATTAGAGGTTGGAGGTATCCATCAATGTCATTTCTAGGCATTTTATTTCTAGGAATAATCATCAAAATAATGAAATAATTATTCTTCATACACATCTATGGAGATAGATAATAAGGGATCAAAACAACTGGCCAAATGATATAATTAGTACATAAAGTACTAAAATGGTTAAAACCATCATAATCCAATCCCAAACATATCTTCCTTGTATCTGAATAAAAATATAGATATAGAGAATCAAACATCTTCCATGATGTTGAATCTTTTGGATATCTCATCAAGCCATCGTTACTATCCTGAGTATGCCACTTCAAGTCCTCTATAGTCTTAGATGACATGAATAATCTTTCCAAGAATGGTTTCAGAGGAAATTAACATAATACCATTATAGGAGTTTTCTTCATCTATTTCTTACATGGGTTGCATTGATTTATACTCTCATTATTGTTCATTGACTTCCATCTAATTTTATGAAATCTTATGCATCGAGAAATATTCAATGGCACATGAAGCACCATTTTCTACTGTGTGGTAGCCATTTGGGATCAAAATAAAAGTTAGAAATAGGAAAAGACAAACCCGTCTAAGTATTCCAACCAAATAAATTCTCAAGTCCAAGGAAGTCACTAATGGTCCACATTAGAGCAGCATGCATTTTGAACATTGTTTTAGAAGAAGCATCATATATCTCAATACTGTTGCACCATAAGTACTGTAATTCATCAATTAAAGGCTACAAGTATACATCAATATCATTTCCATGAATTTGTTTTCTAGGAATAATCATCTAAATGATAAAATATGTTTGTTACATACACATCCATAGAGGCTGATTGTAAGGGATCAAAACAACTGCCCAAATTCTATAACTGGTACTCAAAGTCCCAAAAGGGTTGAATCGATCGGTAGCCAATCCCAATCCAAAATTTCTAGGATCAGCTAAGAAATATTAATGTAATAAATCAAATTTCATCCAAGATTGTGAATCTAAAGAATGTTTCATTAACCCATCGTTGTTATTATCAACATAATGACACTTCATGTGTTTAGAAGTTTTCGATGACATCAATAATCTTTGCAATCAATACATTAAAATAATGTAACAAAAAACATTTTTAGGTATGTTCATTTTCTTCTTCTTCATGGTATTATATTGATTCAAAATTCCAACATCACCCATTGAATTCCATCTAGAAGAAGGCCATTTTTTACAATCATGTCTACTTGAATCCTCTCGCTAATAAAGCATAAAATCATTGGGACACACATCTATTTTTGTATAATTTTGACCAAGCCTGTTAACAACTATTTTCATATCATAAAAATACTCAGGAAGGTTTTCTTCAGAAAATTCATCATGCAGCAATTCCAATATCACATACATTTCCTTATTTTTAATTCCACATATTCATTTGATATGGTACAACTTCAGCATAAAAAAGTTTTTAATATTTCAAACATCCACTATACACCTCTTGATTTCAATCATCAACTAAACCATTATAAGTATTTTCCTTAGTGAAATTTTATCTTACATTAGTCTCTACAGAATCAATAGGAGGATCCAATGATATGTTATAATCTTGATCTAGTTGTCCTACAGTCTCAAAAACAACACTTGTCACGATGGTATTTATCGCACCCTCATCTGGTTGTTCTGATATATTTTTATGTTGTTGTTGTTATCTTGAAATGATGAATGCATCATTTATAAGTTTATTCATTTCATTTTCCATTTTTGGTGAAGTTGGGAGCTCTTTCTGTGGATTGACATCAGTGCTCAACTTTTATTTAACATTTGATTCCCCATGCAAAATCCAACACAAATATTAAGCCCGAAATTTCTTCAATATTAAATGTTCATAAACCTCATCTCTCTTTAACCATATTCTAAATTTACATTTAGGACATGAAAATTTTATTCTCCCTTCATTGTATGGATTGAAAATTGAAAAATCTGAAAACTCCTCCAACCCCATAGCATACTGAGGTGTGTTCCTCGGTAATGTGATCCATCTTTTTTCCATGTATATCAGAATGTGCCTATACAATATTAAAAAAACACATAACTATTACTAAATAGGTAAATAGATTCATATATACTAGTTGAAAAAATAGAAATATGTTAATTAATGTTTTCCTATATAAATACTTATGGTAAATAATTGACCCACTCACTAGAAAACAAAAGCATGCAAATTAAAAAGATCCATAAAAGAAGAAGATAACAAGGAACCCATCCCTGTAGTTTTTTGTATGTCATGCCACAAAAAAAATAGATGGACAAACTAATGATGCCACAAATTTGATCTCACTAAGGTAAGGGCTTTATAAATCATATAATAATTTAATATAAGTTAGTAATAGGAAACGGAAACAAACTCCTTCCTTAAACATCACTCACTACTTTAGAAAATACATAAGGAACCAAGATGTAGAACATTCCAGGAATCATCAGGTGAAAGGATTAATGGATAGGGTAGATGAATCCAAGGCTTATGGGTAAGGTATTTGTTTTTCCTAACATAAAGGAAACATGAAATTCATAAGATAAATGAAATAATGTATATTAAATTTCCCAAAATAGATCCTAGAATAACACTAATAATATGTTTTGTCAAAATAACTTTTCAGTTTTCATTTAATTTTGTTTCAATTATAGAAAGTGGGATAACTCATTAAATACCTAGTTTTATGGAATTCAAATAAAATTTTAAATCCCCAAAACTTATCAATATACCATTAATGGTTAGATCATATAATTATATGGTAAACATGACCATGGAATAAATAACTTATTAAACATATCATGGATTCACGAGAGTTAATCGCATATCTTGATTGAAGGACATGTAATCTCAAATGACAAAACATATACCATAGTGTCAGATTATGAAAACATAATATAAAAAAATTGATCTATTTATCATAATGTAAGCATTGAAGAGTGTGATATAAAATTGTGACATAGAAGTAATCATAGTAAATCATAACATAGAGGATTAGATATCACTACAAGTTTCCCCTAATATAGTGGAGTATGCATTAACAATTGATTATCATAACATAGTTCCGACGACATCATTACCTAATATCATCATATAACCCAATATCATTTATTTAGTACCCATGAATCCAACTATAATTAATCATATTTAAATAATTCATGAATCAAATTTAGAAAGCATAAAAAAGAAGGCACACATGAATCCTTACCAATTTCATTTTCAAAATCACATTTCAACCCATACGCACCTCGAAACCCTTTTAAAACATATTATTATCCATTCAAATAATTCATAAAACACAATTAAGAATCACATAAGACATAATAAATTCATTTAAAAAAGTTAAATTATGGAATCACATACCACAAGATTGGAAACTTCCAGAATCATGTGGAAAACCACAACTTCACCACAAAGGGAACCTATAAATGCAAGATCATACCAAAACCACCAATATTGAAAATAAATAATGAAGAACATATCTAACCCATGCCATTTTAGCATGAAAATGATAAAATCGAGTTGTGATTTTACTCCTACCAGGCGCCATTTCCAGTTCTATTTTGAAGTGAAACCACAATAACATGCAATATTTGATGTACCCCTGTTCATATGCTATCGAATTTTCAAGATTTAACATAATATCTGGCACCGGTTGGAGATCCTTCTAATTGATGTGATATTTTAGTATAATGACTACTAAAATTTAACGCTGTGCATTTGAATTTATAAAATATTCAACCAAACCCATCCAAAATCATACCACAACCACACTATAAATATATGCAGACCTGTGGAGAGGGGCGGAAAAGGAAATGACTGAGAGCAATGGGTGGTATGGCACGGTGAGAGGAAGTGAGATACGTCAAGGGCTTTAGGGGGTTTCATTAGGGTTGTGAGGTTCTACATGTTCATGGGGTAAATGGGGTCGAGGTCTTCTAGGGCTTATGGGTGTTGATGTTATTGCAATTGGGTCGTGGGGTCATCGGGGTTGTTGGGGATTGCGGGGGTCGGCGGGGTCGTCGGAGTCACGCTTAGGTTTTCAGGGGGTCGCAGGGGACGGGGGGGCATGACTATAAAAAAAACTTTAGCAGTGGATTAATAACCCACCGCTTAAGGTGAATAATTTTGTGGTTAATTTTCTATAACATTTTAGTATTTTTTTTCTTCCATATACCATAATTAATTATATGTTTTTTTTGGTTATTTCTTCTATTTTTACTTTGATAGGATGGTATAGTATTCCTATAGTAACACACTAGATCCTCATTGATATTCGATAGCCTCTAGCATATGGGGGCATGACTGAGGTTATGTAGAGACCATCAGTTCAAATACCAGTCAAGTTTTCTAGGGCAGCATGACATTACAAAGTGGTATCAAATATTTTGTTTTGAAAAAATATTTTGGATATGGTAAAAATGTGATATAAGGATGTGTTTGAGCATGTGATAGACCTCAAATTAGTGTGTCATTAATACCTTTTCAAATATGAAGTTTATATTAATAGGTATATGATATCGTTATTCTTAGTTCCAATTTTTATGGTTTTATTATTTCCCCTAGTGTACCACACTTTATTTTTTAGATTTATGATTAAAGGGTTTTTCCATAGGCCTAATAGTAAGAGGCCCATGCACATGAATCATATTTTTCATGTAGGATTCATGTGACATACACATTCATGTGAGTGATTGATATCACTGATGATGACGGTTCAATTGTTTAATGTGGAAATAATAAATTATATGTAATTTTCTTACATAACATGTTGGTTATAGTCTTCTTAGTTGATCCACAATATATTTTCTTCTAATGACAGGTCATGTGGATCTTATGGAGGGACATTATCAGATGAAAAATATTAATTTCCCCTATGAAAGGTATTTATAGTGACTTTTAGTGGCTTTGTATAAGAATTTGATACCTTGATACTGGTTATGAAAATAAAATATTTTCAGCTATTTAATGTGTCAACCCTATATAGCTTTTTGGGGACATTCTACTTAGGAGAACTGTATAGTTATTAATTACTCTATTTTAAGCATATATTTTAATGAAATTCCCTTAATTTTTGAGTTTAATTTAGTATTTTTACTGAAGTATTTATTATTTTATACAATAATTGGTTAATTATCTTTTTAAAAGTGAGTTTGAAAATTGAACATAAAAACAATATATTTCTATGATTTGTAATTTATTTTTACAAAGATTTTTGTATAGGAAAAAAAGTGGCCAACACTCGACCTAAGGATTGTTAATCATGTAGGAACTAGGGACAATGAAGGGTGTGTGAATGGCTAACATAGATCCAAGCGTAGGTGGGTTGGCATGCATAGGAAAAGTTCGACAGCTTAACTGTGGGGGGGTAGGCGTGATAAATAGAGGAGTCCACTGGATCTAGTAAGTTTTCAACGAAAAATGTATGGAATGAGATATAATATTAAGAAATCTACTATCGTTCTCAAATATGATGTGGGAAAACCTCATTTCAAGTATTTTTAACATAACTAAAATGCAGTTGTTTAATGCCTCCTCCCATGTCTTTATCCTCACACATACTATTTGATCCTTCATCATTATCGGTGCTCTGCAGAACAACTATAAACATGGAAGGGAGCTATAAAATTCCCTGAAACATCAAACATGGAGACTCCATGATCTCATATTTATTTCATAACTAATATAAGAATATGACTGATGAAGATTCAATGCCATATGCCATTCTCCTTCACCACAAATGTTTGTATGGTAAATGGAGATTGCACCATGATGATTTTTACAATATTGTAGCTAAGTATAAAGGTTATTTGAAATGAAGATGGATATGTCATAGGAAGGTTATTCCACCATGGATGAATATAAGGGAGATATTTCATGTGTACAGGGGTGTTGCGATATAGGATGCAGGATTTGCCATAGTAAAAAAAATAAGAAAATGATTATAAGAATAATGTGAGGATTTTTTCATAGGGTGTTTTACGCAGCGAAGGTGCTCAATATATCAAAGATATTGAAGTGTGGAAGAGAACCTTCCATATTTTGTAGTTATACCATTGTTCCATATTTATAGGGGAGGATATGAATGTTTTGTTGCAAACTACGATTCACGCCATAGTCTATAGACATAGAAGATTTGTAAGAGCGATATTTTTGGCCCATATACATGCTTATGGATTTTCAATGGAATATATAAGGAGATATTGAACATGGATTTCATGAATATCATGGAATATAATAAATTCCAGTTGAAAGTTCTATGAATAATAATTGATATGGACGATATAAATCACTATGATAAAAATGGGTTTTTGCTACACCACCCTTAACAATGCTAAAAAAACCCATGATAGAGGGTACATTTAATAGTTCTGATAAAAGTACCCATTTATCAGTTCTTTTTTTAGCACTGGTAAAGGTACCCTCTTTATCAGTGTTGTTAAAGGGACCCCATTTATTAGTTCTTTTGTAGTAGCATTGATAAATATCCACCTTTATTAGCATTTTTTAATAGTGCAGATAAATGGTATATTTAAAAAAAATATTTCAATAAAAATAATATATTAACATATTAATATACTTACATTCATATAAATATAATATATATATATTTTTAAATATGTTTTAGATAAATCTAAATAGGAATTTACACTTAATATATAAAAAATTAATGAAAATACCTTATAAAATAATTTATAATAGTTGTAATTAATAATTTACTAATTATGATCAAGTAAAAGTAATTTAATAATATTTTTAATATAAAAAAACAAAAATTAATAAAAGATTAAAAATAAGTTGAAAACATAATTTGAACATTAAACGACCATAAATTTTGATTCGGGTGTCCGTTTGATCTCTAACACATATAAAATAAAATACCGTGACAAGATCTACGACATAGATGGTCTTGGATTGACTTCAAAGAGATCTGTCTAGTTTTTCATCACCAAAAAGTTCCATAAGGCCTCCAAAACTAAGTTTTTTTCACCAACCCTAGTTTAATAAAATTCAAACTAATATAACTTCTGATACAGATATTCGTTTGGGTTATACCACATATCATATTGAATTTCATTACATGATCTTAGATTTGATTGGTTATGGAGCTCAAACAGACTCTCAGATCAGAAGTTATCACTGTTTTATAGTGTTTAGGGGTTTAAGGGTTTTCAAAGTTTCTTAACATTTTTATGTGTTTTAACGGTTTTTTTATTTAATATCCATTTTAAAAAAATATAAATAAAAATGTATATAAATATATATTACTATATATAAATATATATAAAAACATATATATAAAAATATATAAATATATGGATAAATATTAATACATAATATATGTAAATAAATATAAATATATATAATTATATTTACAAATACATGGATATATATAATACGTGTGTGTGTGTGTTGTATATATGTATATATGTATGTATTTATTTATACACACGCAAAAAACACATATCTTGTAAATTTATTTAAAACTGATCTTATAAATATATATTAATATATGAATAAAAATATGGATAAGAAATATATATATATATATTAATATAAGAATAGATATATAAATATATAAATATAACTATATAAGTTTTTATATATATATATATTGATATATGAATAAATATGTATATAGTAATATAACTATATATACTAATATAAGTATACAATAAAATAAGTATACATTAATAAACGAATAAATACAACTATATATATATAAATAAATAGATCTATCATTAAATGGAAAATAGAACTAGGTGAATGATTGGTAAAGGTGAAAGCATGCAAGGGAGAGATCTGAAATTTGACTCCAAGTGGAGGCATATGTGTGTGTGGGTGAAGGGGGTGGGGGATATCATTGTCAAAGGGTGGGGGTGTGCGTTTAGTGCTGATAAAGGGGTGTATGAGGTGTGTTGGCAGGGCTTCATATCACTATTGAAAGGGGGTCGAGTACTGTTAAAAACCCTCCAAGTTACAGATTTATTTTATTTCTTTTTTCTTTTATCATAACTTTTTAAAAAGAATTAATAAATTATGTCTTTTATCATCTCTAAAAAAGTTCTGATAAAAGAACCATTTATCAGCACTTTTTTAGCGCTGATAAAAGGGGTCATCATTGTCCCTTTTTTAGCGCTATTAAAAGTGACCCCATTTTAATAACACCTTGATTATCAACGGTTTTTAGCACTAATAAAGGCTTTTTTATCACTGATAAAACCCTATTTTGTGGCTGTGAAGTGGAAGATTCAAGCGAAGTTAATCTAATGATATGATGATATACCGATTCATCCATGCACCTCTATCCTATGTGATTAATAAACATTTAAATTAGTGACATGGGAAATATTTTCATGCATGTGGACCTGATTAAATATAAATTAGATATAAGATACATGGGGCTGATAAAAGAGAAAATTAGAGCTAGATAAAGAAATATATAAACTAATAGATATGATATAGATTTGGAGATATCAGTCGATGATTTTCCTATAAATAAAGAGGACCTGAGCACATTTGAACGATCCAAAATACTTGTCACCCTAGTAATTGATGTAGATCATTGGACTTCCACTCTCGCTTCCATTATTGGACTTCGATATTCCACCAGGATTACTCCCAGGAGGTTGCTAGTTATTGTTTCCTCAGCATGTATCATCATGGAAAGAAGTTCTTATGTGTATTTATACTCATACATGGGTGTGGTTACGGTTTTTGAGGGTGTAGTACCGTGTGTGGATACCCAATAATGTGTTAGTTCCCTAAATGGGTAGTGGTTCAGCATGTGATTCTAGTTATATATGTACATGATAACGCAAGAGTGGGTGTTTTGTCATCTGAGTTTCCATGTGATATATTATATGGGAATATTGAGGTTACTCGCACATTGTGATATATATGAGATGTGATTTGTGGGATGGGTGGGAGATCCTAGTGCTTTGAGATACAACTCAGCGTATCGATGAGTCAATTAATTTATGTTAGTATAACCCATGAGCGAGGTTGTCCCAAGATCATAAGTTCCTTTAGAGACATATATCATGGGTAGATGATTTATTTTATGAGATTGGTATATGGAATGTGCTACCATGTATATTGTATAGTCATGGAGATGACGTGGGTTGTGTGATGAAAATCCCTTGAGGTGCGTTGGTATCCACTATAAAAACATGGTTGTTAGAGGTAGTTATTTAGTGGTCTAATGCTGGTATAAACCACCACCTAATTATCTGGTAGTAGTTCATAAAACTTCCATATATTTCATGGTTTCTAATCAATTAGTGGTGGTTTATTTTATTTCCTGGTAGTGTTTTTAAATTTTTTATTATTGATCATTTAACAGTAGTTTGTTGTTTAATTAGTAGTAGTTATCTAATTAAAAAAATATTTTTTGGGAATATAAATAAAATAAAATAATCCATCCCAATGTATTTCTAGGTGGTTATTTTTAGCAGTGATTAATCTGAACCGCTGCTAAATGCATTCAGTAATATATGTGTAGTGGAAGTTACAATAAACCACTGCTAAATCTGTTTGGATTTTAAAAAAAATTATAAAAAATATAAATATAAAAAAATTGACATGATATAAATATAAACATAAATATATGATAAACCTATCATTCATACATCACACATCGATAGTCATACAAATAACTATGGTCATTATAACCTAAGTCTAAGTCACCACATACAATAACCAATACCTCATTCATCAGTATGTTCATATATAACATGTCCCACAAAAACCCATACTGAATATACATCTATGTAATGACCTCCACAACTTCTTTCTGCCTCCACATCATCTCATCAACTAAAACTAACCATTTCATCTCACCAGCTATAACAAAAAATGAAACAAAAAATAAAACTAAACATAATAAATTAGAATTATAGTATAATAATTGATAAAATTTTAATATACCATGAAAACTAAGAATCATTATGAATACCTTATGAAAAATGATGTGGATTGGAATGTTCAATGTTCTACCTAATTCCATCATCTTCCACCTACAAGGAAAACCAAAACATTTAGGAAAAGAAACATGAAATAAAAAATAAATAGAATATATTTATACTGCTACACATAATTATTTTATTTATTTAATCAAATAGAAGAAATTTTGACATAAAAAAATAATATATAATTCAAAAAACATTGAAAATGGAAAACATGACTATTTAAGAAAAGATTCAACACATAAATATGAAAAAAGATAAGAAAATATTTTAATTTGTTTTTAAAGTGATTTTTAGTGTGATTGAAATTTATTTAACAATTATTTTTAAATATTTTGATATAAAAACATGTCCTATATTTTAAAAATATCTTAGTAGTGGTTTTCCTATGATTTCAAACCAATCTGAGGTCATTTTCTATTGTTTTGACTATCCCACACACGTTTTAGTGTTTTAAAACACTAAAAAAGCACTTACAGTCTTAATAGGAAAGTTGTCATTTGGAAGGATGTGAAATTGGTTCCTACATTTCACAATTAAATTTAAGATCATTTTCCCTACATTTTAGGACAATCCGATGTCGTTTGTCTAGTTTTGACCATTTCACACTCATTTTAATGTTTTAAAAACACTAAAAATGAATTTATGACCATAACATGAAAACCATCACTTAGAATTATGTGTCTTCACTTCTAAAATTTAAACATTTAATATGTGATGGTTTTCCTATGATTTTAACACAATATGATTTTATTTTCTTGGTCTTGATCGTTCCATGCATGTTTTAGTGATTAAAAACACAAAAAAAGCCTTTATAGCGATAACAGACAAACCATCATTCATAATAACACGTCGTCGGTTCCTGCATATCAAAATTAAATCTATGGTGGTTGAACCATGATTTTACATTAATCTGATGTAATTTTCCTAGTTTTGACAATTCTAGTAATGTTTTAGTGTTTTAAAACACTGAAAATGTGATTGTGGCCATAATGGGAAAAATTTCGATCGGAATGATATGTTATCAGTTACTACATTTAAAAATTAAATATATGGTCATTTTCACCAGATTTTAGGACAATACAATATTTTTTCTTGGTTTTGACTGTTCCATACACATTTTTGTATTTTACAACACTAAAAATGCACTTACGGTCATAATGACTAAACTGTCATTCATAATGATGTGATTTTAGATCCTATAGTTAAAAATTTAATGTATGGTGTCTTCCCCCTAATTTTAGGACAATATGATATCATTTTTCTACTTTTGACAATTCCATGTATGTTTTAGTGCTTTAAAACATTAAAAATGTGTTTACAACCATAATAGAAAAACCGTCATTCAGAATGATGTTTCACCAGTTCCTACATTTCAAAATTAAATCTATGGTTTTTGTAACCTATTTTAAAGGAAATATGATGTTGTTTTCATAGTTTTTACCACCTAACAGTTGTTTTTAAAGGCTTTTGTACCTTTCATAAGTGATCACTGAGTAATTATGATCACACATCATGTCGGATTGATGTGTTTTCCATGTATGTACATAGAAAATAACTAAGAAGTGGTTTTCCATTTATTTCAAGACAATACAACATCGTTTTCGTGGTTTTTACCTTTTCAATTATATTTTAGTGTTTTAAAACACTAAAAACATGTTTACAGCCATAATAGGAAAACCATAATTTTTAATTACATTTTATTGATTCCTAAATTTCACAATTAAATCTATAACAATTTTCTCTAAATTTTAGGGCAATCCGACATCATTTTCATGGTTTTAACCCCCTAAGACATGTTTTTAAAGGCTTTTCTATCTATCATAAATGTTTATTGAGTCAAAACTGGGAAAAGAGGTCGTATTGTTTTCAAACTTATGTTTAAGGATCTATAATTTATTTTTGATGTGTATTAATCAACCACACATCAATCTGATATAATATGTGGTGGATATAACTTGAAATGCATGTTTTTTATATAAAAGTGTTATTTTAGTTTTTTATAAGTAGTGTATCTATTATTTTCAAAATCCATGAGCGTGAAATGGATCTAGGGCCATCAAAATTAAATAACATCTATAAAAAAAATATATGACATTATAAGTTTATTAAAAAAATTACTGATGTCGTTTAAATTAGATATCAAGGAATATTAAATTAACATTAACATTACTTGAGTATCAAAGATCTCATTCTTCCTAGCTGTAGGAATATGCATCCAATCCTTATAATTATTGGGAAAGATCACTATATCCCAAAAATGCTACCTAAGAGTCTTCCCATATATTCTGGAAGTGTCACCGGTAGACACCCCAAAATCATCAAATCGAACGATAATCTTGAACTCCTTCAGGTCCCACACATCTACTATATTCATATTCTTATACCTTCTATGTAAGTAATTAATAAAATATAATGTTTTTTGAAAAATTCTATACAAACTTGTAATGGTAACCTGCCTATATCCCCAAGTTTGAGGGGTGACTAAATTTTCTCATTTATTTGAGATTCAGTCGATGTGTCGTCAACACGTCTAACTTGATTAAATATTGTCTCAATATCATCAAAGTATCTAGAAAAAAAATTAATACACTCCTCTTCGAAAAATCCTTCTACAATAGAGCCTTCATGATGACATTTATTTCTAACGTATGACTTATTATACCCAATATATCTATGAAATAAAATAAAGAAACATAATTATGAATTTAATTAAGTGCCAGGAATTTTTTACATAACTGGAAAACATATAAATATAGTACCTCTCAATTGGATAAATCCATTGATAATGTACAGGCCCTCCTAATTTAGCTTCCTCAACCAAATTCATAATTAAATGCATCCTGAAAGTAAAAAATGTCAGAGGAAATATCATATCCATTGCAAAAAGTGTCAATAAAAACCTCTCCTAAAGGTTGTCAAGCTCAAATGGTTGTAGATATTTCTCACATAGTTTTTTTCAAAAATGTGCAGAATTGGAGTTCAACAGAAATAACTTTTTTAGGTCATAATGTACACAATTCCAATGGTACTAACTACTCTATCAAAATATGTGAACTGTGAATTTACAATCCATGTAACCTATTTTTCATTGCAAAAATTTGCAGAGCATAATTTTCTTTCTTATTTGTCCATGCTCATAATTTTCATATGAGGGATACCATGTTCATCACATAGGGTAAGGATATAGTTTTTCATTATGTACTAAGGATTTCAATTCATTTTATCTTATATTTTTCATATGATCTATCTAGATTTCATATGAGGTAATGATATATTTTAACATCATGTGTTGAGGACATTGGTTTGGTTTATCTCATATTTTCTATATGTGGAATCCCAGTTTCATAAAGGTTAAGGCTACAGTTTAACATTATGTTATGAAGAGATTGGTCTGGTTCATCTCATATTTATCATATGAGGAATCCTAGTTTTATATATGGCAAGGCTATAGTTTAACATCCTGTGTTGAGGAAATTGGTTTGTTTCATCTCTTATTAAACATATGAGGCATCCTAATTTTATATAGGGTAAGGATATAGTTTACCAGTTTTTGTGGAGGATGTTGGTTTGGATTATATCATATTTATCATATGAAGCCTATAACTTTCATATGGGGTATGGCTATAGTTTAATGTGATGTGCTGAGGATGTTGGTTTTGTTCATCTCATATTTACCATATCAGACATCCTAGTTTTATATGGGGTAAGGTGACATTTTAACATTGTGTTATGAACATTATGGTTTGGTTCATCTCATATTTATCAAATTAGGCATCCTAGTTTTATATGGGTTATGGATACAGTTTAACATCATGTGCTGAGGACATTGGTCTTTGAATTTTAGAGTCATATAGCTCATACTACAGAGTTTGAGTGTCCCAAAAAAGCTTGTGTAGAGTGAAAGAGTGGTAATATGATGTGAAAAAAGGATCAAGGAGGCCCTTTTCCACACACACTTCCAAGACACATTCCACCAAAGTAGATATCATGTTGATGATGGAGGGAAGACCTCATGACAGGTTGCTGGTAGGGTTGGACCCAAGGTATGAATTTTGAGTGACTCTACATGTCCCATGATAATGTGAATCAAGATTCATGTAGTTATGTAATGTGGTGTATTAGGATACGAACATAGATAAAGGGTATTCATATTGAGTTAGTATTTGATGAAAAAGAGAAGGGGTAATTGGATTTTTAAAAAACTAGTGGTGAAGAAAACAATGCGGAGGGGCCACAAGGGGGGCGATGCACATAGTTTAAGGTCACTATGTGTGTACCTGAAGAGGTACATGTACTTTGAGGATTATTGGGTGGTTCATAAGTGTTATAACTAAAACTAAAGTAGCCAGATAGGCTCTATAACACATAATGAAATCCTAAAACCAATTTTAGATAGTTTAATATTGAAAGTTTTGAACTAAGGGGAGGCCCCAAAATATATCGGTGCGGAGGTTGGGCCTAGGATATTGGATCTAAGAATCCCTTGGTATCCCATCAGTAATAGTAATCAGTCTACACATAGTTCTGGAACAAATCATTGTAGGTTAACAATGTAGAAAAGGGATGGTCTTCTCTGGCATGGAAATTGAATCATCTCATATTTATGATAAGAGGCATCCCAAATTTATACAAGGTAAGACTATAGTTTAACATATTGTGTTGAGGACATCAGTCATTTTTTCATCCCAAATATTTCATATAAGGCATCTATGGTGTATACAGGGTTAGGATACAATTTAATATATTGTGCTGAGGATGTTTTCATTTCTTATGAATTGATATGCATCTTCTTTCATTCCTCATGTAGGTCTACAAGGGAGCATTGATTTGATGGTGAGTTGAGGAATATGATGGGGAATTAGAAAAGAATGGTAGGACCATAAGGGAATTTGGAGGGTGATAGTATCATGGGAAATGGTTGGTTTTTTACTGAAATTTTTTTTCTTCCTATATACTAGAGGTCTAGGTGTCATTATGTATCCCATGAAATTGGGAATCAATGCATACATAGTTCTGGAACATTGTGTGGTAGGAGACACATGTTGGAATGAGGAGGGGATATCCTCTTTGATAAAGATGGTTCATCTATTTCGTAGTATAAACATCCTACAAAAGGATGTTGGTTATGGAGTTTAATTTCATACATAAAGGACCAAAGGGAATTTGGAAAATATTTTAAATTCATGATGCTGATATAGGGGAATGTTTATATTAAGGATTTTTTCTTGGAATAAAAGAGAACCCAATATGAAATGAGGGCGATGCAAGCCCATGTTCCACATAAATATCTATAAAAAAACTATACATAGTTTATGTTCGCAATTAGTAGACTATAAATGGGGATAAAAGGCCAATGGTTAGTGAATTTAATATCCCCCTTCCCCGAGGGAAGGGTTTATGATGAGTTGGTAGCTAGGCCCATATAAGAATGATGCAAATAATGGGGTGGTGTCCTCTTTAGCAAGGTTATTGAGGAATATAATTATTTCCATGATGCATTCCTTGTTTATGACATAGGATAAGGATACATTTTAACATCATGGGTTGAGGAAATTGGTATTTTCAATTTAAAGTCATACAACTTAGACTACAATTGTTTCTAATTTAGATTCATGAAGCACAGAACAATGGGATTATGAATAGTTTAAGGTCATAATTCTTGGACCATGTGGGTGCTGTTTGTTTGAGGTTATAGATCTCAAACACTATTTTATATAGTTTAAGTTCATGTTTCTTTGACCATGAGTTCAAACAAATTATTGATTGAGAAACTTGTTATTGGTGTGGGTGTGATATTCTCTCCGTCCACAGTGACTAAATAGTATTTTATATTAGAGTATAACATATAGATAATGAAAGTTCCTTCCCATTTGGGCTCTAAATTCAATTCTATTATTCTAGTATCATCAGTGTTCTTAGAGCCAGCACCATGTCACCCTAGAAGAAGGAGTGATGGTATACCTTCTTGTTGAATGTTGTCACTATCTGGTCTTGGTGCCTTTCTTAGTAATGCAAGGCCAGAATCATAATTCACTCAAGGGTTTCCAATTCTTCTAGGAAATATTTTTTCATTTGGTATATGCCTTTATGGTCATAAACAATCATTCAGAATGATGGAAGTTGAACCTCAATGGGTAATACCTCCTATGTTTCATGCACTAGGGAGAATGGGGTCACCTGGGTGGAATTTATAGTTGTCACCCAATAAGTACAAAGGGAATTAGGGACATTTTTAGGCCAAATCATATTGTTATAGACCAAAATTTTCTACAAGATGTTAGAGAGAGTCATGTTTAATGCCTCATTCTACCCATTTTCCTATGCATGGTATCATAAATTATGGTAAGACTAAATTTTTTACATGGAATATATTCTCTTTAGCTCAACATCCTAGATTTTGGTTTTTTTTCTATGATAATAGTGTGATTAACCCCAAACTAATGGATTATGTGGGAGCTCACAAACCTAATCACGAAATTGGTGTTTACTTCTTTTTGAGGAACCACAAAAACCTATTTACAACAGAATATTTTTTAAGTCAAAATGAAACTACATTATCGAGTTTTCATTGGTGGGTAGGGTCCCATAATGTTGGGGCCCATACTGCAAAGGTCCAAGATTATTTGGTAGTGTAGAGAGCCTTTGGAAATCTATATAGAATGTTATATTGGACTTGACATAGATGAAACCTCTTGGTGAAATTAATACAATTATGAACCATGGTGGGATAGAAGTAGCCCAACCTCCAAATTTAGTGCTAGAGATTCAATCATAATTGTTGGTCACTATAGGATCTGACATGGACCTACTACCTAACCTAAGGTATTTCGTTTTCTTGGTTGAAAATTAGTATAATACCATTAAAAATTCATGTAGATTGTTTTCTCATGGTTAGGGACACTCAGGAGGGAAAACTCTGCTACATTCCAGTGAATTCTCTCCCACTCAGCTCAGTCTGGAAGGAGAACACCATGCTGAAGATACACACAAAATAGAGTCATGAAATTGGGAATTTCTTCGACAGTGGGATGATTTGAGGGTCTTGACATATAAGTAACATCAACCAGCTAATACACATATCATTTTCTATCCTCTTAAGTGGTGTAGGTGATGTACCTCTATTGTGACATATGAATTAAGAGGTCATCCTGGTTGGGTTTTACAAGAGACATAGCTTGGCCTACCAAAGCATTGACTCTACCATTTTATGAATGAGGAACATTGGTAACCTTCAGCTATTAAGGGAATGGGGACATCATCTTATTGTTACATTCCAATAGGTTCAAAATATATTTCTTTTTTATGATGTATTCACCCTTGATCTATTTGATGATTAGACCAGAGTCTCACTTAAAATGTAAATAGGGGACATCAATCTCAAGGGCCAACTTGAGAATATTAATAAGGTCCTAGTACTCAGCCATATTGTTGGTGTATCCTTTTGACAATAGGATGGAGTATAGAAAGATAGATTTTTCCAATGTGATGAAGATGATACCCATGCATTCCTTTTTAAGATTTGGTTTATCGATTCTTTTACGGGTCAGACTCTAGTAGGCACCATCAAATTCTACTACCAACATAGTATGGCCTAGTCCATGGAGTGAATATATTCATCTAGAAAATAAACATCTAGGGGTAGTTATTCAGGGGATAGATGTGTCCATGAAACCTTCCAAGGCATCTCCTTTTATGACCTTTTGTTGGACAAACCCAAAGTCAAACTACTAGAGGATTACTACCTAGTGCACTAATCATCCCATCAACATGGGGATATTGAATACATTCTTTAATAGGTCTACTTAGGACACTAGATATATCTCCTAGAATTGTAAATAATGTCATAACTTTTACACTGAAAATAATAGTGCAAGGAAACTCTTCTTGATGGGGAAGTATCTGATATTCATTTCAAGGAGCATGTATCTGAGATATTAGAGGCAATTTTCTCAACCCTTATTGTTTTTATGGGAAATAAGGTTGTTAAGTGATTGTTTTAGAGTGGTCATATAAAGGACCAAGGGATTTCTTGAGGCAATTGGAATTATAACTAGAGGTTGTAAAAGGTACATCTTAATATCCTCAAAGTAATTCTAGTATTCTTCATACAACTATTTAATGTATCCTTTTTTCATCAGCCTCGAGAAGGAATTACACTTGTTAACTTGATTTTAAATAAATTAGTGCATATATGATATGTGGCCTTGAAGGCCTTGAAACTCTTTAAGATTTTTGGGGGGATGAATTTGATTGAAATAATTTATTTTCTCTAGGTAAATCTTAATTAATCTATATATTTAATAAAATTAATGAAATTTTCTAGAGGTAAATCTAAATGTTCACTTTTGGGGGTTCTTCTATAAGTGTCTAGAGTAGAGGAAGATGAAAAGTCTCTCAATATTTTTGAGATGATCCTAACTCTAGAGGGATTTTACCACCAGATAATCTATGTAACACTCCAGAAATTTCATAAGTATTTGATTAAATATGCGGTAAATATGACACTAGAATCTGTATCCATTGTTCTTTAAGCTGAAAGGAATCACTTGATGTCAGAAATTCCTTTGGGGAACCCTGAAGGTAGTAGACTCCTCATTCTTGGGGGGGCATCTTGATCTGATAATATCTAGAGGGTCCACCCATTAAGGAGATGGCCTATAATAAATTCCTAGAATCAATCAATATCTATTTTTCTATAAGGGGAAATCATCCATTAGGAAATGTTGGTTGAGGTCCCTAAAGTTGATACAGACTTTGATCTTCCCATTTTCCTTCAGACTGGGACAATGTTGGCTAGCCACCTAGGGTAATAGAGCTCCCTAACAAAGTTATCATTAATAATCATGTCAAACTCATCCTTAACCATATCACCATGATAGTGGTTCATCTTTTTGGGAGGACTTTTGAACCCATGATGACCCACAAGGAGGCCAAGGTGATAAATGGAAACCTCAATGTCTAGACCAAGCATCTCATCATATCTCTAGGTGAATATGTCATGGTGATGTTTTTGTAAGGCCACATAATATTATTTATCATCTAAGGATATGGATGAACTGATGAGTTTCATCCTTGAATCATCCTCTATACCAATGTTTACCTAGGATAGAAAATCAATGATGGTGGGGATAGCCTATTCAAATGCTGGAGGGGAATTTCCCAAATACTCTTCATCATCTTTGATAGGTGAATTAGATAGAGGAAGTGACTCTTCCAGGTTGGCTGACTCAGGGGGGGATTAGTACCTGCTCTGTTAGATACAAAATCCTCAACTAGGGGTCCCCATTCAAGGGAGACTATAGTGAAAAAAAATCTTTTTATCCAATTTCATTTAGTTTCTAGCTATGAGGTCCACTCTTGATATCAGAGAAATAGTGATTGTTCGACCTCTGTCAAGTCATCCCTACTTTGTAGAACATGCAGGAATTCCATGGATCAATTGGCATGGGGTGATCTTATCGATACTTCATAGGTGTAGGGTCTTTTGGTATCAACCAATTCCATCTAATGTAGAAGTGTGAGGTAATCATTGAACACTCATTTTTCTAGGAGAAGATAAAACAACCTCAATATTATTAATTGTGAGATCTAACCATTGAATTGGGATAACAAATATGCCTTTAAATTCTACCCATGGATCAACTGCAGTGGCTGCTAGATCATTATGAGCGTTTATTTGCATAGCACCACAATTCTGGACCTTCACTCCATCCCTTTTATAGTAATCAACATCAAGATAGTGGGACTTATAGGAGTAAAAGGGCATGCATAACCCTAGAGTACCCCTACTCGACCATAAAGGGAGTACTTAAGGAATTGGTGGTATAAATAAGGGACTTATGCATGAAAATAAATCTTGAGTCTTTCCAGTAGCACGTTGTAATCAATATACTATGAGACTAACATAAATTTAGTGCTTGATACTAGGCCACAAAATTGTTTTTTTAGTTGGATATTTCCTCATAGTTTCTTCCCACTCTTGACATACCCTTGAGTAGTTTGGTTGAAGGGATTCATTTATGATTTTTTATGTCCCATCTTATGGATCATCTACATGGAGATGAGGTTGATCCTAGGACCATTATACCCTAGGAAGTGGTATATTTCCATAACATTGAATTGTCCTGTGATATAAAGAAGTTTTATGTTCCCTTAAATAGTGATACCCACATCTTCACTAGAAAATGAGATGATGGACAAAAATTCCTCTCACTCGGCTTCTTCTGTGTAGTAGGCCTCAACATCAACAACCACGATCTCGAACTAAAGAAGGATTTTTGAAGATTTCAGGAGGGAAAAGTTCATTTTATTTGACAAGTAGAGATAATATAGTATCTAAATCCTTGTGGGTATGTATGAGAGGTTCTTAAACATGTCAGAATTCTATTATATGGGAATATCCTAACCTGTAGAGGGTCACTCTTTAGGAGAGGGTGTGGAAGGAACTACTGGATGACCCACTAGGTCATGGATAGTACTGGAGATATTCCACTACTTTTTAGCTAGTACACTCTAAATAACTGATGAATAGGTGAAAATTGGCTGAGTTCAGACTCTAGTTGGACGTGGAAGATCACAGTGCACCGATGGCTGAGCTGCATGGTTAACTAATACAGTTAACCACGAGGGTGTACATGATGGGGTGCGTAGGAAGGGTTGTTCTTGTTGATCCCTACACATGGATTTCAACCTAGTGTCAATATAATTAATATTCTTTTTTCAATCCCTATACTAAGTGTTATGATATCTTGTATGTCCCCTAACTCTCCTTCATTGATATTCTCCAATGATGACTATGTGGTTTGCATAGAGTACCTCATTGTTGGGTATTTTGAGGTGGTCCACTAGTTTAATAGAATTCAAAGAGGTGTATTCTTTCTCCTCATCAGTAGAATAATCTAGGGATGGGTGTACCCTTGGCCCGTCTCCCAATTTGGGAGGGATGAATATACCAAGGGTGCAAGTAGGTTTTGGCATCAGTTGAGGAATCTGATTTCCCATATTCAACCTATGCCTATTCATTTGAGACATAAAAGGATATGACACATATGTGGAGGTAGAATTCAGAGTGCGAATGATAAAAACATGAGGTTTTTTCTTACACAAGTAGGCATAGATGATACAATGGTTACGAAAAACTATATTATGTGTCAACCAATCATTGTAATCATATTTCCTGTTTTTGGGAACCTATTTCCACTCACCAAACTCTTCACTATCACTATTAGGGTCAGAAGAGAAATGTTACACATATTCAAAAACATTACTTAATCTAACTAATATATTATTTACTTGGACCAGGATCTAATATTGTAATAGGAAGCATTATTTGATAGTGTGTCCAAGGATTTTGTGATATGATAAGTGATCAGTGTGGCCAGGGAGTTCACCTCCTAGGGTCTCCTCTATTTTGGAAATTTCAATATTCCCTTTTCTAGGTTGAAAATTAAATATCCTAGGACCAAAACATACTTGAATTAGTAGGTCTTATTATTACCTTAAACTAAAAAAACCCTAGGATCCTGACACTGATGGAGGGATGGAGACACATTCTCTCAACAAGGAAGTCATGATTGGAAATGTTACACTATGAAAGGCTTCACATGGAAGGGTTTCACTTGGTGAGGCTCATGTGGAAAATGGTCCAGTGGGTGTACCAGCTTAGGAGCCTCTACATGCAAATTGGTAGGTGTCTCTACTTTTAGGGACCTTATCATGAGAGATGGAATGGGTAATGGATGCAACCATTGTTTGTCCAGATATAAGGATTATTCCAACCACTGTGATTTCTTAGAGAACTCCCAAAATCCACCTAGATAGTTCAAATATAAGAGCATTGGTACCAAGTAATCTATGAAATTATCCATGCACATCATAATTATATAGATAGTTCAAATAGATGAGGGTAGGTACCAGGTCAACTTTGATGCTCTCCACACACATTATAAGAATTTGTTCCAAAGAGAGTACCATTTTGACCAAATATGTGAGTCCCTACCCTCAGGAAATGAAGTTTGAGACTCTATCATTAGGATTATACATACATTTAAAGAGGTTTATAATGATTTTATTGTGTTATGTGGTGAGGAATTTGTAGAGGAACTATCTATGTAGGTCCTCTCAACTGTAAATGGACCATATGGGCATCTGATTATACCTAACAAACATAGGTCCTTCAAGATTCTAGAAAAATAATAAAATCTTGTTGGGTTCCTGCTCTTCTAGAGTCCCCAACATTATACCTAACCTTGAGGTGAAGTGAACCAAATACTATAGTTAATTACCCATCTCATTAAATGGAGTGAAGTTGTAGTTACCAAATTCTATGGTCACTTGACCATGGTCCTCCCATGCCAGGCATGACTTTCCTTCATGTGGAATTTCAATCAGTCGAATTTACCTAGCCTAATGATGGGTGATGAGAGAAGCTATAAAATCATCTTGGATAGTATTTGTGGTTTCTAATGCATTGACATAGTCATCAACTTAGGGATCAGTGTAGCCTTCATCATAAGGTAGATAACCATGCTACTCTGGTGGGGTGGTTGACTCATATCTTAGTCATTTATTCTATCCACTTCTGTAGAAACATTGACCCCAAAATCCCAGATTTGGTGTCTCAATACATTGAATTATCATAATATACAAGGAATCACATCCCAAAAGACTCATCAGTTTATTATTCTTGGTAAAATAGATACATATAGGGGCCTTACATTACATTTTAATACACAAATTGCAACATAATTTTTTCTCGAGAATATCATTATTCCCGGTAGAATATTATTACATATCTTTCATAATAAACATTTTGGAATACTAAAAAAAGGAAACAAAATAAGGGTGATCTTAAATGCCCAGTAAGCTTTATATACATTGGAATCAGTCATGGATCAAAAGTATAATAAATATTAAAAGATAATAACTAAACACGTGTTCCATATAATCAATAAACTTAGAAGTAAGTTCATTTAAAGATAATATCAATACGAAAATCTCAATGATAATAAATACTTTTGTCAGGTAAATAACTGAACATGCATGTAATTTAAATAACTTTACTTCATGATTATATAATTCATAATTAATATGGCATGGTGAATAACTGAAAAACATTCAATTTAATCAATAAATGATAATGAAATGTATCCATAGAAAAATTTATAGTGAAAATCTTCTGGATAGTAATAACTAAATACTGAAATGAAAAATTCTTAATTATCGGGTTCCATGTTTCCCAGGTACATGATACCATTATTATCAAAAAATTCTCAAAACAGCTTAAAAAATACTTGTTGAGAACCCATTTAACTATGGCCAGCCAAATGATTCATCCCATGAGATTGAAGATGCATTGAGGGGATATCTATAACTAGGCCCCAACCATTTCATACTTATCCAAAACATTACTCATATATTTAATAATTGTTTTAAATCATAAACAATGTGCCTTATCAAATATCCATATTGAGTAAAGAATACAGATTTAACAATATTTCCCCATATAAACAAATTAAATTCAACACAGAACATCGTATGTAGAAATGATATATGGTTTAAAAAATAAAAATATCCATGATAAATATTATATATTTTTATAGGGTATATAATTACCAATTATCAAAAAATGGTGAAAAATCTAATAGAAACTTAATGGCTACAAAAATGAAACAAGGAATTGAATTTCAATACTATATTTGGTCAAAACAATAATAAACCATCTAGATGATGAATAAGGAATATATCGACATAATATTTACCATTTGGAGTAATAGTTAAGGGATTATTCATTAATTAATGTAAATACCATAAAAATATCATTAAATGTTTTATTTAGGAAAATATCATCTTCGTTTTGAAAAATATTTTGAAAATACTTTTCATTGAAAATTACATTAAATTTTTTTATTATAAAATAACTTTGTAAAATTGAAAATTAATCTTCAAAGAAATTATGATCATGATAGTGGTTAATTCGATACATTTTTTAAAATTTAAAAAAATTATTTTTCACGGTTAAAAGGTTAGGAAATTTCATTGTTCAAAAAATGATAAGAATATTCCTTTCACATTTTTTCTAAAAGAAAAATTTGAATTATTTTAAAATTGAAATAAGACTCCTTTGATTTTTTTAAAGAGTAAAAATGGGTGAAATTTCCTTTCATAAATAATTTTTTAAATGTAAAAAAATTAAAATGTTTTTAGAAAACCTAGTTTTGGAAGAAAACATATTTCTGAATGAAGAGAAAATTGAAATTATATTTTATTGAAAACATTTTATAAAAAAATTTAAGTACCAAAGTGTTGGAAAATTTTATTATTACTTGAAAATATCACTAATAACCAGAGAAAAAGGAAATTAAATTATTTTATTATGAGGTATTTAAATACCTTCCTTCAACTATAATTTAAGAGTAAACAATCTCAATTACGATGAGACTGTGAAATAAATCATTAAAATGATCAAAATAACAATGTGGAAATTAATCAATGAATAAATTATGATTAAAAAATATAAATCCACATAAAATGAGTGTAAATAATAAAATAGATAGTCAAAATTCATTAGATATGTATTCATACAATATCAATGAAAACAAAGAAGTAATATAACCCAACGAAAAGAAATTGAGTTATGATATTCTTTACCACTTAGAGACTTTTAAGTCGAATAATATTAGATGAAATAATTAAAATTTACACATGAAAATACCAGAAATAATTATTTATTCATGATACTAAATTTAAAAGAGATAATATATACACCATAAAAAAATTAGGAGCATAGTAATATAATATGTGTCAATAAAATGAAATTGAGACAAACAACCTAAGATTACACTTCATTTTGGTTGAATGTGATTTAAAATCATTTATAGTGGTTTTAAACATGTTATTAACTTCCAAAATTACCATATTAATATTTATAATATCATATATTGTACTTATACAACATCTTATTACCCATTCATTAATAATCTTTCATTGTTTTCGTTGTTTAGTGTGTTAATTTCCATATTTTCTCATGCGTGTTTTGTTATGGAAGTTTCAATTCTTGTTCGTATTATATAGTTATATCATCTATATAATAAAAATAATGAAATAATTATTATATTTTTACATAAATTTTCCTTTTAAAACCAATAATTAATTATGGTTATAAAAAATATAGTATGTTACGATCATGGAGACGGTAGACCATACGTACGCCTGGGAAACATTTTTCTTTTTTCCATGATCATTATGGAAAGGGTATAAGGAATATTTTATCTTTAAATAATTATTATAATATAAAATAGACCATAATATTTATTATATTAAACATATATATATATATCATTCATGTGGTTTTGTGATGAAAAGAGTGTCACATCAATTTATAAAGAAGACAGTCCACACATACACAAAAAATGAATTAATTTTTATGTGAGTGAAAAGAAAATAAATAAAATGATATATATTATAGTTAAAAAATTATAAAAATGTAATTAATATCATAATTGTTTCATTTTTATCACATAAAATAATTAAGATTATATTTATCACCATCCTTGTAATGTGTTAGTGAAAAGCGAACCACATCACTTCGTGAGGAGGTAGTCCACCATACACATGAGAAATGTTATAAAATTTCCTATGGAATTATAGGGGAAAATATGTATTTGATATATTGATTACATAGGTCTAATTATAAATATCATGATTTAACATTTAATACCACTCCTTCAGGTATCCTCGTTTGGTTTTCACTAAAAACATAAAAGGTTATATTTCATTAAAAAATAAGGATTATATGATTATGGGTGGTAATATTTTATGTTATTTGGGTAGGTATTGACCTAAAAAAGTTGGTTTTAATTTGTGAAGATAAGATGAGATGGGGTGGCCTTTTATAAGTGGGGTGAGTGGCACACTTATAATTTTCTGAAAGAGTGAATTATACCCACATTTTTTTGATGTAACTGGGGCATACTAATTTTTCATTTTCTATAATGGAAGCTATAAATTATAAAAACTTACATGAAATGGGTTTTGGAAAATTTATGGATAAATATTACACCTTATATACTAAGTTAAACAAGTAATCAAACTTGTTTTTACCTTAATTAATGTAATTAATTTTAATCTTTTTCACTAATAATTTTTATCAAAAATTAATATTACCATATTATAATTTACAAATTATGATAATTAAAACTATGGAATCCATTTTTTCAAATTAAACTTAGAGAAGCTGCATAATTTAATTTAAAATTAATCCCTCATACATGATCAGAAAGCAAGTTTTTAAAGTGAAAATTTTCAAACATTTACAACATTTTTATATAAAACATCAATATAGAAATGATTACAATGAATTAATTAAGATTAATATATGTGTAATTAAACTATTTTGACTTTAAAAACAATTATAAAAATAAATAAACATTATAAACTATTTATATGAGAAGGAATACTTTAATTAAAATCCGCTAATTTCCCCTATTCATCAAAAATGAACCTTCTCAAAAAAATCAGAAACATTTTCCCTATTAAAATTTTTCTATTAAAATTTGAAAAATTAAGTTCATCTTTTCAAAAAAAAGTTTATAAAATTGTTAAAAATTAATTTTAAAATATGTGCACTAAGCACAACTAAACTTCCTTTTAGGAAGATACAGTTTCTCTTAAAACATTTCTTTCTTTTATTTTAATTGATTCATATTATTATTTATAATGAATAGATAACTAATAAATGTGTATAAAATACATATTTTCAAAATGTTGTCAATCCTATTCATAACCACCAATCCAATGGCTAGGAAATAACTATCATATTAAATAATAATATTAATAGTATATTGTTGTTTGTAAAAACTCTCTCCTGTATGTAATGAAAGATAAAATCAGTGTTTTGTGCATTACAAGATATAAAGTGCATTTAATTAATTTAAATTATTAAATATATCATAAATTATCTATATTTTAAATTCCTTTATACTCTTTGTGTTTCATGTTATACTTGCTATCGAATTTGATGTTTATATTTTGTTATTTTGGGGTGTTACATTCTCCATAGCTTAAATAAATTTAGTCCTCGCAATTTAAACTTGATATTGGTAGTCAAGGGTTTGGAATTTATAAATAACATTATTGAAAAAACCAAATCATAAAATATTTAATAATATATCAGCTTAATAATAAGTAAAGGGATGTACCGAGGTCATATGTAATAATAAATATCTAGTTTTCTAAGTAGGAGGACATTAGTATCATGTGAAGATATGGACATAGAGGGAAAAATAAATTTTTTTAGAGAGTGATTGAGGTCATTGATCCCAATAAAGTTAATTATCAATGGAATTTTTAGGGCCTCAAAACCATAAATCTAATAGCTTTGAAAATGTCACTGATATAATCTGAATTGATGGTAATATTATACTATTTTATTTCAAGATCCTTTATTATAAAGTTGAGGAATTATTTTACTGTATAAGAATATAAGGAAATATAATTACTTGATACATTTATATTTTGTAAGAAAAGGTTTATCTTTTGGTTTTGCTTTGATCAATTTCCAACTCATCCCTAACTCTTTGAAATGAATATCAAAAAATTATTTTTTTATTCCTAAAGAACTAAAATTCACTTTTAACAGATAATAAGATCCATAAAGTGTGACAAGTCCTTCTGTCTATCTCTAATTTTTTCCCAAAAACAATATGGTTAATATATTTATCTATAAACCATAAAATTAATACTAATGGTTTGTCATTAATATTCATTCATCAAATTGTTTAACTAAAATCATTGACTTATTTAACAGGACATCACATAGTCCAATGGTAAGAGCTAAACCCTTATAATTATTTTAATCATGGGTTCAAGCCCTATGACCATCATGGATATGATGGTTTCTCACCTGACATGTGGTTTTTCCTTTTTCTAAACTATATTAATATAACTCCAATAAAATTCCCAAAAAAACAATGGACATCCTTGAAATAAAATTAATTTTTAAATAACCTTTTTTGTAATGTTTTCAGAACCACCCTTTTTTTAAAAAGTCTAATAAACTTATTTAAATATCATTACAATTTTAGTAATGATCATATTAACCATAAAGGTTATAAACAAATTTATATAAATGTCTATAAAATGTAATTTAATTATTCCTCAAATATTTTTTCACTAAAAGAAAAAAATTTCTATAAATTATCCAAAATGACATTAATCTTGGTATACTCTAATAACATGAAATCTAAAAATAGATTTTTAAGAATTTGAGCCTATGATTAATATTAAACTCATTAACCCATTATATTATTAATAACTATTAAGTATATGTAGACACTTGTGATTTTAAAATTTAATATAATCCTTATATTTATCATGATTCTTATAACCAATATACCATTGGAAAAAAATACTTTTACAATTTAATTATTTAATACCAATACATAACTACTTAATTTTTTTTATTTCCACATAGTTCCTTCCTTAATAAAAAGTTGAAACATATTATCATTTATAGGATTTCTAAATAATGACAACATATTTTAATATAAGACACCTTATGTTTAACATAGTTCATTAATTTTCATAATCTATTAAAATATTTAATAATGATTTGTAAATAAAATGTGAATTATCCTAAGAATATATCACAAGAGTGTTAAACTAATTACATAATAAATACTATTTTCATGTACCAATTACTGATCATGTCAATCCTGGTGTGCCTTTTTTAGAGTGATTACACCTAAGTACATCTGTTCCAGAACTACATCCACTTATAGTATCCAAAAAGGGATGTATTTCAAAAAAAAGACATAATATCTACCTTACCAAAACATTATGATGATCTTTTATTCTTATACATAAATTCTATCAAATGGTTATGTTACCTAATATATGTTATCCTAAATTTTGTTTCCGAGGTTTCTAATAAACTTCCTTTGATACCAGCTATAGAAACCCCCACCCCAGCAACCCAGAGCTAGTGTCTTAATAAATTACATTAACATAATATAAAATGGATCATATACTGAATGACCGATCAGTTTATTAGTATTAGTAACCAAGATACAGACATAAGTCTTACATTACATTTTAATGCAAAAAACACAACATAATTTATTTCCTGAAAATATCATTTATCCATCTAGCATATTCTTTCATATTTGTCATATCAAACTTCATGGAATCCTAGGGAATGGAAACAAAATAAGGGTAATAAAAAATATCCAGTAAGGGTTATGTATAGTGGAATCATTCATGAAAAAATAATCATAATCAAAATGGTATGTTGTTAATTAAATACACATTACATATAATTAATAAAACAATAACGAGGTGCATCCATATATAAAATGAATTCAACAATACCATGGTTAGTAATCAATTTATCATGGTAAATAAGTGAACACATAATCCATTTAAATAAATTTATTGCAATAATAGATGAGTAATAATCAATTTGGAATGGTAAATAACTAAAAACACATTCCATTTAATCAATTACTGATAATGAAATGAATCTAGTGATAATGTCACAGTGAAAATATACTGGATAGTAATAACTGAATATTTAATGAAGGTAATGCTTAATTATTGGACACCATTTTTCATAGGTACCTGATACATTTACCTTCAATACCTCTCCTAATATGGATTAAAACATACTGGGTGAAAACCCATTTAACAAAGGATATCCAACTAATTCATCCCATGAGACTACCGATGAATCGAGGGTATTTCTATAACTAGGCCCCACCTGTGTCATATCTATCAAAATAATTCATCATATATCAAATAATTTATTTAATTCATAAACAATGTTCCTTATAAAATATCCTTATTGTGTAAAGAATATAGATTTATCAATATTTACCATGATAAAAAAATGACATTCAATATAGGACACAATATGTAGAAATGATATACAGTTTAAGTGATAAACAAATCCATGATAAATAATATGAATATTTTGGGGAAATTTAATTACTAATGATCACAATAAGGTGATTAATGCAAGGGTATATTAATGGATACAAAAATGAAACAAGTGAATTAATACTATCTTTGGTCAAAATGACCATAAACCATCTCAAGGAAGAATAAGGCTGATGTAAATATAAAATATACCCAGTAGAGTAAAAATAATGTCTTCAATAATTAATAAAAACACCATATTAAATATTTAAATACATTCTTGATGAAAATATTATTTTCATTTTGAAAAACCGTTTTAAAGTTATTTTCATTGAAAATAACTTTTTAAAAAATTATTTAAAAAGAAAGTCATAAACATGAAAAGGAATATTCAACGAAATGATGTTTAGGATGGTGGGTAATTTCATAAATTCCATAAAATTAAAAATGAGAACATTTCTTTTACACTATAAAAAGGTTAAAAAAAGAACCTTTTTTAGAAAGTGAAAAGAAGATTCCTTTCATATTTTTAGTAAATGCCAAACATGCATTGTTTGTAAAATGACATAAGACTCATTTGAGCCTTTGAGTAGTTTTTGTTCTGTACTGTAGAAGCTGAAACTATTCACCCTATTTGCGCCTTCGAGCCACCAGTTTGGTATTATGGTTCTCAAGGGACTTAGGGTCATGAAATGCCATTGCACCACAAGGCCTTTGGGCCACAAAGACCATGGAGTTGCCCAGTTCACACAGAACAAGCCCTAGAAGAGGATCAGAGAAACAAGAGTAGCAACCACCTAATGTACAGCTAACCAGATTAGTTGAATGAGAGGTTTTGGTATCCACCATTGAGACCAGGCCCCGTGCATTTTTTTATGGGGAAATTCTATCTGATCAGTAATTCATGGTGGGGATCTAGTTGATCGATGACGTAGAAGTCGGGGAGGGGTAGTTCACGTGGGTTGGGCCTACAGGTAATGTGTTGGGCATGGTATTCCTCTGGGCCTTTAGGTCATGTATTGCGAGTCATTAGAGCCTTGGGCCTACGGGTCATGTACGAGTTCCCCTTCAACCCCATAATAAAGTAAAAAAATATGGCCTTCGGGCCATTCGGGGGGACCTAAGGGAGAAATGAATTCCTTTTTCTTGAAAAAATTTATATAACATTTTATGTTCCAAAGAGTGGGAAAATTGTACTATTACTTGAAAATATCATGAATAACCAAAGGATATGGAAATTAAATGGGTTTACTAGGTTTTTTTTCAAATAATTTATGTTATCTTAAATTTAGGAATCAATAATCTTGATTAGAATGAAATTGTAAAATAAAGACTTAAAATAATCATAACATTGAAGTGAGAATTAATCAATGAATCGATTTTGTGCATTAACTTTAAACAAAAATAATAAAATTGGAAAAAAAATAATATATAGTCAAAATTCACTATACACATAATCGTACGATATTATTGACAACAAATAAGTAATATAACTCAATAAAAAGAAATTGAGTTACAAAATTCTTCCCCACTTCGTAACTTTTAAGACAAATCCCCTTAAATGAAATAATTCAAGTTAAAACATAAAAATAAAATAAATAATGAATTATTCATGATATTTCATATCATATGGAAATTATATACACCATATCAAATAAATTAGGTCCATAACAATATAATATGCCTCAATGAAATGAAATTGAGATGAAAAAGCTTACCTTAGGCTTCATTTTTTAAAACGTCCTTTAACCTTCTCAATAGTGGATTTCAAAATCTTATTAACTTGTAACATAACCATATTAATATTTATAATATCATATATTATCCTTTTATAACATCTTATTACTTATTTCTTTATAATCACTTATTGTTTTAATTGTTTCGGGTGTTAATTTCCTTGTTTTTTCATGCGTGTTTAATGATAGAAGTCCTAGTTATTGAGAATATTATATAGTTATATCATCTCCATAATAATAATAATGAAACAATTATCATATTTTTTCATCAATTTTACTTTTAAAACCAATCATGAATTATGGTTATGAAAAATAATGTACGTTGTGATCATGGAGATGGTAAGACGTACATATACTTGTGAAACATTTTATATTTTTCAATGATAATTATGTAAATGGTGTAAGTAAAATTTTATATTTAAATAATGAACATAATATAATATATAAAAAATCATTTCTTATATTATACTTAAACATATATATCATTCATGTGGTGTGTTGATGAAAAGAGTGTCACATTGCTTCCTGAAGGTGGTAGTCCACATGTGCATGAACGATGTTGTCATCTTTATGTGAGTGAAAAGGAAAGAAATAATATGATATATAATATATTTAAATAATGATAAACATTTAATTTATATCATTATTATTTCATTTATATCACATATAATCATTAAAATTATATTTACACCTTCCATGTGAAGCGTCATTGAAAGGCGAATTACATCGCTTCCCGAGGCGATAGTCCACCGTACACAAGAGTGGCATTAATATATCTTCTATAGAATGGTAGGTGAATATATATATATATGATATAATAACTCAAGATTTATAATTATGATATAAATATTATATATATAATTTAGATCCATAATCATTTAAAACATTTAGAGGTTGTGATGGAAATATGAATGACACCTGTTCGTAAGGTAGTAGTCCATCATACACAAGAACGATGATTTCATAATCCATTTGAAGTAACTGTGTGTAGTTTATGTTCCTAAAATTAACATTAAAACATATTAGTATATGGAATATAATTATGTTATTATATCAGTATGGTTTGAAAATAATTTAAAGGGGTGGAGAAGGAAATAAAATGATAATGCTTGTTGAAGAACATTACCTATCCTTTGTGTATCCTCCTTAGGATTGCATTAAATAATTAAAAGGATGTATTTATGAAGAAAATAAGACTTATAGTATGAGTTTATGGAATTTTGGAATTTATTTTTGTATGTATTAGGAGAACCAAAGTGGTTTAAATGTATTAATAAGAGATGTGTGGGGGTGGCCTTTTATAAGTGGGGTGAGTGGTACACTTGTAATTTTTTGAAAGAGTGAATTAAAATCATGTTATTTTCATGTAATAAGGACCCAATAATGTTAAATTATAGATATTATAATGTATTAGGTCAAAATATGTCCATGAAATAGGTTTGTACAAGTATTTTTCCATTCTTACACCTTATATTCTATGTTTATCCAATAAGTTAACTCATGTTTACATTAATCACTATAATTATTTCTAACTATTTTCAAAAATAATTTTAGTAAAAAATTAAGTATAACTTATTAAAAATTAAAAATTATTATTATTGAAATTATGGAATCCATTTTTAATAATTTAACTTATAGAAGTGTTATAATTTAATTTAAAATTATTTCCTTAGACGTGATGAAAAAGATGGTTTTTAATGTGAAAATGTTCAAATGTTTACAATGTTTTTATATCAAAATATAATATATTTTTTTTTAATAAAATAAATTATAATAATTGATTGATAAATGAAATATTTTGACATTAAATCTAGTTCAAAATATAATTTAACATTACAAATTATTTATATGAAAAAACATTTTTAAATTAAAATCCAATATTTTTCATTATTCATTAAAAAATGAAACTTCTAAGAAAAATAACAAAAATTCAACATAAGATAATTTTAGTATTCCAATTTTAAAAATTAAAGTTTATTTTATCAAATAAATTTTATAAAAGTGTTAAAAATTAATTTTAAAATATATTCATCAAGAGCGACTAAGCCATCTTTTAGGAAGATATAGTTTCTCCAAAAAAATTCTTTTTATTTTAAATGATTCTTTTTATTATTGATATTAAATATATAACCAATAAATGTGTATAAAATATATATTTTAATAATTTATTTAATCTTATTCATACCCTATACTGCAACAGAAAGGTAATAACTATCATATTAAATAATAATATTAATAGTATATTATTGTTTGGTAAAATTCAGTCTTGCAAGGAATGCAAGATAAACTCAACGTTTCATGAATTGAATGTTATATAATACATTAAATTTATTCAAAATAGTAAATATATCATAAATTTTTTGTTTTTTATATTACATTCTAAAGATGGTTTTTCAAGTTATACACACAATCAGATATGATGTTTATAGTTTAAAATTTCAAGATGTTACAGCTGGTTTTTACCTTGATCGAGTGTATGAGGCCACCCGGTTTAAATTGAGGATCCTGGAAGTGGATGATTAAGTGCACCCCTATATTAGAGATGGGTTCCCTTCTAATCTTTTTAGGGTCTAGGAACTATTTGGAAATAATATCAACATTGATCCTTTTATAGTCCTCATGTTCCTAAAGAAAGGATGTTATACTAGTGTCTCGATAAGATTTTTGGTGCAACCTTGGATGGACTGATGAGATCAGTGGTCCCATTTACATTTTCAAAACATAGCAATGGATAAATGGTAATGTCCTATTTGGGGACTCCCAAAACCTAGTACCCATATTTTTTGGTGAGTATTGGTGCCTGTCATTGGGTATTCCTAGTACCGTATCATCCCTTGAGGTGGGTTTTCCCTATTTCCCCATACATCAGTAGTTCTATTTATCTGATCCTCTAGTGGGTTGATCATGATTATTTTATCCATGGAGGTATTCATATAGGAACCTTCATTATTGATAGAGGGTCCGGATTGGTGTTTTTATCAATTGTAAAGGATAGGGATGAAATGGAAGGTGTTATACTTCCACCAACCTCTAATTTATATATGTCAAGACACCTATTTCATAAACTGATGGAGCATGTTGAGGATCCTAACACTAGTTTTCAATAAGTTATGGTTGTATACATATGATATAGGATGTTAATCCACTGGGAGTATTGTGATCTCAACACTCTTTCACTATTGGTATGTTGACATTAGGTGTTCATGGATCATTGGGTAGCTCAACAGATGATCTTGAAGGTGTTGAAACATCACCTAAACACTCTAGTGAAAAAAAACTTCATGGTCCTTGGTGAGGGACTCCAGAATGAAAAAATTTAGAGCGGAAGGTATCTAAAACATGACTGATAGTTTTTTGGTGGCCAAGAGTCTCCCCAAACCTCTTGTTAATTTCTATAGGGATGATCCTACTCCTGGTTGGCCCAATCCCCAATTAGTACAAGCCAACATACGGGTGGTGGAACTAACATAGATCTACTTTTCTAATGATTTACTAGGAGTGGGGGTGATGTGCAGGTAAAATTCCCACAATATGATTGAATTTCTCTCAAATGTGGATCCAGCTTCAACACCATATCCATATAGGACGGTTGTTTACCACCTCCTCACGTACAAGGAGGGAATCAAACCTTTTAGGATAAATGGAGTGATAACTATCACCTAAAGGCATCAACTAGGATCACAACATATATCTAACTTCCAACATGGTTTTAGAGAAGAGGGAAACTAATTGTGGTGGAGACAAGTGCACTGTGAGTCATTCGAATGTGTCTAGGGAATCCTCCACCCAAAAGTACCTATAGTGGTATTTTGGGATCTTTTGGACCTTGACATTTTAGATTATAAGTATCAATTGATTGGATTATTCCCTCCGCTCTGATAGTAGGGGTGAAGGTTCCATTATTGAACCATCTATCACTTCAGAATCTAAGAGTTCAATGATAAACCAACTCTTGTTATGATCTTGCCTAGGAATACACAGTACTTATCCAAGAACAAGATATTGAGTGCCTCTTTGGTTCCTCTCATGTGTGTTGCGACCTATGTCATGGGTATGGCCCCCATGGAGGGTTCTCTCTCTTTTGTATTTGGATGGTTTTTCGGAACTGGTCTTGTTTTCATCATTTGGAGGACATACATATTAGTTGGTGGTGGATTAGGGAGAACCCTAGAATTAGTATTCCTTACAATGGAATGGCCCATAATGGATTTTAGGGGATCCAATGATAAATAGAGTAAACCCAACATGCCTGAGAGGAATCTAAGGCCTCAATCTGAGGATAGTGAAGCTGGATCCTTATTGAGTAGTTTTGGGGATCTAATGAGATACACTAGTGGTGGTGATGGACAATATATCTATATCTAATTACCCCTATTGGGAAATGTTTTTGGGTTTCCCCAAACAATTATATTTGGGGTTCTAGACTAGGATGGTGGAGAATTGATGGAGTTAATCCACTCATTGACCTATAAGACTAGTCAATAATGGAGCCAATGTGGCTTGGTGGGGGAACTCCTTAGAATTATTGAGTGGTGGCTAGGATGGGTAAGGCAAGATCATCCCTTACCTCCTCATTATAGGGGAGTGAGCTGTCAGAGTTCTCTATATAGAGGCTCCCAATGTAATTTTCCATTAAAATGGGGGTGGTTTCCCCCTTTGTAGCACTCAGGGGTGGTGATTTTAGCAAGGTGTCGATGTTTCAAGATCCTGGAAGGCCATATCCTAGTTAATAATGACCCATTCTAGTTTATATCAGTGAAAAAGGGTGTCGATCACCCTAGTCTGGATTATCATAGAGGGTGATTGGGGTGTGGGAACCTAGAAGCTAAAGGAATTGTGGGTTCCATGATATGATTATATTTGTGTGATATTTCTAAACCAACATCTCCCCCCCCCCCTACACCTATTGGAATTTGGTCAATATCCTCCTATTTCTTGAGTCCTATAAAGTATGTGGAATCATCCATTAGTACGAATATAGTGAAGTCAATTACCAATGCCCCAACATCATCCATTATTCCTGAAATGGAGGAGGAATCCCAGATAACGATGTCACAGACTGAGGATTCCCAACGTTATCTTCCACAAGTCATAAGAGAGTTTCATTTTGAGACCAATACATTACTGGTGAGACCTGGCACCAAATATTTGAACCCAGTGACATGAAATTCTTATTGTGTCCAACATTATCGATCCACTCGCTGCTGGAGAAGAATATGTTCACATTATTTTAACCATTTATGTTTCTGAATATTTTCTTTGTGGTCACACTCCATGATACATTTTACCTCCATTTCTAATTTCCAGTGGTGGGATACTTCCATCACTTTAATCAGTTATGCAATCTCCTTGATTGAAACAAGATTATGGGATGTTTGTTCCTCCTTTCATGGATTCCTCCTTGGATCACATTTCCTAGTATCATTAACCCTCATAGTTTTATTAAATATTTTTGAAACTCATTCCTAGTTCTATCTTGAGGTGGACACTGGTTAATTACACTACTTCTATCTTGAAAGGGGAGAAAACTTCTATCGGAGTAGATAGTAACATTGGGGATATTTGGGAATTTCATTACATTAGGTGTGTTGGGAACCTATAAATTCTACCAATTTTAGAGGGAATATCATCTGTGAGTCATCTTGGGCATGTGTACTAAGGAATCCAGTGTCCTCCATGAGGTTTTTAAAGCCCAGGGAATAAGATATCATATGATTTTTACCACAGGCATCCCATGTTTATTGTACGGGGTAAATATTATAGATTGTTGGGGTCACATGTTTAGGTTATTGTTGGGACATAATCACAGGTTTAACATCCTATGATAATAGGTTTGTCACAGGTTGAACATCTTATAGGGATAGGTAGGTCGTAGGTTTAAAATATTGTGAGTATCGGTTGGTCACAGGTTTAACATCTTACATGAATAGGTTGGTTTCTGGTTTAATGTTATGTGGGGATAGGTTAGTTTCATTTTTAATATCTTTTGGGGATAGGATTTTTTTAGGATTAATGTTTTTCAGAGATAGACGGGTCACAGGTGTAATGTATTGTATTAGAAGGTTGGTCACGAGTTTAACGTCTTGTGGGGATATGTTGTTCACAGGTTTAACATCTTATGGTGATAGGTTTATCATAGTTTTAACATCCTATAGAGATAATTCAGTTATAAGTTTAATGTATTTTGGGAAACATTTGGGTGTTTAAGTGTGTCCCTAGGGGGAATACGTTCACACTTGAAGGATTTGGTATATTATTGGTGCCTTGGAATTAAACTCTAATGAGGTACCCATGATGCATTGGTATGTTAGTATTTAACATTAGGTAGGCATCCTACATAACTTATTAAGAAACATGGATCAAACCCACATAGTATGATGTTGTAGTTTAAGGTTGTGTGACCGGACCAGTCTATCCAGTTTAATGTCATCCGTCAAGTATGATCATGTCATAGAAGGAGTTTTAATGAGGGATTTTGTGGGGAATATATGTCAAATATTCCCAAAGTAGGAGTCCATGGGGTGAGGGGATCGAGATCGAATTAGAAGTCCTTGGGGTTTTTCATCCCATGAGGATTACACATGGGTAATCCCATGATCATCACATGGGGTAAATCTATAGTTTGACATCATGCTCTATGGATGTGTCACGCAGTTTAACATCATGCAACTAGGACATGGAGTTAGGTACTTTTACATCATGAAGCACAAACATGGCGGGTCTTATACCTAGGGAGTACATTTCCATATGGGAGAGAGGATCTAAAATAAGTCTTCTTTTCTAGGATTGGTTTGTATTTTCCCATGAGGAATCCACCTTTGTGAATCATGGTTCTACTGCTCATGCACCTCTAGGCGGGGCATTGCATACACACTTCCATGGAAGAGTGGTAATAAGGGATTCTCATATTATAGTGCATATTCTTATGATAAAATGGTGTTAGTTTCCCTATGATTAGGATAAAAAGTCAAGGTGATAGTCCAAGCCATGTTTGAGACCTAATGGGGGTGGACACAAGTGAGTGGAATAGTTAGGGATATACCTAACACTGAGAGGGGGGTGAATTAGTGTTGGTAACTTTTTAAAACAATTCCAAATTTTTATCCCTATACATCTTGACCTTTTGGATCTTGATTCTCTTATTCTATTTTCCTTGTATCAGGAAATAATGGAAAGAAGTAAAAATATGCACACGATATTTTTACATGGTTTTCTACTCAATGTTAGTATATAGTTCTTACCATGTATGGTGATGACCAGTACATGGATTATCTATTGTAAAGTGATATGATTTTACAATGGTTGACTAGGAAAACAATATGCTATTTTGTGTGGCTCCCTAGAATTGGAGGAGGGAAGGATGTAATCTCTTCCAACTTGTAACAATTAGGATATGACCATACACTTGTTTGTTTTTTATGCTACCATCTACGATGGTCTTCTTCCTTCATCAAAATTTAGGTTATGCTCTATATATATTTCAGTTCTCTTCACTTGATTACTTGTAAAGAAATAGGTAAGCAGTTCTCTTCTTTAATTCTCTTCTTATCAAGTGAAAAACCAACTGCACTAGTTCTTCTAATTTCTTCCTTTTAGTGCAACAAATGACTACACTAATATTCTTATTTATTTATCTAGAATCACATAAACCAATGTTATTATTCAAGAAATGAAGATTATCTTACATGGCATCATCAGAATCAATTCATCTCTCTCTTGTTCATGAATTCATGTGATCATGCATATCGTATTTAGGTTGAAACATTATTTCCTTTCCTTCTTCTTATTCATTTCACACATGTACACACATTTTTGGTTCTTTATTTAAGTTAATTCAAGTGTTCATGTGCATGCATGGAATAATGCACTCTCCTCCTCTTCTTCTTGTGTGAAACCCCTAATGGGTATGGTTCTTTGAACACACACACAATCTCCTCTTTTATTTTCTTCTTTATCTTATACTTGATTATGGTGTTTTTTAGGTCTATATGTATATGTTTATTCAAACCCTAATGTGTGAAACCTCTTATCTCATGAGAACTTCTTCTTCTCACCACCAAACCCGATCTAAGGCTCCTTCAATCAATGCATGTATGTTCAAGCATGTGCACTTCCCTTCTCTTCCAATCTCACTATTCACCAAAACATGAACCCCTATAAAAAATAGAGTATAAGCATGAATACATGAGGGAATTTATATACACCTCATGAAAAAAGGGTGGACACGAGTCACGTTCTTCGCATAGAGGATGCGTGGTTCTTATTTTTTGATGATGTGACCTGATTTTCCTCCTCTCAAGGATCAATGAGAGATAGAGGCTCAATCATTGGCGCATGATGGCTCAGCCTTCTCAAAGCACAATGAAGGTTTTGGAAAACCAATAAGGTTTTTATGTGTAATGGTTCCTCATGAAGTTCTATGAGAGTGATAAAATCTTACCAAACACTCAAATGAACTCTAATTTGAAGAGTAGAAAGCTCGTGGGACTCCTAGATGCTCTTCATGAAATGGTGCATAGGGAGATGCTCTATTTTTTTGAAAATAGAAGCTATTGGGTATATGGGAGTAGAATCACTTCTCATCTTAGATGCCTCCTATTATAAGTGAAGGGATATTCTCTTCCAGTTACACAATCCATGTGAGAAGCTGTGGGGATCGTGGTTTGAATTCATGCGATATCTGGATTTTGAAAATCTTCAAATCTGTGGATTAGATAAGCTAAGATCCTCAAGGTGTTTCGTTTTCAATGAGGGATCCTCTCGTCATGCATGGAGTCAAGAATGCATGAACGATTATTGTGAAGGAATATTGTGCATGACTCACACACAGATCCCCGTGGCCACAAAAACTTCATTTTCCTTGGGTAAATCTTTTTCTCCAATATTTTTGAATGAATGATCATCATTTATTGCATGAATGACTTTAGTGCACTCCAAAGAAGCTTCATGATGTTGAGATTCTCATCCATGGGGATAGGACCGTGGTTCTTCTTCATCTCCAATTATTTTACATGGCGATGGTGGGGGCTAGAGGAGGAAGATGAATACGTTGGGGGTTCAGAAACCATAGGGTAATCAGACGACCCACGTTTGATCATGTGAGGCATGAATGTAGTGGATAATGGCTATTAGATTGTGGGACACAGGATGTGGCATGCAGAAAAGATCTTATGCGGGATTGGATGGACCACTAAGATCATTTCGATCATTAAAAATGTTTTCCCACATCAAAATAAAAAAGAGGGTTGAGCGCAGATTAAGTGTCATGCCTATCTGGTCCATCACCAGATTTCTCCCTCTCCCTCCACGGTACTGCCACATACCATCTTCAGCAGACATGATTTGCACCAACCCTCTGCTTCCTCTGGGAATTCATTGTTCCCATGCTATTCTTTCATTCCTCTGTGCCACCCCACACGGTGGCACATGCTCTGTGTCCACTATTCCACTCTTGGGCTAGCTCTACCTAACTTCCACATGGGCGCAGTTGACCCATGTGGTTCTGTGTGTGACTCAGGTTGAGGTTGGGTAGCTAGTTCAGGGGTTGGATACATTTTTTATATAAATAAAATAAAAATACATAGTATAAAACTAAGTATGCACTCAAATACATGGCCATATTTAAACACAAACCAACTCAAGAATGTCCACCTTTATCTTCCTCTTCTCATATTCTTAAACCATTTCTTTTTGGAACCTGAATTCCAAGGAACTTCAATAATCCCTAAAAGGATGCAACTTCAATGTTATAAATAGTGTGTCACTATTTTTGACACATGTTATTTGAACTTAGGAATAGTGAATCAATCATCTGATTTGATCAACATGGAGAATTTCCCAATGTTGGAATTCAATGCTATGAATCCAAAACAATTCTCCAAACATTATCACTTCAACCAATCTTCAATCAATTTGAAGATACTTCTTCATTCTAAATAGTGTTATCAATTATTGACAAGAAATACAACTTCATACTCAAAGTAGTCCCAACAATACCCCCCTTTGTATTTTTTGGAAATAATTCAAAGTTCTCTCAAACGAATGTGTCAATATCAAAATTATAATCTTCTCTCTCCCCTTCACTTTTCTTTCTCTCATTTTGAACATTCATTTCACTTTCTCTCCCCCTTATTGACAAGAAATAAAAAGTTCATGGTAGAGAGTGTATCAGTCCATACATAAGAATGGTATCATCAATCATTTCACTCTAATTATACTTGGGTTCTACTCGGTGTAAAAAACAAGAGGATTTTATTTGGACAAAAAATCTATCCATTACCCACTAATCATGATACCTTATGAGATGTGAAGTCATCCAATCTTATTATGTCACTAAGTAATTTAGTTACTCTCCCTTTGTAGAATGATCTTTATTTTGAGTAACCAAGTATGAGAGATTAAGAAATAATAGAACTTTTCCAATGACATGATCCTCATGAAATATTTAGAGTAATTGATTTTAATATCAACTAAAGTTGAAACTAATTGAGATACTGACTTTTTCAGCTTCTTCATGTATCTCCCCCTCAAGGGAACACTTCTCAGACTTGAATCTCATGTTCTACTCAAGAGATCGTACTTCACCTTCAATTCCATGTATTATAAAAACAATTACAATACACAACGATTTAAGGGGAGAAGGTGGATCCTCCTTTCTCCATCAATGTGAACAACAAGGTTCAGATGATTTTCTCAAACTAGATACTCCATTATTCACACTTTCACAACTGATATTAAATAATGATTGCGATTATGTGGACCTCAATATTTATTCTATCTCTTAGTGTGTGAATATTATTTCTTCAAGATATTTCAATGCACTATAATATCCTCGTGCAACTTTCATTATCTTTAGGAACTCTTGTTCGGATGGAAAGAATTAAAAAAAATTTCTAACAATGTGATCAGCCTTGTTGCACCTCACACATAGAGCTTCTTTCTCTTCAAGTGTAATCTTCTCTTTCCTTTTTTCTCTCAAGCCTTAGCATATAAATATTCAATCATTCTCATTCTTTTGAAATATTTTGTCCAAACTCTGTCATTAGGAACTGAGGCATAATGTTTAGATATTCAACAGGGCTCCTTTTGAGTGAAATTTTACTTAGAAGTTCTTTTGGATGCACCACCATTCACCTTCCGAGATTTAGAATCCAAGGACATATCACTTTTCCTTTTTGAAGTCTTCTTGTGAGAATTAGTTTTTACAACATTATTAGGACTACATCCCATGGATGATTCTTCTTTAATAGCTAGATTTTTTTATCTTGTTTTCTTATTATCTTTGCGTGCCTATTGAGATGAACATGTACGAACCTCATGCCCACTCCCATTTCGTACATCACAGATGTTTTCTAGCATTCTAAATCTGTTTTCAGTATATAGATTCTACTGGATATGTGGATGTTACTTATTCCTCTATGGATTTCCCCTTGATATAGGCTTTCTCTGTGCCATTTCATTTAAGGGATTATACCAATAATATGATGCACAATGTCCAAATCTATTACATCACCAACATTGAACAAAAAAACTTGTCTTCTTGATTTCTTCTATACAAGGTTTTTGAGTCTTCTATTTGAGTTTTTGTTCTCTCTATGAGGAATAATACTCAAACTTCTTCTTCCTATCCACCATAGTCATGGTCGTAGGTATCTCATCACCTTTCCTCATCTGTACTTTTTTAATATTTTCTTCCACCCTGCACTTTTTTGAAGTCATGATATTCTTATCACATGTAGGAGTTCTTTCACCCTTAGAATCTTCTAATGAACATTGAATACCAGTAGAAACTATCACCTTATTTTTTGAGGACTCAATATGTGTCTTCTAAAGATTGCCACACTAAGCTTCCAATATTAGACATTACATATTGAAAATGATCTTCTGGTCTTCAACCATGATTATCTTCTCTTCAAAAGTATTCTTTAATCTTTCAACTTCATCTTCATACAGCTTCACATTGTTTTGTAATAAAGAGTCAAGTTCTTTAATCTTCATGGAATTTCCTTCCAAATATAAACCCTTGACTTCAATGCTCTTCTTCATCTCATCTTCAAGTGTATGGATCTTCCCTTACAGAGTTTTTTTGAATCACTACATGTCATCAACTTCTTTAATCCATTTTTAGGAATTCATTTAAAATTCCCTCTTTATTGATTTAAAGGATCCAACTTGTCTAGAGTGATTTTAAAATTCACCAATTTATTATTATAATCCCTTCTCTAAAAAATCATTTTCTTCTTCCAGTTGGATGTTATCTTCCTGAATATATTGAAATACTCCACAAACCAGGGATTTACATTCTTCATAAATACCATGTATAATCATTTTTAATCTATCAACTGATATTTCTTGAGATGTTGTATATTGATCATCACCAGTTGTGCTAGCATTTTCATCATGAGAATATTTTTAAAATTTACTAACACATACCTCCTAATCACTTGAGGTAGGAAGGATTTCCATATTATTGGTGGAATCTTGAGCAACATTATCATTAATTTACAACCTTGATATTTATTTATTGTCAGCAAGGCATAGAGATGCTGATACTTTCTATTCTTTTGACAAGAGGTAATTCTTCAACAACTTCCTCTTATCCTTATTTTTTCTATTCAGTATGGTCTTGGTAGATGTGGTCTTCTTCTCAAAGACAACTGAATCTTCCCTGAAACTACACATCCTTGATTAATCAGGAAAGAAACTCAACTCTTTAATAGAGAATAACTTCACTGTAGAGAATCCTACAGAGGGGAACCTACCTCTGATACCAATTGAGAGGAGCAGTTTGGGATATACCAAACACTGAGAGGGGGGTTGAAACAATTTTGGGGAATTTTTAAACCAATTATAACCTTCTATTTCTGTACCTCTTGAAATTTTAGGATCTTGATTATCTTATTCTCTTTTCATTGTCACATGCAATAATGAAAAGCAGTAAAAACATGCACATGATATTTTTACAAGGTTAATTACTCAATGTGAGTAGCTAGTCCTTTCCATGTATGGTGATGAACAGTACAAGGATTCTCCACTATAAGGTGATATTATTTTACAGTGGTTGACTAGGAAAACAATCTTATAGTCAATGTGGCTCCCTACACTTAGAGGATGGAAGGAGATAATCTCGTCCAACTTGCAACAAGTAGGATATTCCCTTACACATGCTGGTTCATTATGCTTCCATCTGGAAAAAACTTATTCCTTCTTAAAAATATAGGTTCTTATCTTGACCTATTTCAGTGCTCTTCACTTGATTACTTGCAAATAATTATGCATGAAATTCTCTTCTTTCTTTCTCTTATTCACTAGTGCAAAACCAACTACACTAGTTCTTCTACTTTTTTCTTCTTAGTGCAATAACTGACTGCACTAATCTTCTTATTTATTTATCTAGAATCACATAAACCAATGTGATTATTCATGTAATAAATATTAAATTACATTGCATCATCATAATCAATTCTTCTCCCTCTTATTCATGAATTCATGTGATCATGCATATGGTATTTAGTTTGAACCTTTCTTCCATTTCCTTCTTCTTATTCATTTCACACATGAGCACCCTATTTTGGTTCTTTATTTAAGACACTTCATGTTTGCATGTTCATTCATGAAATCATGAACTCTGCTATTATTCTTCTTGTGTGAAAACCCTAATGGGTATGGTTCTATGAACACACACATGGTCTCCTCTTTTCTTTTCTTTTTCACTTGCACTTGACTAGGGTGTTTGTTTAGGTTTATGTGTATATGTTTATTCAAACCCAAATGGGTGAAACCACTTATCACATGAAAACTTCTTATTCTCACCACCAAACATGATCTCAGGATCCTTTAATCAATGCATATATGTAGATGCATGTGCGATTCCATTCTCTTCCAATATTCTTCTTCACCAAAACATGAACCCCAATAAATAGTAGAGTATAAGAATGAAAACCTAAGGGAATTATTCTTCACCTTATAAAAATAGGGTGGAAACAGTTCATGTTCTTCAAGAAGAGGATGCATGGTTCTTCTTTGTGAATGAGGTGCATAGATCTGCCTCTTTGCAAAGCTCATTGAGAGAGAGAGGATCAGTCACTGGCTCACAACAACACAACCTATTCAAATCACCAAAAAGGTTTTGGAAAACCAATCATGTGTTCCCAGGTACCAATTACTCATTAAGTTCTTTGAGAGTGAAAATAACTTATCAAACACTCGTGAATACTCGCCTTCATATAGTAGAAATCTCACAGGACTCCTGGATTCTCTTTTTGAAGTGGTGTATAGGGATATTCTATATTGTTTCAAAAATAGAAGCTCTTAAGTATATGGGAGCATCATCACTTATGGTCTTGGACTCCTCCTTTTATAAGGGATTGGATATCCTCTTCTGCATCAAAAATTCACGTGAGAAGCCATGGGGATTGTGGTTTGAATGCTAATGATAACTAGCTTTTGAAAATCTTCAAATCAGCTGATTACATTAGTCGAATTACACTGAGTATTTACTTTTCAAAGATAGATCTCATATTTGTTCATGGAGTCAAGAATGCATGAATGAATCTCATGCATGAATCTTGTGCATGACTCTCACACAGATCCTTGTGTCTGCGGAAACTTCTTTTTCCACGACTAATGATTATCCTCCAATATTTCCACAAGCATGCTCATATGTTTTTTGCATGCATGACTTCAGTACACTCTAATGAAGCTTCATGATGTCGAGATTCTCATCCATGGTGATCTGACTGTGGTTCTTCTTCTTCTCCAATGAGTGGAAGTGGAGATGGTGAGGACTAGAGGAGGAAGAAAACAGTGTTGGGGGTTCAAAAACCACAGGTAAATCAAATATCCCACCTTTGATCATGTGAGTTGTAGATGCTATGGATGGAAGTGATTAGATCATGGATATGGGATGATATGTGTGACCCAAATGTTTTGCAGTATTGGATGGATGACTGAGATCATTCGAATCATTAAAAATATCTTCCCACATCGAAATGGAAATGCTGTTTGACTGCAATTTAAGTATCAAGACTATTTGTTCCATCACTATATTACTCCCTCTCCCTCCATGGTACAACCTCGTACTGTGTTCTGTGGGAAGTCTTTTCACCCACCCTCTACTCCCAATGGGCGTGCTCTACGACCATGTTATTCCCGCATGCCTTTGTGCCTACTCTCAATCTGGCTTGCACTCTATGTCCACTATGCTTCTCTCAAGATGGATCTTCCTGGATTCCCCATGGGTACAGTCGACCCCTGTGGTCCCACATGTGCCTCGGGTTGTGGCTGGGTAGTTAGCTCATGGGTTGGCCCAATTTTTTACGTAAATCCAATAAAATTACATAGTATAAAACTAAGTATTCACTCAAATTCATGTCCGTATTTAAACATAAAGAAACCCATTAATGGCCACCTTTCTCTTCCTCTTCTCATCTTCTTCAACCATTTCTTATTAGAACATGAATTCCAAATAAATTCAATCATCCTTAAAAGGATGAATCTTCCACGTTGTAAACAATGTGTCACTATTTTTGACGTAAGTTATTTGAACTTAGAAACAGTGCATCAATCATCTGATTTGATCAACATGGATAATTTCCCCAGTGTGGCATCCAATACTATGAATCCAAAACAATTATCCAGACACCATCACTTTAACTAATCTTCAATCACTTTGGAGTTACTTATTCATTTTGATCAGTATTGACAACTGTTGACAACAAGTAAAACGTCATAATCAATGTGGTCCCAACAACAAGGGTATAAGGTACCATTTAAATGGAGATTTGGGGTGTAGTTGAAATTTTTTTGGATGTGTATAGGGGCCCTAGGCCCTAAAATATTTTGAAAGGGGATTAGCTGAAAGGAGGCACCATGGGGAATCCTGGTAAATTGGTTCAAGAAAGCTGGGGTTTCATGAAATTTGGGGTTTCATGAAGGTAAAGGGTCTCCCAAAAGAAAATGTTTTGTGAAACAAGGATCACCCACCTCAAATTATAGTCTTAGTTCCCATGGGGTTGGTTTCAGGAAGGATAATTATCCCATGAAACCCCAAAAACCACAAAGGTATTTCTTCTTAGGTGAAGTCCATGGATCATTATGAATGGAATATCCACCATATTTTGAGGCTCTCAAAATCCCTAGGAGGTTATTTCAAGAAATATTTCTATCTTGGGAAATCCATCCCCTCTCATACTCGTGAATATTTTTAGTTTTGAAAATTTATAACTTTTCATATATGATGAAAGGTCATGTCCCCCTAAACGTCATACATGAGGAGGTATTTATAGGCCTAGTGGGGGTATGGGTGTAAATTTCAAGAAATATGGAGGATTTCATTGAATATTATGATCTTATCAATGTGATAGGGATCCATGAATCAGATATATTTTGTGTAGAGGTTACGGCCTCATGCATTATGTAGACGAGGACTTCCATGAATGGGAGTTACATTATGCGGAGGTTACTGCCTCATGCTCCGTGTAGCTGATGAATTCCACAAACCAGAGTTACCCTATAAGTAGGTTAACTCTTCAATATTCACACATAAGAATAAGTATATGAACTATAACCATTATTGAAGCATTTAACCTTCGTGAACCAAACCATTAAGTGGATTTTTAATATATTTTAGGCCAAATTATATTTGAACCAGTTGTTCCTTCCTCAACCTCTCCCTTGACACATTTATTTCAACATTAAAAAGTTAAATGGAATATTTTCATATAGAGGATGAATCTAAAATATTAGTTTTCCTTCCTAGTGGGTTGGGATGGTGGTGACATGTGGTTAAAATTTTACAAACCAAAGGGTTTCTTTGGGTTCCATGTTGATGGTCTTTTATATTTTTTATCTAGACCTTGTTTTTGTTTTTTGGATGATACCTTTATGGTTGGGTTGTTATTAACAGGTGATATTTTAGGGATATTGACTGTGATACTTTGTTTGCTTCTATCTTATCACATGTCTTTTGAGAGTAAAATCATTCCAATTTTTCTTTGTATGATACCCTGGTACTTTTCACTACCCCATGGTGACTGGGAACATTCTTTGGACCCTATAGTGAGCTTATTTGCGTGGAATTATAGGATGAATTGGGATGGTATATTATAATAACCTTTCATAAGAGTTTTATAAAAGGACTAGTCAAGATCTAAGTTATCATAAGATGGGGATAGATTCAATCAGTGATCTTTTCCATTTTCGTTTTCTTTCTTATGATTCAACCTTAACCTATGATTAGTGAGATATAACTCTACTAGAAAACAAGAAAATAAGAACAACCAAAAGAACCCATATATTTATATGTTTCACTACTCAATAAGAGTATCTATTCCTTGAAATTGTAATTAAGTAATCCACGGCCGCACAAACTACTATAAAACAATCATTTAGGTAGTTAAACAAGAAAGTAATATCCTTTCACTTGAGTATCACTACAGTCAATCAATGGTTAATGTTTTCCTCATATTTTTAAGAGATATAAAAATGTTTTTGGTAAAAAATATAAAATCTTTTTTCCAACAGGAATTATTACGTAATAACTGTAGTTATTGAAATTTATTTACACTTTCCCTTCTTGTAAGTACTTCTTCCTCTTTACTTTTTTGTACAACAGTGAGCAAGAACCTTCTTTTACCAAGCAGCAGTTCATCATGTAATTTTTTCTTGTATACTCTATTTGGTATGTCCATCAGGTATGCTCCATCTAGTGTATCTTCTCTTGACTAATAGAAATATGACAATTTATTCATATAGTTTCCTTCATACACTATTTTTATTGTACATCTTTAACCCATTGACTAATCTCTTCTGAACATCATTTATCAGATAATAACTGATAATAAAATTAGTCTTATATTTGAAGTATTGACACATTTACAGACTATTTTTTCTGATCAAATCATCACTTTGGATGAACATCACATATATACTGGAAATATATACACTACTTCTCAGTGCATTAGTCTACTTTATATAGACAGAGTTCCTCCACATTTTAAAGGGGTGGCATAATTTTTTTCAAAAAAAACCCTATCAAATCTTTGAACATACCACTCTGAAACATCCTTCATATGAATCTATTCAAATATCCTAAAAATCAGGAGCCTTCCATAAGACACACAATCTAAATTCATCTTTAAAATTTCCTTAATACCTGGAGATAATTAAGACTTTCGGCCATAATTTTTGGAATGTTGATCAACCATACTAGAATAATAACATTTAACATCTTTATAAAGTCATTATAAATTCCTTAAAACCATCCATTTGGTACACCAATATAAAAATATCATGACCAGTGAATCTATCACTATTTGTTTCTATAGAACTCTATAGTTTCTTCATGGAAATCTTCTATCAAGACTCTTTCATTTTCTGATGGCTTTATTTGAACATATTTTTCCATTTCCTTTACTAGGATCCCTAAGTCTAATGAAATAAATATGGAAAAATTTGACTAAAGACAATAAAAAGTTATTAATGTTTGATTATTTGGAGACTTTAATCTTATCATCCTATAAATAAATCACTTTGAAACTTCATTCATGTTTTTCTGATTAAATTTTTATAGAGGCAAACAATATTCTGACTAATGAACATTTAAGGGTTCATTCAGTAAACTCATAATCCTTTTTCCCATTGATTAACTTGTAAACTTTGTTAAAACTCCATCAAACTCACAATCATCCCATGTTTCCATAAAAACCTATATACCTAGATACTTTAAAAAATATTATTCATTTAAATTGATTTGATGATTTTGATTTTTCGAGTCGGATGAACCTTCACACACTATTTTTTCAAAGAATTTAAAAATTGTTATTACATTAGTAGAAAATAATGGATTACTTTGTAAAATTCCAACCAATAACCTTTTTTTTGATAAAATCAGTCTTAAAAAATCCCCGATACATCATAGCATGAACATTGAACATATAAACATCATTCACTCTATTTTGACTCAATAATGGATCATGAGATCTTTCAATACACATGATGTTAGGTACATTATGAATAAGAAATAATTATCTAATATAAATTATCAAACATTCCATCTGATGGTACTTTAAATGAACTAGAATTTTATCAATTAAATTTCAGTTTTGGATATATAATTAATTCATTTTTTTAATATAATATTATATAATTCACATTCACCACATGATAAAACTAACTACATTTTATTATATTAATTTGAACAATAAATTTAGAGAATAAATATGACCATAATAATTAGAAGAATTATAATGGTATACAAAATAGATAATAAGATAATAACAATAATAGAAATATTTGGATATGTTTGACCCCTATAATAATTTCTCTCACGAACAATACTTTACAAATGAAGCATAATATTTTTATTGTAATTTGTATTTTGAAAATAATATATATATATATATATATATATATATATATATATTTGAGAGAAAATAGAAGTGAATGAAGAATTAATGTAATATGTGGTATTTATAAAAATTGGAGAGCTCATATTATTGTTAGAAATATGATAGCTGGAATAGTAATATGACTATTTGAATATTAATATGATCGTTGGAATAGTAATCCAACCATTAGGAATTGTAACTTGGCTATTAAAATAGTAACCAAAACTATGGGAATATAAAATAATATTTAGTTATCATTTAAAATTATAATAAGAATTTTTTTTATAACGATACAAGTAAATAAATTTTTTAAATGACAAAATAACTATTTATATTTTTTTAAACACAAATGTTTTATTTCTATTTTTATAAAAAAAATATAAATATTAAAAATAATTTATATTTAAAAAAATGGGTTTATAAATTAATATTAATTTTTTTATAAGGATAATATAATTTGATGAGACCATAAGTAATTTTTCAAAGGTTCCAAAAATCCTTCATAATATTAGAATTAGTATTTTTTAAATAAATAAGGATTTTATTTAAAAATTAAACTTCTAATATTTTATAAAATTATTTTATAAAATGGATTTCATTTTTGGAATATACACATAAAAAATGTTTGGGTGGTTTTTTTTATTTTTCTATAATAATTGAAATTTTAGTGAAAAGTGAAATATGAAAAAATATGATATTTAACATTATAAGGTAAATACAATATTTTTTTAGTCATAACTGCTATAATAACCGATTAGTTCAAAATAATAGGCACTATTTACTATATAAAGTACTAATATTGATCACTATTGGTAGTCTTGAACCAAAATAATAAACAAATGATTATAATAACAAAAAACACCCCTCTCACCTCTTTATAAATACCACCCATCACCACCCCTTCTCCTCAAATATTACAAGCCTTGTATCTTTCAAAATTTCTACCCAGTTCTATTCCCAATAATCCCCCTCGTGTCTTAGTTCTTCTGGTATCACCAAATGCCATTTTGGAAGTGGTATAATTCTTGGCATACCTATTTCAATTTTATTATTCTTATAACACACCCTTAGTTTTTACATTAAACTAGACATAGTAAGAAAAATATCATAAATATAATGATAATTTTTTTTGGAATATATATATTCTACCCACCCTTCTTTATATTTTAAAATGAAAACATTGTTTACAATATAGTTGGTTCACCACCTCCCTGCATCATTTTTCTCCAATAACGTCAAGGATAGTCATAAAAATAGTATTATTGTTTAATAATATGATAATAAGTATATTATAAATTATTTTACATTCATTAATTAATTTATATACATAATATTATATAAAATGAAACATGTTCGTGAAGGTCGGTAAAACTGCATATATGAACTAACTGTATAACATTAATATTTTTAATAACTGAATCACCCCTAGGTCAAAACATAAAAGAATATTTAGGGGCATTTAAATTTATTTAATTACATTAATAACAATTAATTTCACATCTATATTTTTAGTCTTATTTTATAAGAACATTAATAATTATCCACAAGCACTCCAACCTTGGAAACATCAAACAAACGCCCTCAGAACAACAAAATAAAACATTATATCTCATTAAAATGATTATAAATGAAGATAATAAAATTATATTAATATATATATACATATGTAAATGGTTCTTAATTAATTAATTAGTTAATCTAATTTTATTATCTAGGATGTTATGTGTAAGTACAGAATTATTCTGAAACCTAAGGTGATGGATCTCTCTAAACCATCCTTTTTTCTTTGGGTTATGACATTTCTATCTATAACTCACATTATATCTCTATTTGATTTTATATTATGATTCTAAATTGTAGATATATTTCTCTAAAAAAATATACCTAGATTATTATCCCTTCCTTTTATGGGTTAATACATGATTTATGTTCATTTATCAAATGTGTTTTATAAAATAAAACCTAATTAAGGTGAAATTTTATATCCATTAACCATTTTATATAACACTCTTTTGATATATTTATTATAATTACTTATTATAATAATTAAACCAATATTTTAGATATAAAAATTATGGTTTATCTCTGGTTTTCGAAGAAGATTCCATATTTATTATTTCTTCAAAATCATTAATTGATTCCTTAAACCATTGTTTTGAAAGTTCATTTCCATACCCAATTCTATACCCTTTCTCATGATTCTCTTATTTTCAAATAAATTCCATATTTGGAGACCTATACTTATTAATTGTGATATAATTGTACAAAATATTTAATTCATTCTTCTATTTTAAATATTTATGAAATATCATTTTATTATGATGTGAAACATGATTATGCAACCCATTTCATTCCATGGGTAATTATTATTTTTATGCCTTATGTTTGATTTCCATTTGTGGGACATATAAGCATGTAAATTTTATGATGGGTGCACCATGATAAGACTCCAATGAATTGGGTAATGTTTATGTCTCATGAGAAGATATGTATGGAATTTGGGATTAAATATAATCTATTATGGGACTGTGTCTTCAAAGTGATATTGCCTTGGAGGTTATACTTGACTAATGATTATGTCATGTTATATGTTTCTAGAACTTTCTAGTGTTGTCATGATATTATGATTCCTTTCTCATTATGTTATTATCCCATAATATTATTCACTATCCATTTCTTTTATGATATAATGGGATTTATATCTCCCCCTATCTATGTATTTCCTAGGTTATCCAATACCATTTTAGGAGATCAAAGGTATTTAGGATCTCATTATGGAGATTGAAATAAAGGTGTTTTATTTTAGATTCATGTGGATATTTTATATACCTTGTCTTATAAATACACTAGGCATTTTTATCCCTAGTTTGTATTAATTGAAAATTTCTGTTAAAAATATTGTAACAATATGTTTAAAAGGCTTGGTTCAATATAGTACTTGAGACAAACATGGATAATCATCTAGTGGTAAACTTTGGCTGATCAGATCATGTTGGTAGCATCTATTTGATGAATTGGAGTCATTAGAATCCATCCAATTAACTTTTTAGGAATGCTCAACTAAGTAATGTGATTTATGTTAGACTAAAATGAAACACTTTGATCAAATATTTCATATATCTTGACTAACTTCGTCTTAACATCTACAGGTTCTTTGAAACACCGTAAAAACCTCTTAGACATAAAAATACCCCCATTGGATTTTGTTTTCAACCAAGTAACAATAATCACAAAAACATTGTAACTCAATAAATGGATCATTTATCCAATAATTCAAGCCTTAATGAATGGAAGATGTGCCTTAGCCCAGTTGGTGAGGTGTCCTTAAGTGCATCCACAAGACCTAGGTTCAAAACTAGGTAGAGGTATATTTTTGGTATTGTAGCAGTACTGTAGTAGAACTGTACATTGTGTGGTATTGTAGAAGAACTGTACACTGTTAGAGTACCGTAGCAGGCATTGTGCAGGTATTGTTTGGTACTATAGCAGCTGTAACTATTCACCTTGGGCCACTGGTTTGGGCATAGAGTCCTTAAGGCTTTCAGGCCACCCAGTTCTTCGTGTCAGTAGGGCTTTTGGGCCACCTTTAGGCCTTTGGCCCACCTCAAGTCCTTCGGGCCACATGCAGTTTTTCTAGACAGACTACAAAAAAGGAGTCGCCCAAGAAGAGGATTCAGAGCAGGTGCACTCTCTAGAGAAGAGCCAAATGGATTTTTCAGAATGAGATAGTATGGTTATGCCATCGGGACCAGCCTGTGGTTGAACATGAATCCTAGCTAGATGGCCATGCAAAGGTGGAGAGCTACTATCACGATGCAGATGCTGGGGAGGGGCAGTTCCTTATAGATAGTTTGGTTGAATTACCTAAGACCTTCGGGTCATGTAATCTTTTGAGCCTATGGGCCATGAAATCTCGGAGACTATGGGCCTTTTAAGGGTTTCCCCATCCCATGAAAGAGGGGTTATCAAAAATCAATAAAAATGACGGCCTTCAGGACATTAGGGAAAGCCTTAATGAATGAACCCAATGTAAGAAACAAGAATCATTTAAAAATAATATGTCATTGTCCTTAAGTTGTGATTTAAGAAACATATCTTAAAATTATTCCATGTACTTATCTTTATAAGAAACTTCTCAAACATATCTTCTAAAACATATAAATTTCAACCTATAAAACCAAAATTTTATGTATGCTTTAAAAAAATTGTTAAAAAAAATTCATGCACACTAAAATCATAGCTTAACCATTTTTAAAACCCCCTAAATATATTCTCTTACTTAAAAAGTAAATCACATAACAAAGGATTGATTTATTTGACATATTTTCTCCCATTTTTACAATACCATCCAAAGAAAATATGAGATATAGGATGGAAATTGAATAACTTATCATTGAATAGATTAAGGTTGTAAACCCATGATCTACCTCAACTTATGAAATGCTTCCTTCAGTAATGGTTTGGTAAAGCTATTAGAGACTTTCTCTATTATAGGAAAAAATATGACTTTAGTTTATTTTTCACTAAATTCTCTTTGATGTAGTGATATTTAATATAAATTTGATTGGGTCAAGAAAATTGTATGGGATTCTTAGTAATATATATACTACATTGATTGTCATAACCCAAGATAAGGGAAAACCTCACATCAACTAATAAATCTTCCAACAGTGTCTTCATCTACATATGTTTTGTTGAAACATTAGTTGAAGATATATACTCAACTACTATAGTTCTTGGAGTTACTGATTTTTTTTACTTTTTATTCCAACTCACACATCATTTTTCCAAGAAGAAAACTTCTCAAGATGTGGATCTTTTATCATCAACACAACCTACCCAATATGCATTTGTGTAACCAAAATACATCTATCTTTCTTGGGCTATTATATTTAAACCCAAAATCATTTATGCATTTAATATATATAAGAATTATTTTCCCTTCCTTAAGATGATATTTATTTGGATAACTTTGATACTAGACACACAATGTTACAATATATACAATATATATTCTTATATCCATTACGAAGAATAATATTCCAACTAACTTTCTAAACTCTTTAAGACCAACCTCCTTTGCTTCTACATATTTTTAAAACATTGTTCCCATTAAAATGGGCATGGAAACCAGATTTTAATATTTAATTATGAATATCTATAGAATCACCTTAACATAATTTTATTTGTATAATAAAATTCATTACTTATTTTGAGAGATTTTTAATCCAATAATGTATTATATTTCCCCTAACATGGAAATTTCAAACAACATTTTCATCTATTAAAAAATCTTTTCAAATGTTTCGTTATCATTACCTATGAATATAATTTATCAATATAAATAATTAAAATGAGGTAAAGTTATTAATTTTATTTTATGTAGAGCTGATTATTAATTATTCCTTTCCTAAAATTCAATTTCCTTAAGAAAGTTTCTAATTTAGAAAACCATGTTCTTATAACATTCTTCAACCCATAAAATCCTTATTCCACATGGAAACATAACATTAATTTTGGCCAAAAATGAAGCCACATGGTTTTTCAATATAAAATTATGCATAGATCTCCCTATTAAAAAAATATGGATTGACTTCCAACTGGAATATATTATATTTCAATTTCTTAGTGATAGAGAGAAAGATTTTAATAGTTTCAATCCATGCTAATGGGTCAAAGATCTCATAAAAATCAATTCATTTAATTTTTGAGCAACCGTTTACAAACAAGGTTTTCCTTGTTTCTTATTACTCTACCTTTTAATTCAACTTATTTTAGAACACACATTTTGTACCTATTACATTTTTATCTTTTAGTTTGTGTACAAGTTCCCATGTCTCATTCTTCATAGTCTTAACAAATTATTCATTCAAGGAATAAATCTACCGTTAATGCTCTAAAGGTTATACTATATCTCTTGGATTAACCTGTTAATATAAACAAATATAAAAAACTGACCTTGACATTCTCATAGATTTAACTTGCTTTCCTTGATCTCCAATGATGTTTTAAAATTCCACCAATTTCTTCATTCTATGATGAGATAAAAAAAATTATTACTCATACCTTAAGAATTATGATTCAAAATATTCATCTCAAACAACTTAAACATTATTACTCTTATCAATAACTTTGTATTACTAGTTAACTGAAACCACTTAATCTTCCATTCCTTCTATATATTCAATTTTCTGTGAAACTTTCTTATCATGTTTTTCTTTAACTTTCACATCTATATAGTGAAAAATAATTCCTATTTCTCTATAATAATGACTATATCCTCTTCCATTAGGTGGGTATTCAAGGAATATTACATCAATACCTATTTGATCAAACCTCAAAATATGTTTACCCTTAACTTTGATAATTCAAGGATCTTCAAACACCCATAGGAATTTAAAATATAAGGTATCTTCATATCCTAAGGAGTTATATTAGATTTTGGCATATAGAAACATTTATTATGAATATTAATTTTCACTTTAATAATTTTCCTCCAAAATAATTGAGAAGTATTGTGTTTAATAAACATAGTTCATGTCATATCTACCAAACATCTATTTATTATTTTAGAAAAACTATTCTATTGTGTTGTGTATGGTTCACTAAACTCATGAAAAATTAAATTCTTTTTTAAATAATTTCAAAACTTCTTTTTTTCATATTCATCACCATAGTCAGTTTCAATCATCATAACAGAATACCCATATTCCTTTTCTTCACTTATATAGAGACACATAAAACTTTTAAGGGCCTCTGATTTGTGTTTCAAAAATATAATACATTTAATATGATTAAAATAATCAATAAGGGAAATAAATTACTTATCTATATTTTATGATTTCTTTATCATGATCCTACAAATGTCAGAATGTATCGTATCCAAGGGATAAGTCAAACATATATCAGCATTCTTATGTATTTAGTTTATAATATCCCCTTTCCAGCAGATGGAACAACATAAATCTCTTATTCCTATCATGTTAGAAATATCACAAAACATTTCTCTATTTTCCAACTTGATCATGTTCCATTGACATGTATTCCCCAACCTCTTATTCCAAAGATTTTTTTATTCATAATGCTCAGATAACATGAACACTGTGAATCACCATCTTGAAAAAAGCTTCCCTTAGTTCATTTACCTATTTTAAAAACATTCCCATCATCAATCCATTTTAAAAAATACATCTATTCTAAAAAAACATTGTTAGCTTTATTAAAAAATTATGAAACACTCAAAAATTTGTGTTTTATCCCATCAACAAACAAGGCTCTTTTGGATTTGAATTTCCTTTCCCCAATGATAACATAAACTATGGCTTTAATTATGAGTGTATCATTATTTCAAAACATTAATATACCTTATTTATAATTTTTAACATTCTTAAATTACATAAAATATTTATTCATATGTGAATAACTATCACTATTCAATATTCTAGGTTGTTGTTCTTCAGTAGTTTTGAGAGCATTTTCAAAAACGATGGATTTTAACATTCATTCTACTTCCTTCTCATGTGTCTTTTGATATTTGTTACATATAATTTTTTTTGTTAGCAACATAAAAAACATAATTTATCTAGATGTCTAGGATGATTATATATTCCCATAAATTATCTATATGTTGGAATCTATATTCAATGGTCAAAGTGTCATTCTCAGGTTGTCTTATTTGATTGGGTTATATCCCCCTGAAACGTTTCCTCCAATTTATCATGGATTCATTATAGTGTTTATTATTGAAATAGAACATATTTTTCATAATCCAAAAAAAATATAGTTCTATTAATATCCCTAGAAAGTATATTTTCCACTATAACATACATGTCATTCAGAATTGTGTGCCTACCTTTCACTATATTTCTTATCATTCTAATCCATCTTGGTAGTTGGTTATATACCATGGTTTTGGTAACCTCTTGATATTTTATTCATATACTTATATCTCTTCTCTACCGTAGTAAGATCTCTAGTCGTAGAATCTTTTCATTCAAACTTCAAAACCTTTCGAATTTTATGATTTTCAACTGAAAGTTTTTTGGGTACATATACGATATTCTGACCTAATTTTTCTTCTAAACATCTTTATCCTTATTATTCACAGTTTAGGATGTTTTTGTTGATACTTATAAGGTTAACTCTTCTTAAAACTTTATATAACTTATAAAACTTATTTATGGATATTTTTTGTTCCTTACTCATGTTCAAAATTTTTTTGGAATAATATCTATTTTATATCATTAAAAATTGTCTTTTATCTATGCTTGATGTTGAGGTATTTCTATTAATCAAGTAAAATCTTCATATCATTAATTTATTTTATAAAATTATATATATTTTTAATAAAATATTCTTGTATGGTTGGTAAAAGATCTTCTTTATGCAACTCTTTAGTATCTCCTCAAGTTGAAAAATCATTGAGAGACATTCCTAAAACTCTATTTTAAGAATTAACTCTATCTAATTCTCCTTCTCTTCTTATTCAGAACTAAATCTTTCATCATAAGTGAAATTTTCATCATTATCTTTTTCAATTGATAAATTTGTATTAGCATCATCACTAGAGTTTCCATTTTCCACCTCACTATCATGATATTCCTCATATTTGGATAAAAAGTTCCTCCTTTTATATTTAGAGAGCTACTTAGGGTTTCATTTGGTTAAGAATTTCATTTTTTGTTATTTTTTATGATTATTTTTTTAAATTTTATCTTTTTAATCACATTATTCATATTCTATTGACCAGAGAAAATTTTCTAAAAAAAATTTAGTGGCTACAAAACTTAATCACTTCAATGGTGACATTCCTTTGTACTTACTTGTGCCTATTTAAGACTTTTTAGAAAAAACACATAAATTCATCAAATTTTTTATATACCAAGACTCAAATTTCAGAGTCATTGAATTCTTACTTGATAAAATTCTTAGATTTTCCTTGCTTATCATCATTAAAAGAAATTTCTCAGCCAGCCGTTTATTTGTTCATGATAACATTGTCTCTTATCATTTCATATATAATGATGATTCTATAAATATCATCTAGATATAATGCTTCAACATATCAATATCCTAAGTATGACACCTTGGAATCAAAATTATTAAGAATAATACATAATATCTTTTCAATAATTGTTTTTTCTTCCAATTTTTCACCAAGATATATTATTTTTCTTAAAATGACATTAATACTTATAAAGAAGTCACTAATATTTTCATATTTACTCATTTTAAAATATTTATACTTCAATATCAAAATATATAACTTCACTTTATTTACTTTTATATTTCATTCATATATATTCTTAAGATTATCCCAGATGAATTCAGTTGTTCTGATACCATTAACACTTAGAAAATTACTTTCAGAGAGTGAGAAAAGTATAGAATTCTCGGCACACCCATTATTCTCCAAAATCATATTATCAACAACTATCAATGGAACACCTTTAGTAGTAAGAGGGATACCATCTATTGAATCTTAAATATCATCATAGAAAATGGATGTAAAATATGGTAACATTCTATCATTACATATATTATAGTTATTTATATTAAACATAGGAACTCCCTTACTATTAACAAATTTATGTACATCCATAGAGACCTTTGTTTTCTTCAAACTTCTAGAAAGATTCAGTTATATAAATGTTCACTCTAATACCACTTGAAAGAACCAATTAAGAACAGTGGGATCACTATTATGGGGAGGGCTGAATAAGTGATCTTCTCTTTTTATATTATTTTACTTAAGAAACAACCTTCAGCTTCAGTTATTTAGATATAACTTTTCTTGAAAACAATCCAACAATAAAAAACATAGGAACACATATCTTTACATGGTTCACAACTTAGTAATATTAAATATTCATTTAAATGGTTGGGATGTAATCAAATACCACACAAACCACTAAGAAATAGTCATTTAGATGGTTATATAAAGCAAGAAATATCCTTTCACTTGCATTAGCTTTATTCAATTAATAGTGTGTGCACCCCTCACATAGATAAGAGATAAAAAGAAGTTTTTTCTAAAAACTATAATAACCTTCACCAACAGCATTCGGTATATTTTCACTATGCTACTTGACCATTCTCTATAATTTCCCTTTTTGTATGTACTTCTTCTTTCACTTCACATTGTTTCACAATAGTGACCAAAAACCGTCTTTCATCTTATAATAGTTGGTATAGTAATTTCATCTGGTATAATCCATCTGGTATATTCATTTGGTATTCTCCATCCAATATACCTTTTATCGAATGATACCAATATGATTCCAAGTTCTTATAATTTCCTCAACACACTATTCATCTAGTACTTCTTCAACTTGATTGACCAATCTCTTTGACACACCATTCATCTAATACCAAATGATTGGAAACTCTATTCGGTATCTATCAGATCAATACCCCTACAACCTAATTATCTAATTGAATCTTCACTTAAGCATCACATCACCCATCAACCAAAAATTTAGTCGTACTATCACGACCCGACCCGTACCGGGGCTCGAGCCGCAAATATGGGTTGGGTCATGACAAAGTGGTATCAGAGGAGGTTCATTCCTTGGGGCGTTGTTCGAACGTCCCTAAAAAGGGATTGGTTGAGTTTTAGGACAATAGTGTCAACATTTCTCGAGATCGGCTCTCAGTCCAGGGAGTCCAGTGATGGTGCGGCGGCTAATATATCCATTCACCCGGACCCTAATAACCTTTTTGTCGACTCAACACATTGAGACACTTGTTGCAAGGAATTTGGTTCATGAATTATATAGGATTGAGGCTTGGACTATCCTTCTTGAGTCAGCTCCCCATCGCTGTTGATATATATATACTCATTTGACCGCTATACTCCTTGATTGGATTCAGGATGTCTCCGCGATGATAGCCAGCTAGGATACCAGCTCCAGTTCGTGATGACGATTCCGTGAGCAACAAGGCCTCAGTTTGAGATCCATCATATGATTACCCTTTCTCTAGGAGGACAGGCAGTATCACCTCCACGTGGGGAGAAGCATATAGTACCGAAAGAGAGGGCCTAGGACGAGTGCGAGCTGGCCGCGCTACGTGAGTTCCAGCACCAGAGACCGCTGATGTTCCATGGTGAGCCATACCATTAGGTAGTGAAGGTTTGGCTAGAGTTAGTGGTTCACCTCTTCAAGCTTGTTCAGACACTGACAGCTTAGATAGTGGATTTCACAACCAGTATTTTTCCACCAAGTAGTTTGGCATGGTAGATCCAAGGTTACTCGGATGCATGATGAGTCAATACTCTCATGGGATGACTTCTAGCAGTTGTTTCATGATGAGTACTACCTCTCCTGCATACGCTTTTTACAGCTTTGGGAGCTGCTGGTGCTTCAGCGGGGAGAGATGGAAATGGCTAAGTACGTGATGGGGTTCGTAGACCTTACTCGGTGATCTTTGGATGTGGTTCCCGATTGAAACTTCTGAGAATAGATGTTTGAACGAGATCTTTATAGATGAGATTCGTGCTGGCGTAGTCCCCTTGTGCATCCTCACCCATCTCGGGGTGCTGGAGCAAGCAGGGGTGACAGAGAAATATCTATCAGAGAGATGTTGATTGGCAAGGCCTCAACGACGGAGGTCTCTTCTTGATGAGACTCAGGAACATGGATGGGGACAACGTAGAGCACCGAGATAGACCAGGGGGACTAGTTCTATGTTTGCGATGTGTGAGGTCACGTGGCGTGAGACTACTCGACCAAATGTGATGGGTTTCCAAGTAGTTGGTAGACGCACTGCCACGATATAGGCTGTGTTGTGATCTGAGAACTCCCAGGTGAGGATAGGGTGGTCCCCAGGGAGGCGGTGTTGGTAGAAATGCAGGAAGAACTGTGGTTAGAGGAAAAAGTTTTGAGGTGTTTCCACCACCACTAGGCGACCATGTCAGGCTTAGGTAGCTGACGGGTGGGGCTGCAGGTGGATGTGTGCTATGGATGTCTACAAGATTGCAACGTAGAAGATTATAAGAGGTACGCTCTGTGTATTTTTATACTTTTCTCAGTATAACTTTATAGACACTGTGTGAGGTACTCTTTTCATCTAACATCTTGTTTGAGGAGTTACGAAGGGTGACGCAAGCCGTCGGTGTAACCCTGTGCTAGTGTTGTCTGATCTAGCTTTGAATGCACAGGAAAGATGGGTTATTCCCCCACTTACACGTCTTTTTATGATGTGATCAAAATGATGGGGTAGAGTCAGTGCCACCTAAAGCGGATAATATTTAAGTGCGGTGGATGATTCCCTCTGACATGTGAATTCAGGGAGGGGTTGTGCTGTAGAGTGTCAAAGCTGGTTTTGGGTTTTCTAGTGGGGCATTTCTGCTTGACCTCCCTTTACTTGAGGTGCCACTAGTGGGTTTGGAAGAGAGCCTATTTTGGGGATTTCTCTCCTTCCAAGAGGGGAAAATATATCTGGGGTATGCCACATGATTTCCGTGTCTAGCCTCTGGTGGTTGGATGAGTTTGCTTGCCTTCCCTATTAGTTGGTACCTTGAGTGATTGACGTCAATATTGATATAGTTATCAAGTATAGGTCGAGGTGATGGACACCCCATGAATAGGACTACACATTTCACTATGTGGTGCCGGCTAGAGTTTTTGTAGGAGGGTACGCTTTTCGATAGTTGAGGATGCGGACTCCTTCGCTTTTTGGGCGTGTAATACAGTCACAGTTATGATGCACTGACTATGAAAACAAGTGTGACCGGATATCCTTGGGGGTTTCACCAGATGGGTATTCTGAAGGAGGGAATCATGAGACCATGTTCCAGGAACAAATCGTGATTTCGGTAGCGACGTGGGAAGTAGAGGTTCGACCGAGGAAGTCCCCCCGAGTTTCTTTGGGTTGTTCAGAAATCGTGCAATGGTTGAGAGGTTGCCTACCATCTTTCCCTACACTCCCAATAGTATGATTGGGCACACGACATATTCGACATGTCACAGTTGATGAGGTGCATGCGTATTCCTATGCACGTCCTCGAGGGTAGCAGACCTTATAAGTATGAACCAACTCTTTGGTTCACGTGTTGTGCCAGTATGGTGTTGTGAAAATTTTCATAGGATTTAAAGAGCTAAGTGTGAGCTCTATATCCCATTTTTTCTTCCGTAGTATTGCTTTTCCGGGATGAAAATATTGAATGACGGAATGACTTAGAGACCCATTTTTTCCTGTAAGACTTTTGAATATTTGTACATATAATTCCAGAGTAGGGCGTTCAGACGGCGTGCAATTCCGAGGCCCGGTGTGCCTGAATTAATTATATAAAATTTTAAGGGATTTTATATTATGAACGCGTGGTTAACTGAAGAAAATTTGATATAACTTATATGATTGATCAGATCGAAAATCTAAGTCCATGTTTGGGTCCGGAATGCGGTGTTTACCATAGGCATGACATAAAATGAGTCGGCGCGGGACATTCAGACCCCTCGCTTGTTTGAGGGGTGTTAAATGGATAATTAAATTATCAAATTATTCATTTAATAGCTCAAACATGAATAACTCATAAATGGTTGCTCAGATGGAAAATTGAGGGCATCGTTGAGTCCGGAGCGGGCAGTTCACCCTCGGCGGGGTGTAAAAGTGGCGGGCGCGGGCCTGCTGTGAGAGATGTCACCCAGTGGCAAAACCGTCATTTTAAATTAATGGCTTAGTGATTATTATCACTAGAATCCTTTTTGAATAACTTTAAAAAAGAGTCTCAAAATGGAAATCTGAGACTTCCATTGAGTTCAAAATGGGGTGTTTTTCATAGGCGTGATATAAAATGAGAGGGCTTGGTGATTTCGGAATCCACGCCCGTTGAGAGAGTTTCAGTGAATTTTTATAAATTTTATTAATTGTTGGGAGGGGACAACCCATTCTATCTCTCCCTCTCTCACTCCCCTTTTCTTCGGTGTTCTTCCCCGTTCTTCAACAGATCGAGGAGAGATCTCTGCCAGAGCCTTGGCAGATCGGAATGGGAGCATCTTGGACGCATCGCCAATGAGGAACGAGCGATCCGAGGTAGGATTTATGATAAATTTCCACACCTTCGTCAATTTCTAGTGTTTCTTTCAATTTCTCTGTTTTAATTTTCTATAATTCCTGAATTGGGGCTATGGCCGAACGAACATGACCATCATCTGAGCCCTGTTCTAAAACTGTTCTTGAGAATTCTTCATCCCAAAATTTCCGACGCTCAATCTTTGACGTATCATCCAGTGAGGGGCGGCGTTGTGAAGCTCTGGCCTCGAGTATCCTGAAACCGAGGTCGGATAATTTTTATTTTTCATGACCCAAACTGTATCGGGACTCGATCTGCAACTACCCCAATCCCACCTCCATAGGCCAGGGGCTGGCGACTAGCGTCGAAGGCACAACAAACTAGGGTAGGCCTTTTCCAAGGAAACTGTTGACACACACACAAAGCCAACTCAATTCAAAAGTGAAAATAAAAGAGATAAAGGTACAACACTGGTACAAAAAGTGAAACCAACATACTTGCATCTCCCTCTAACCATTACAAGTAAAGTTTTGACAAGTAAGCTCAACAGAAAAAGGGGAAAAACATGTGCCCAACCATAAATGCGCCACAACCCAGAAACAGGTAAAAAGTAAACCGCTAGTGAGTCACACCCAGAAAGTCCTGCTACAGACCCTGAATGCATCCCAAGCTCATGTGTCCTCTATGCTCTTCCATAGTCTCAACTGACCTATCTATCGTCCTCTCGGGCACACCAAGTGTGGGAAAATCCCAAGCAGGGGTGAGTATAAAAATACTCAGAAGGTTTCCCCGAAAGCATGAGGGAGCAACAAAGGAGGTGTTAAAATGGTCAGAAGAAGAACATCTAATCGAGTGTTCGCTTCCTATAGAAGTAGAGTACACTCATCCAACTAGGATAAGCTAGACACAGAAAGAACGTGGCATACCCCGCGCGTCTTCGACCCATCTATTAGGAGAGTTACAAAACCTAAGGGATGGGAACAAAAGTAGGGTGTATACATATGCTCAGTAAGAAACCCGAACGAGTGTGTAAGGGGATCTCAATCTCCAAGAACAGCCCATGAAGAGTCTCCAACAGTTCCAAGGATATCCATCACTGATGACCAAAAATTCCCCATGCCAAGAGGCCTCATCGCTACACCGAACCACCAAGGGTCCTACTCTGGTAACCACAGAGAAAAGTCACTGAATAGCCTCATAGAAGGGACCAAGTCTGAGATAATTCTCCGGGTAACCCACTGCCCATCCCCACTATAGGGTAAACCACAATAATTTAACGGTGACCCACTGCCTAGCACCACTGGAGGGTAGACCGTAATAAATCATCAGGTGACCCACTGCCCAGCCCTACTGAAGGGAAAACCCTAAATCAGTCAACGGTGACCCACTGCCCAGCCCCAGTGGAGGGTAGACCATAATAAGTCGTCGGGTAACCCACTGCCCAGCCCTGTTGGAGGGTAAACCCTAAATTAGTCGATGGTGACACACTGCCCAGCCCCGCTGGAGGGTAGACTATAATAAATCGTCGGGTAATCCACTGCCCAGCTCTGCTGGAGGGTAAACCCTAAATAAGTCGACAGTGACCCACTGCCCAACCCCGCTGGAGGGTAAATCGTAATAAAACACCCGGTGACCCACTGCCCAGCCCTACTGGAGGGTAAACCGTAATAAATCATTGGCTGACCCACTACCCAGCCATGCTGGAGGGTAAACTCGAAACTGGTCTAATATCTCTACACTACCAGTGCCATAACTGGGTGTCACAAACACTGCTACCGTGCATAGGTTCGGAGTGAATCAAAGGAACCTCCGACCAATTCCCTTTCATGTTTCCACATTTAATAAGATCTCGATAGAGGCTTCACTTTCTTAAATAGGTTACACCATTGTAATCCTCATGGAAAAAAACACGCGAGATAGACTACATACTCACTGGAAATGAGCTCCTAGTGGAAAATTCATTTAACACTGCTTTATTCCCATGCGGCGTCTCATGGGGCCCACACATCAGTCCTGAAATAGGTCGAGCCAACTGCGCCATCACGATGCTCTAGAAAAAACACGCCAAATCGACTATTCATACGCTCCAAATGGATGTCTGATTAAAAAGTCATAGTATGTTGCATACAGCTCAACGAACGGTCTATGGGGCCCACGCCTCAACCCCAGCTCCAACACGTGAAACCAACCCGGTCAATTTCACCTCGATTCCAGGGTCACAATGCAACTGAAAATGCCTAAAAGGGAATTAAGGTGTAGAAGCTGCAACTCCCCGCGTTATACGCAAACGGGGCCATGTGGGGCCCACATCTCGACCCCGAAACACATCACGCAAATTATACCATTGCGTTCCTTGAAAATAACCATGTGGTGTAGGCTATTCATTTTCCCTGAATAGACTTATGTAGCATTAGTCGTAAAAACGCACCACACATCCAAAAGCTGCCTTGTGTGACCCAGGCCATGGGCCCGAATTTAGGCGGGCGGATTGCACCGTTGTAATCCCCTTCGAGAAACACTCAGAAACGAGTACTCAAAAACCACAAATGGATGACGGGTGAAAAAGTGGCATTTCACGCATTACGGTGAAACACCACTTTTTCACCTGTCATTTGTTTGGGGTGTTTGAGTACTCATTTCTATGTGTTTCTCCAAGGGGATAGCAACGGTGCAATATACCCCCCTAAATTCGGGCCCGAGGTGTGGGTCCCACAATTTGGATTTCGGACATATTCTGTGTTTTTACGACTTATGCTTCATAAGTCCATTCAGGGAAAATGAATAGCCTACGTCGTGTGGTTATTAGCAAGGAACGTAATGGTACGATTTGCGTGACGTGTTTCGGGGTCGAGATGAGGGCCCTAGAGGGCCCCACTTGTGTATAACGCAGGGAGTTGCAGCTTCTGCATCCAAATTCCATTTTAGGCACTTTGAATGGCATTGTGACCCTGGCATCGAGGTGAAATTGACCGGGGTTGTTTCTGGCGTTGAAGCTAGGGTTGAGGCATGGGCCCCACGGGCCGTCCCTTGAGCTGTATGCAGCATAGTGTGACATTTTCATCAGACACCCATTTAGAGCATATGAAAAGTGGATTCATCATGTTTTTCCAAGAGCATCGTGATGGCTCAATTTTCCTGACCTCATTCAGAACAGAGGTACGAGGCCCACAAGACGCCGTATGGGCATTAAGCGGTGTTAAATGAGTTTTCCACTGGGAGCCTGTTTCCAGCAACTAAGTAGTCTATGTCGAGTGTTGTTCTATGAGGATTACAATGGTGTCACCTGTTTGGGAAAGACATGCCTCTTTTGAGATCTTATTAAATGTGGAAACATGAAAGGGCGTTGGTCGGAGGTTCCTTTGATGCACTCTGAACTTACGCACGGTAGCAGTGTTTGTGACACCCAGTGATGGCATGGGTAGTGTAGAGATATCAGACCAGTTTTGGTATTACCCTCCAGCAGGACTGGGTAGTGGGTCACTCGATGATTTATTATGGTTTACTCTCTATTAGGGTTGGGCAGTGGGTCACATGATGTTTTATTATTTTTTTCCCTCCAACGGGGCTAGTCAGTGGGTCACCGTCGACTTATTTAGGGTTTACCCTCTAGCAGGGCTAGTTAGTGGGTTACTCGATGATTTATTATGGCCTACCCTCCAGCGGGGCTGGGCAGCGGGTCACCGTCAACTTATTTAGGGTTTACCGTCCAGTAGGGCTGGGCATTGGGTTACTTGATGATTTATTATGGTCTACCCTCCAGCAAGGCTGGGCAATGGGTCACTGTTGACTGATTTAGGGTTTACCCACCAGCAGGGCTGGGCAGTGAGTCACCCGATGATTTATTACGGTCTACCCTTCAGCGGGACTGGGCAGTGGGTCACTGTTGACTTATTGGTCTTTACCTTCTTGTGGGGCTAGGTAGTGGGTTACCCGACGACTTATCTCAGACTCGGTCCCTTCTACGAGGCTAGTAAGTGACTTTTCTCCATGGTTACCGGAGTATGACCCTTGGTGGTTCAGTGTAGCGATGAGACCGCTTGGTGTGGGGAATTGTTGGGTATCAGTAATGGCTATCCTTTGAACTATTGGAGACACTTATTTGGATGATTTTGGAGATAGTTATCCCCTTACACACTCATTCGAGTTTCTTGCAGATCATATGTATAAACCCTACTTTTGTTCCCATCCCTTAGGTTCATTCACTCACCTTCTAGGAGGGGAGAAGATGCACGAGGTATGCCATGTGCTTTCCGTGTCTAGGTCCTCTTGGTTGTATGAGTCTACTCTCCTGCTATAGGCAGTGAAGACTCGACAAGAAGTTCGTCTTCTCACCATTTTAGCAACTCCTTTTTGCTTCCTAGAGCTTTCGGGGCATCCTAGTGAGTATTTTTATACTCACCCCTGCTTGGGAATTTCCCGCACTTGTTGTGCCCTTGTAGACGACAGACAGGTCGGTTGAGACTATGGAGGATCGTAGAGGACACAAGATCTTGGGCTGCATTCAGGGGCCGTAGCAGGACTTTCTGGGTGTGACTCACCAGCGGTTTACTTTTTACCTATTGTAGGGTTGTGGCACTTTTCTATTTGGGCACGTGTTTTGTCCCTTTTTTGATCAAATTACTTTTCAGCACATTACTTGTACTGGTTAGGGGGTGATGCATGTATGTTGGTTTCACTTTTTGTAGCAGTGTTGTATCTTTCTCTCTTTTCTCTGTACTTTTTCTTTGAGTTGGATTCCTATGTGTGTACAGTTTCCTAGGCAGAGGCCTCCTATAGTTTGATATTCCTTCGGCGCTAGTCTCCAGCCCCTGACCTATGGAGGTGGGCTTGGGGTAGTTTCGGCTTGAGCCCCGGTATGGGTCGGGTCATGACACGTACATCTCATCACACCAACCCCCATTATATAGATAGAGTTCAGCCACCTTTTTAGGGGGAGGTGAAATCATTAAAAAAATCCCACTCAAATATTTGAACATCCTTCTTGGAAAATTCCTTCCTCTGACCATATTAAAATATCCTAAAATATTAGAGCATTACTTAATACTCGACATCAAGAAATATATTTAAACTTTCCTCACGACCTAATGGCAATCACAACCTTCCTTAGTAATTTTTGGAATATTGATCGATCATCTTGCATCATCATATTTTATATCTTTATGAAGATTTCATAAATCACATTGAACCTTCCTTGTAATATACCCTCCTAACAATATTCTAACTGACGAAGCCATGAATGGTGTTCCATCACAATTCTATAAGAACATCAAAGAAATGTTCTCGCAAGACTCTTCTTTCATATAATGACTTTATTTGGAAAATTTTTATCATTTCCTTTACTAGGAACCCTCTATATAATAAAATCAATATGGAATCATTTTTATTAAGACTTCAAATAGAAATGACTATATGATGATATTGATACTTTCACCCGATCATATTATAACAACTTCACTTTACAACTTTGTACAAGTGTGTCGTGTAGACTTTGAAGTGCCCAATGGATATTGCAAGTACACTGATGGGGGGGTGAATCATTGTATAAAAGTTTTTACCAATTTTATTTTATTTTCTCAAACCCTTTTAATATCTAACATCTTCACTTGTTGGAGTGAATGGATCTTCCCTACTAACAAGCACAATTATACCACATGCACGATAGAAAGTAAATGAAGAACAACAAATAGTATTTTTACAAGGTTCACCTATGATGTGGGTGACAATGTCCTTGTTGTGGTTCAGTTTATTGGAGTCACAAATTATCTACTAAAAAACAGTCACAAATTACAAGTGGGATGGTAAGGTATCAACCAAAAAACAATACTGGTAGGTATCAACCAATTCCCAATACGATGTCTCCCAAAAAAATATTATATTGATTCACGTCATTTTAAAAACAAAACCCAACAACTCTGAGAAAGATTTCAATCTTCTCCTGTAATAAAAAAATAATATTTCTCTTTGATCCACTGAGTATAAACCGATTTTTCACTTTATCACTTCAAGTGAAAAAAATTCTATTGCCACTACATTTATCAACAACACTGTATGTATGTCAATTCTGTATACTCTTGAATTTTAGAAGATAATACTTCCTATTCGACTCACTATAATATCATATTGTACAACTGAAGATTTTCCAATACACTAAAAGATTACTTCTTATATAATGCTTTATCTTAAACCTCAAAAACTCAATTCACACTTTTTATGAAATTAATATAGAATTTACCTCATGAATTTAAAATTCAATGCATGGTATTATTTATTTTTAGGTATTATTTCATGTGTATACATGCACATCATATTTTTGCACTACACTGCCTTCATGCACGTATATCACATATTGATTCGTCGCTATTCATTTGTGTATTTTAACACAGTAAAAATTGTTAATAGTGTATGAATTTAACTGGATGAATTTAAAATATTATATTGCCTTCAATTCAGGAGATGCACACGACCCTCATTACAACTTCTTTACCATTTTATTATGCATGTACATAACGAACACTTTCTCAACCTCAATGCAAACACACAATGCTTCGCTGTATTCTTTTCATGTCATGTGTATGTAATAATGTATTATTCTAGTAAATATATAATGTCTCTTATACTAAAGTATTCATGATCTTGTCCATATTCACAATACATTGTTTTCTTCATCGTGAGTGCTACACTTTTAAAACACCATACAATCTACTTTTTATTTTCTTCACATTCACTATATGCATACATTGTCCACTACTCAATATACATGAACATTCCTATATACAATAAACCCTGAATGTATTGATCATCATGTTATCAACAGTTCGTGCAAGTAATGACACACTAGTTCTTGGATTTGAACTATGTGCATGAAAATCAAGCAAACCCCTATCCATTTAATGAAAATAATCACACAAATATATTACAAAAATTTATGATGATCGTCACGAAATCTTGGGAGATGTTTATCATACTAACCCAAGTGGATTCGTGGAAAATAGTGTCTTCATAACATAAAATGAGTGTGAAAATCCCAGATCAAGTGCTCGCGGTTATCTTTCCTTCTTCGCGCCAGCGGAGTATACATGGAAGTGCTTTTTGAGAATCAGAAAAATTCATGGTGCTACCTTTCATAGGAAACAATTTCTTTTAAAAAACACTCAAAAAAATAATTGAACACCTTAGTCAATATTTATAGTCGATGAAGACTTCCTCACTTCATGCACACTTCTTCTCCTTTCATGACACTGAGAATCAACATAATAAATATCTGAATCTTCTACATAGTTTAAAAACTTAGTTTATTCATCATAATATTATGAAAATGAATTTTTATAATGATTTAGATCATGCTCAAATTCTCAAATTACTCAAATTATGTTTGAATGAATCAGTTGAAGCTACAAACGATGTGGCCTTGGAGCTTCGACCAGAAGAGGCTTCTCGAACCAGCTCCTTCAATGAATTAGTGGAGAAGATGACATAGAGAAGGAATCATACGACTTAGAATCTTTAAAAGGAAGTACAGGATCTCAAATCCAGTTGATTTTCAGTATTACTGGAGATCCTGTCAAGAAGAATCTTCTCAAAAGGGTTTTTTAATATGTTTTTTAAACATGTTTTGCCATTTTTTTTTAAAATACACCACAAAAGCAGCATTTTGGATTCCGCCTTTGTGCCTCCCATTTCCCCTAAAACGAAAAAAAGTATATTTAAAAAAAAATTATTTTTCTTTGTTTTGTTTATATATATATATATAAAAATCAAAAAAATTAAAATTAAAATTTTAAACAGAATTTATCAACTATTTATAATCAAGTAGTATTGTCATTACCTCAGTCTATATTCTGAAAAAAGCTCTGACCCACGGCTCATTTTTCTAAGAGGTCATGCCCTGTAAATCATTCTGTTTTTCCGATGTGGGATTCTGGTTCTCCCTTTCCTACATAGAACATTCTGCATTTCCGATGTGGGATTCTATTTCAAGTATGTGGACTTAAAAAACTATAAAATATAAACTATAAGAACAATATAAATGAAACATTAAACATGGATTAAACATATAAGAAATAGTGGGAAAAAATAATTTCCTAAAAAATGTTGATGGAAAAAATTTATATGGTTTCCAAGAAATCTACTTGAAACTTAAAAATGTTACAAGTACGTGACTTCGAAATCTTATAAAATATAAACTATAAGACCAACATAGAAAAACATGAAACATGGATTAAACATAAAACAAATAGTTGAAAATAAAAAGAATTTCATAGAAAATGTGGATAGAAAATAATTTATAAGTTTTCAAAGACACCAACTTGAAAACTTAAAAATGTTTCAAGTGCGTGATTTTGAAAGTCTATAAAATGTAATCTATAAGACCAACATAAATAAAAATAAAACATGGATTAGACATAAAACAAAAAGATGAAAATAAAAAAAACATAAAAAAATGTTGAAAAAAAATAATTTATAAGCTTTCAAAGACACATACTAGAGATTTAAAAGTGTTTCAAGTATGTGCCTTTGAAAGCCTATAAAATATAAACTATAAGACCAATATAAATGAAACTTAAAACATTGATTAAAAAAATAATAAATTATATAATAAGCTAATTAATATTAATAATAATAATTAATTATATAATAATTAAATTGTTAATTTGTAATTATTAAAAATTAATAATATAATAATAAATTAATTAATTAGTAAAATAATTACTAAGTCTATAACAGTTAATTAGTTAATTAGTAATATAATTATAAATTATATTTATTCATTATAGTTAATAATAAGTAATTATAAATAATTATTATATAATAATTAATTAGTTGATTGGTAATATAATTATTAATTATATAATAGTTAAATACTTAATTAGTAATATAATTATAAATTATAATTATTCATTAAAATTATTAATTAGAAATTATTAAAAATTGTTATATAATAATTAATTAGTTAATTAGTAATATAATTTTTCTTTATAATTATTCATTATAATTATTCATTATAATTATGCATTATAATTATTCATTATAACTATTCATTATAATTATTAATTATTAATTATTGGATATTAATTTTTAATTATTAATTAGTTAATTTGTAATATGATTATTAATTATATAGTTATTAATTGTAAAATAATTTGTTAGTTAATTATTAAATACTAATAATTAATTATATAATAATTAATTAGTTAATTAGTAATATAATAATCATTTATTTAATAATGAATTGGTTACTTAGTAACATAATTATTATTTATATAAAAATTTACTAGTTAGTTAGAAATATAATTATTAATTATATAATTAGTAATTAGTTAATTAGTAATTATTAATCATTAATTATATAATAATTAATTAGTTAATTAGTAATATAATTATTACGTATATAATAGTGAAGTTTTTAATTAGTAATATAATAATAAATTAAATTTATTCATTATAATTAATAATTAGTAGTAATTAAAAATTCTTATATAATAAGTAATTAGTTAATTGGTAATATAGTTAATAATTATATAATATTTAATTAGTTAACTTGAAATATAATTATAAAATATTTTTATTATTTATAATTATTAATTAGAAACAATAAAAAATTATTATATAATAATTAATTAATAAATTGGTAATATAATTATTCTATATAATTATTAATTATATAATAATTAATTACTTAATTAGTAATATAATTAGTAACTATATGATTAGTAATTAGATCATTAGTAATTATTAATCATTAATTATATAATAATTAATTAGTTTATTAGTAATATAATAATTAAGTATATAATAGTTAATTAGTTAATTTTTAGTATAATTATAACTTATATTTATTTTTTTTAATTACTAATTAGTAATTATTAAAATTTATTATATAATAATTAATTAGTTAATTGTTAATATAAATATTAATTAGTTAATAGTTAATTAGTTAATTAGTAATATAATTATAAATTATCATTATTCATTATAATTATTAATTAGTAATTATTAAAAACTATTTTATAATAATTAATTAGTTAATTAGTACTGTAATTATTCATTATAATTATTCATTATAATTATTCATTATAATTATTCTTTAAAATTATTCATTATAATTATAAATTATTGATTATTAATTAATAATTACTAATTTTTTAATTAGTAATATAATTATTAATGGTATAATATTTAGCTAGTTAATTAGTAGTTGTTAATAATTAATTATATAATAAATAATTATTCAATTTATAATATAATTATTATTTATTTAATAAGTAATTAGTTACGTAGTGAAATAATTATTAATTATATAATAATTAAATAGTTAATTAGTAATATGATTATTAATTATATACTTAGTTATTATTAATCATTAATTATTTAATAATTAATTACCTAATTAGTAATATAATTATTAAGTATATAACAGTTAGTTAGTTAATTAGAAATATAATTATAAATTATATTTATTCATTATAATTAGTAATTATTAATTATTAAAAATTATTATATAATATTTAATTAGTTAATTGGTAATATAATTACTAATTATAAAATAGTTAATTAGTTAATTAGTAATATAATTAAAAATTATAATTATTCATTATAATTATTAATTAGTAATTATTAACAATTACATTATAATAATTAATTAGTTAATTAGTAATATAAGTATTCTATACAATTATTCATTATAATTATTCATTATAATTTTTAATTATAATTATAAATTATAATTATTAATTATAATTATTAATTATTGATTATTAATTACTAATTAAAAATTTGTTAATTCGTAATATAATTATTAATTATACATTCATTAATTGTATGACAATTAGTTAATTAATTAGAAATTATTAATAATTAATTCTATAAAGATTAATTCGTAAATTAGTAATATAATTATCATTTATTTAATAATTAATTAGTTACCTTGTAACATTATTATTAATTATATAATAATTAATATGTTAATTAGTAATATAATTATTAATTATATAATTAATAATTCATTAATTAGTAGTTATTAATATTTAATTATTTAATAATTAATTATTTAATTAGTAATATAAATATTAATTATATAATAGATAATTAGTAAATTAGTAATATAATTATAAATTATATTTATTCATTGTAATTAATAATTTGTAATTATTAAAACTTATTATAAAATAATTAATTAATTAATTGGTAATATAATTATTAATTATATAATAGTTAATTTGTTAATTAGTAAAATAATTATAAATTATAATTATTCACAATAATTATTAATTATTAATTATTAAAAATTAATATATAATAATTAATTAAGTAATTAGTAATATAATATTTCTTTATAATTGTTAATTGTAATTATTCATTATAGATTATTAATTATTATTCACTAATTAGTTAATTAGTAAAATAATTATTAATTGTATAATGATAAGTTTGTTAATTAATAATTATTAATAATTAATTATATAATTATTAATTAGTTAACCAGTAACATAATTACTATTTATTTAATAATTAATTTTTTACTAAGTAATATAATTATTTATTATATAATAGTTAATAAGTTAATTAGTAATATAATTATAAATTATATTTATTCATTATAATTGATATTTAGTAATTATGAAAAATTATTATCTAATAATTAATTAGTTATTTGGTAATATATTTATTAGTTATATAATAGTTAATTAGTTAATTAGTAATATAATTAAAAATTATAATTATTAATTTTAGTTATTTATTAATAATTATTAAATATTATTTTATAATAATTGATTAGATAATCAGTAATATAATTATTCTTTATAATTATTCATTATAATTATTCATTATAATTATTCATTAATAATTATTAATTATTAATTTCTAATTAGTTAATTAGTAATATAATTATTAATTTTTTAATAATTAATTGTATAATAAATTGTTGGTTAATTATTAATTATTAATAATTAATTATATAATAATTAATTAGTTAATTAGTAATATAATTATTATTTATTTAATAATTAGTTAGTTACTTATTAATATGATTATTAATTATATAATAATTAATTAGTCAATTAGTAATTATTAATAATTATTTATATAATAATTTATTAGTTAATTAGTATTATAATTATTAATTATTTTACAATTAATTTTTTACTTAGTAATATAATTATTAATTATATAATAATTAATTAGTTAATTAGTAATACAATTATTAATTATATAATTAGAAATTAGTAAATTATTAATTATTAATCATTAATTATATAATAATTAATTAGTTAAATAGTAATATAATTATTAATTATATAATAGTTAATTAGTTATTTCTTTGAGAAATGTATAGTTGAGGGTCTTTTTAGAATTATTTAATTTGTAACATAATTATAAATTATAATTTTTTTAATATAATTATTAATTAGTATTTATTAAAAATTTATATAATAATTAATTAGTTAATTAGTAATATAATTATTAATTATATTATATTCAATTAGTTAATTAGCAATATAATTAGAAATTATAATTTTTCATTATAATAGTTAAATAGTATTTATTAAAAATTATTATATAATAATTAATTAGTTAATTAGTAGTATAATTATTCTTTATAATTATTCATTCTAATCAGTAATTATAAATTAATAATTATTAATTATTAATTAACTAACAACTTAATTTATCATATGTTTACCAATGGTGAACTGATCATGGATTTGGTAACCCAAATCAATGACCCCGCAAAATTTATTAAAAAAAAGTAAAGGCAAACAGACAAACACATCATGGTCCACAGACCCATAATTAGAAAAACATGTGGCACACAACGCCACCAAACATGAGGTGCTAAAACCAATACCACATGAAACACAAAATACCATCCAAGAATAAAGAGGTCACACAACCCAATATTAAAAAAATGGTCACAAAAATAAAACACTAATATCCCATTGCCAATCTAGACACCACTGAGTCCTAGCCTGTAAAATCCCATGATGGGAAGTCCACAATGCGCCTAATACCACGTCAAATCCCCGCATTTATAAAGAGTTTTCATCCTACTCTGAGGTTCAGACGCTGATGAGAACATCAGCCTATCACCTGTATAATAAAACATCTCTTTACAGCCAACTGTTCTCCCTCCCGAAAACATCCCGACGTGAATTCATCCCTTGTCATTGTCATATAGAGATCCACCAACCCAATAGGGATCACCCCCATATCGAGGTCAATAAAAATGCATCCCCAAGTCACCACCCCCATCTCGAGGTGGTCAATAGAGACATGCGCATCATCAACAGCTTATCGCTGCCATGCTCGCAGAAGGCTTTCACCGCCATCACTGTCAGGCTAGAATAGTGCCGACACCAGCGCAATGCACACCCACTGCATCCCAATCGTCTCGCTGACCGAAGAGAACACTCCCCTCAAAGTTGTCTTATTCAAATATCATCAACACCCACAACATGAGGTCCTAGTCCATATCACGAGGTCTCATCGGCCCGCACCATATTGTCACTGGAAAATCATGTCGGCAACACCTGCGAGCCAGAATGGCCCCTACCACGTCTGAGAACGGTTTCATCCGAAAGATATGGTCGATCACCCACGACATCACTTGGTTCCGCAGATCCGTAGCCCCAACATAGTGAACCATCCCACCCCCATCATATGTGGAGATGAAGAGCACCTATCAGGATCCCAGAGAAGTCACGCCCCACTAGCCCCATACATCACCAGCACCCACCAAGATAGAATAACCATTGATCGCTTCCATTTGAACGCAAAACCACTATTGTCCACATCAAAAAAAACACATAATCTCACCAAAAACATGTCGTCGCCGAAACACATTCGGTCGACCTGTGCTTTCCCAAGTTCTCTGGTTTCATTTCAATAACATACGCCACTACAGAAATTCCAAAAACCCACTGAGCTTACACACAAAACGAATCGTTGGATGAAAAATATCAGCACCTCTAAAGACACATACTTGAAACATTTTTATGTTTCAAGTAGGTGTCTTTAAAAGCTTATAAATTATTTTTCATCAACATTTTATTGATTTTTTGACTATTTTTTATTTGTTTAATCCATGTTTTATGTTTCATTTATCTTGGTCTTATAGTTTATGTTTTATATACTTTCAATGTCACATACTTGAAACATTTTTAAGTTTCAAGTATGTGTCTTTGAAAACATATAAATTATTTTCTTCTAATATTTTTTACAAAATTATTTTTATTTTTGAGAATTTTTTATATATTTAATCAAAGTTTTATGTTTTATTAATGTTTTTCTTATAGTTTATATTTTATAGGCTTTCAGAGTCATGTACTTAAATAATATTTATGTTTCAAGTAGGTGTCATTGAAACCTTATAAATTAATTTCCATCAAAAACTTTTATGAAAATTATTTTTGTTTTCAAATATTGCTTATATGTTTAATCCATGTTTAAAGTTTCATTTATATTGTTGATGTAGTTTATATTTTATAGTATTTTAAAGCCACATACTTGAAACATAATCCCACATCAAAAATGTAGAATGTTCTGCCAAGGAAACGGGGAACCATAATCCCACATCGAAAATACAGAATGATTTCTAGGGTAAGACGACTTATAAAAGAGATCCATGGGGGAGTGCTTTTGTCAGAATCCATAAAATTGTAATGGCAATATTGCTGGATTTTAAATAACAGATAAATTCTAATAGAAATTATATTTTTATATTTTTTATTTTTTATTTGTTTTGTTTATATATATATATATAACAAACTAAAATAAAAATACAATTTTTTAAAAAAATTGTTATAGGGGAAAGGAGGCATCAGCGGTGCCGCCTTTCACTAGAGGCCCAAAGTCGGCATCACATGATGGCGCCTTTATTGCGTATTTTTTAAAATTTTTTAATCTAGTCATTTTTAAAAATAGTTTTTTAAACTTATTTAAAAATCTCTTTCTCAAACAGATTTCTAGAGAAGAAACATGAATCTATGATCGTATATGTCTTAAAATGAAATGAGAAAAAATAACGGAGGGAGTTCACATGGATAGATATCATGATTAGATAATCAAACGACTCACACTATTTAGAGCGAATAGTTTGAGATGATCATCAGGTAGATTATACTATTGAAAGCTCAGATGAATGATCGAATGACCATGATAATTATTAATAAGATCTGATAGTTATGATTCATTTGGCGCTAAAAAATATAATCCCACATCAAAACTGAGTCCATCGTGGATGTTCTTTATAATACATGATTGGATAACCTAGCTTCAGAATTCTCCTCTCCCTCCTCCGGTACTACCTCGTACCGGTTATGAGGTTGTTCTTCTGCACCCGTATCCACCGTCATTCTGATCTACATGGTAGTACTCTGCTACTCATATGCCTCCCGTAGGAATTCCCCACTATTCATTCAGTTATACTACCTTGGCCGATCGTCTTGATCTTGGCTTCCCAAAGTGGTGTGTTTCACCCCTTTACTCGCTTGTAATATTGGATTAATTTTTTGATAAGTACCTTAAAAAAATTCCAAAATTTCATATAGATTATATCCAATCAACTCAAAATAAATCAAAACCATCTTAAAAATCATGCAAAATAAATAATTTTTCAGGGAACTCCTTTGAACACATTATACATTGTGAATCCATTTTAACATGTCTTTGAACTTTGGACCAGCTCTGTAATCGTCACATTTAATAATATTTATTTAACTATAAGAAATTCTTTAAATCAAAATCTTCTTTCTAATATATGAATAATTCTCTAGATCAATTCATTGGCAGAACACCAGAATATCAACTTTCCATTACTAACACATTGCCTTTTTATCAAACAAGTGTATTGTCAACAATTAAAACACAAATAATAATTTTAATCAATTTTTGTTCTTCAATACCCCTATGGATTTTTTGTCGATACCCATTTTCCATTAAAAGTTAATATATTCTTCTCCCCTTTATAATAAAACCAAAGAAATATGTATGGGAAGGAATTCGACTCATCCTGTTCTACAATAACTGAAATTTTTCTCTTATCTCTTTCAATCTCCTCCTTTCCAAAAACATACCACTTATCAATGATTCAAATTTCTCTACTTGAGATAAGGAATGTATCACTTTTCTTAAAGAAATTTGTATTTAATTAATCAGTTCCAAGTCTACATGGGATAACCCAGGGCATAAAATAAGAGTCATCAACTTCGACAACAATGCTATCATTAAAATTTTCAAAATATGATTCCAAAACTAAAACCGCATTATAGGCTATGTTCAAAATATATTTAAAAAATCCCATGCATTAATCTTAACAAACAAATTAAAATCATTTATTTATAATAATTCACTTCCCCTTTATCAATATATTTTACTTTTCTCATCAAATTATCCGATTCTACTATTCTGGATCAGAACTGTTATTCATATAGAGATAGGAGAACACATATCTTTAATAACAAGATTCAGTTTCCAAAAATTGAAATAATCAAATAAATATATTACCGGATCTTTAAATTTTCAATAAAACTAGTAGAGATATTCAACTCTGATATTTTTTCAGCTTTTCTCCCCCTAAAGGGTTGAGCTTCATCAATTTTATTCATCATTAATGACTTTATTCAAAGATAATCTTTAAGAAAAATTTTCATAGCAATTGAACTAAATAATTCAATAATGGATTGCCTTTTTAATGATATATAATATTTTTAACTATATTCATATTTTTAGGAATCTCCATAAATAAATGCCTCACCATCAATTCCATGTATAAAAGAAACAAGCACAAAATATTCATGGGAATAAAGTGGTTCTCTTAATGGTTTTTAATTAGAGAAACATGGATGAGATTTATCTCCAACCAAAAAACCCAATCAATCCTACTCTAGATTCATGAGGACTCATAATGCTTTCTCCTTATTTGACTTTCCAAATTTTATCATCTAAGGAAAACATGGACTTATTTATTTCTTTAGATTTCATCTTTGATGGAATAGGATTTTAAACATAAGCTAGTAGTTCACCTTCATTCTGCGGTTTCTATTCCAACTTCTATATAATTCCAATTACTCTAGCTATATGACTAAGCATTCTTTTAGTACATGATCAAACTTCTTGTTGTGTGTATACTGCTTTACAATTTCATTTTTTTCACAAGAATCCATTGGTGCTTCTCCTTTATTCTTCACTATTTCTATTTGTCCAAGAAACCTTGTCATATATTTATCAGCAATATGTCCTTTCATTTTCCACCATTCAAAAAAATCTATAGTAGTCTTTGTATTATCCTTTTTAGAAAACCTCTCACGAAATTTGAGTTTTTCATCTTGATTTTCATTCACCAAATCAATCACATTATTAGATTCTGAGATTATTTTTTGCTTCAATTTTCTTCCACCAACATTGATATTTATTACCTTTTTGAAAAAATCCAAGATATGACAATTTCTTCCATAGTAGAAGTATCTTTTCCTTGGTGTGACATATATATCATCACTCTTATTGGATATAGATTGCTTCACATTTTTCTTAATATTATTCTTCTACTTACATTCCAAGGAAGATTTATCTATATTTTTTATTTTCCTATGCATTTTAGGTGGTCTCTTATCCATATTATCATTTGTATAGTTCAGGGTTGGTACATACCATCAATAATTAAAATTGTGACCACTTATATTTCAATAATAATAGAAGTATTAAAGATAATCAAATCTATTATTCATAAATAGATTCTTCTTCATCTGTGAATTATGCTTCATGTTTTTTGGGTATCTCTTCACATCAAATCTTCTCCCCCTTAACAAAAACCTTCTACAATAATCATGAAGATATATATTATTCCAATGTTAAATAACTCGATTACCAAATTTTTAATAGCACCAATAGTAGATAAAAAATATTGATTTCTTTTTTTATGATATAACTTGTTTAGTCTTGACATGTTTTTCTTTTCTAAAATATATCTATTCATCTAAGATCTTTATGGGGAACAATAATTCATACTTCTCTTCATATCCACATTTGATGACATGGTGTAATTATCAATAGTATTCTTCACCCATTATTGTTCAAAATTCTTTTTGGAACCAGTACATGTAAATGAAACAGTATTAGTACAAACAGAATATTATGGATCAAGGGTTAATAGATTCAATGAGCTTAAATTAGATTTATCTTTAGAAAATATCAATCTCTTCATTCCAAATGAATGAGTATTATCATAAATAAGACTCTTTTAAAAATTACACTTGGAAGTTTTTCTGATCTTAGCATTTTATAAAGATTCACTCGGATGTTATTTTCTCAATATTTCTAAACTTGCTCTAACTCAAGATATTTTAGACTTATATAATTCTTATAATCATCAATTTATTTCACAATATATTTGTACACTTTCTGAGAATTCAATATTTCTTTCTTTAGATTTTTCAAATTAACTTCTATTTCAAGACACTTCATGTTGACGAAATTTTTCTTATCTTCAACAGCTCTCAATTTTTACTCCCATTGAAAATTCATTTTCTAAAGATGATCACCATGCATTTTAATTATTTCCAGTATATAATTATTAATCTCATTAAATCTCTTTTTCTTAACCTCTCTTTGGGATTTTTTAACATTCATAGAGGTTTTGTGTAGTTTCCCCAATGAACGGATAACTTAGGTATGAACTTTTTCAGTCACATCCTTCTCACAGACCATCCTTTATAATTCATTTTCAATAATAATAAAATTTTCATTACAATGAAATATATATTGCTCTTTTGTTTTTTCATCCATGGTCAATTTATCATCCTTATCTTTGATTTCCAATTGAGAATCTTTAACATTAATTTTATCTTTATGAGATTATTCAAATGTAAGAATCATCTCAATAAGTAACTTCCCTATAAATTCATTCTCCCAATAATTTCATCAAAGTTGTTCTTCAACATTGGATAAACGTTCATTGAGAAGTGATATAGTTTCTTCTTTATAATTGATAATTTGTGAGATTATTTTACATCTTTGAAACTTCTTTTCCAAGGCTGTCTCCTTGTCATCTACTTATTTTTCAAGATGTGAATCTTCATCATATAGTCCTTTTATGAATGAATATATGTAAGTGAGAACAGAAATTGGAACATTATATAGATAATTTTTGATATCTGAATAAAAATCATTGAGTGATTCAATAAATTATTCTTCATCACTACTTGAACAATACTCATCAAAATGACCTTAATCAATATGTTTAACAAAAAATGATGATAGAATATGATTATGATTACAACCAATTTGTGATGTATTATCTTTATTATTCAAATTCTTTCTTATATTTCAGTCCACTTTCGTCTGTCTGTTATTCCGGGTTTTTGCAGAAGCCTCGTTGGGACTGACAGACATAATAACTGAATTATTCATTTGAGACATCTTTGTTACTTCATAAAATTCAAGTCCACATTTCTTAAAAATGTGATACAAACATTTAAGATAATAAAATAGATCACATTAAAGGTGTAACTAGGGATCTAAGTCCAGTTGAAGTGCCCATTGGATCATGAAGGTACACTTAGAGGGGGGAGGGCTGAATCAGTGTGCACAAATTTTTACCAATTTTATTTTCTTTTCTATAACCATTTTTAAATCGAACATCTACACTTGTTAGAGTGAATGGATATTCCCTATTAACAATCAAAATTATAACACATGCAATAAAAAAAATTAATCACAAACCATAGAAATTTTACAAGGTTATCCCCTCGATGTGGGTGACTACATCCTTGTTGGGGTCAGCTTGATCTGAGCAACAAATTGTCCACTAAAAATAAATAACAAATTATAATTGGGATGGTCAGGTATCACTCTAAAACCAATATGGGTAGGTATTAAAAAAATTGATACAATGTCTCTCGAAAAAATATTATTCTGATTCACACCATTTTACAAACAAAACACAACCACTCTAAGAAATATTTCAATCTACTCCTGCAATACCAAAATAATCTTTCTACTCGATCCACTGAGTATAATCTAATTCCAGAATTTATAATTTCAACTAAAACAATTCAACTACCACTGAATATGATCAAAAACATTGTATGCATGTTGGTTTAGTATAATCTTGAATTGTAGAAGATAATAATTCAAATTTAACTCACTGCAATATCAGAATGTACAACTGAATATTCTCCAATACACTGCAAGTTGACTTGTAATATAATGATTCATATTAAATCTAAAAAACTAAACTCAAACATTTCATTCAATATATATAGAATTTACCTCATGCATGTAAAATCCAAGGAATGGTATTTTTTAATTTTTATGCATTATTTCCTGTGTATAAATGTGCATCATATTTTTTCACTGCACTGACTTCATGCACATATATCACATATTGGTTCTTCACTATTCCTTCATGTATTTAAACACAGTAGGAACTATTAATAGTGTATGAACTCAACTAGATGAATTTACACTATTCCCTTACCTTTAATAAATGAGATGATCACTACCCTAAATATTGCCTCTTTACTATTATATGATGTAGGTATATGCTGAACACATACTCAACCTCAGTGAAAACACAAAATGCTTCACGGTATTCTTTTCATGTCATGTGTATGTAACAATGTATTATTCATTTACATACATATTGTCTCTTATACTCATGTATGTAAGATCATGTGCATATTCACTAAACTTTGTTTTCTTCCTTGTAAGTGATACACTTTTAAAACACCACAATATCAAATATCTATTTTCTTCACATGCACTCTATGCACAGACTGTCCAACACTCAATATGCAATAACATTCACATATAATATGATCCTTTAATATACTGATCATTATTTACTCAACACTTCACACAAGTAACGACACACTAATTCTTAGATTTAAACTGTGTGTGCACAACTCAAGAAAACCCCTCTCTATTTCATAAAAATCATCACAAAAATATATTACATAGATTTATGATGATCATCATGCAAGACATGGAGATTTTAATTACACAATCATGAGTGGGTTCATGAAAACCAATTTCTTTGTGGAGAAAAATGAGTGTGCAAACACATATCAATTTCTCACAGTTATCTCCCTTTCTTCGCGCAAGCCGAGTATGCATGAAAATATTTTGCGCAAATCAGATAAATTCATGTTGATATGTTTCTCTAGAAATGAGATCCTTCCTAAAACACAAAAAAAAAAGAACTGAACACCTCGATTGATATTTATAGGCAATGAAGACTACCTCACATCATTCACACTTCTTCTCCTTTTGTGACATTGATAACCAACATCATGGAAATCTCAATCTTCTACAAAACATATAAACTCAATTTTTTCATCATAATATTATGAAAATTTATATGCATAATGATTTTAATCATGATAGAATTATCAAATTACTCAACTGATGTTCAAATGAATTGATTTAAGCTACATATGACATAACCATGGAGATTTGATGGGAAGAAGCTTCTTAAACTAGTTCTTTTAGTTACTTACTATAGAAGATGACATAGAGAAGGAATTAGATGAAATAGAATCTTCAAAAGTAAGCACATGAGCTTGGATCCAATCAACTGTTGGTATTTCTATAGATCCTATAAAGAAGAAGCTTCTCAAACGGCTTGCTAGAGAAGAAATGTGAATTGATGATTGGATGAATCTTAAAACTGGATGAGAAAATCCAATGGTGGGAGTTCATTTGGATTGATATCATGGTTAGATGATCGAACAACTCATAACAATCAAATCATATTGTCTGAGATGATCATCAAGAAGATCATATGGTTGAAAGCTCAGATGAATGATCGAACAAGTAGGATAATTATCAAACGTATATGATAATTATAACTCATTTAGCACTAAAAAATTTAATTCCACATAAAAACTGAGTCCCTCCTAGATATTCTTTATAATACAAGGTGAAAACCCCTTCTTTAGAATTCTCCTCTCCCTCCTCTAATATCACCCCTTACTAGTTCGGCAGGCACACTTTTATGCCCATCTCCACCACCGTTCTACTCCACATGATGGTTCTTTGTTTCTCTTACACCTCCCATAGGCATGACCCTACATACATTCGAACATAATAGCTTGAATGGGGGTCTTGATCTTGGATACCCATAGTGGTGTGTGTCCCAAATTAACAATATTGTAAGAATGGCATAATTTTTTGATAAGCACCTTTAATTATTTTTCCGGAAATCCATATGGAGCATAGCCAATCAACTCAAAAATAAATCACAACCATCCTAAAAAACTCCTCATGAAAAATAAATCATTTTGCATGGAACTACATTAAACGTTGTAAACAGTGTACACCTATTCGAACATGTATTAGAACATATGAACAACTCTATAATCACCACATTTAATATTATTGTTTTATTTAAATAAACTTATTCAAATCAAAATGGTCTTTCCAACATATGAATAATTATTCAGAAAAATTCAATTGAATAACACTAGAATATCAAACTTTAGTTACTGAAACATTAATTTTTATCAAAAAAAGTGTATTGACAACAATTACAAAACAAATAATACATTCAATCAATTTGAGTTCTTTAGACATTTTACAAAACCAAACATTATTCTGACCAATGACCATAAAAGTGTTCATTTGGTAAACTCACAATATTTTCTCCCATTGATGAACTTGTAAAATTTATTATAAATCCATCAAAATAACCTTCAACTCAAGTATATTTAAAAACATATCTACCTAGAGAATTTACAAAGTTTTCATATTATGATCTCATTACCATGATTTTTTTCCCAATCTGATGAACCTTCATAGAATATTCAATATAAATAATTTAAAACCATTATCGAGTTAGTAGAAAAAAATGGATGAATTTTTAAATTTATATACGATGACCACTATCTGATAACACCATCCTGAAAAACTCCACAATACTTCATAGTCTAAAATTTCAACATATGAACATCATTATACCCTTTTCAACTCTATATTGTACCATGATATCTTTTAGTAATCATGATGTTAGAATCTTTTGGAATGAAAATTAATCATCAAATTTACATCCTTGAACATTCTTCCTAATGTTACTTGAGGTAAAAAATGGTTAAACATTTAGTGTCAAATTATGGTTGATCTCTTCAAACTAGTAGAATCTTTCTGATGAACTCATTCCATTAGACTCTATTTAATCAACATTATAGGAATTATCAACAAAGTAAAATGAATTATATTCGACAATAAAATAAAAAACATTGATAATCCTTTCTTAAAGCTAAAACAAATTATTTTTATCATATTTCTCTTCTTTAAAATACCTCAAAAACCTATTGGACTCAAAAATTTCTAAACTACATTCCACACCCTTGGTTTAATCCCCATTACATCCTGATTTTTACAAACTTGTGAATACTATGAGTTGAATTTGATTATTATTGACGATAACATAAATGGAAATGGGAATTTCATTAAAGGGTTCACGGAGGTGAGATGGTATCTTGATATTATGATGAATTGACCTATGTTATGTTATTGATATGTGATTGATGTTATAGTAAAATGTATACCCATACACATTGGCCAATTTTAAAGGGACCCTAGAAACTCAGGGGAATATAAAGTTATGGTTTTTATGCTAGTCATGATGATACCCTGACTAGTATCCCTTAAAAATGATGTGACTCTATCTAAAGGGGATGAAACTTTATGTGGATAGGTCAGAGTAACCATGCAAGGTTATTTGTTAGGAACTTAATTGATATCCCAACATATGGTTCCAACCGACTATGTCTATGGTCATTTCACTAGAACCTAAGGAGTTACCAATTATATGTATGATTTGACTTATTTTCCTTATTATTTCGTTTTTATTATATCTTTAGTTTCTTTTGTTTTTTTGTATATGAATTACCCATGGTTTTTATCATATTAAAAGTGCATTTATCTTGATTATTTTGTCTCTCACTTTATTATATTTATTTTCTCTTATATATAACTCATTATGAAAACAATTCCTCTTATTTTTACCTACAATACACATTTTCTAATCCCCTTGGGTTATAATAGTATTTTTTTTATTTGATATGTCTTCTCCTCTTATAGTTTTAATCTCTTTACAACTTGTTTTTAAAAATGGATTTCACCTAAAATAATGTTAACATTTTTTTGTTTTCTTAAAAATTAACATGGTATATTTTTCAAAAGTCTCCAAGGTTCTTACATTACCAAATCCATTAATTTTTATTAAAATAAGAAATTTTTTATTTAAGGAATTAAAACTTATGATTTTTTTATTACACACTCTCAAATGAATAAAATATATTTTATATTTATATTTCAAAATAGCTTCCAAATAATGTATTATAAAAGGAATTTCATTTGGTAAAATATTACTGGGTTCATGTATCTCACAATCAATATGCAAACCCATGTGTGTATGTAGAACTCTTATCTTGTGCAGGGATCCAATTTACATTCTCATGTGGTGGGATTTCATTAGTATACTAGTTTTGGGATGTATTTAAGATGTGGAGGAAAACATGGGTCACATTGTGATTATCGTGCGATAGCCCAGGTTACATAGTTTATCTCATCTTGTTAGTGTATCAGATACTTTGACATTTTCTATAATATTGGTCCTATATATACTTGTACTTATTATTTATTATTTTATCATATTGTATTTTATGGAGAGTTTGGATGATCTTATTGATTTTTTCCATGTTTATTTTTATTTTTATTTTTATTTGACCCATTTATTTATTTTTCATGGAAGTATAATTCATGGACACACTATAAAAGATTATTTTTTTGGTTATCAATGATTATTTAGTTGTGTTTTTAGGTTGAAATCATTTCCACCTTGTTATTTCTGGTTCTCGGATGCTTATTTCTAGCTCAAGGGGATTGGAAATGCCCATCGGGCCTTGTCAAAGGGTAGTTTGGGTAATGTGGTTGGTTAACCTATGTTGGTTTAAGACATTAAAGGTGGGTAAGATGTATTAAACCTAATTTTCACCTGATTTTGGAATTTCCTATTTTGAGTTCTAGACTCTCTTTTTCTCTATAGGGGTGAAAAGGTAAATTTACCCAAGTGGAAAATCACAAAAAAATCTTAATGGCTCTATTGATCTATAGGGTTAATGTTTTCCCTGGGATGAGTTTTTCAAAATTTATGATCTCATATAATTTTGTGGTATTTCTAATATTTATTATTGAAATAAATGTATACCCTAAATATTTGAATATTGATATCTCATATACAGGTCCCTAGATAAAAATTCATACACATTAATTGTATCCAAATAGGGTTATTTACCAAGGATTGATATACTTTATGTGCTCATGTGATAGGCCCTAGATGAAGACATCTTGGGTATTAAATTAATTGGTCACTTTACATAATTTTCACATTATAAATATCTCAATTATAATCTTCTCTAGGGATATCCATATTTTCTAATGATAGATACCTAAAGTAAGAAGAGGGAGGAGTGATATTTGAATATAATTATCATTATATTAGAGAAATATTCATACAAAATCAAAAAAAAATTAACCCATGGATTCATCGATAACTACTTTATGAAGTGGTGATGTTGAATTCCATGAGGTAAGGCATTATTTTTATAATTTCCCAACTATTTCTTCATGTAAATTTTTTAATCCATTCTTGTGTATGTTGTGATATTAAAGGTTATAATAATTTACTAATTTATTGATATTTATTTATTATTTTCTAATGTATTTCTTTGATGGATTTTTTATTTTCACATTATTGTGGTCTCAAAGTGGTATCTTAGTCCTTCACATCCATTGGTAGTTCAACACAAAAATATTTATAAGGTATTTGGGATCACACCACCCACCAATTATTTTATCTTATATTTTTTCAATTTGATATTGATATTTCCATTCACAATGGTCATTGGTTTAGAATATAGAATTGAATGTTGGTGTAGCTATGTGTGTATGGTCTGAACACAATAGTAGTGGTGTATATGGTTATTGGTAGTAGGATCATGGAATATGGTTGAATATTGATTGGAAGTGGTAGGTGAGTAAATAAGATGTGGGCTTGATGAAATTCAGGTGGACGGATTCATGAGGGTGTACTAACAACCCAAGATAATGGTGGGGTATGTGAGGGGCATGGTTGGGAGACAATCTAGTGATGATAGTGAAAATATGGGATGGAATCATGGATTTAGAGAATAAATGACTAAAAATAATGCATTCTAAATGAAAAAATGTCATTAATTTTTTACCCTATGGTTCTAGTGTTTTGTTAATCTATAAATATAACTCGACGTGTATTGGAAGTACATGTTTTATGGGGTCATTTGGATGTTAGGGATAGTTAAGTATCATAGAGAATGTAACTAGTCATGCATGTCATATATATCTAGCCCCATGATTTTTTGTGTATTGTTGCAGACACCTATATATCTACATGACTACATATATCATGCGAGTTATGGGTGTAGAGACCTGAGTTTTTGGGATTATGAAATTGGGAAGAAATATTAATTTTTTTCTTTCCAATGCTCTTGAGGTATAAATTGGTCATTTTATCATAGCATATGATATTGAAATTTTTTAACACTCCATTAGTCTCAAATTAGGGAATTTATCCTAGGACATGAGTTTGGTGGAATTTTGAACTGTTCTGTTTTTGGTAGAATATTTAATATTTAATAAATTAACTGTTAAAATATTTTCAAGTCCCCCTCCCTCCAAAGATACCATAGCTAGAATGGAAATGATTAAAGGGAGATAATGACCCCTGATTCCCATCAACAGTAGGCTCCGGGTTGGAGACTAGCACCAAGGGTGTATAAATATCACAATATGGGAGGAATTAACCTTTATAAGAAAACAAGATTAGGAGATAGAATGTATCAACCAAAACCATATCCTTGATATAATATAAAAAAAATCCAAAATCCTCCCCACATGTATGTATAAATAGAACTGATATAGATAAAAAAATCATCCAAAGTAAATACCCAAAAGTAAAGCTAAATAAATGACACAACAACTGTCAAGGATCTAAGCTAGTAATGTCCAACACAATCCATTTATTCCTCTCGAAAACCTAAAAACAGTTTTATATATGTATAGTGACCATACATGTATACTCAGTAAGAGAACCAAAGTCTCTCATGAACATATGAAAGAAGCATATTAATTCCCCTATGAGATAACAGTGGAACCAAACGACAGCTATCAAGGTAAAATAACCATCCCAAAATCACCTGAGCTCACTCACTAAATAATGAATCCATGTAATATAATATAATATAAATCACATCTATGATAGTGTACCCCACAACACTTTCCCACTGATTATCAACTCTAAAACCCCAATGAAAAATTTCATGGTGCTCCCACCTCTTCCAAATATATCACATCATGCCCTGCCCACACACACTTGGGCCACACCTCATAGCACATCGCACCTGCACACATGAGGGACACACCTCACAACCCATCCCCCGACACACACATATGGGCCCTTATAACACACCTCACCCTAAAGACACCTAGGAAATCACACCACAACTTATTCCAAAGACACATGGTACACCATATCACAACTCATCCTAAGGACACCTGGGACACCACATCACAACTCACCTGAATAATCTTGGGCCATCAATGCTTAGAAGAGGGAGCACCGAAGAGCAAGTGTCCATCCTTCCATCCTCCCACTAGGATGTTGGAAAGACACCCACGTGCATGATTATGTGGGGGTTCAACACATAGTACTCAACATTGGTGGGGTGCGTATAAAAATCAAAAATAAAATACAATTATATGTATATAGTATCAAATACTCAAACCCAACATATGGGTTCTCAGAAAAACAACAAAATCACAACACCATAACTTTTTCTTCCACCTATAAATGCATTTATTAGTTTATGCAATGTTCATTTCAGAAGGTGAATATCCTTAATAATCTAAACGGCTTCACATTTCCTCCATGTTTGACACCCATACACTTTATTATTTTTCATCAACCACATTTACTAACACAACCCATTATTAAATTTCCATTGAAACAAATACATTCCATTAAGCAAACGAACTCATTACATTATTAAAAATTAATTTATTCATTCCATAACTACTCAAGCATCTATAACATGGAAACCACATATAACACATAGCTCAACATCCCCATATACCATCACCTCACCCCCCAAAATGCATTGAAAATAAATCACCTCCATGTCACCCCAAATGCATGGGAAAACAAAAAAAATATCACCCCACACCCTAGCCACACATCGGCATCCAAACAGTACAAAAAAAACATCACCACACATCAAGATACATTTATAGATTTATAAATGGGATTTTATCACATTCTACTTCAATTTTGGGGTGTTATCACACAAACCAAAAATCCATGGGTGAACATTTCATTAGCCCAAAAAATTAATTAACCAATTTCCATTTAGGGTGATATCAAAAAAATAACAAAAAAATAAGAAATAACAACACATATATCCAATGTAGACAAAGCCCCCAATGACCACAATTTTAAATGGGGCATCAGGCCCATACAATTCACAATATCAAAAGTAATATAAAGTTTGTAAAAGCATGTGAATCTAACCCCACTTTCCCATTTAAATTCAATTAACCAATTATTTATCATTGATTAGGTTAGTACAACCATAACTCATAGATGAAAAAAATTAAACCCTTCTAGCATGATACACAATAAAGAGAAATTAGGGATTTATTACCTCAAAGAATCTTTTTAGAATCATTGTGCACCACAAGGCAATGAAGAACACCCTAAAACCATAACCAGCCACGAAGAACTGTAGATCAACCCACTACTTACCCAAAGACCATCAAAATGAAACCCAACACACATCCCAAACAAAAATAACATCACTTCAGCAAATCCATAGAAGAATAATATAATATTATATATGAGAACAAAATCATAACTCACCATGGATCGAAAAAGAAATCCCAAGTATTGATCCCCCAGTTAAATGAATCTCCAAACATAGAATTGGAATGTCATCAGATGCTTAGAATGATAGGAGAGACACTTTCCATTGGGTTTAGAGAAAACCTGCATGGATGAAACCTTTAAAAAAGTACAACATTAGGGAATTACATGACATTTAATCCCATTTCATATCTTGTAATCCTTGGTATTCAGTTTCCCCATAAAGGACATCCACATTTTATTATTTAACCCTAAAAATATACACATTATGAACCATTACAGGAAAATATTTGAAACCAACTTTCACATCATGTAAGACACTTAAACTACGTTTATTTCCTTCAGTAGTTCTGTTGTACCTCTATATTCCACAGAAAACACCTAGAACCTCTCCCAAACACATCCAACCACCAAAACTGGAAAAGTAATGGATCTTGAAGGAATTTACTGTTAAAAATATTCACATGGGTTTGGTTGGAGATATATTTTGAATGGAGTTTAAATCGAGATCATGACTCCACAGTTGATTCCATAATGAGGGTTGTTGTCTAGGCAAGATATTAACCCACTTTAGGTTTTGTGAGTTAGAATGGGTGTTAAATGGGAATTTAATTAATTAATCAATTAATTAAATGAGTTAAATGACTTCTACCCCTGTTTGGATTCCCAAACATGACAAGAAGGGGAAGAGGTATTATTCCTTTCATGGTGGATGGACTGAGAGTGAAGGGGGAATTATATTCCATAAGACTTCATCCATAGTGGATATCAATACCGGATCATGGTACAAAATCCTTAGGGAGTGGATTTGGACATGAATCTTTAGTGTTTACACCCCAAGGTAGTTTAGTTATTTTTATTTTTATTCCTTGATCCCCATAAATGTTTTTTATGTTTAATAACCCTATTATGGAGACTATAGAACCCATGGGATCCAATCTGTGCTTAATTGGGGAAGAATGGTGGTTTTGGTATGTTCATAGGGGTTTCCCATTCAGAAACCATGACTAAATGACATGTGGTTTTAATAACACATTCAACGTGTTATTCTAATTTAGGAAAAAATAATTTTTGGAATTACATTTCATGTACTTGGATTAAATGTTGTGTATTATTACATGATCTTGTGTTGGTTCATGTCCATGTGGCCATGTATCTAGGAATACTGAGTTCTTGGAAGTACACATTAAGTAATTTAAGTACAAACCATGTAGTACTACGTATCCATGTATCTAGACATGTTGAAAAGTACATGGTCGTATGATGTTTTGGTGAGTACATGATATGTACTATGTATACACATTTTGTATTGGGTCATTTCCATGTGGTCATGAAGTTGGATATACTCACCAAGTGATGGTTACATGGTTGTGTATCATTACACGGGAATACCCCATGTACATACTATTTGTGTAGTAGTACAGGGACATACCTCATGTTTTCTTTGTCCTTGTATAAGTAAATATAAAAGTATAGATTTAAGACTACATTCCATGTACTCAAAAGTACACACTGTGTAATTTTTACAGTAATGGGGTTTTCTGTGTTTTATTCCCTGGAGTCAGAATTGGACTTGTGAGTAGTTCATTCTGAGCACTTTTTTCCACATAGACTGTGATGATGGGATCCTATTAGAGTTTAGTGATTTTTTAGATGGTGATTTGGACTAATATATTTCAGTATGATAATTTCTTTGAGGTTTGGATTCATTATCCTCCTTGGGGTAAGGTTTTGAGTCACAAGGGTCTGGTGAGGGTTGTGAGCTCAGTGATTCACCCAGATCAAGTTTTCCATGGGGATCTGTTTGAGGTTCATTTGGATAGATCCTAAGTGGTGGGATCATGTGTAGTGTCTTTGAGGAGGCCTTGATTTTTCCCTATATGTTTCTAATGATTGCTCGAGGTTAGATAATTTGAGGTTCATCTCTTGGGTTTGATGACCAAATTAGTTTAATCCTTAGGATGAGTTAACATTGTGGCATATTGGTTATAGTTTTGTGATATTGATTTGTTGAGTTGAATCAGAGAGACTCATGAGAATGCCTTAGTGGGATGATTACTGATCGATTTCTCAGTGGCTGTTGTAGTTAGTTGATAAGAATTCCTAAGTGTCATGGTATGTCTGGTGATGATGATACCTTGTCAAGTCCAACATTTAAGGTTGTCCGGAGGATTTTTGTGAATGAACATGATGGCATGCATTTCTTTTAGATGCACCTTTGGGTGTGTTTTTTATCTAGGATCATTTGGAGACCACAAAGGTCCATTAGGGATATATCTACATATTTTTTGACCTAAAGGATCCAAATTGGGATTCTTCTACCATTATACTAGTTTTGAGGATCCATGGGGTGATGCGTCTTCTTAAGTGTTAAATTAGATGTTCAAGTGTTTCCCAATTGATAAAACAAACTTGATAGGGTGTGATTGTTGGTAATTTTTGGTTATGGGTGTTCTTTGGGACCTAAACTAATGTATGATCCATTGAGGATGAGATTTGATGATGGGATTGAGTGTTTGGTTGTCCCTTGATATGTTTGTGTTTACTTATGGTACACTATAGGGATATTGTGTTATGGTTGGGCTGCCTTATTTTGGATTCGGATTTAAATGATACGGGTTACTATCACTGAGATGAGGTTCCATGGATATGGTTTCAAAAGTATAACCCGATGCTCCAAATCCATGGTTTGTAGGGTAAAACATGAAATTGCACATACATGGGTTTGGACGCCTGACATGAAATCCCACATCTGAGGCTGGGTAGGTTAGACATGATGCTCCACACTGGTATGAAATGAGTTTGGACATGATGCTCCAAATCAGTACCGTTTATTGTTTTGGTTTGAGTGATGGCCTGGCGTTCTAGGATTATTGATATTTGATACAGATAAGATAGTGGATATGAGGATCCCTATATGTGATTGACATACTAGACTGAGGATCCGGGCATGAGTGGTATACTATATGGATCAAGTGTCAGATTAAGTCTCTCTAAACTGTTAGTATTCTCTGTGGTTTATATTACATAGTGATTCTCTATTTAGAAATGTAATAACATGAGGAATAATATGCATGAATGAGGAACCTCATCTTTTGTCCAGTGATAGACTGATGTTGTAATGTCTTGAATTTTATATGTCATTTTTTTGAAATTTATAAGGGATTATTTTGAGACCAGTTTCTCATACGACATGAGATTCTGAGGCCTGGGGTGCCCAAAATAAATGATTGAACTATTTTTAAGTTTTTTTAAATAGTGTGCATGTTCGGTTTTAGTAACATATAAACGAGTTCCCATATTGAAAATCTAAGGGAACTGTAGAGCTTAGAACAAAAATTTTACCATATTCAGGGCCTAACATCAATCGGTGCTGGTCGACTACAAAAGTAAATTTGTGGAAATTTTAATAGAAAAATAAAATATACTTAAAAAGTTATTTTATTTTATTTCTTCAACATTACGCTGTGATTCAGAATTACTATGATGTGGTGAATCAGTGATGCTACAACACAATGTCATGGAAACACATAAATGAATTAATATGATTCCTTCATTAATCAGAGGTAGGGACAAGCGTTAGAGTTCATAACACAGGATAATTTTCCCTAGAACCCTGAAGTTTCATTGAGGCAAGTGGAAGGAATCTCCCTCACTAGTGATGACAAACGTTGATGAATTCCGGATTGAGGATGTTCATGGATGGATTTCAATCAATGAATAAGTCTCTCATACGACTGAACCTATTTCCAGGTAGGTGGTTCAATTCATATTTTTTCTTTCCTCGTTGTTGATTCCAATGATGAATATGGACCAACCCATGAATAGGTTGATCCAAGGTTCGATCGTTCTTGTAGGATGGATAAGTTGTGGGATTAAAGGGAATAGATTTGATGATTATCTTTCAGCATAATCCTACTAGCTTGAATGGACCAAGGCCAATAAGAACAAGTCCAAGGCCCATTATAAGGGTGTTATTATTCTTATCTCTCATCCCCATTCTAGAATTCTCCATTAGAAAACCCTCTTAGTCGTGGAGTGTTTTGTCGGGTTGTTCCAAATGTTATTGGACCCCCGGAGTGATGACGTGAAGATTTTAAATAAACAGAAATGAAGGTGATGACTGGAGGATTCAAACGTTGTTCTTAGTTTTAAGAACATACCATCACAACAATGGTGGTAGTCTGCAGAAGGAGTATCTGCTACTAGTGGTGCGTGGCAGTGCCAAAAGTGGTTCTCATCATCGTGGCCACCCAGTGGAAGTGACCCATGGTACAACAGCCACGAGCAGTAGACAGGGTTTTCGGCAGCCCCCGACAAACACGGTAGGAGGCCACTACATGTGTAAGAGGGTCATGGTCTATGCAGACCATGATTAGGCCCTACGAAAACCATTGTGGGTGGTCACACAGTCAGTCACCACATTGAATGTAGCAGCTGCCCCATATTGACCAGGTGGGGATGTAGTGCTAACCGCATCTGGGGAACCATGTCGGTCCACACCATGCAGACTTGGTGGGCCAGCTCAGCCATGTGGGTCAGGCTGGAGCAAGGAGGGATGAACTAGTAGAGGTTCGGGCCCAATAGTTTGGGATGACCTGACGGGTCGGGTCATACAGGGAGCTGGGTCGGGTCGGTCTGACCAGGCCAGCCCGGACCAAGTCTCCATCGACCCCTTTTTACATAAATTCTCATAACGCTCAAACCCCGTGTCTATTTTACATTCCATATGTGGCATTGGGAACCTTGTTATAGTGTAGTCCTTTTGGAATACGTACATGAACTTTTGTGGAGGTCGGCGTATGAAGTTTTTTCTTGAGGAGTAGTTGCTCCTGGAGTTAGCACTTAATGGGTGGAATCTTGTGACTAGACGTGGAAAAGACACAAAGTTGGTCACCTGTCAAAACACCGAGTTAGTGTCTTTCAGTGTTGTAGAGTTTGTCTCCTACGAAGATGCATAGTTGGTCTCCTATGATGACACAAATTTGTTCTCCTGGGAAGACGTAGAGTTGTTCTCCTAAGAAGATTTGAAGTTGGTCTCCTATGAAGATGCAAAGTTGGTCTCCCGAAATTTTAAATATTTTTTATCCTATGATGAAATGGAATTGGTCTCCTAAGAGGGTACAAATTTGGTTTCCTGTGAGGATGCGAAGTTGGTCTCATGAAAATCTGTAGAGTTGGTCTCCTACAAGGGTGTGAAGTATGTCTCCTATGGAGGTCATATATTCTGCTGGATTTGTATATTCTTGCACTTTCTTAGTAACTGTATCGTGGGTTGAGATAACTCTAGGGACTCTCTTGACTATAATTCTAAGAGACTACACTTCATGTACCTATTTGGATGTTTTCCTTGTGTCTTTATTTGTGGTTTAATTTTTGTTTTGAGGTCCCTACTGAGTATTGTGTTACTCACCCCTATATGGGATTCTCCCACATGTGTTGTGTCTTGTGTAGACAATCGATAGCTTTGAAAATGTCCTTGTTGGGTTAGAGATGAGTGGTGATTTAGGGAGGCCTGATGGACATGGCACACTTCAACGGCGTACAAACATCTTACTGTACCTACCCTTCAAAGAGGGTTTTCTACGGATGAGATCCAGGAGATTGTAGTTTTCTATTTCAGTTGGTCTTGTATTCATGCATGTTTAATTTACTATGTTTTATTTTCACTCTTAGAGGATGTCTTAGTGACATGCATACCTCTTTACTTACTCTTTTGACTTTTCAGTATCTATATCTTGGACTTGTGTGCATGTGTACAAGTACTTAGGAAAAATGACTCAAATTTTTTCAGGATATTCCTACTCGATGCTAGTCGCTATCCCCTAGCCTATGGGAGGAGGGATTCGGTTAGTCAAGGCACATGGCCTAGGGGATTGATCATGATAGATTGGTATCAAAGGTTAGGTCACTCTTACTTTTGTTTTGGGATAATAGTGTTAAGTGTTTCATGTTTATATTTCAGGCCTAGGAACCCATTGTTGGTGTAGATGCTGACGTATCTATACACCATGACTTTGAATTATTCTTTCCAAATTAGTACATGAAAACACTAGTTGCATGGGAAATAATGGTTTATGAACAATATAGTAATTGAGTGTGTTATAATATGCTTCATGATTCATATTCAGATCACAAGGTATACTCTATTAAACATGGTACATATTGTTCTATTTCTTAATGCTTCCACACAGGCAGCCAACCAGGATTCTAGGGTGCGACCATAAGGACGGTCCACTAAGAGAAGAGGCATCAGTGTAGGGACCGTTTATAGAGATATCACCTCCTGGTGGTATACCTGTGATATCACCACCTAAAGAGCACTAGTTCCTACCGGAATTTCCAGTATAGGATACATGTAGGCTCAGTGCATTGCATGAGTTTCAGAGATAGTGACCTCCTAGGTTCTAAGGTGATATAGATCCTCAGGTAGTTGAGGATATGATGGAGGTAGTTACATGATTTTTCTGCCTAGTGAGGACACCTCTTGACTAGATTTAAGTCCTAGTCGTGGGTCTTTTACAAGGATCAGTAGGGAGATGGTGGATCATGGAAATTCCGATGCACAAGGAGGTGACCCTCTCCTAGATAGACTTTGAGTGTCTTTTTAGAGAGGATTTCTTTCCAGAAAGGTTATGTTCTATGTGTATACAATATCTCTTGCATCTACAGCAGGGCAACCAGATGGTGGAAAAAGTACTCAGTGATATTCACTAATATTTCTCACTAATCTACAGACATGGTGTGGGACCCAATATTTAGGGCTCATACATTCAAGTAGGGACTATAACATCCTTCCTTATTATCACATAAACTTTCATTACATTTTACAAAACCTAGGATCTTTAAGGTTTAGTGTCTTGGAAACCAGGAACTTAATACATGACAACATAAAAAATTATTTCTAAACACTTGAAAGACTCCTTTATTTGATCATCCTAAGTTCATTACAGCATCTCATAACCTCAGAGCATACATCAAAGGAAAGGGTGAGCAGAAGGCCCAGTAATGGAAACAAGGGAAACATTTTACATGTGAACTTGAGATACATCAAAATTCATGAAAAATAACTTTAAGGAATGAGAACGAGATCATGAGGAATATCATAATGGAAAGAACCTGATAAATAACATTAAGATGTGGCTAAAATATTTAACTTAGAAAATCATGAAAATATCACCAAGGTACATCCCCAGGTTTTCATTTGAAATTACCAAAGTTATTCACCAGGGTATCGATAAAAATTGTAATCTCTAGTGGTTACATCATTATCCAATGCATTGGAGCGCTATCAGGGCCCACCCTTAAATTTGTCTTTATTATCATGTGAGCCACATATATCATCATCAAAATTTCATAAATAACCCATATAGCATAAAAGAAATCGGTTTCATTTCATAATCATAACATCTTAAAAAATACATTTAAGACAAGATATTTATGTAACTTTAAACCCACAGAAAAAAGAAAGCGGGTCTCATGTATGTAAATCCAAGAATTTAAAATAGAAAATCCTAATATATATGTGAATACCCATATAGAAGAAATATATTTGTGTATTTACTTAATAAAATAAAATAATTTGAGAAAAATAGAGAGACATTTTGAGATGAAAATTATGTAGCATAACAGCTATGTTATAGGGTTTTAGAAAACATTGAAAAGAGAGGGGAAATGGGTCACCCACTCATGAATGATCCAAAAACAGTATAGGGACAGAATATAATGGATATAAGAACATGGTAATGAAATTTTAAAGACATACCATATTAAATGAAAATCATGGAAGGAAGACAAAAATAAAATTTCTCTTATGAAAATTCGGCAGCCTAACGACGTCACTTAAAACATCAAAAAAATGAATTGAAGAGATCAAATAGGGTATCTTATCATATTAATATAAAATATCAGTATGATAGATATATATATAATACCCCAACATAATAAAATGAACTTGAAAGACTTGACATGAAATGAGAACTTTGAAAAATGAGAAGGGTGAAAGAATCCATTAAAAATTCAGCAGCCTAACGACGCCACTTAAAACTTCAAAATACTGAATTAAAGAGATAAAATAGGGCCCCTCATCATATTAACATAAAATATCAGTATGATAGATATAGAGATCATTCCCAAACATAATAAAAAGGAACATGAAAGACTTTACATGAAAATAGATCTTGAAAACGAGAAGGGTGAAAGAATCCCTTAAAAATTCGGCAGCCTAACATAGCCACTTTAACATTCATAAATTGAAATGATGAGAGAAAGAGGGGGTATCTCATCATATTAACATGAAAATTACAGTAGGATGAATATAAAATAACATCCTCCAACATAAGAACATGGAGAATAAATGATATGACATAAAAGAGAGTACTTGGAAAGAAAGAGGGAGGTAATATCCCTTACCTTAAAACGTAACTCTTAAAACTAAAAGTTTGGGACCTTGATGGAATGGGGGCACCTTGGGAGGACCCATTGGGAGGTAATAAGACCATAACATCGTTGACGAGAATTTTTTAATGGAAATGATGAGAGAATGGCTTGGTATTTATAGGGAAAGTGAGTGGGCAAGGCATTAATGGCCAAGGGACACCTCATTGGTGGTATTGGCAAAACCATGGGCTTGCCCATGGTATTTTCCCAAGGTATTGGCCACTTGGGACACCTCAAAACTTATCATACGATTCATAAGTCGATAATATTGATTACATACTTAATACATCATTTATTGATGTCATTAAACACCTTTAACTTAAAAATTGTATTTTCACTATTCACTGAAAATTCAACTTTCTTAGAAAAATCCCAAAATTTCACCTTTACCAAATATCGATGCTCTGTTTTCAAAAATGAACTCCATTTTTTAAAAATAATTTTTTAAATAATTTTAATTTAATTTTTAAATAAGTACACTATTCGCTGAAAATTCATTTTTTCAGAAAAATCCCCAAAAAATTACCTTAACATAATATCGATGCTCTGAGTTCAAAAATGAACTCCATTTTATAAAAATAATTTTCTAAATATTTTTAATTTAATTTTTAATTAAAAAACACTATTAACATGAAAAAAATGATACTTGACTAATAATTTTTGAAACAGTTATTTACCTATTTTATTGAATCTCATTACTTAATCAAGGTGCCTAGATTACATTAATACTTTTTTTAAGTGATATTACTAATCCATTTGGTCACATTACTAATCCTAAGCATAAAATCACTATTCATAATTTACTATTCATCAAAAATCAATTTTTATCATATTAGACTCTAAATTTCTTATTGGACATAATTGCAGAAGACCATTTTTTGAAAATCATTACACATCATAAATTATTTAAGGTTTACAAAATTATTTTAAAATATCCTTCTTCTAGAATTCATCAAAAATATGCATACTATATTTATCCAGACATTTTAAAATTCACAAACTTCATTATATGAATAAATCACAATTTTTATTTAAATCAAAGGATTACACAAGGTACTTACGGTCTCCTTACATATCCCCTTATAACCCCAGCATAGGACCTAAGTGTAAGGTGTGCTAAGGTGAGAGAATATAAGGGCGGCTCAGCCAACATCGCACGAGTAGTAATTTCTATCAGTTTGAACTTCTCGCGAAGGAGATTCCATTCTAAATTTACATGATGAAGTTTGGCTTGGGTTTGGTCCAGAGCAAAGCCCAGTGGTTCTACCTCCTTCCCATGTTCTATTAGATGGGCTTCGATTGGCCCGAGACTACTGGATGAGGCCATCGAATTTTCTTCCTATATTTATTTACCAAGATCACTTATATTTAGAGACAATAGTCGCAACATTTAGCTTTCAACAGTCATACTGACTAATGGTCATATAATAGTCAAAACCCAACAGTCTCATTTTAATTATACTCATTTTATTAAATGATAACGTTTTGTTGAGTATGAAATAAAATAACACACAAAATTAGGAAACAAGATTTATTCAAAATTTCTGGTCATTACAGGGACTATGTCAGAGAATCATGGAATCCATGATATACCTTTTCATCCCTACACATGTTGGGGTGCTGGAGAGAGATCTACTGGTAGAGAGATTTATTGCAGAGTAGGCACGGTTAGAGGGAGCTACCACTGGGCATCAGGTAGCTGAGTCTTTGGTAGCTGGTAGCTCAGAGTTGATGTAGAAGTCCAAGAGGACCAGATCATCTAGAGGATGACCCCCTGACATGTTATTAGTGGTGTAGGGATTCCAAGGAAGAGCAGGTCAGCCGAGATAAGGTTTTTTCTACACATGTTATGGTTGGGGACAAATAGTAATAGATTGTACAAATGGTCGCACGACTGACCAGGAGATGGTCAAGGGACCTCCGAGGTAGCAGAAGAAGAAGGAACAGGGCGGTCCACTAGGCATCAGATGTGGTAGAGGATTAAGATGAGATGAAAAAGGTGGAAAGAGGTTCGAGGTACTACCTCCACCACCCTCAGGTGGTCCACCTCGAGCTCAGGGAGTTAGTGGAAGGGGCGAGGCTAGATCCAGGAAATGGAGGCTTACGATCTAGAGCCTCCTTGGATGATTAGAGGTATAATATATGTATTTTCACCATAGTTATAGCTTTTATAGACATGGGTTCCAGTCACCCTTTTCTCACCATGACCCTTGTTTAATAAATAAAGATTCTAGTGGAATTGTTGACTCGATCCCAATGTTTAGGGACTTTTATAGGATGAGATTCGATGATCACACACTGGTGACGAAAATGCAACCATACTCTTGGGGGTGAGTGTTTCGTTTGGGATATATTGGTGGAAACATCGGGGCCTTATGACTTCATTTTGGGTATGGACTCATTATCCACTGTTCAATCTCAGATCGCGTGTTTTAGGTGAACAGTACGTTGTGTCCACAAATATGGGACTAGATTTTCCTTTATCAGTGAAAAGGAAAATGGAGCAGCATAGGATGGACGTGAATGTAGGAGGGTACATTTGATCACAAATAGGTTGTCTATGATCAAAATTGGTGTAGTGGATGAGACAAGTCCTTAGATTCATGTAGTGGTGGATGAATATGAGGATGTATTTTTAGAAGATGTACCAGGACTACATCCTCACAGGGAGGTAAACTTTTGCATTGACCTGTACCTCGAGATAACATCGATATATACACCAGTATATCCTATAGATCCCATAGATATTTTTTGTAATGAGGGTATATTTGGTAGAATTGTAGAGGAAGAGATTTTTGAGACCTAGGGTTTCACCATGGGCAACCCCAGTCTTGTTTTCCAAGAAGGCAGACGAGAGCTTGAGGTTATGTGTGAACTTATGGTTCCTGAATCAGGTGACCGTGAAGAATAAGTATCCACTAATAAGGATTTATGTAATCTTCAATAAGATGAATGGAGTGAGATAGTTCTCAAAGATAGAAGTCATATCAGGATATCACCAAATTCAGGTGAAGGATGAGGATATTCCGAAGGCAGATTTCAAATGTTTCTACATCCACTATGGGTACTTAGTGATTCATTTTGGCATGATGAATTCCCCAGTTGTGTTCATGGGACTCATGAATAGAATCTTTCATCCTTACCTAGACTGGTTTGTATTGGTATTTATTGATGACATCCTAGTGTATTCGGCGTCTGAGGGGGAGCACGCGATACACTTGAGGATGGTGCTAGACTTACTACAAGAGCACCACTTTTAAGTTAATCTCTCAGAGTTTTAGTTTTGGATATGATATGTCCAATTTCTAGGACGTGTCATTTTAGAGGCTGGGGTTATAGTAGATCCAGCAAAGATAGATGTGGTTCTTGCTTGAGAGCCACCCAAGAATGTTACCAATGTGCAGAGTTTCCTTGGGTTGGTTGGGTACTATCAGAGGTTCATGCCTGACTTTTCTAGATTAATAACATCCATGAAAGTCTTGACACAAAATGGGTAACCTTTCATGTTGATAGAGATGTTCAAAGAGAGCTTTCACAACTAAGGAAGATTTTGATGAGTGCTCATATCCAAATATTTCTAGAGGAAAGTTGTTGATAACGTGGTGTTCTATGAATCATCAGAGACTGGACTTGGTTTCATCCTAATGTTGGGGAAAACTATTATTCCCTATAGTTCACAATAGTTGAGACCACATGAGATGAACTGTGCAACCCACAATATAGAGTTGAAAATGATAGTCTTCGCATTAAAGATATGGAGATACTAGGTTATGGATGAGTAGTTTATCATCTACCTAGACCACAAAATCCTCAAGTATATATTTTCATAAAAGGATCTAAAACTGAGAAAAAAACATTAGATATAGTTCCTCTAGGACTATAACATTGATAGATTCTATACTCCTACAAAGGGGAACATGGTGGTAGATGATCTTAGCTAGAGATCGAGTCCAGATCTACAGAACAAGGCCTTAGAGTATTGGTCCTTGTTTTTTATATCCTTCATGTATGGTTATGGAGTAGATTATCTCTATTTGATGGTAGTTACCCCTTCACTATTATTGTGATTCAGGGAGGCACAAATCGGAGATACCAACTGTGAGACTACACATGCTCAGGTGTCTACAGGGAATTCCCCTGATGGATATTCAAAAGTTGGGGAGCACTTTGTTCTTTTTAGAGGACACACATTTGTACCGGAGATGTTATGGTTGGAGGTGTTGAGGTAGTTTCATACATCCCCTTTGGAGGTATATCCATGTGTGTCAAAGATATACCAACACCTCTGATGTTAGTTTTTGTGGTCGAGTATGAAAGAGGAAGTGACTTATTTTGTCTATAGATGCCTCACTTGTCAGCAAGTGAAGGCCAACCAATAGGTTCTTGAGGGTTTGACTCAACCCCTTGAGTTTCCAGAGTGGAAGTGGGATAGAATTTCAATGGAATTATTGATGGTTTTACCATTTAAATCTAGGTGGAATGATGTCATCTAGGTGATCATTGACCGACACACCATGTTCTCCCACATCATTGAGATTTAGGAACAATGTTTAGTAGAGAGCATAGGATGCCTCTTTGTACAGGAGATTGTTCGACTCCATGGATTTCTATCTACGATAGTCTCGGATCATGAAACATGCTTTACATATTAGTTGTGGAAGGGATTTCAGGAGGTTTTTGGGACTTAGCTATGCTTTAGTATAGTTTTTCACCTGTAAACAGATGGCTAGATGGAGTGTACAATTCATGTCCAATAGGACATGCTATGTGCTTGTATCCTTGATTTTTTTCCGTAGTTAGAAGGATCACCTACCCCTGGTGGAGTTTTTTTTACAACAACTACCAATCCACCATCATTATGGGACCATTCAAGGCCTTGTATATGTGACATTACATGTCAGCACTTGGCTGGACTGACCCTGAAGATTCCGTACTCATGGGCCTGGAGTTAGAGTGGGCTACTATAGAGAAGGTGAAGTTCATCCTGGAGTGGATAAAGGCAACAAAGATCTGTCAGATTCCCTATGATGATAGGTGATAGAGATCCTTGGAGTTTAAGGAGGGAGATAGTGTGTTCCTTCAAGTATCTCCTCAACATGGGATACAAATATTTGGGCAGAGTAGAAAATTCTGTCTGAGGTTCATCAGGACTTTTCTGATACTGCGTAGAGTGGGTGAGGTGGCGTACCGCTTGGATCTACCTCCAAAATTAGAGTGGATCCATGAAGTATTTTTCTATTGTGCATTCAGTAGTAGCAAGATAATATCTAGGAGGGAACATTGGAGCAGGAGGATCAGATCCATGCTCAGTGTCCCCATTTTTTTAGCCCTTGTTTTGGATTTCAAGGATGTAAATCCCTAATTTGGGGAAATGTAATGTCCCAGATTTTCCATGTAATTGTTTTGAAAATTATATGGGATTATTTCGAGACCAGGAAGTAAGATGACACACAATTCTGAGGACTGAGGTTCCCAGAATAAATGTTCAAACTATTTTTATGTTTATTAAAAATTATGTGTGTGTGTGGTTTTAGTAACTTCTAAATGGGTGCTTGGATCAGAAATCCAAGTGCAACGTTGAGCTCAGAACAATTAGATTACCTTAGGCAGTGCCTAATATCAGCCGGTATGATTCGACTAAAAAAGTTAATTTATGGAAATTTTAGGAGAAAAATAAAAACATATTTAGAAAGTTATTTTATTTTATTTATTCAATGTTACATAGTGACTCAGCAGCACTGTGATACAGTGACTCAGCAATTCTTCAATTTAGCATCGGGAAACAGTGAACCATGTTAACATGTTTCCTTAATTAATTAATTTTATGGACCAATGTTTAAATTCATAATTCGGTAGAATTTTCTCTAGATCCTTGAAGTTTCCGTGAAGAAATTAGAAGGAAGATCTCTCACTGGTGATGATGAATGAAGAATGTTGATAACTGATGGATCTAGGATTTTCATGGAAGTATCACCATCCATGAAGAATTTTCTCCTATGACTAATCATTTTTCCAGTTAGGGGTTTATTTCTTATTATTTTTTCCCCATTCTCGATTCCAATGCAAAATGTGGACCAAACCACGAAAAGGTTGATTTGTGGTTCGATCTTTCTTGCAAGATGGGTAAGTTGTGGGATTAAAGGGAATAGATTTGAGGATTATCCTTCTTCGTAATCATGGTAAAATGACTAGAACAAGGACAACTCGAATAAGTCCAAGGTCTGTTCTAAGGGTGTTCTTGTTCTTATCTCTCTTCCTTTATCTTGTGTTATTTGTCAGCGAACCATCATGGTCATGACATGTTTTTCTGGGTGGTTCCAAATGTGGTCATACCCCCATAGTGACAATGAGAAGATTTGAAATAAAAAATAGTGAAGGTGACAATAATAGGTTTGTAACGGTGTTCCCAGTTCGAAGAATATACCACCACAACCATGGTATCAGTTTGCTGAAGCGGGATCCACTGGCGGAATCAGCAGTGGCGCATAGTGGCACGACCATCTGATGGGAGGAACCCATGGAAGAATAGGCATGGCCAGTGGATAGGGCTTCCGACGGCCTCAGCAGGATGAGGTAAAAGGCTGAATCACATGGCAGAGGGCCATAGTCTAGCTCGGCAGCAGTGAGACCCTCTGAAAACCACTGTGGGGTGGTCACACAGTAGTTTCCCCATGTTGACCAAGTGGGGACGTGATGATGAACATGTCTGGTGAACCAAGATGGTCCACACAGTGAAGACCAGGCGGGCTAGCTCGGCCAGGTGGTCTAGGCTGGAGTGAGATGAGTCAGACCGACAACAAGCCAGGTCGGCCCAGTATGTCGGTTCGGACCCGACAGGTCAGTTCAGGTGGGACCTAGGTTGGGTTGGGTCGTGCCGGTCTAACTGGTTCGGACCGGAATCATACCCAATCAACCCCTTTCTATTTAAATTCCCATTACTCTCAAATAGTGTTTCCATTTAATGATTTGTTTATGGTATTGGGACCCTCACGACGAGGTTGTCCTTTTGGATACTCTACATAACCTTTCCTGGAGGTTGGTGTACAACCTATTGGTTCTAGGAGTAGGTGCTCTGAGAGATAACATGAAATGTATGAAATCCTATGAATAGGTGTGGAAAAGTCTTAATGTTGTTCTTATACAATGACGCAGAGTTGGTCTCGTGGAAAGACGCAGAGTCAATATACTATGAATATACAGAGTTGGCCTCCAATAAAGACATGGAGTTGGTCTCTTGTGAGGGCGTGAAGTTGGTCTTCTACAAATTCACAGAGTTGGTCTCCTGCGAGGGTGTGGTGTTGGTCTCCTACGATGACACGAAGTTGGTCTCCTACAAAGATGCAGAGTTGGTCTCAAATAAGGGTGTACATTAGGTCTACTATGGAGACCGTATGTCCCGTTGGATTTGGATATTCCTAGAATTTCATAGTAATTGTATCGTGGGTTGAGCTGACTCTAGTGACTCTCTTGAATGTACTTATTAGAGACTAAACTTTGTTTAACTCTTTGGTAGTATTCCTTGTGTCTTATTTTCTGGTTTACCTTTAGGGTTTGGGGACCCTACTGAGTATTGTGTTACTCACCCCTATACGGGGTTCGCCTACATGTGTCACGTTTTATGCAGATGATCGAAAGATATGACAAAGTACATGGTGGACCAGAGATGATTGGTGCTTCTGGGAGGCCTGATGGATGTGGTATGCTTCAAAAAAGTTCACATAGATTAATGCACCTACCCTTAGGGTAGCATTTTCTATGGACAAGATCCCGAAGCCTATACTTTTCTATTTCAGTTGGACTTGTGTTCTGGCACATTTACTTTACTATTTAGTATTGTTACTCTCAATGGTTGTCTTAGTGGCATTCACAACCACTTACTTAGTGTTTTCACATTCCAACATCTGTAGTTTGTATTTTTGTGTATCTGTATAGGTTCTTAGAAAAATGCCTCCCATTTGTTCGGGATATGCCAACACGGTGCTAGTCACTAGCCCCTAGCCTATGGGAGGTGGGTTTGGGGTATCAAAGCATGAGCCCTGGAGGATGGGTCATGAAATATGCTTTGAAAACCTTTGACGTTGTTGTATAGTCAGGTTTTAGGATAATTATCCATTCATTATCATTTCTGATAGATCATTTTAAAATTGTAATGATTCTTCTATGTTCCAAGGATGAGATAACGAATGGAGTCAAGAGGAAATGAGAGTGGATTACTTATATTAGGATCATGAATGATAGTATTTATATGGTTTCATTTCCTAGTGTTGAAATAATGGGTTAGGGTTTCCATGGATGTGGAAATAAAATGTTATTTGGTATACATGGTCTTTAAGATGTTCTTAGAGACACCTCGATGTTATAAAAATTTGGTATGGTTATTTAATTCTGGTTGTGCACTCTGATATGGGGTATAGTCTCCTCAATGTTCTTTATTAGACACTATTTATAGTCAAATGTATCTGGTTTATGATGAGGCGTGGTTGAGGTTTTGTGGAACCATATTGGGGCCCGAGTTTAGTGGAATCCTGGTTAGGATGTTAAAAGTGTAATCAGAGTAGTTACTTCCATGATTTACAATTTTGGGTTTGGTATACAAGAGCTATAGGAATTTTTCATGCCTATTATGGATATCGACTGGTGCGTTCCAAACTACTATTTCAGTAGTAATTTTAGGTAACCAATGTTGGGATTTATGTTCTTGGTTTTCAATGTTATAGTTTTATATGATTTTCACCTTGGGTGATGCATATGTGGTTTGGATTTGATAATTTATGATGGATATCTGGATCTTGGACCATTGGAAAGAGTATTGTAATTTATTTTAACTCTTGGACTATAGAGGTAGGGGAATCTCATGAATCATGTTAATCACACAGTATACATACATTATAGGCCTTATAGTGTTTAATTTTATGGATTTTTTCTATCATAAGATTATATGGATCTACAGAAAGACACCAAATGATGAGAATGCTGACGAGGTACTTGTGAATAGTAGGAGAAGTGACCTTTTGTGGTTATTATTATATAATTATATGAGTTTTTAACCCTAATGGGTGGTTTTTTTAGTTTGGTTTTGTGTATTAGTCTTCCAAGGAGCGGTATGATATGAAGAAATTGGGAGAGGACAAGTCCCCTGGTTATGGGATGTTATTTTTCATGTTATTTCTTTCATATGTGAGACCCTATAGATGGGGTTTTTGGTGTGATGATGTCATGTGACATTGGTATGGGAGTGTGTTTGAAACCCCATGAGTAGTTCCCATCTATGAGTTAGCCTATACCTAGGTGTTTATACCTAGTGAGTTCACGTGATAATTGACTAGTGGGGCAAGGTGGGAGATCCTACTGAAATTCTTGATGTGACTCCATTATAGTGAGTTAATGGCATTAAACTTTTTAGGGGGGCCCTTGAAAGGGGTTGGTTGAGTTGTGTGTGGGGTTTTGGGTTCATAAGGCACACAATGATGTATTAGGGATTTTAACAGTGGTTCATGAGAGGAGTGGATTAATATTAGTTTTAGGAATTTTGGATGCCTTTTTTGAGGAGAACTTGAGTGCTAGTGATTCATATTTGTGTTTTTTTTTCAATAGGGGATGGTTTGTTTAGGTGCCTAGCCTAACTAATGTGTGTGTAGTTTGGTTGATCCCGGTGGTTATGTGCAGGATCGAAAGCACTAGAGGTGATGGAGGTCATTTTTTAGGTATTTTTATCCATGTTTTCATGGGATTTGACTCGTTAGAGTCAGGAATAGGATCTTTGGTTGGGTTACACAAGAGAATTTCATAGTTAAGTGTGAATGGAATCTTGGATCCATGAGTTTTGATGATTCATTGTGACATTGTTTTTGGATTGGGTGTTACAGAAGCATACCCAAGTTATGATTAAGTTGAGAAGGTATCCATGAGTAGGATGAGAACCATATTGGATGTGATAAGAGGACTATAGTCATGGTGACTTAGGGCTCACAGGATATAACTATGATGTTCCCAGAATAGATGAGGTTATGGTGGAATTATTCAATGACATATTAGTGTACTACAATCATAGATACAACCATTCCCAGTGTCAATTACATAATCCTAGGAATTTTTATAGATAATTTTCCATACGCTAAGTATGTAGATGTTGTTTTGGTTTCATAAAGGGCCTCCTGGTAGGTTACACTCATGGAGGAGTTTATGTGATATCGAGCGGTGGGAAGTGCACCATTTCTCATCTGTGAGTGAGGTCCACATGATAGATCATATATTGGAAAACACCATGGGTTTCATTTTCAAGTACTTGGAATGAGTGACAGTTCTTGCTTTGTTTTTTCAGTCTAGGAGGAGAAAGATAACCATGCCCATTTCTGAGGTTTGGGTATGATTGGGGTATGAGACATGAAGAAGGCATCTGGTTGTGAGGTGAAAATTGGGATAATACTTTGGTGGGGAGTATCAGATCAATTGTTTTAATGATTCCCATGTGTGGGCAGGGTCGAGGATACAGTGGTAACCACATCAAATGGTCCATTTGACTTTTGTGGGTGTGTTTTTGTTAGATATTCTAATAATGGGTAGTGTCGTGCGTCAAAATTAGCTATTGTGGGTTGAGTTATATATTGGGGAGCACCATGATATTAATGATTATTTTGAAAAATTAAGGGATCTATCATGATGTGAGGGTGAATTTAGGCACTTTTATAATGGGTTTTTATTGTATAAAGTGGTGACTTGATCATGGATGGGTAGTATGCCTCATATTTGAAATTATGAAGTGAAACATGGTCAGATCCTTCGAGTAGAACACAAAGAATTGGGAATGGTTTTACAAATGAGGTGGTCCAGGATGTGTAGTCGGAATACCACTTAGGATTCTAAAGGATTATAATATTTACTGTGGGGAAGTTATATAGATCTACGTTTTCAGGACTGTGAAATTTTGTTAAAATTTATGTTTTTTCTTTTGGGTTCTCATGAGGGGTAAAATGATTATTTTTTCCTATAATATGATCTTAGATGATTTTTATAACCACTTCTTTGGTCCCAGAATACGGTGTTTACCACATGATAAGTGTTTTGTGGAATTATGAACCATTCAAGTTGTGGTGGAATATTTAATAATTAATTAATTAATTAATTAATTAATTATTTGTTCAGATTATCAAAACAATATATTTTGACTATAGTTTTAGATTTAGATTCCGAATTTCCATTTGTGTCCATAATGGTGGGGGGGTGGGTTCTTGGAGATATATAAAGTCAATTCAGGTTTTGGGACACATGATGGGTATTAAATGGGCATTTAATTAATTAATTAATTAATTAATTAAATGAGGTAAAACACTTCCCCCCCATTTGGATTCCCAGACATGGAAAGAAGTGGGGAGGGATTCTCCCTTACATATTAGATGGATATATAGTGAAGTGGTAAGTAAATTTTTTAAGACTTCATTCATGACAGTGATCAAGATTAGATTGAGTTAAAACAGCTTCCAAGAGCAGATTTGGACCCGAAGATTCGATGTTTGCACCTCAAAGTAGGACGAGTTTTTATTTTTATTCCCCAATCCCCATAAAAGTGTTTTTTAAAGGCTTCAAGACCTATTATAATGGTTAAGGACACCATGGAGGAGATCTGTTCTTAATTAAGGAAAATGGGGTTTTTTGGAGGTTTGTAAGGGTTTCCCATTTGAAAACCCTGACTACAAGAAGTGTCATATTAGGAAAAAATGTAATGTATTCTTATGATTTATGGAAGAATTAAATATTGTAATTACACACCTTGTACATGGATTACACACCATATAGTAGTTCATGTCCATGTGGTGGTACACAACCATGTGGTAGTGTAGTTGGGAAGACTGAGTTTTTAAAAGTACATGTCATGTAATTTAAGTTCATGACATGTAGTAGTACTTGTACATGTGGAAACTTACATTGGAAGATAATTTATTTGAAATTGCATTCCATATACTATGTATGCACACTATGTAGTGAGACATGGACATGTGGCCATGTACTTGGAAAGACATCCCAAGTGAGGGGTATATGGTTAGGTAGTAGTGTTAGGGTAGACCCTATTTATGCCCTAGCCATGTAATAGAACATGAAAAAAACCCATGTATTATCTGGCCATGTAAAATTACATGTTTAAGAGGATATTTAAGATTACACATTGCGTACTCAGATGTACATGGAGTGTACTTTTTCCAACAAGGGGTTTTGGGTATTTTGTTCCCAGAAGTAAGAATTGGACATTTGAGTAGTCTATTCTGAGAATTTCATCACATATATCATAATAACGGGATCATTTTGGAATTTAGAGGCCATTTGGATGTTTTTTTGGACAAATATTTTTTTAGAAGAATTATTTAATGTTTGGATTTAGAATCCTCATAGGGGTTGGGTTTTGAGCAATGAGGCTCGGGTAAGGGTTGTTAACTTGATTATTATCCTAGATTTACAATGCCATGGATATATATTTGAGGTTACTTTTTATAGATCCCATGATGAAAGATCATTTGTAATATCTCTAAAGATATATTGGGTTTTTCATTCATTTTGGGGCTAGTTTATCAAGGTTAAAGTAGTTGGGGTTCATCTCCTGGGTTTGATGACCAGAGTTATTGGAGCCCTAGTTTGAGTTGATACCATGGTATGGTGGTTATGGTCAGGATTTGTTGATATATTGGGAAGATTTATATATAATCAAAAGGATTCCCTATTGGAATGACTACTAATTTATTTCATAGTGGTTGTTGTAGCCGGAGATTGAGAATGCCTAAGTGGCATGGTTGGTCTTATGATGAGGATCTCGTGTCAGGACCTACTTTTCTGTTGGTCATGAGGATTGTTTTGAAATTCCATGTATGTGTTCTTTGATTTTGAATGCCCCTATGGGTGCATTGTTGATCAAGTATTAGTTGGAGACCACTGAGGGCTATTATGGATATATCCGCTTATGTTTTGACCTATGGGATCCAAAGTAAAATACATTCACTTTTATTTAAGTTTTGACGATACAAGGGGGATTCCTCTACTTATGTGTTGAATCATAGGGCCAAGTTGGTTTCCAATTGATAGACAACCCTGATTGGGTGTGGGTGTTGGGATGTTTTGGTTATGGTTGTTTCTTAGGACCCTAATGTATTATCTATTGAGGTTGAAATGTGATGATGGGATTTGGAATTCATCTATCCCTTGATATCTTAGATATTGATAATGGTATGCCATAGGGATATTGAAAATGGATATATAATGGATTGGGTAAGTTTCAAATATTTCTTGATTGAGCATGTTGCTCCTGTTGATTTTGATGGTTAGGCTGGAGCAGCTCGACAGGGTACTATAGATTGGGTATATTACATGGATCAGAGTTGGAAGTAGAACGTGATGTGTTTATTTTTCAGTTGCTTATTGTGTATATATGATCATAACAATGGGTGATCGATGTTATATCTATGGAATTTTTGTTTGGGCCTCTACAGTATTTTATTTTATTACAGCATGCCCCTATTTTAGATTATTTATTATTTCTATATACTCTAATGTGTGTTATGTTTGGTTATTTACTTTTATTTGAGGACTTTGATACGAGGGTATATTCTTATCACAGTTCCATTTTACACCTCTCTACATAGTCACGATCCTCTAGTGTATGATGCATATTTTTTTATGTCTTGTGGAGAACCATCATGGGGCACTAGTTTAGTGGCACATGGGATAGGATTTTACAAGGTGTACATTTCATGTGAAGCCTCGAGTACATGAATTGAGTATTATCTCTATACATAGAAACTGGATCTAAAGTTACTCATTTTTTTTATAAGGATAAGATGTGTATTTTCTATTAGTATTACATGAATCGGGTTTTAATAAAGGACACACCATCTTACCTTGGGTATCACATGTCGTGTTTGATTGGAAGTCACATCATGTTTGAAAATATAAATCTACTTAACATGTAATGTGATTATATTCATGATAAAATCATAAGTCCCATATTCTATTTACATTGCTGGGAAAAATTGTTTTGGATGAATTTACATTATGATAAAATGAAAATACTTGTCTACATTCTATCCAAGGAATACATTCCAAGTATATGGGATGTACATGCCATGTACTTTCATGTAGATAGTTCCTTTCACATTTTCTCACATAAATTATATATTAAAATAATTAATATTCAACTATAAATAATTTATCAAATATATAGTAATGGAATAATTCTCTTTGAAATCATATACTATTTATGAGGTTTCTTCGGTAGTTTGAGGACCTTATCTCTTTGACTAAGATCAAGTGAGATGATGGAGATTCGGTTAGACACTCCCCTTGTGATGGTTTGATGATAAAAAATTGTTTTCCTGTATTATTTATAGAGTTTTTTACTCCCACACAAACTCAAGGTGTGGGTACTCTATATTCGAGCAAGGGATTAGTACTCCCTTGTACCTGATAAAGTGCATGTCCCCTATATAACTTATAGAGTTAGAAACTCTCCTACCATTGGTGTGTGATCCCACTATCCATGTATTTTAGTACTCACTTGTTTGATTTTATCTACTAGACAATGTATGGATCCTATACCAAGGGTAGTTACACCCTCAACTAATACCAACCCTTTAGAAAGGTGAAAGTACCCCACTACAAATTATGTAAGGTGCAATGGTTTTGTATGGATGGGTAGTTATGGATAGTAAGTTCCATTACTCCATTAACCAAAAAATATTCTTGATAAGGTGTGAGTTTCCTAATCTGTTTCTTTATTGGTTTTACAATAGTTACAATCTATATGATGTGGTAATCCTATGAATTACATTTATATCTCAATGAATAATGAGTTACACACTATAGCTTAAGATGAAAAAAATAAATAGGTTGAATAGTATGGATGTTCTAGGCTTTTTGACTCTTCATGAATCTATGATTTCCTTTGACAAGTGACTTGCTACCAGTATATTGACATTATATTTTTTTAACCCTTAAATTACTCTAATAATACCTAGTTTATTAAGAGATACAATCCTTTAGGGAATAGATATTAGGTGACTGTAACCTACCTATATCCTTGAGACTTCTATTTATAGAGAATATCCAGATTCTCATCTTCTTTTAGATTCCCCTGTTATTTATGGGTCTGATTTAACATGTTTTTTTCTTTTCTTTATGATTTTAAGGTATCCTACCTTGTATGGTTATACTCGCCTCTTAAAAGGCTCCATTACCACACATGTTAAGTCTGTGGAAATGATGCACATCATAGAGATGGTCTAAGTGAACTTAGTGCTACTGCGGATCTTTTGGGTATAATTTTGGGTGGTTCTTGGTGGTTCATGATGGTGGCAGTTTCCCCTATAGATAGAGTTCATTATATGATTCATTTTATTAAATAGTATCTTCACTATTTCTCTAATTCATTGGGTTTAGAGAAATTGTTAGATATCGAGTTTATATGGTGGTTTACTATATAGGGATGTACTTATCATGTGTATATCATTCATGAATTATATATAGTTCAGTTATATATATATATATATACTGTTGGTGTTTCTATTTATTTTTTATATTGTATATGTATTTCTATTACATGTTGTTATTGGATAAGACATCCCATGTATGTTTATACCCTCTTGGTGTTATTTTATAAACCATATCCTATTGAAAGTGGACTTGGGATGTTTCAAATGGATTACAAATATCTCAAAATATGTCCCATTGGGTCTGGTTCTATCATATAGTCTCTTTAAATAACTTTTATTTTAAGTGGGAACCACACGAGATCATAAGTGTTTAAAGAGATACTTTAAAGTTAAAAAAATATGATACTAACAAATTATTTATTTCAATCAATGATTTTTATAATCAAATAAAAGGATAAATTATCATGTAATGTGGAATAGTTTTGATTTAACATTGATATTTTTCTTATGGATAAAATTGTGTTACTTCACTAAGTTTTATTTTTAATTTAGTTATACTGTAATCTATTGGGGATAATTGGATAATGATATTTTATAAGATACTATTCTCTTGGGTGTTACACCTAGAGGGACCTTTCTCACTAAATATGAATGTAGAAATTTAAATATATGTTGAGAAAGTGTTGATAATGACTTACACTTCTGGGTGGTGGTATTTTTAATGTTGTGAAGATGAATCTTGAATTTTGATGATTGTGTTTCTTTTAGCATGGTATGTTTTAGTGTATTAATGAATTGTTTCTAGAAAATGTTATGAGGAAAGTTGAGATATGGGGTTCCTTTTGATTGGTACATCAACTATCATATTTATGGTGAATTGAGTGAATTATTTTAGTGATTCTTTTGTCTCATAAAATTCATGTGGTACTGATGATTACGATAACTTGAAAATTCCTTCTATTAGTAATAGAATATTTATTTCACTATGACTATTTTTAATGTTTTATAATACATGAACATAGAAATAATTTTACATTTTATAGTAAAATTACACATCATTAAATAATGTTGACTATAATAGTTGGGAATGGTATAGGTAGGTGAATAAAGAATAATGCACACAATAATGTAAAATCCACAGGACCAAATTATCCTATGAAGATCACTCCTTCCATAAAGACTATAAAAAGAAAGATAAGTGTTAAGAATATGATATAAATTATTAATGTAAGTATAAAATCTTATATGAGTAGTAGTTAATAATGAGGTATGAGAATTATGCAGTATGTATTGGGTGTAAAGTACAATGTGGCAATTAGGATCTGACCATTACTGGGATATTGTAATGTGACAGTTATATGACCATTGGAATAGTAATATAATTGTTAGGAATAGTAATCTGACCATTAAAATAGTAAAATGAAAGATTAAATTATGAAATAATACTTTTTATTCGATTAAATGAAAATATATCAAATTTAAATCATGATACAAATAAACAATTGTTTAAAAATTATAACAGAGTGTTTTTTATTTTTATAAAACACAAATATTTTATTTACATTTATATGATAAATATAAAAAATTATTATAATTATTTTTCATAAAATGTAATTATAAAATACTAATAATTATTATTATAATTGTAACATAATTTTATAATACAATTAGTGATTTTTCAAAGGGTTATAAAATTGAGAATAACATTAAAATTGGTATTTTTTCAAATAAATAAATATTTTATTTAAAAAATTAATTTTGTCATGTGTGGAAAGTAATTTTCATAAAATAAATTTTATTTTTTGAATCTAAATATTGAAAAATGGTTATTGTTAATTTTTAGTATTTTTCTAAAATATTTTTTTTGAAAAGTGAAATATGAAGAATTACAGTATTTGATAATATAAGTTAAATACATGAATAAATGAGTCATGAATGATGTAAGAAGACATTATATCAAACTAAAATTCATAATTTACTATATATAGACAAAATATTCATCATTATGGGTAGTACTGATCCAAAATAACAAACTAATGAATATTATATTCAAAAACCCCCCTCTCCTCCCCTTATAAATATCACCCACACAATTCCTTCTCTTCACACATTCTAAGGCTCATGTATTTCCAAATTTCTACCCACTTCTACTTCCAAATCTACCCCCATGTATTATTGATTTTAGTCTCACCAAAAGGGCATCCCAAAGTTCTCTATTATTTTTTCTAAGAGTAGGCATACAAAGTGGTAATATTCTAAACTGATATTGTTCAATACTTTGCCTATTTTACCTCCTACACATTAATACCATAAAATATAGCATAATTAATCTATTATAATAAATATAATGGAATTTTATTTTGTTAATTATATATCCATTATTCAACATCTTCTTATTTCATTATAAAATAAAACTTTGTTCACATTACGGTCAGTTCACCACCCCTATGAGCAATGTACTTTGCTTTCCATCACCACCATCATGGATAGTTTAAACATAATTATTATGGATTAAAATATTATAAATAATTATATTATTTTATTTTATATACTGTAATGGTTAAATGGTCATATTTTTAAATAAAACCAAGAAAATTCCTCATGGTAAAAAAACCACCTAAGAGAATTATTTGTAAAACAATAATATTTCTACTATAAAAACCATGTGTATTTTATTACTATTTTACTTCTACAGCCATTTTGAACAATTTTAGTAACATGAACATCATTTGAATACAATTATAGAGTTATTAAACCATTTAAACTTCCATAATTACCCACAAGTGATGCAACCTTGGAACTATGAAAAAAATGAACATGAGATAGTGAATATTGACACAATATTTCAATAAAATTGATCTAAAATAAAATAAAAGATTATTAATAAATTTCATATGCGTGAATAATTTTTTTAATCATGTTTTTAGAAAATATAATATTTTTTATTTAGGATGCTAAGTTAAAGAGTAGAGTGATTATGGACCTGAGGTAATGGCACTCTCCGAACCACCATCTATTCTTCAGGTTATGCATTTTTATCTATATCTCACTTTATATATATTTAATACTATGGAATAATTTTTAATATTGTATATATTTATCATACATACATACCTATATTATTATTAGTTTCCTTTTTGGGGTGTTCTATCACATGGATGCTAAAAATTTATTTTTAAACCCAAATTAATTGAAGTAGTCATAGGCTCAGGTTTTCTTCAGAGAGGAGAGTATTTTGGTTGTGTTATTCTCTTATTTTTTGGGTTTAGAATATAAAATTAATAGTTTAGTTGGATTATATTTTAATTCAATTTTTTAAAGTTTCCTAGCCTCATATATCCACATCCTTATCTATTGAATAATTTTCCAATATTCTCTTATATTCGCTCTCTAGTACAATTAAACCTCATTAAATTACCCAACCATAGTTATTTTGACTTAATCAAATGGATAATAAATCACTATAGTCTCTAATATAAACTATTCAAGTAATATATAACTATGATCAGTCATAGTTCATCACACTTATTTTGATCGTTACTGTGAAGATGATATAGGTGGCTTGTACATGAAAATTAGGGAGAAATGAGTAGAGTTCAGGTGTATAGAATGAAATTAAATCTCCTAATATTAAATGTAGTTAAATAATTACTAAGAGTTAAATTGAATAAAATTAACATTTATGTATATAGTTAAATAGTAGAAGGACGTGTAATCTCCTCCACTTTACAACTATGGATCTAGTATAACATCACATGAGTTATTATAAAAGAAATAAGGAAGTTGTAAACAACATCTCAACTCTTAATTAGAAAGTTACAAAAGTTTCCTCTGAAGTATCCATCTAACACTAGTGAAAAGTTATTAATTTAAAGAAAAATGATCCAACATCTATGGAATACTTCAAAATTTACCATGTTAGTATCATGATATTTGTCTCTAATGATTTCAATGATTCTGAATTATTTCTTAGATTTTCTGTGTAGATTATTCTCTATTGATTGTCATCATGTGCTAAGATGATGGCTTTTGGATAATCTAAGGTGGTATTATCTTGAATACTTCAAATCCTTGGACATTATCCCATGTTCAAGTTCCATACTCATTCAATAATAATTATGAGTTAATTTTCTCCTCTATATTATGTTGTAGTGTAAGAAAAGTTCTGTAGTTACTTTTTCATGTCTCATGTGTGTAATCTGTGTGTGTTAGGTGAATAGGCTTTGTACTTTTTAGGTCTGGGAAGAGAAATTGTTTTGGACTAATAATCACTATACATTGGATTATCCTTCACATTTTTGGACCATGTATTTGAGGTTGAGGAAACACTATTTTGAATATCATATTTGTGGCTTGAATCTGGTGGTTACCAAGTGTTCTAAATCCATAGGCATCAAATAGGGATAATGATTATATAGTTGAAAAGGATAGTTTAGTTCCAAAAATTCATTATTTGGATGGATATGAATATATTTTTGGACTAGGTAGGAGTGGGATTGATAAGGAATACATCAAAAGGTGATTGTTCAATATACGAGGGATTGGTGAGATTAATTTGGGTTATCATGGAAGAATCACATTGGGTTAGTTTCAAATCAAGTGTCATGGGTGATGAACTTATTTTCAAGTTTCGTTTAAGATGAGTTATATTGAAATGAACTTAAGTAGATCTTGTGATCATGGTTGATACATTATATTAATTATTATAAATGTATTATTTTTTTGTAAACTAATATTTAGTGATGGTTTTTGATTCTTGAGAAGCTGGATCTGAAGGGGTGAAAGCAACATAGAAGTATCTGTGTACTCGAATAGAAGTGTAGTGAAATGTCCAATTTGTATTTTTTCCATTTTGAAATTGGTTTAATCATTATGTTATGAACCTTATATGTGACTAAAAATATAGTAGTATTCGATGTGTTGAGATACATTAAATCCCCTCTAATTTTGGACTTGTACAAGGAAATAACAACATATAGCAGTGAACACATGTCATCATCTTCAACTCAATATTTATAATCTAGGTTTACTTAATCCACACATCCATAGTCTTGATTTCTGAATTTATCCTTGTATTATAGTTTTTATCATGGGTTTAGTTCAGGAAATATTCACTCTGGTGGTATTGGTTGACCAACCTCAATCTAGTTCTTTTTTAATCTGAAATCATCTCCACCATGATATCAGGTATAGATAGGAACCAACACCCTCTTGCCTATTTGGTTGTTCTTTAATCACATCCTTGAATAGGTGGAGTTTTAATGAACCTTGAACTTGATTATTATTGATATGAACTTGGGTTTTGGTATTTCTTCAGTACTGTGTGATCCTAGTTTTTAATGGAGGATTTTCTGTCAGGGTTGATTGCCAATGGATGGCTAATGACAAAGTATGGCTTCACATTTAACCATGAATATGGAGGGTCTTATGGTTGATTTATTATGTGTACTAGTGTGGTTGACCATAAGAAGTAGAGTCATAAAAGAAGGACCATGGCCACAGAAGATGGTTTCACGGTAAAGTAAGATGTGTAGTCTCATGGAAGAAGTTGGAATGAAAGTATGATGCCAATAGAATATTTTTCATAGAACCATCCACATAAGCAAGCCCTTTTCATTTTCCAACCTGTAAAATTAAAAACTAAAACAAAATATAAGGTTTATTCTAGTTCAATTAAATTATATAATCAATTAAAATCATAATATTATTCTTTAAATGGATATATCTATAAAATCCTTCAAAAAATTATAGATGTATTCAAAATTAATTAAAAATAGATATTTAATCCATGTAAAAAAATTTATTTCAAAATTGATATTCATAATTTAAAAAAAAAATCATAAACCTATACTTATTTTCATTCAAAAATTATGGCTTATTCAATTAAATATAAAAATTAAATAAAATAATCTTAAAACCATGATTGTTTTCATTTAAAAATTTATGGTATGGTTTTAACAAAGTAATAAAGAATGAATAACCTTCTTGGTTTCATATTCATTTATGGAGATTGATCATTTAAAATCATTAAAAAATTGGAATATTTATCTCACATCTCTCCCCACACTTACACTATTGCACTCTTAGGACAATTTGGAGAAATAAATTATTTAAAAAGATAGAACTACGTATACTTATATACCCAAACCATAAGATAATAGAAATAATAATTTCTTAAATTGTTTGAATTATATTTACTCTATATGAATTTAATCCATTATCACAATTCAATTCATATAAAAAGTTCCAATTTTGGTTTTAAATGGAATTGGTCCTATGGGAGTCATGATTTTGATGGGTGGGAATTTCCTAAAACTTTTCCCTAAATATTACATACAAAATTTCATTTTTTTACTTCATTGAAACATCTTAAATTTCATTTACAAATATCATCCACCCCTTTTTAACCAGATTTAGAAATCCCAAAATCTATACACCAACTTTTTATTTAGAACTTATTTATGTTTTACCAGTCATTTTTATAAAGAGATATTTTTGAATGAGAGAAGATAAACCTAGAAATATACTATCCAAAGGTAGTAGGTATCCTCCGAGACTAATTATAATAGTTAATTCCTAGAATCAACTCTTTGGAAGTTGAATCATAGGTTGTTATTACTATTATTTGATGGAAAATACACACACACACATGTGTGTATGTGTGTGTATTGGCTAAGAAAAATTTCCACATCAGAGCCCATCCTATTATTTTACTTCAATTCATATGAGAAATTTTATTATCCTTTAGAGAGGCTCTCTAAGGTAAAACTCAATAACTAAGTTATAGTTACTTATCTTTTATTTCTTTAGTCTAGTTCCCTCTAGGTGGGATTTTGGTTAAATAATGTTCTTTTTCATTCGCAACTCTTTTCTCATCTCTAAAGAAAAGACATTAATTAAATCAGTGGTAAGTTCATTTAGTAATAATCTAACTTTCCCAATTACATAACCAATTCACTCATTCCATTATAAAATGGTTTTTTCCTAGGAAATATTCCATTAGGGGTAATGTTTTTTATTCTAAATACATACTAGAAGGTTAACTAAAACATACATGAGATTTTATTTAGAGATTTTGATAAAAAATTAAATATTATGATTTTTTGGATTGAAAAAATAATAATTAGGCTAAGGTATTTATATACAAATATATTGTTTCCCTCTCCCTCACACTTATCTAAAACACAATTTTAATCAATTAAAATATGTATTTTTCATGGAATTTCAGTTTCATGGAATGAGTATCTCGATCAATGTGAGGTAAAGAGGTAGCTTGATAGTTCTTTATCGAAGGTCAGTGAAGAATAGTTTGGAATCTTCCATTGGTTCCTTCAAAAAATTCTCATATTATTGTTTCACCTACCGCCCATTATCTTTTAATGGGTATTGTGAATCATCTCTCACAATATCTATTAAACCATAGGTAAATATTTTATTTTCTATGTATATCTTAGTCCACTGGTAATTATATTTAGAAGACATAAACTTCATTCTTTAATTGTGAAACAAAAAACTGTATTCAACTTAAAGGAACCTTTCGATGATGATACTATCATGGATAGATTTATACTTCTCATTATTCAATAGTGAATTCATATAAGATCCGCTTCTCAGCTCCCCTGGTGTCATTATATGTATCTTTTTCTACTCTCTAGTTTCAGTTATTCCCTGCTCTAGGTTCACCTACTTCATGAAAAAATATTCCTTATATTGTATCATAATATGAAAATTGAAATAATTTACATAAAAAATTCTATAAGAGGGTATGTTTGAGGCTCTAATATAATAATTAATACTTTTTTATTGTTGGTTCTCTTAGTTATGCTCCAATTGATGTGAAATTGTGATAGAAAATTAACCATTTTGTTTTAGAAAACAACCTTTCAAATTATAAGATAGACGTTTCAATTCAACATAAGGAGTTGTTTAAGTGATGTTTTTAACAAGGTATTCTCCATTCTAGTAACTTTCTCTTTTAAATCATATGTTTCATTGACAATCTTGGATAAATTTTAAAGAAATATCTCTTTGAAATAAATTTTATCAACACACATTATAATTTTCACATTTAAATCATTTTTAAAAAAAATATTGAATAAGACCAAGTATTTTTATAACTTATTCTAATTAAATTATTTTATCAAAATTTTCAATTCCATCCATATAAAAAAAATTCAATTCAAAATGGTTTAATGCGAAAATATATTTCTCGTCATGGGGGTATGTCATTGAATCCAGAATATTAAAATTCTTTGCTTTCTCTCCACAAGTAATTAAAAGTGTTCCCTCGTTAAATATTTTTATTATTTTGGAAGTCTATAGAAATTTAATTTCTATGATGACAAGGGAGAGGGATTTAACTTTATCCTCATCCATGGTTATGATTTAAAAATTAGAAGGGTACAAAAATCCAATTACTCTTATCAAAACATCCTCCAGTACTACAAAAAGATAGGTGGTAGTCCGGTTATATAGTTTAATAACCACTCAAGTGGGTTTAAGATATCCTATCTAAAGGTAAAAAATAAATATATTAAGTAATTATATTAATAGATTCTCCCAAATCACACAGTGCACTGGAAAAATTCAATTATCCAATAGTGCAAGTGATAATGAATATACTTAGGCCTTGACATTTCCTAGGTATTTGTGGGTAAGGGTATAATAATTTATTTTTATATTTACCTTTTCATTCCCTTATATTATTATCTTCCTGATGCGCATGTATTTGATAAATTTTTTATACATTGGGATTTGGCAGATGGGTTCTAGAAAATGGATATTGATCACTACCTTTTTAAATATATGTAGGTTCTCCTATAATAATAACTCATAATTGGGTTTCTTTATGGTTTTAGTCCTTATGGAGAAGGGATATTGGGGATAAATTGGGCCTTATATCTTATCATTTCCCTTTCATTTATTTACTAGCTGTGTTTATATAGAAACTTCTTCTTGAGGTAATTTTTTTGGGATAACTTCTTTAGGTTTAGTGGGTTTTCAACTTTTAGATTTAGCTTGAGATGGTGTTTCATCACTATATCCTATATTTTTTTAATTAACTAATGAAGTATAACTAAAATTACTTTTGGTTTTAATACTTTATTGAGCATAAATTATAGTTTAACCTTGGTTTTTCAATTCATTGATGGAAGATCGAATCTATTCAACTTGTAATTTCAGTTCCTTAAAATTAGAATCATGATTTTTTTTGGAAACCATAAGTTGTTTCCCCATGTTTTCCAATGAATATTGTTGAGATAATGATATATGGTAGCTTATAGAAGGTTGAGAGGTATATTTCTTAAAGGATGTTGGTTGGAAAGTTTTCTAGTATGTCAATTGTAATGTTCGCCTTTTTAGAATTGGTCCCCAACTCCAAACTGGGTATTATAATACTTCATGTATCCTTTGTTTCTTATTGATTTATACTATTATAGCCTCTAGAACATTTCATCACAACTTTATTGAACCAACAATCATCCATTGATGTATTATTCCAAGGAATAATATTGTTGGAAGACTCGAGAGGGGGTAATTGGTGTGGTCTCTAGAATTTTGTTCAAAATGGATTGTCTCACAATAGAGATTAGTTCTTACATTCTTTTAATAAAGGAGAGTAACAACCATTAAATTAATTTACTCACCTTATTTTGGTTCTCATAATGAATTTCTCATGTTTTTAAAGATTCTCCCAACCATATCTATAGCTTCATTAGTAGATTTTTTTGAAAACACTCCACTAAAGGAATCATCCAGTAGGATCTGGTAATTTTCCATAAATCCTTGGTAAAGGAAAACCAATAAGTTATTATCTTCATGGGACTAGTGTGCGAAGTATTTTTTTTAACTACTTGAATCATTCCAGTGCTCATAGAGAGTTTATCTACATTATTGTTTTATTTCACATATATCCTTCCTCAACTAAGGAATTCTTAATGCAAGAAAATACTTCTAGAGGAAGACCTATTGTGGCTCATCTGAGGTTGTGATCTCTCTACATTGGAGGTTGTAGACCCACTCCTTGATATATCCTTTAAAGGATAATGAGAACACCTTAAAAAAAATTGTTTTTTAATCCCACTTGGTTTGAATTTAATAAAAATATCACAAAATTCTATAAGATGTTGGTTAGGATTATTGTGATCAAGCCATGAATCTTTGGATGGAATTTTATCATTACAATTTTAAACTCAAGTTATTATTGATAGTTATGTTTTTTAAGACAATTATTAATTTTGAAACTTAGTCCATATATTACAATAAATATCTTATTTATTTGAAAAATATTGAATTACATTTTTTTCTACCTACTGTAACTCTCATATAAGAAGAATCTAAGAAATGACAGTTAGTCAATGGAATTGTGACAAACTCTCTTTCATATTATTCAGTGATTTTTAGAGTTCTGAGTCTTTACAATACAATTATTTTAACCTTTGGAAAAAAACAATGAGTTAAGATGAACTGGATCTATTCATCTGTTGAAACCAGTTTAAAAAAAAGTAAGATAAAAGACTTGCCTCTAGGGAAATGGAATTAGGTTAATTAAAGTCCTATCATGGGGACATCATAAAATTAATTTTTAAACTTGAACTAAATTCAATAGTAGTGGGATCAAGTTGTCTCAAGAGAAGAGAGAGTTTTGAGGTTCTTCTTCTATTTTTTTATGTGTTTGGAATATGAAATCAACAATTAAATTGGAAGGTTCTTAAATTTAATTTTGGAAATGGTGTTCTAACCTTGGATCTCCCAATCCTTACCCATTGAATCATTATTTAATTCCTCTCCTTTATTCTCACTCTAGTCAAATGAAACCTCATCTTATTACCTTACCCTAGTTATTTCAGCTTAATCTGAGGGATGTAATAATCACTAAAATCTTTAATCTCGCCTATCCAAGTGATAGGGTAACAATAATTACTATTGGTTTATCACACAACTTATAAAAATAGTAGTGAAGAATCATTAAGTGGTCTATTTTTGAAAACTAGCAAGAATTTAAGAATATTTCAAGTGTATGGAATAAAAGGAAACTCATAATATTAAATGTAGTTAAATAGTTATAATGAGTTAAATATAATAGAATTTACATTTAAGTGTTGAATTCATCAATAGGGGGTAGGGGAATCGCCTCTACATGGACAATAATAGCCTATTATAGTGGTAAAAATAAGAAATCAGTAAAATAGAATATCAACTCTTGATTAAGTAGTTAGGGAAGCAGATTTTAAAGCATCCATAAAACTCTATGATCTAGGATCTCTAGAATACATTGAAATTGAACACATGAGTAACACGAGAATTATAACCAGTGATTTTATTAATTCCAAATTATTTATTAAATATTTTTCCAAGATTCCTATTCAATGATTGTCAATACATGTTGATCTAGTTGGGTCGGATCATATTAGGTGGGATTCTCTCAAATATTTGAGCCCCATAGATATTCTCCCAAGATCACGCTTCGTACTCATTTAAGAATAACGAAAATTTTATTTTCTTCAATGATTTTTAGTGTAGGGGGAGATGATTGTTGGAGTGACTTATACAAGCCTCATGTGAGGAAGATACACATGTTGGGTCAATTGGATTTTTACATTTTTGGTGTTGGGTAGATTAAGTATTTTTTAGGACCGATTGTCATTATTCATTGTCCTAGTCCTACACATTTTTAGACCATGTCTTTGAGTTTGAGGTAGTAATGCTTTGAAAATATATTTTTCTATTTAAATTTAGTAGATACCATGTATTCTAAATATTCAGGTATCAATCATGGAAAATGTTGATGCGTGTGAAAAAGCGAGTTGTGTGACACAAATTCATAATATAACTAGATTTAAATATATTTATGGATTGGGTAGAAGTGGATTTGAAAATAAATACTTAACCTAGTGTTGTTTCAATAAAACATGGAGTGGTGATGTTTCCTTGGGCTACCATAGCAGAATCACATAGGGATGATTCTAAATCAAGTGTGACGGGTGTATCACTAGTTTGGAAGGTGGAGCTCGAATGGGGTGTCATGAACTGGTCTCATTTGGGTATCATGATCAATTATAGTGCAATAACATCATTCCTAGACATCAATACAATGTTCTCGTAGTGGAACTTTGGTGCCCGCTGACGGTACTTTAGAATATGAAATTAAATGGGTATAGGAAACTTGGAAGTGGGTATGTACAAAAATAGAAGAGTAAAAAAGTATCTTATTTTCATTGTTCGATTTTAGAAACTAGTTTAAGAATTATATAGAGCACCTTGTGTGTGCCACAAAATCTGTTAACATATGGTAGGTTGGGATACATCAAATACCCTCCAATTTTGGATAACATAGGTAATAAACAATATGCAGTAGTGAACACATTTCCATGCCTTCAACTCAATATTCAATACCCATATTTACTTAATCCATACATCCATGGAACTGAGTTCATATTCTATCCTTGTATTGCTGATTCAATCATCGATTAACATTACACAATATTAACTCTGGTTTTATTGGTCACACAACCTGGGTTTGGATTCTTCATAAATTAAATTAATTTTTACAATGAAATCAATTTTAGATTGTCATGGTTATCCTTATCCTAGTTTGGTCACCTTTCAATCATAGCCTTCAATTGGGGTATCTGAAATGAAGTTTAGACTTGATTCTTCTTTATCTGAGTTCAGGATGTGGTGTTTATTGAGTACCAAGAAAGCCTAGTTGAGAGTGCTAACACTAGTTTCATGATAAATTGTAAGATGAATGAATTTGTTAGATTCATTTCATGTGGTTGACAGTGAAAAATGGAGGGTCTTGTGGTTGATTAATGGTGTATACTATTGTGATCAACCATGGGAGAGAGAAGGTGGGGCATGGATGAATAGTGCTTTACTGAGTGAAACCGACTGAGGCATGGAAAGAAGGTCATGGAAGTAGGATATATCCTTGAAATTATGGGTTTCTGGTGTTATGAAATCATTTCCCTTTGATAATTTTTTCTGGACAAGCACGGAAGAAGGATAATGTCCATGGAAGATGCCTACACATAGACGGTGGATGTGTGGTCTCAATGAAGAATTTGGAATGGAAGTAAGATGATCATAGAAGATTGTTTATGGAAGCATCCATGGAAGAAATACCTTTTCATTTTACCAATGGTATAATTAAAAACAAAAACTAAATATAGGATTTCATATAATTAAAATAAAATTTATTATAAATTAAAACAAGAATATTGAACATTAAATGATTATATCCAATAATCATTCCAAAAATTATAGATGGATTCACAATTAATTAAAAATTGTTAGTTGATTATTTTTAAAAATTTAATTTACAAAATAATTTACAAACTTTAATATCGAATTCAAAAACTTTTATAATTTTAATTAAAAAAATATGGCTCGTCCTATTAAATATAAAACTAGAATAAAATAATTAATAATCATGATATTTCCCATTTAACAATTCATGTTTCAATTTAAAAAAAAGTAATAAAGAATGAATAAATTGTCTAATTTTAAATTAATTTAAGGGGATTTATCATTGAAAAATAATTTAAATAATTTATATGATTTGAATCACATGATTTATACATGCCTTATATTCATTTCTTGATACCTTATTTAAAATCAAACCTGATTATGTGGAACTTTTATATCCCTTAATGTATTAATGAAATACCCTCTTCAAGTCTTTTACCCATTAATTATATCATAAAATAAGAACTATTTTAGGGTTAACCATTTTTTACATCTTCTTTCAAAGAAAATGTCATATTCCTTCTTTCTTTAAAACACTGTTTTAAATGTTCATTTATATACCCAATTCTATACCATTTTTCATGAATTTTTCAAATGAATTATATATTTTAGATCTATGCTTATTGATTAAAATATTAAAATCTAAAATATTTAATTCCTTATTCTCTTTATAATCTTTATGAAATATCATTTGATTATTCTTTAAGGCAATACTATGTAACCCGTTACTTCCCATGGGTATTTGTTATGCTTATGTATTATATTTGATTCCATTATGAGGCACACATATGCATGTACATGTTATGATATGTGCTAAAATATGGTGCTTCAATGCATTAGTTAATGTTTATATAACATGAGATTATATGTATGGGATTAGGGAGTACACCTAACACATTACTGGACTGTGTCAACCAAGTTATGAAGTATCATTTATGAGCCTTTAGTTAAGCTTATGATTCCATGTGTTATGATGTCTCCACTTTCCTATGATGTCGTGATATTATCTCATTTCACCCTAAATTTTAATCCTTTTTATTTTGTTTAATTTTCATTTTCAAAAATCACATTTCATGATCCCCCATATAAATATAAAAATTCCTAGAAAACAATAAAAAATTGTATAATAATGGTGATTCATTTTAGGGGTTCCTTGGAGAATAACCTGTGATCAGCTTTATAGATGCATTTATGGGGGTTTATAAATTCCTATCTTATGGTAAAAACGTTTAAATAAGGTTAATAAATCATTAAATATGTTTCCATTTCCAAGGATAAAATTAACTATTTCACTTTTATTTTTCACTTTATAAATACTATTTTTCCATACTTCCACATAAATTCAATTTTTTTTAAAAAAAATTATATTATTTTTTTAATCGCCCTATTTTATAGATGAATATATTTTAATGTTTTTTAGATAATTCTGAGAGTATGAAGTCTAAAATATGTATAAAAGGAATTCAAGGATCTCAAAAAAGGCCATGAGTACCCACTTCTAAAATCCTTAGCAGAGGAGCTCATATAATTCTCACACTATTTTCCAAATCTCCATAAACATATAGTATAGGAACACGAATATACATTCCCTCCAAATTTTGAAGAATAGATTATGGAGGTGGAAGCTACATTGCATAACCCTTCCCTCCTCTTCATATCTATAATTCTCAAAGTGGACCTTGAAGAGGAACAAAAAGACATTGTCAAGCCAATGAAGGGATTTGAACATCCATTAGATTTAATTTAATTTAATTTTTTATTACATTAATTATCATCTAAATCAATTAATGAATTTAATGGAAAATCATTGATTCTATAAAATTTTATAATGTAATAATAAGAAGAATAACTACTCATAAATGAGAATATAGTGTGGAATCTTGAATAAAATACCACCCAAGAGGTTGTGATTGAAGAAGAATAGCCCAAGGGTTCCATGGTAGAGTGAGTACCACCTCAATAATAACCTTTCAACACTATGGATGGGGAAACCATGAAAGTAAATTGTGAGAACCCATTTCTTCTCTCCCCTCTCCCACTTAATTTGTTTTCAATACCTATTTTGGGGTTTGGGTTTATTTTATTTTCACAAGGTGGTCCCTAATCTTGGTATATACTCAAAGAATATAGTATAAATATAATATTGTGGGTTTTACCACATAAACCCCATATTCCTTTGGATTAGTGTTCACTAAATAAATGGAAGGCTATATGTAGTAAAAACATAGCACCATTAGGGGATAACCCAACATTATTTTCTCTCATTTTTCCCATTTGAATTTTATTTTAATTATTATTATCATATTTCTATTATTTTATTTTATATTTTGTTGAAGGTGGAATTTATGAGTCAAAATCAAGTTATAAGACAACGAATAAGGGAGTTTTATTTCTCATTCTTCCAAGTTTGGTTTGTTCCCAATATTTTATATGTATATTTCTATGTCTCAATTAAAATGGGTAGTTTCATTTAAGTGTGGAGGAGAGTTAACATATTTTTAAAAATTATTTATGTGTGTTTTATTTTATATTTTAATTTCATTTTCTTTTTTATATTGTAAGAGATTTTGGTTTAAATGAATATCCATAATCATTTTTCACTTTTGAGATTATATTGAGTTATTTTCCATGATTTTTTATTTAATGAATTTTAAATGATTACTGATATGTAATTGTTTATTTAATTTTATTTTCAATAATTTTTATGATTTTGACTGATTTTTAAAATTAAAAACCATCAACCCTAAAAAAAATTATCCTTTTGGGGAGGTTTCTAAGATTATTTTGACACATTTATTCTTGATACCCTCACTTTATTGAGAGAAACTGGGATTTTATACACAAATTAAAACTTGTGATTATAATTTTATAAAACATTGCAGTTCATTAAATTTTTTTAATATGTTTAATGAAATTATTTGGTTCTACTATATTTTTCTTGAGACCAACCATTACATAAACCCTTGTTAACCCTTAAAAAATAATAATGGATGACCGTGTAGGGAGTTATCCTATATTTACACTCGTAAAATCAATATAATATTGTAACTATTTATTATCTGATTATATAATCATTTCACATTCATCCATTTTTTTATTCATTATATAAAATTACATTATAAGGGTTTTAACATTTTGGATATTTCCATGAAAAAAATCAGTTCGGTAATTTTTTTATAAAATTAAATACACTAATAAAAATTGAATTGTTTTTTAATTCATTGAAATAAACTTCTATAATTGATGAATCCAAACATATGTGGATCAAATGAGGCATATATGTGGGAATAAGAAATCTGTGTATGGTTTGAATAATTTATAATGATATACCCATATATTCCAAAGTCAAGGTCCAAATAAGATAATGTTTTGTATAGATATAAATAAGTGGGTAGAAAATGATTTTATCTACTATTAATTCTGTATATTAATATATTTTCAAGGCCATAAATTCATTAAAATTGGATTATGTGAATGTGAAGAGTTTGTTAGACCAAAAAATATTATATCATTACCTTAGTTATAAATTCTTATATATGTGTCCAATGGACTCTAAATTGTGAGGTTGGATATATAAGATGTATAATAAATACTTCCATGATAATCATTTTTCAATATTTTTTAGGTATTATGGGTTACAAAAGCATTAACATGAGAAGTATAGAATTAGAGGAAAATCTAGCCACCTCTTTTACTTTTATAATTATGTACCACCACTTCCATTCAAGGAGTTATCTATTTTTAGAATAAAATAATTGGTTTGGAATAATATTGGTATTATTTTTGGTAGATTAGTGTTTTATTTTGTAATAATTTTTACTTTTATAATAATATTTGTCTCTTTCCCTCTCTTAAATTTTTTATTTATTTTCATATACTATATCTCTAATACTCATTATTGGTAGTTAGTAACCCTAGTCTTGGACTTTAGAGAGATTATTTTAGTTTTATCACATCCCTAATATATATTTCACAATGCTTATTTTATATTTTTATTAATTTAGGAGTGTTTTATTTTGGTTTAATAATATTCCACCTCTTTAGGCCATGATTCTCAAACTCATTATATTCTCAAACATATAATCATTCTCTATATAAGTTTAGACATGATATTTATTATGTGGTTGAGTTTAATTTATAAATGAAGTTTCATATAATAGATTTGATTCTTTAATGGTCTCAAACAATTTATCGAGTTTTTTTTGACATTCTTGACTATTGGAGGAGTTATATTTTAGTATGCTTGATATATCTCTTAGACATACTAAGTTCCACAATCAAAGTAGGTGATAGTAGTTCATGTATAATTGAGTAAACTATCTAATAGAATTTAGATAATAATGATGGATAATAAAGGGACCTAAGCAAGAAACCCTAGTATTGGGAACTTTTCTTTCTAACTTTTGTTTAGTTTTACTATTTTCATTTTTTAGTTTATGAATTTTCAATCAAATAGACCCCCCATTTTCCTTTTCTTTAATTAAAATCTAAATGACCTAAAATAAAATAAAGTGTTTAAGAGTAGTGATTCAATTACACTAAATGATAATCATGATAGACAAACATTTTAAACCATGATACTACACTAGTAAAATAAGGAATATTTTTCTACACCTTGAAATTGGTGTGTTAAAAATATGGTGCCATTTTTTGGGATCCTAGTTAGATGCTCATTATTTCTTTTCACATTAAAAATATTTTACTACATTAAAATTTAAAAAGTGGAATTATTTTTACTTCACCCAATTCCATTGATTAATATATTAAGATATTATAAAATAAGGTCTGAGGGGAATTCAAATCCTACTATAGAGAAAATTTCTTCAAGGATCCCATTTTATGACCTAGAGGAAGACATAAAGTAACTAATTTTTGGAGCCTGGTATAAGGAGCTCAAATAACCATCACACGAATTTATAGTGTTCTATCAAGAGATGATTTAGGCTCAAAAGATCTCATTCCTTTAGTATTTTAAGAATACATCATAGAGGTGGAAACTAAACATCACAATGTTTCTATCCCACACAATTATATAATCATCTCAGTGAAATTTCATGAAGAGAAAAAACATTAATCCAATAAGTTAAAGAGAGAGGCCTACATATTAGTTTTTATTTTTTAACAGTATTATAAAATCTAATTTACTACATATATTTGTGTTTTAAATAACTAAAACCTATGTTTTCCCATTTGAGTTATGATTTTGAGGATGAAGTGACCACCACTTAGTATAATATGGTTGTGGAATTAAAAGATAAATAAGTTCATGGGGCTCTACAATATGAAATAAAACTATAAGATTATAATAATTTAGATGATAATATAGATTTAATTTTTTTAATCATTATCAAATAGAACTTTTAAATTATTTTCCCCATACATTTCGTGATAAATTAGAATTTTTTAAATCATCCCGATATGTTACCAAACATACCACCCAAGAGGTGTTGGTTGAATAAGGAGAATAGTTCAAAGAGTTTATGATGATGTAACTTCCACCACTATAATAAATATAATATCTACTATTGTACACCATGAAATTTTATATGGATTACACCTTTCTTATTTCCCCTCCCCTCAATGCTTACCTCTTTCCATTTCTTATTATTATGGTGGGATTATTTTTAACTTTTCTTGGAGGTCTCCACTCTTAGTGTATTTTCAGAGATACATGAGAAATAAAAAGTGTTTTTTATATAAAATAAACTTCATCAACAATTAAATTAGGTTTGGAAACAATATTTTCTAGTTTTATACAATATAAACATAGAACCTCTTGGGATATATCCCATGTTTACCTTTAATTTTTCTCATTTATTTATTTCTTTCATTTTTAGTAATTTTTTTATTTTATTTTATAGGTTTTTGAAAGTTTTTATTAGGATCTTAACTCAAATACACCTAATGAAAAATAAACCATTTTATATTCCTTCTTCTTATTTGATTCTTTATATATATATTATGAGTATTTTGGTTTTTACTTCAATTAAAATTGGTTGTCTCATTTAATTGAGGGGGAGTTTCAATATTCTTAGGAGTTTCTTCATTTATGTTTTATATTTTTGGGGAAAATTATGTTTCAATGATTATTTATTATCATTTTTACCTTTTGAATTTATTTTCCAAAAAAAGTAATTTTGAATGATTTTGGCAAGGAAAATTTTGATAGAGTTTGATTTTCATGAAAAATTATGAGTTTGACAAATTTATGAAATCCATGTCCATGAAACACTAACATAAATTATTTTTCAATTATCAGGAGGTATTATAAACTATTTTTGATATATTATTCATAATAACCTCACTTTATTATAAAACATTTTGGATTTTTATGATAACCGGAATATGTGATTATTTCTATTTCAATGATTTGGACTTCATGGGTTATTTTTTATATAATTGAGGAAATTCCATATCTAGATTAATTTTTAACTTGAGAACTAAACTTTATATAAAACATTTTTTATCCATTATAATCCCTAAATTTCCTTATAGGTTAATCCAAATTACAATTTGATTTATCCTTAGCTACCTTTTCTATTATTATATTTTCATTCTTATTTCACGTTTGAGTATGGGGGAAGGTCCTTTCAAGTGTGTTCTTTGGGATTTATCTCATTATTGAGTGTGAGAGGTGTGTATCACTAAAGTAGGTAGTATAGTGAGATATGTTGGCATGATCCATCTTGATTATTTGTGATTCAATCATATCATCGTTTGATTCTAAAAAAGAAGGCTAATTGGATATGGGATTAAATTATTCATTGTTCTTACTTTTATGACTCATTCCCCTCTCAAAAATCAAGGGAATAAATTTTCATTAATTCCCTATATTCAACTTTTATCTCATCATACATGAACAAATAAGAGAAAAAATGGGGTAATTATGATGAAATCATTCATTATATTTATTATTTAATACTTGGACTATGTTATAAAAAGGATATGTAGTATATATTTTTTAAGGGTAATTGACTAAGTAATATATTTTGGTTTTAATTGAATATTGAATAATTTTATTTAATATTACCTCCTCCTGTTTTCATCCTTAAACTTTTAAATTTTTTTATCCACCAAACTGTAGCCACCAAATCACTTTAAAATATACCACGTCATTTAAAATAGTTTTATTTCTTGAATTATGGAGGAATGATATACTTAAAAATCCTATAGTGAAACATTAATTTTCCAATTATGATCGTAAATATATATTGAATTTCTCTTGAGTAAAGAGTGACCTAAATTTCTATTTTAGGTAATTTTTTATTGGGTTATGAATGGATTTTTGAGGTTGAAAAAAATATAAATTTGAGAGAATAAAATGAAATAAAATTTACTTTTCCTATATGATACAAGAAATATTCTATTTTTAAATGGATATTAGAAATTATATCATTGTAAATTATTGTGTAAATTTAGTATAGATGTTATATCTTTCTTACCCAATAGTTAACATGTTTAAGCAAGGGGGTGTGAACACATTATGAATTATCCTATATTTTCTCCCTTAAAATTATGTTTTTTAATGTTTTTTATTTCTATTATCTCATAATTTAATCATTTTGAATTAAAGTATTATTTTTCATTCATTATAAAAAAATAAATTAAAAGGGGTAATTTCAATATTTTGTGATATATTCGTGGAAAAACATCAGTTTCTTATTTTTTCATAACATTTACAAAACTAATGTAAATTAGATAATTAATTTTTTTTGGATTAAATATCTTTTTTGGGATTCATTTAATTGAATTGTACTAATTTTTTACTCCAACCAAAGGGTTCCAAAGTGATGTATATAAATAGGGCCAGTAAATTAGTGTATAGTTTTAAAAACAATTCCGGACCATATCACAAATGGTGATAGAAAAAATATGTTAATTTTTTTTGTAAATATAGATAATTTAATATTAAATAATTTAATTAACCATTTTTCTCAAGATTTTACCTTTTTCATGGACATAAATTCAGAGGAAACTATATCATGGGATTTTGAAGAGTCTTTCATGTAATAAAATATGACATTGGTTTTTAGACCATATTATATTCTTTACATGTCTAATGGACTCAAAATTTTGTGTATGGATAAAAAAATATATTAATAACTTTTTAGATTATAAATTTGTAATATTATAAGGTATTATATTCTTAACCAGCATAAACTTTTGAAGGAAATAATTAGATGGAAATCTATCCACCACTATTTCTTATAAATATGTACCTCCACTTCCATTCAAGGAGTTTAAAATTTTAAGAATAATATAATTGGATTGGAATGCACAAGGTATTTTTACTATTAGATTATTTTTTTATTTTTTTTAATAATTTTGTAATTTATAATAATATTTTTCTCTTTTTATTTCTTTTGTCATTTATTCCAGTTTCTTTCACTATATCTCTAACACTCATAATGGAGAGTAACTAACCCTAGAATTTTCCTTGGGGGAGGTTTCATCAAACTTAAAAAATCCCTATTATTTATTTATGAATGTTTTTATTCTGCTTATAATTAGTAATAGAATATATTTTTTGTTTTGTGATGTGATTTTCTACCTCTCTGTGACATGATTATTAATGTCATTCTATTCCCTACCATATAATTATTCCATCACATCTATCAATAATTATCATAAAAAATATTAGTTGAGTATTTTTTATATTTGATGTGGAATTTAATGGATTTAGTCCTTTGAAGGTGTCACACTCTCAATTGAGGTGTTTTCATCATTATTGACTATTAGAGGTAGTGAGATTTGGTGCACCGATGATATCTCTTATGCATACTAAGTTTCACACTCAATGTAACAGATAGTAGTTCATATAGAATGGGATAAAATATCATATATTATTTTGATTCTAATGATGGATAATGAAGGAATAAGAGAATCCAACCATAGGACCAGAAACGTTTTTTCTATCCCTTGTTTAGTTTTACTGGTTTGTATTTTTAGTTCATGTGTTGTCAATCAAACACAACCCCTGTTTTCTTTTACTTTCATAAAAATTTTAAACACAAAAAATCCATTAAAGAAGTACTGAGTGATTGACACTAAATTATCCTAAAAAAATATGACCATTTTCAGCCACTATGCAACACCATGAAAATAAATATTATTTTTATACACCTTGTGATGGGCTTGTCAAAAATATGGAATCATTTTTAGGGATCAAATTTTATTATTCCTTATTTATTTTTTACATTGTATATATTTTACTTCTTTCAACTTAATAAAAATAAAATCAAATTTTTATTCACCATTTTTTATTAATGAATCATTTCAAGTATTATCAATGTATATTCATGGGGTGTGTTAATACAACTGTGGACAAAAATCATTCAAGGAGATTATAGAGGACCTTAGGAAAAAAATTTATAATTTTTTTCCAATGAGATTGAATAATTATCATACTACATTGTAGTGATCCTTCAAAAGGTGGTTGAGGTATTAAACAAGCTCAATCCTATAATATTTCAATAATATATCATGTATATGGAAAGTTACCTACACAACCCTTCTCACCCATATAATTAAAAAAATCCTCCAAGTGGTCTTTCACGAAGAGCCAACATTTAAAGCTAGTTAATGGACGTGAGTGTACTTGACAAAAAATTATCTTATCTCTTGTTTTTCACTATTATAAAATCTAATTTACTACCCTTCTTTATGTTTTAAATAATTAACAACATTGATTTCTCTAGAGAGTGATGATGATAATAATAAAGTGGCAACCATTGAGGAGAATATAGTGGTGCAATTCATCGATAAAAAAGTCCCATGGACTATATTGGCTGAAATAGACCTAAAATAAAGTAACAAGGATGTGGTTCATTCATATTTATATTATTTTTCATTTATTATTTTTAAAATGGGTTTTCTCATGGTTTTAATAAATAATTTTAACTTTTGAAACCATACCTAGATGTTACCAAACAAATCACTAAATAATTGGTAGTTGAAGAAGATAAAGAGCTTAAGGATCCTATGGTGATGTTGGTTCCCCCACTACAACAAAGAGAACATGTACTTGAGGAGAAAATAATAAATGTTTATAAGGAGTTACCATTAATTTTTTTCCCACCCCCAATGTTTACCTCTTTCATTTTCATATTCTAAGGGTGGGGCCATTTTTCTCTTTTCTTGGGGGTCTCTACTCTTGGAGTGTTCCTGAATACATCAGGATAAATAAAATGTGGCAGTTCCTATAAAAACCCCCATAATCATTTAGATTGGGATTGATCATATGACTTCATAGTTGTAGGTAGTATAAACATAACATCTCTTAATGGATAACCCATGTTTATATTTACATTTACATTTAATAATTACATTAATTTTTTGTAAGTATGTTGATTTATTTTATAGGTTATAAAAGGTGGTTATTAGGATCTTAACTCAAATCCACTAGATGAAAATTAAAAAATATTTAATTTATTCTTATTGTTTTATTCATTCCCTATATTTCATTAGAATATTATTATTTTTTTCTTTAATTAAAATGGGTAGTTTCATTTAAGCATGGGATTGTATAGATCTATTACGAGCATCTATATTAATTTTTTAATCATTTTAAGAACTTTTGGGTTTAGTGAATATTTATTATTATTTTTGACTATTTAATTAATTCTGAGAGTATTGAAAAGATTTTTGAAAAAAATGGTTTTTTTAATTATTGATGTTATGGAACCCTTTACTATAATTTTATTTTCAAAAACAATTATGAGTTTTGAAATTTTTTGAAATATATTCCCATAAAAACTCACGTAAATTATTTTCTATTAATTTGAGGTATTATAAAACATTTTTTAAATATTATTCCTAATACCCCCACTTTATATATCAAAGATTTTGAGTTCAAGATTTTTTTGATATAATTTTCTCACTTCCTTGGTTAGACAACTTTTTAACTTTAGACCATCCCTTTAGATCAACCATTTTTATCCCTTAGAATCCATGAATTTACTTATAGGTTTAATCCACGTTACAAGAAAATATATCCTTTCCTAAATTTATATTAATATATTTGTATTCATATTTCTTATTTTAGTGTGGGGGAAGGTCCTTTCATGTTTTTTATTTAAAAAGAATCTAATTTTTGGTTTTGTGAGGTGTGTGTCACTATTTTGGGTTTTAGATAGAGAGAAATGTGGATGAGAAATAATCAACATTTATAATTTATTAATGTTATCCTTTTCCATTAAAAGAAGAAAAAATAGATATGTATTGAAATATTCTTTACGATAAATTTTATAACTCCTATACCTATCAATAATAAAAAGTATGAACTATAATTCGCTCAATAATTCTATATTCATCTCATCCTCGTTGAAAAAATAATAAAAAGTAAAATTAGGATGAAATCAATCATTGAATTTATTATTTGACTCATATCCCATTTCACAAAAACGAAGTGTGGTATATATATTTTAAGGTGGATCGAGTGAGGATGTTCCTATGGTTTCACATAAATATTCATTTATTATACTCAATTGTTCAACCTCTACTTTTATTCTTAAACTTTTAAAAATTGTTTTCCACTAACCCTTATCTACCAAATCACTATAAAAATGCTCTCACAGTTGAAAATGATTTTAAGCCTCATGGTATGGAATAATGAGATTTTTTACAAGACTCTAATAACACATTCATTTTCCAAGTAAGATCATATCTATATATTACATTTATCTTGTGTGAAATGACATGAATTTCCATATGAGGTAAATTATGATTGGGTCATAGATGGATTTTTGAGGATAAATCAATATATTTGTGAGAAAATAAAATAAAATAAAATTTGTTTTTCATACATGAGACATTATAGATTATATTATTTAAAAGATCACGTAAATTCTCTTATTATTTACTTTTGATTGAATTTGACATGGATATTATATGATTTCATCCCAATAGTGAAAATGCTTAAGTATAGGCGTGTGATCATGCAGTGAATTATCCTATATAGTAACGGTTAAAATTATGATTTACACTTATTTTGTGTATAGTATCCCATAATTTAATAATTTTTCACTTAACCCTTATTTTTCATTCATTATATAAAAATACATTAAAAGGGAAAGTTTCATTATTTTTAATTTTTTCGTAGAAAATCATCTTTTTTGTATTCATTTCATAACATTAATTACACTAATAAAAAAATAAAAAAATCATATGACTAAATATTTTGTGGGGGTTATTTAATTCAACCAATCTTTTTTTAATCCAACCATAGGATAACTGAATGAATCATACAAGTGTGGAAAAGAAATTTGTACATGATTTTAATGGATTTTAATGTTGGGACCATATCTCCCAAAATTATGGTAAAAATAATATCATATTTTTTAAGGATATATATAAGAGGACATGAAACAATTTTATTAATTATAACTTCTTGATATTGATCTATTTTCAAGACTTTAAATTCATAGAAAATGAGATCATAGGAAATTGAATTGTCTATCAGGTCAGAAAATAGGAAGTTATTTATTCATTCATAATTTATTATATATTTTTCAATTGTAATCATAATTTTTTTAGTGGATAGAAAATATGTGGAATAATAACTATCAAGATTATCAAATTTCATGATATAACAGTCTTAAAGGTGAAATTGGATTGAACATTTGAAGGAAATAATGAGATGGAAATATAGCCACCTCACTTTCTTATAAATATGCACCGCCACTTCCAATCAAGGAGTTTGTCATTTTTTGAAGAAATATAAGAGGTTTGGAATATAAAAGGGGGATTTATTGAGGAATAGGGTTTTCTTTTTTAATAATTTTTGTATTTATAACAATATTAACCTCTCTCTCTCTCTCTCTTCTATCATTTTATCTATTTTCTTCCACCATATATCTAATATTAACTATTGTGAAAAACTAATACTATTATTTTCCTTGAGGTATATTATATAAATATTACCAAATCTCTAATATCTATTTCTCAAGGGTTGTTTTGTATTTACAATTTTTAAGTGAGGATTTTTGTAGTTTGGTGAAACAGTTTTCCACCTCATCATGACACGATTCTCAATCTCATTCTCTTCCATATCATATAATCATTCTTCCCTCTATATTGGGTGTTATTGTTATACGATGGAGTTAATTCTATTTTAGAGATAAAATGATATATGATGGATTCAGGTCATTGAAGGTAACAAACAATCAATTGTGGTGTGTTCTTCATTTTAGACTATTTGAGTAGGTGATATTTTGTGTATCAAAGAGATCTCATAGGCATAAAAAATTTCACACTCAAAGTAGTGGATAATTATTCATTAATGATGGGATAAATTATAAAATAGAAATTAGACAATAATGATTTATAATGGTAGAACCCCAGTATCCAGCCCTATAATATCTAACTCTTGTTTTGTTTTAATATTTTCATTTTTTTTGGTTTATATATTTTCCATTAACTATAACCACAAATTTCCATGGATTTAATTAAAAAAATAAGGTTTTTATGTGTAATGAGTTATTACACTAAATTATGCTCAAGAGAGATGAACCTGGTCATCTATAATAGTGTACTAGGAAAATAAATATTATTTTTGTACGCTATGTGATGGGTGTGTCAATGTAATTATATGATTAATCCACATTTAAAGCTTGTTTTTCATTACCGAACTTTATTCTTAGTACAATTTCATTACTATTTCAATTATGAGTTTGGAGGAAGGAAACTTCATGTGTGTTCCATGGTAAGAAATTCAATTTTTGGTGATTATGCAGGTAGATTCATCATTTTGGACATCCAGAATATCTAAAAATGAGTCACATTCATTATATAAATTTATCATCATAATCTCTTTGTAAAATAATGTACATAAAAAAACAAAGAAAAAAAATGTGTACACAAAAAACATATATAAAAAATTTTGGTGAGTATTGAATATCCTTCATTATGATTCATTGTTTGATTTATGACTCAAAAAAAGGAATTAGTTGTTCATTTCATTTTGTAACAGGAAATTATTGATGAATTTTCTATAAAGCTACATTAATATTCATACATTGTATCTAAGTGTTTAGCTACATCCTTTTAGAATTTGTTATTTGAATAATTTTTTCCACTAACCCTTAGCTACCAAAATAGTCTTGAAAAGACCTTATAGATAAATAAATTTTAATTTTTTCAGATTGTAGAGAAATTATAATTTTTACAATCTTATGGTAATACATGAATTTTAAAAGGATGAGTATAACTCTATTTATATTTTCTATTTAGTGAATAGTGACATGAACTTACCTATGAGGTAGGTTTTGATTGTTTCGTGGATGGATTCATGAGGTTGAAAAAAAATTAAATTTTATATGTGAAAAAGGATGGGAATCTATTTTTATAAAATAGACATTATAATTTTCATTTTTTTTAAATCATTAGACATGTTTCCACTTTTTTCTCATGTATGAAATTAATATAAGATATAAATTTCTTCTATAATTTTAATAATATAAGTTCTGGGGAGTTATGTGGGACATATTTTGATAAATATTACATTGGAATTAATTATTAAATACCCTAATAATTTTGATAATATATAATCATTATTCACAATTTATTAATTTTATAAAAAATTTAAGCTTAAATTTTTAATAGATTAATTTATAGAGTTTATTGTTTTCATAATTTTATAATTAATATGGGATATATTACTACATTAAAAATATATTTTTTTCATGTTTATTAATAGTGGAATAAGTTTTTCTTATGTATGGGGATGGGCTAGTATAATTGAAAAATGAAATCTCTAATTTTTTTTGTGAAAATAAGAATTATCAAGATACCATATGTAAGAATAATTCTAGAGGTGTAGGATATTCATTAGAATAAAATCAGTCTCCCATGGGTTGCATATAAATAACTCTTATAGGAAATTTGTTATATATGAGTAAGTTTTATAGATATACTATTGTGTATGAATAAATATTGGAAATTAATATTCCATTTTATAATATAAATAGTTTTCTTCTTCTATGTTCATCCCAATAAAGGAAAGAAACATGCATCAAAATCTATTATAAAATCACTTCATCATAGATGATTATGAACAATTACCATGTCACCACTTATGAATTCACCTACTAGAGAGGATAGGTGATTCGTTGCCAATTAATCACTAGTATTATTTCCTAAAACCCAAACATTTGTATCGATATATATATTTCATAGCATGAACGTTTTTTAAACAATAATTCCTAATAATTTTAGAGATTTTTGTGGGGCTAATCGATTTCCCACATAGAATTCATGCATGATCATGCAATAAAAAATTAATATTACCATTTACCTTGCATTTCCAAATTGAGTAAAGAACTACTAATGATTCCATGTGCCTTAATTATATCAAAAGAACATATAATTATCATAGGGGAATAAAAAACATGTATTAAGAGTCCTTTAACATGGAATAGTCTCACTATTTGATCAATGTTATGTATAATGCATCCCTGAATAGGAGAGACTACATGGGAAACTAAATCCTCATACTTCAATTTAATGATATTTTATTACCATTATTGGTGAAAAAATGAGTGGGTGTATAATTGGATCAACTATTGTCATCTTCTCTTATTCACATTTATGGTTCTATTCTACTTCTATTAAATACTTTTCATACTTCTTTCTCCATTCATGATTTTCATATGGCAGATTTGATCATGTAAGGGGATAAACCATATATAGTGGAATTGGGTGTTAAGATGGTGATATGTCTATGGTTGTGGCATATTTGTTATTATAATCTATATAGGAGATGGATTTGGGTGTACAAATAGGTCTATGAGGTTCACTAATTCTCATAACATATATATAATAAAATAGATCTCAAATTGAATTGGGTTGGTCATAGTATTATTTTAAAAATAATTGTGAATAATGAATCACCCATGTAGTCAATCCCAATTTTATCTCCTTCCACGATTATTTCACTCATTTCTTGTTTTATTTCATTTTAATTTTCAAAATCCTATTCATGATCCCCTATTTAATTATTAAAATACCAAAAAAATATTAATAATTGGTAAAAGAATAGTTAGTGATTATGTTAAGATCCAAGTTTCTATTTTATTTAGAGTGGGTTAGTCTCCATTTTTCCTTTATGTTTTATTTTAATTCTCAGGGATGATAATTTTTTGAGAGGTATTTGATGTAAGGTCCAATATTTTCCAATTCATTTTTGTTGTTTATTTGATCCCAAGGGTCCAAGGAAGTTTATAAGTTAATTAGAATACACACATTTTTGTTCAGATGTGATATATTAGGGTTATTTCATGTGTTTGGGTTTTGATGGGTTGAGGTTATAACATGAGTTATTAAGGTGATGATGTGGAGATATTGTTGATCTGATATGATCATGATGGGAATTACCTTTCGATATTTTGAATAGATTAAGATATGAGATTTACTATTTTATCTGTCACAGGATAATAGCTAGACTTTCTTGGTTTTCTTACTTGCTTGATGTATTAGTTGATATGGTCTTATTTGAAATGACAATATTATGGTAATAATATTAAATGATATGACATTTATTGTTATTGTAATGATGAATTACTATGTTGATATTGATGTGATGAATTTATTATTATTTTTGGATCTTATTCTTATTCTGTATGAATATGAAAACATGTTATCATCCTCATTTATTCTTTTCATATATAATAAATGACATGATATGAAATATGTAGATTTCACTACCAATGGTTATGGTTATATGCATCTGTTACATTAGATTTATTAGAGACTCATGTTTACTAAATTAATCATGATTATCCCTTATCCCTATTTATTTAATTTCATACATTTCTATCCCAAAAATTATATATCACTTGGATATAGGACTACTTCAAAATATGATCCTACTGATTTCTCCCAAGTTTTCACACCTCTATAGTTTTCTTGAGTTGTATTATTGGATAGTTAAATGGATATTTGGGTATAAAATTGTTCAGTAAGCTTGAGTGAAGCCTAAGGGGATGTTCTTCCATTATCCTTATTTATGTTGTATTTCATTATCATGTACAGATGATATAATTTTGGAATAGGATTAGTATATTTTTAATATTTATATATGGATTTTATTAGTGGTTTGAATTTAATTTCCTAGGATTTAAGAGTTTAATTACTCCTATTTGTGTGAAAATAATTTCGGTTCTAGTCTTAAACCTATATCCAATTGGAGGCAGGCTTCCAAGGTTACAATTATCTTCATTATCTAATTAAGTGGGGTTGTTGTGGGGAAATGCCCTGATAGATTTCAAAGGTTCAATGGAGAATTTTTTTTTATATCCCTTGATTTATTCATTGGGGATCTTCAAATTTCTATTTAATGACTATGAACCTTCTATAATGTTTTTTCTTGTCTCAAAAGAAATTGTTTCTCACTTGAAAACCACAGTGAGTTGTAGTGGATGGCCATGAAACCATACGGTATAGTATATCTTTATGAGGTTGTGGGGAGTCTTTATGTGGTCTTGATGGAGCTAAATGGTGTGTAGAAAATCTATCCAATCAATGGTGGGATAAATACTACAAAAATATCATGTAGTCATAGTTTAAAATCATGACTATATGTTAAAAACCGAGTTAAAGGGATGGTAGTTCATGTTGATGGGTACGTCGGAGAATGCGCTCTTAGGTGAATAGAGAAGAAACCCTAATGATGACCATCGATCTATCACATACGTCGTGGCTGGGAATCAACGATTGCAAGCTTGTATCGACTCAAAGGATTTGGTGCGCATTGAACTGAATAGATATCATTACAGAGGTCTCACTGTGATCTCCTTTTCTAAAGTAGAGGTACATTTACATTCTTCAGATCTTCATTTCATGTTTGATGGGAAATGTTTTAAGCTAAGACCCTCCCTATTATTCCATATGAAGACCCTGGAATCTATCGGATTTGTGTCTTTTCAAGTGGGACTACTTAATTCCTCTCATGTGTTTTTCTGATTCACATTTCATAATTAATATTATAGATTTTGGACAAGATGTTTGTGGACCATTGGTGGATGTTTGATGAAGGTTTTGAAATGGTTAATAGATTTCAACACTGATATTGAGCCTCCTACTTCCCCCATTTATCTCGGTTTCCCTGGTTTTCCATTACATTTTTTTAAACAAGATGCTATCTTTTTTATTTCCAGTTTAATTGGACAACCACTCAAATTCGATTCTGCCACTAAAAATATTTCTAGTCCTCTTATGGATAGATTATGTGTTGAAATTGATATTTCACAACTATTACCCTCCCACATTTGGATTCAAAATGGCGATTCTGGTTTTTTACAAGATGTAGTTTTCGAAAACCTTCCATCTTATTGCCAAAATTGCCTCAGAATTCATCATTCAATGATAGAATGTGGAAAAAGGTATTTTTCTTTCAGACCCCCTACACATTATAATTCGATTTGGGTTAAAAAAGGGGAATATAAGGGGATGGAGGTTGTCGCCTCTAATCATCTTGGAAATAATGTTTAGAATATAGATGGACCCTAAAAAAATCCTCTCTTTCTTGTAAACTCCCCTAAAGTGGATGTTGTTCCGAATTTTCAATCCACTGATAAGGACAAATAGAATATTGACCAGAATTTCCCACTTTTTTTTGTTACCACAAGTGTTGTACAACCATCAAAAGAAGAGGATAAAAATTTTCACTCTGGTTCCCATAAAATTTTATATGATAATGATGATCATGTTTATCAAAATGAGGAGGATTACTTGATATTGAGGGTGAGAAAAGGTAAAAAGAAATGGTTGACCAAGATGGTTTCGTTTCTCCGAACCCCAAGAAAACATGAAATTGTAGAGATTACTTTAATCTCGAAAGAACAATTGTCACTAGATCCTTAGGGGCCTCTAGGGTTGAAAATGTAGTCACCCCGCCACAACCCCTATCTATTTAGGTCCTTGTTGAATTGAAAGGTAGAAATTGTGATGATGAAGTTGATCCTGCTGTGAGGTAAGCATATCAAGTCGAAGAATATTTGGAGGAAGAACTGGAATCATGGTTAGATGAACAAGATGCAATTGTTTACAATAGATACAATGCTGGTGAAATTACTACAGATACCTACCTTAAAATTAGAAAATGAATGTTTATTAAGATGGTGGAGGAATATAAACAAAATACTAATTTTAACTACAGGTCCATTCCATGGAAATGATTCTTTCTCGCTCTAAATAGTTGGATTCCATCTATCTTCTTGGACTTTAGTTGTTTGGTGGATTTTTTATTTTTTCCAAGAAGTTGTTTCAGATCGTTCCTGCTTGCTATTGTTGGACGGATGTTGGTTTGGTTTTGTTTTTCTTATAGGTCTATGTAGTTTGTGGATTTTTTGTCTTATTTCAGCGGACCTTCTTCATATCGATGGCGCTTTCTGGTGCTTTGATCAACATAGCAGAGTGATGAAGATTTCTCTGAGCATACTTACAAGTAAGGCTTGCAAGCATGGACCATATTCAAGATTCTCTCTGGGTATTTTAGTATTGAAGAAAGTGAAGGCTTGGAATGGAAAACCAACTCATGTGAAACCTTCCTGGGATATTTTCTCCACTGTATTCCCTTTGTTTTCTACTTATATATTTCACACTTTTTTGGAAGTTCTTTGATGTCTTATAGATGTTTCAGTTTTGAAGAATGGGAAGGGTTGGCTATAACTATGGATTTCTATTCAGTTTCCCAACATCTAGCTGTTTCTTATGGCATTCATAGGTTGGAGTCTCCATTAGTTCTTCTTCAGTGGGTGTCTCCCCTAGTGGCATATTCTTGCTGCTCTAACAACAGTCCCGGAAGAGTTTTTTTTCATCTTACTTTTCAAATTGAAATATGAAGACGTTGTTTCCTTGACCTGGAACTCAATGTTTTACTATCAACCTTCCCTCCAGATCTGATGATACCTACTGGATTCTTAGACATCATCCTCCATGCAACTGCTTATGTTGTTCATGGATTGGATGATGACAGGTCAACTCGATCATTCTTGCAACATGAGCTTCTTAGTTTTATCAGCTTGTTTTCCCATCAATCCTACTGGAGTAAGCTCTTTACACCTCTTTTTTTTACTTCTACATGCATGTTTAATATATTTCTTTTTGGCATGAATTAGGTGACTAATTCATGTAACCACTTTTTTACAAAAAACTGAGGTAAAGGCCTTCCATCAGGGTATTTTCAATCAAGGAAGTAATAATCATGCCAGTAAAGCTATATTTATGGTTTAAGAAAATCATAATTATAGTTCATATATAGTTACAGTTGTAAAGCCAAGACCATAGATTTTACAAAATAACAAAAACATTCATTGTTGGGATTTTATGACAGAACCTCAACATTACATTTAAGTTACAAGCCACAAAACCAAATTACATCATATAAATATATACATATATATATAATGAGAAATATTTTTATTTTTATATAAAAATTATATATATATATATACATGCACATGTTAGAAATTTGAAATTTATATTTTAATTCAAAATTATATTAATTATTTAAATATATAAATATGTATGTATGTATGTTTTCAATTTAAATTCCATTTTAACATTTTTTTTAAATTTAAATAGAAAGGAACTATATAAATTTTTAAATATATAAATAAATACAGATTTATATCATATGAATCATTGTGTGTTAAATATATATATATATATGTTTTAAATTTTAATTTTATATTATAATTTAAAGATAAATACATTAATTAAATTTATAAATATATAAGTGAGTGATTTTGTGTGTTTTATTTTAATTTAATTTTTAATTTGATGTTATATTTCAAATGAAAAAATAATTTTTATATATAAAAATATATAAAATCTTGCATGCATGCAAAAAAAATATACATATATTTTTATAATTTAAATTTATATATGTGTGTCTGTATGCATGACTGCGTGAATGTTTGTGTGTGTTTAATCCATTTTTTCATAAGATATAGGTAAGAAGCTCAAGCAATATCTACACATAATAGTTTTTCAATTTATTTACTGTCACATTTTGGAAAAATATTAACCATGTTTTGTATGTAATCATAGTTTTGTAAAACTGTGAGTATAGGTAGCCTATATTAATTATGATAATATGTTATTTAATGGTTATAGTTTTGTAAAACCCTGACCATATGCTTCCTATGGTCACAGTTTAAAAACCATGACAATAAACTCGCAGTATAGGTTTTTTATAGTAGTATACATTTTAGGGAGGGCCACATAGCCCTCACCTCACATGTGTGCAATATGGAACAACCTATGTCTAATAATTTAATTGTCCCAGTTGGACAGTGACTCACATGCGAACATCACCACATAGGTGAGGTTCTCAACTAGTACCAAGTCACATGAGGTGGGAGGTTTTGATTATACAAACAAGATCTATCTGTGTGAGGTGTTTCATAGGAGTGTCTTGAAAGGTGCAAGCAGTTTCCTCATGGCATACCTTATTAACCAGAAACATTTAAGGTGTATAAGGGAACATGGAGGGTGGTCCTTTCCAACATTGAAAATTATGGTGTGCCTTGTGTGACCTTTTGGGCCTAATCAAATCATGTTTCGATCATTTTGATGTGATTTAATAGTACAATTTGGGTAATTATTATATAAATAGGATTCATGAGCACATGTTGATTTATTCTCTTACGAACCATTGATGAAATACTTCCATTGGTTACATGAATTCACTATGGTGTTTTCTTTAAATATTTACAATGATAATAAAATCAATTTATGATGAGATTTTTGATTATTGATCAAAATATGGTAAATATTCATGAAATTGTTAATAAATTCTTGTGTGGATGATAATGATTTGTATTACCTAGAGATGTTGTGAATAACTGGTTTTCTTATACTAGCATTTATTAATCATAAAGGGTGTGAATTACTTATGATGATGATGATGATGATGATGAAAATGATTAAAGGTGGAATGATAAACAATTTGTGTGATTAAAGTGAAATTTTAATAAAGTTATGTATACTTGACCTGAATTATTTGTATTACTTTATTAGGATGATATAAATCAACAATATATATTATGATTAGATGTATATGATTCCTAATTTTTTGAGATAAATTATACTCTCTATGAATAATTTTAATTATGTGAAATTATGAATCATGAGGAGGATTTCCTATAATGACATGATCAAATATGACTTACTATAAAATAAAAATTGTATAAAGATGGTATATAATGGAAACATAATCTTTATTTGAAGATGTTTATTGATCTCACTGAACATAAAACTATATTTTAGTGATGGAATGGTATTCATTTGTAAATTTAATGATTAACTAATGTATGGTGTGTATATTATTTTAATGGAATCATAAAATGAGTAAACTAACATCATTATTTAACATGGTGGATTTACCATGATGATGATGAAGATAAAATATGATAATGATGTAGGAATCTCATGATTAAGCTTTAAATATCTCATGATAATATATATATATATGTTTGTGTGTGTGATGTGGATATTGATATTATTTTTATTATAACACGGTGAATAAAAATAATCATGTAAATAAAACTAATATATCATTTTATTTTGATATAATAAGGGATATGGAAATGCAAGTGGATTATATGAAAACACTTAGTTATTACATGGAACTTTTCAATTGACCAATAAAGTGATCATGAATCGTGTAGTGTGATTGATTTGTATAATCTCTTTACTTTTTACATGTGATGTAATATAATGGTTGGTGGAATTAAATGGATATAGTACACTTGAGTTTCTAATATCATACTTATATACTAATATGGGCTGAAGATTGAAAAATACATTCAATCATTTATTCACTTCAGACCCACTTCCATGGGTAATGAATTGATGATGATAGATATATGTATTCATTCTCATTCACCCATAACCCTAGGCTAGAGATCATTAATGGTACACCAAAGTATTTATTTATATGTTCACCAACTTTTTGGGTTTAAAATAGATGATGATTCACCTAAGAGTTCACACTCATTCTCTCTCATAACTCTAATATCACGGTGGATAATGATACACTGAGAACTTAACCTTTTCTTTCCCAAAAATCTTCATTCCTAAGTGATTCATGTTAATTGAAGCTCTAACATGAGATAATACTTCATCCTAAGTGATTCATTTAGTATAGATATTATAATTGGATATGATATATGGTATCACTATTTTTCAATATGTTATTTATTTTAGGTGTAAACCATCTTTATGTGGAGTGGATGAGCTCTAATATCCATTAGGTGAGAGGTATGATGATTATCTAGATTGATATAGTGTCATAACCATTTCTCCTCTCTAGGTAATCAACGTTTATATCAATTCAAGTGCAAAGGTTTTTTTGGGATCAATCATCCCAGGCCATACCTTCTAATCCCAACACATAAGACCAAATAGTGTTTAACCTAAAACTAATTGGTGACAAGAGGAGTTACTTGAATAAGATTAAATTTCATCTAATGAAAATTTCTCAAACAAATGTGGTATTTATTTTTTAACCCAATAATTATCCCATTTAATGATGTAATACACATTCAAATATTATCTTATATGATAATCCACCTGATCCAAACATCTTGAACTACCATATTTCATCACCGAGATATGTCGTAAGATCGTTTCTATAGGAAATATTTTCAAAAAAAGGAATCATCTTGGATCCACATTCTCTAATTGAACTAAAAACATCATTAAGAGTCCAAATTTATTATATTTCTTCTATATCAAAAATATCCAAAAGCATGACTCTCATACCACTTATTATAAAAATGTTTAATGGGAGATAATGAATGAATTGGGAGAAGAAAACACAAGGATTTAAATTGTTTGGGAATAATTCTTATATCCATGGAGAGGAATAATCATATTCACTATTACTAGGAGCATAATTATAGGTCATGGAGAGAGTGTCACAAATTCTATCTTAAAAGATGCTCATAAAGTAGAATTGTGTTATAGTGACCTGCATTTTTACAATTCCTAAATACATATAGTGTTACATCGTGCTACAATACCCATATCTGTATGGTTTAGAATACTTTTTGGCATCACCAATAATCTCTTTTAGAGTTGTTTATACTTTCTAGAGTGTTTTTAATTTTCAATATTTTTTGGACTTATGTATAGTATGGACTGTTATAACTAGGCCTAACTCCATCCTATACATCAAGATCTATTAATCCAACGATATCCTAATTAGATATTGAGACAACAACTATAATCCTTTCATACTCCCATAGTTTTCTTTCATGTTCTGAATCTTATCATTCATTCCTCAATGGGGTCTATAAATGGAATAAAAATGACTTAGTGTCATGACCCCTACTTATAATGTTTACCCCCCTTGATCCGACAATGTGAGAAGGGATATAATGACCCCTGAGTCCCACCTCCAGTAGGCCCCAGCTTGGAAACTAGCACTGAGGGTACACAACACACATATGTGAGGCATTACCCTATAAGAGAACACATGTGAAAGAGAGATATAAGACAGCACCAACCAACTACAAATCAGACTGCAATATAAAATAAATACCAAGTGAACATATGTAATGTCATTCGAAACTACTAAAATTGTAAGGGGAAAACTATAAGTACCCAAAAGAAATTAAAAAACAACAGTGACTACAAAGCTTGAACATCTCTTGCAACCCTAAGCTAGTAGTAACTAGTTTGATCTCCAACATTCTTCAAGTGACCTAGGAATAGTTTATATATGCATAGGGTGAGTATAATAGTATTCTCAGTAGGATCCTCCCTAGAGCCTCTCATGAAAAAGTAAAGAAAGCATGCTAAATCACAGTGAACAACAAGTTAAACTAACTCATCACCTAAACTGGTATACTATGTTCCTAGCCTCACGATGGATACTCTCACCAAGTATCGTATACAAGATTATATAAAATAATAAATATTATAAAGGGTACTACTTCCCCATTGGTTTTCCACTTTTCCCCAACATCACATGTCATAAGCATCTCTATCCAAAAAGGCTTGCCCGCATACACCTAGGTAAAGCACCACAACATGAATCTTGTGCAACAAAACCAACATGTACATGTAATAAAAATAACTAGATAGTTTTTGGGTTCCACCATTGCTCACATAACGTGTATCATACATCGAGCATTATACCTCAAGCCATTACAGCTAACATACTGAGTAAGGATCCTCAAGACAACAGAGCATGTACACATTACACCTATTGTAGTCCATATGAAACTATATCCAGAATATATTTGTACGAATAACCACAAGCCATTATAGCCGTATACACACGTATATGGGGAAAACTAACTATTGTGCATACTAGAACAAGAAATTAACACGAAAAGAGAGTGGAGCCAAAGGGGGAAGTCAGCTATCATTCCTCCCATAGGAATGTTGGGGAAAATACCCCCCCCCCCAGGGCTCAGAATCCCGGGGGTGTCGGTTGCCCTAACTGACAAGGTGGATTAGCGTATAGAAACAAAAAAGGTATATAATATACTATATCTCACAACCACACTCTAGGCATAGCCTAGTCTTAGACCTAATAGTAGCTAACGTCTCTATGACTCCGGATTGCTACTTCTAAGACTAGGTATCCTATATGCACACAACCATTTAAAGAGAATTATTACATTAAATAATTAAAATTTTTAATCAGTTACACTTTTCGTTAATTAATTATATAAACATTAATTAAAAATTAATAATTTCCACATTATATTTCATTAGCACCACACCAAAAGTCCATTGTTCCATTAAATTGAGACCTCAGCATTTCATCCCATCAAACTCCACCCCCATGGGTTAACATCATCTATACAATCATTTATTAATGTAATTACCTTCCCATATACCCGAGAATTATAGAAAAATATTCTAGGATTCTAAGAATAAGGGTATCAACATGTTGAGTAGGTCAACTACATGTAGAGTATTTTCCACATATAGAAATAGCGTAGACCCATCCTCCCTTGAGAAGCTAAACATGGAAAGAACATGGCATACTCTGCACGTCATCGCCCCTTTAGGAAGGAGGGTAAGATAACCAGATTCCTTGACCAATGGGGAAAGTAAGGAAGATAAAAAACCAACATGAAATAGAAAGAATCTAAACATTCACATCCAAATCGTTCCATCATCTCTGGTGTCCTCCCCGACACCCACATACATAAACTGATGCATCATTCATCTCTAGGAACCAACTATTGCCACAACCAATGGGCCTCCCTAACCCCACATATCACAACATTCATCCAGAATCACATCACAACACAAGAATATGGAAAAAATGATATCAACTAGGATCTTGGCCCCTAAACAATGATTTATTCCTTCATACATATTGATCTCTTACAACTCCAAGCATAAGGATCTAGTCTTTTATAAGCATGAGGTTAACTCAAAACCCTATGATGCACTGTATTTTTATCAAACATCTAGTTATTTAATCCATCTGGAATTAACCAATTTACTATTTTTAGCTTCAAACTATGTTAACCTAAACAACAATCTATCATAGATATCAAAAATTGATTAAACGTGCTTACTGAATCAATTAGATTAACATCAAATTACAACAAAAACAACAGGATTCATTTACATGCCTCTTTATCTTTAGCCACACAATTATCAATTAAATCCTGGTTTACATTCTTTACCAATTTACATCATGAATGAAAATCTAAACAAATCAATAATAGATATCACACTATCTAGAAAAACAAGATGCAATAACATACAATCAATATCAATTTATTTATCTAGTTCAAATATTTATTATGTCAATTCCATTATGATCCAGTGGGATAAAACATGATCACTCTACAATTTCACATAAAATAAAAGAGAAGCAATGAATCCCATACCCCAAAAGGTTCTTAACTTTCTTTATATGAGAAAAATACACACAATGGATCACGATCACCTCCTCCTGATACAACTGCATCTACCTAAGGATGTCGCGACATGACTGCCCGAACAGAAACCTAAGAAAAGTCCATTAAGAACCTGGAGATAGCATTCCATATAAGGGAAAGGAGAAACAAAAGTAGATGAACCCAAAATAATGACGATAGATCATACCTTATATCAAATATTGATTAATAATGCTTGGTTGCATAAAAAAGGTTGCACATGACGCAAGAATAAATTCTAGGGGAACCAATCCAAGGAGGAAAGTTTAATCACACAACTCATATGGGAAGAAATGAAATGTTCAAGATTCACACACCAAATAACATAGAGGAAGAACCGGGGAGGAAGGTATCTTGTCCCTTTACAACATTTAATAGAATAGTGGTTTAAGATGCGCATGATTCCCATTAAAGGAGGATCGAATTAAACCATGTTGTTTTACCAAGTTAAAGTATCATGAGACTTATGAAAAAATTAATATAGGAGTTATGGGCTTTGAATCAGCCTTAAATCCCTTTAAACAAGGCTTTGAATGCATTTAATGGTAAAGAAAATGTTAAATTGGTGAAACGGAAAAACTCAGGAAATTTGGAAAAGGAAATGTGTAACAGTTCTGGAATAATTGTTCATGAGTTATGACACCATTTATATGAGAACATGACTGTGAAACTGTGATGGTGAAACTATTTTGATGAATCTTTGTTTGTGACACCATTTCTATGACACTATTTCTGTGACACTATTTCTATGACACCATGACTGTGATACCATTTCTATGACACCATGACTATGACATTGTGAATGTGGCACCATTTCTACGATGCCATTTTTTGAAATTGTGATTGTGACACCTTTTTTGTGACACTGTGGCATTGTTCACAAAATTGGAAACATTGTTCAGAGATCTGGAAATTTAGAAAATTATTGGGGATGAGTCACCTTGATCTCCCAGAACACCTCAAACTCCATATTTCAGAAAATTAATGGACAAGAGAGGTCTGGAACATTACAACAAATACCACTCAAAACATTCTCATCCTCAAGAATCTAAAACCAATCCAAAAGGAAACAAAAAATGGGTCTAAACAACTACTCAACGAGATACCTCTCAAAAGAGAGTAAGACATAAGAAACAAAAAAAAGAAATAAATCTTATAAACACAAAGGGTCTATAGCCACAAATCGAACATCATTACATAAAAAGAGTTAAACATCAAACAACTCTGGGTACTGAGAATGTATTTGCATCTCATGTTCGCAAGTACTCTCCTCCAGGCCACCATGTCACCTCAAAACACGAACCAAGAGGATAGAATGCCCATGAAACACCTTCTCTTTATGGTATTGGATCTCCACATGCCATTCCTCGAACGACACATCATCATCATCATTGATCTCTCCCAAATCGATGACGTGTGAGTCATCATGAAGATAACTACGGAGCGATGATACATGGAAAACATAATTTATTCGGCTCATTTGTGGGAGAAGTGCTATTTGATATGCCTTGAATCCAACATGAGCTAAAACTTCAAAAGGACCAACAAACTCGGGAGAAATATTACTCCCACGACTGAACCTTTTCTACCCAAGATGGAGATTCACCTTCATAAACATGTGATCCCAAACATCAAACTCTATGTGTATATTACTTTGATCGGTATATGATTTATGATGATCCTTCACTTCTTTCATCCTCTCACAAATCACCTGAACCATCTCTGTCATATTCAACACTAGTTTTAGTCCAATAATTAATGATTGTCCAACCCCAATCCAGCACAATAGAGAATGGAAAGGTATTCCATACATGGCTTAAATGGAACCATACCAATGGTGGAGTGAAAACTATTGTTGTAATAGAACTCTTCCAAGTTAAGTTCCTCATCAATGAACCACCAAAATCTAGGACATAAGATGGAAACATGTATTCAAGAGTCTGGATTGTTTGCTCTGTTTGACCGTCTGTCTAATGATGAAAAGTAGTGCTAAAACATAGATGAGAACCAAAATAATGATCGAGACCTCTCTACAACCTAGAGGTAAAACAAGGATCATGATCAGAAATGATTTTCCTTGGGACTCCATGATGTCTCAACACCTCCTCCAGATTCTACCTTCAAAAAACATCCACTGAGATGGACTCCTTGATCGCTATGAAGTGGGTTGATTTTGTTAAACGAGCCACTACAACCAAAATAGTGTCATGTCATCCTAATGAATGAGGTAAACTAGTAACACAGTACATTGAGATGTCCTCCCACTTCTACTGAAGAATATCTAATGGCAGGAGAAAACCTCTGGGGACACAGTTATCAGCCTAGACCTTCAGGAAGACCAAACATTGAGACACAAACTCCACAACTACATGATTCAACCCAGGCTACCAAAAATGACTCCCCAAGGCTCGTTACATCTTTTTCATGCCTAGATGCACCACTAAAGGTGAACTATGGAACTCTATGAGAACTGTCTTGCACATCGCCAAAGGAACAAACAACCCTCTGTGATACAAAACTCGGTGTTGTTCAACATCAGACCAACCATCAAGGGCCACACCCCAAACAAATCGGTCTCTCCAAACCTCCACCTCCAGATCTCCCAAATGGGACTCTTCCACCTACTTCACCAGAGATGACTGAACTTTCATCTGAAAAAGACAACCTCTGCCACTAACATCTCCAATATTGAGATGTAATGTTGAAAGTGCTTCCATTACTCTCTAGGAATCACAAGATTCATGCACTGCATCACTACATGACTTCCGGCTTAGTGCATCAGCTACAACATTCCCATTCCCATGTGTATACGAGATTTTGAAGTCGTATTATTGGAAGAACTCCATCCACCGATGCTGCTGCAAGTTTAAGTCATGCTGGGAGAAAGCATACCTAAGGATCTTATGATCGTTGAAAACAAAAAAGCGCTCACCAATGAGGTAATGTCTCCACAACATCATAGGAAACACCACTACTTCCAACTAAAGATTCTAGGTTTTAAAGTTACATTTATGGGGATGCAACTCCAAAGACCCATAAGAAATGACTGATCTCTACTGTATCAAAACACAACCTTACACTAGATGTGAAGCATCACAGAAAACATCAAACTGAACTCCCTCTACCAGAAGACATAGGACTGGAGCACTTACCAACTTCTACTTTAGATACTTGAAAGATTCCTAAAACTACTCAGTCCACAAGAATTCATGATACTTCCTGGTCAATGTTGTTAGAGGATTCATAGCTCGAGAGAAATCGGCTACAAACCTCATGTAGTAGCCTATGAGACCAAGGAAACTTCACTCCTCTGCCACTGTCTTGGGGGCTTCCCAAGACACAATTGATTCTATCTTTGATGGATACACAACTAATCCCTACTGGGACACAACATGCCCGATGAAATAGACTTCTTGAACCAAAAAATCACACTTTGACAACTTCCCAAATAGCTGATGTTGACAATGAACTCCCATAGCAGCATGTAGATGCTCTGCCTGCTCCTCCTCAAACCTGGAGTACACAAGCATGTCATCGATGAAAACCACCAAGAACATATCCAAGAACTCAAATAACACCATGCTCATCAATCTCATGAACACAACTAGAGGATTCTTCAGACCGAATGACATTACAACAATCTTGTAATGCCCATGATGACAACAGAAAGTAGTCTTCAGGATATCCTCATCCTTCACACGCATTTGATGATATCCTGAGCACAAGTTGATCATTGAGAACCAACTTGCACCCTTAATTTGATAAAATAAATCATCAATCCATGGAAGAGGATAGTTATTTTTAACATTCACTTTGTTTAAGAGATGATAATCGATACACAACTGCAAACTTCCATCATCCTTCTTCATGAACAAAATCGGTGCACCCCGCGGTGACACAATCAGCTGAACAAAACCAAACTGTAACATACCATCAAGCTATATATATAGCTCTCATAACTCAGAAGGGGCCATCCTATATGGATACATAGAGATATGAGGAACTCTTAGTTATAGCTTGATCCCAAACTCGATATCTCATCGAGGGGGTAATGCTACAACCTCTTCTGAAAAAACACCAGGGTACTCTTCTAGTACCCTAGGAAACGCCAACTACCGAACCTCTGAAGAACTCAGCATCATCTCAGCCATCAAGGATGATAAAGACATAACACACCTCTGTACTATTCTAGGGTGTCGCTCACTAATAAACATGATTGTCTCTCCATACTCCTCGAAGAAAACATCCTGCCTCCTAAAGCAATCCACTATAGCATGTATTGCATACAAACAATCCATACCGAGGATGACATCATATGGTTCTATATGTAAACATATAAAATCTCTCCAAGAGTGGTACTGGCCTAGAACTAGCTCATAGTCTCTACATACTTCAAACAAGTCAGCTCGACCTTCAAATGGCATAGTCAACGCCAAGGGAACTAGATGCCTCTCTTCCTCAAGTCCCAAAGCATGGAAAAGGGTAGGTGGTATGAAGGAGTGTGTCCCTTCTGAATCAAACAAGGCATACACCAAAGTACAAAACCAAAAAATGGTACCTCAAATGATTTATGGATCACCTGGTGCTAGTAATGCTAAAGCATAAATATGACCATGACCTCCTCCACAACCTCTTTAAACCTGATGACGACCAACACCACGACCGCACCCTTATCCATGAGGATGAGGAGCATCATAGTAATATCCTCTTCCTACCCCATCTACCCTCTATTGATCCAAAGATGGTGCAACCAGCTGCTTCTATCTTGTTTGGAACTACCTCAATGGAGGAAACTAGAGTTGAACACCTAGAGCACGATGACTGCTCTGAAAGGTCGGTAACTCTCACTACTAATGACGTTGACCTCTAGAAAAAAAACTGCTTGATCCCTTGGCATAGTCCTGAGAGCCGCTGCCCTCATAGAAACAATATACTGTGGGAGGGGACCGACCACCGGCCGAATGGAAACTCTTCTTCCCTGAAAACTGGGAACCCAAGACCACATCTCTACATCATGAGGAATCACGATGACTCCCCTCTCATGACGATTTAGTTCTAGACAATGTCCTCTCAAAGACCTCTACCCTCGCCAGCACCTCAAGATATGTCTTTAGCATAAATGGGGTGACCTGGTGCTGGATCTATGGAGAAAAACCCTCCTCGAAATGTCTCACCCTCACCACCTCATCTGGCAGGAGGTTTAGAGAATATCATGAAAGGATTTTGAAATGGATTCCAAACTCTCGCACACCGGATCTCCCCTTTTGAAGGGTAAGAAGATCTAGGTGACTGGCTGCCTTTGTGCTCAAATAATGAAACTCGAATCTAACCTTATCTTGGAACTCCTCACATGAGATCATCGACTCCTCACGATCCATGGGGAATTAGAACCACCACTACCTTCCTGCTCCACACAACATTGTCACAACCCAATACACATAGTGCTCCTTCCGAGCATGGATCGAATTAAAGCCTATCTCAACCTCCTCTAACTTGTCTTTTGTGAATGCATCTGGAATGGATCCCCCATACTTCTACAGAATCTGGCACTGAAACTCTTGGAGTGTCCTTATCTAAGTGTCGTTGTCATCAACCTCTACCCTATAGTGATATACTGGCATAGCCTACTGGACATCTTCTGCATGAACCTGATGAGGACATCGAACCGATGACATACTTGCAAAATAGAAAATAGTTATATCTCTTAAACCTAGAATATGGAAGACTCAACATTAATTAATTAATTGGTTTCACTTGTTCATTTTAGGTTAACCTATCCCAAGGTCTACCCATTCAAAAATAGGCACAATGATGAATGATTCATGATCCTTTCCTAGGTCTCTAACCTACAACTAGTATCACCTCGTTTAGTAGACATTGTAAACATAAAGGTTCATGCATCAGATCATAGGGGGCCCTAAATGCCTGTTCTCCAGTGTTTACATCACTTTCTAAACATGACTGACAATGTTTCCCTACCAACCCATGCAACCTCACCTGTTCCTAACACAAAACTCCATCTTATCCCTCAAACTCACTTTAGTACCACTATGTCATGACCCCCTCCCCACAAGGTGTACCCCTCCTAGGTCGGAAATGTGAGAAGGGAGAAAAAGACATCTGATTCCCCCATCCAGTAGGCCCCAGGTTGGAAACTAGAATCGAGGGTATAGTAAACACACAAATGGGAGGCATTTCCCTTTAAGAGAACACATGTGAAAGAGAGAGATATAAGAAAAATTCCAACCAACTCCAACACAGACTGCAATATAAAAGAAATACCATGTGTACATATGTAATATCATGTGAAACTACTACAACTGAAAGGGTGAAACTACAAGTACCCAAAAGAAAGTAAAAATAGTAGCAACTACGAAGCCCAAACAGCTCCTACAACCCCAAGCTAGTCGTAACCAAACTAATCTCCAACTTGCTCCATGTGACATGAAAAAAATTTATATATGCTTTGGGTGTGTATAATAGTATACTCAATAGGATACTCCCCAGATCCTCTCATGAATAAGTAATGAAAGCATGGTAAATCCTAGTGAACAACAAGTGAAACTAACTCGTCACCTCAACAGGTATACTAAGTTCCTAGCCTCACCATGGATACTTTCACCAATTATTGCATACAAGAGTATATAATATAATATGGAATCTCAAGGGCACCCTACCACTACGTCCCCACTGGTTTTCTTATTTTCCCTAATGTCACACGTCCTAAGAATCTCTAACCAAAAATGCATTCCCACGACAACTAGGTGACACACCCCAACATGTGGCACATAACCACCATGTCCACGTAAGCAATGTAACTAGGTAGTTTCAGGGATCCACCACAACTCGCATAACATATATCATATGTTAGGCATTATACCTCAATCCATTATAGCCCACACACCACATAAGGATCCTCAAGACATCACAACCTTTACACATTACACCTATGGTAGTCCAAACGAAACTATATCTAGAATATATGTGTGTGAATAAATAAAAACCATTATATCATTCTAAACAAATATATGGAGAAAACTAACTATTGTGCCTACCAGCACAAGTAACTAATAAGATAAGAGAGTAGGGCCAAGGGGGTATTCATCCATCTATCCTCCCACCAGAATGTTGGGGAAAACACACACCCCCCCCCCCCACAGGGCTCAGAATCCCTGTGGTGTCTTTTTCCCTAACTGACATGTATGAGTAGCATATAGAAACAAAAATGGTAAATAATATACTATAGCTCACAACCACACTATGGGAATGAAATAGTATTAGACTCAACTACATCTAATGTCTCTCATACTCTCAACTACCCCTTCTAAGAATAGGTATCCTATAAGCACACAACCATTTAAAGAGAATTATTACCTTACTTCATTCTATTTTTTTATCAGTTACACTTTATGTTAATTAATTATTTAAACATTAATTAACCATTAACAATCCCCACAATATATTTCATTATCACCACACCCAATGTCTATTGTTCCATTAAATTAAGACCTCAGCATTGCGTCCCAACAATCTCCAACCCCAAGGGTTAACATCATTTATTCAATCATTTATAAACAGAATTACATTCCCATATCCCTTGGAATTATATAAAAACATTATAAGCTACTAAACACAAGGGGCTCAACATGGTGAGTAGGTGAACAACCCATTAAGTATTTTCTACCTATATCAAGAGCATAGACCCATCCACCCTTGGTATGATAAACAAGAAAATCACATGGCATACCCCATGCGTCTTCACCCCTTTTGAAAGGGGGTATGCAAACCAGCTGCCTTAAGTAGTGGGGAAAGTAGGGAAGATAAAAACCAACAAGTTACAGAAATTATCCAAACATTCACATCCAACCTTTTCCATCATCTCTGGTGTCCTCTCAGACACCCACATGCATAAACTGATGCATATTTCCACTCTAGGTGCCAATTTCTACCACAACTAAGGGGCCTCCCTACCCCCACATATCAGAAAAGTCATCCAGACTCACATAACCACACAATCAGTACGATATCCAAATTATATCAACAAGGCTTATAGCCCTTAATAAATTCATTATGAATTCATACATAGTGAGCTCTCATAGTTCTAAGAATAAGGCTCTTGGCCTTTAAAAGAAAGAGGGTAACTCAGAACCGAGGAGGCATTATCTTTTTATCAAACAGTCAGTTATTTAATCCATTTTTAATTAACCAATTTATTATTTGTAGGTTCCAACTATGGGTAACCTAAAAAATATGCTATCATAGCTATCAAAAATATATTAAAGATTCTTACTGAATCAACTTGATTAACATTAAACTACAACAAAAACAATAAGATTCATTTACAAGCCACTTTATCCTTAGCCAAACAATTATCAATTAATTATGCCTTTACGTTCATTACCAATTTCCATCATGAATTAAAATCTAAAAAAATAAAGCATAGATATCACACTATCTAGAAAAACAAGAGGCAATAACATATAATCGATATCAATTTACTTATCAGGTTCAAATATTTATTATGTCAATTCCATTGTGGTCAAGTGGGATAAAACATGATAAATCTATAGTTTAATGTAAAATAAAATATAATAAAATATTCCCCTAACTCAAAAGGTTCTTACCTTTCTTCATACAAGAACCATCCACACAATGGATCATAATCGCCTCCTCCTATGACAATTGCATCCACCTAAGGATGTCACGGCACGACCGCACCAACTGAACCCTAAGAAAATTCCATTAAAAAAATGTAGAAAGAATTCCATATAAGGTAAAGGATAAATAGAAGGATATGAGCCCAAAATAAAGACGATATATTATACCTTATATCGAAGATTGATCGATACTTCTTGGTTTCACAAAAAACAAAGGGTGCACTTGTAGCAAGAAGAAATTCAAGGGGAACCAATACAAGGATGAAATATTGATCCCATAACTCCTATGGGAAGGAATGAAAGGTTTGAGCATCTCACACTAGAGAATGAGAAAGAACTAGGGTGGATGATATCTCATCCCTTTAGAATATTTAATGGAGTAGTGGTTTAAGATATTCTTGATTTTCCCTTAAAAGCGAATAACATTAAACCATGTTGTTTGACCCAGTAAAATCATCCCAATCCTTAGAAAAAATTAATATAGGTGTTATGGGATTTGAATCGGCCACAAATCCCTTAAAAAAAGTCTTTGAATGTGTTTAACATCAAAGAAAATGTTAATTCAGTGAAACTGGAAAAATATGAAAATTTGGCGAAGGAAATACGGAACGGTTCTAGAAATATTGTTCGTGAGTTCTGACGCCATTTGTGTGACATCATGACTATGACACTGTGACGATGACACCATTTCAATGACACTATTTATGTGACACTGTTTCCGTGACACCATCTCTATGACATCGTTTCTATGACACCGTGACTGTGACACTGATTCTATGACACTGTGACTGGGACAATGTGAATGTGAAAATGTTTCTATGACATTGTTTCTATGAAACCGTGACTGTGACACTGTTTTTGTGACACTGTGGAACTCTTCATAAAACTAGAAACATTGTTCGTAGAACAGGAAATTTGGAAAAGTGTTGGGGATGAGTCACCTTGACCTCCCAGAACACCTCGAATGCCAGATTTCAGTAAAGGAATGGACCAGAGTGGTTTGGGCCATTACACTTAGCATCTCAATCACTATTAGATTCATCAATATATCTGTCTAATTATGGGTTCCTAAAATATTCTATAATTTAAATAACCCATTATTTATTAAGAATTTGATTTTTTTTCTTTGGATGAATATGCTTCATCCTATGACGAAACTCTAGGTTCTTCACAAGATATATATCACTCTGATAGTCACTGTGTATAAAAGTTTTATCTCATTTTCTATTCAACTCCTCTAAGAAGTCCTTAAGAAAATTTATATCCTTTTAATAATATATTAAAACAATGCACATATTATGAACCAACCCAAGATACCCCTAGCTTAGGAAACTAATTTGGTCTGTGATAAGGCTTGAAGGGAATTCACAATCCCCATAAGATGAAAACTAATTTATGGGTATTAAGAACATACCTTATGAATGATTTTACCAATAAATATATTAAGAAAATATAAAATTATCCTTTTATAAAACCATAACCAATCATATAGAAAAGTTACATCCAAAAATTATTGGAGTAAGGTCAATATCCACATACATAAAGGAACAATATGGGGAGACACAAGACTATAAAAGTGGGGAGATAAGATGCTATAACCAAAACCTAAAATAAAATAACATATACCCATATTTATGTGGCATGGTGGTCGACTTCCCACCATGTCACTACTATTAACCAACAAATATCTTCTAGTAAGAGTTCCCACTGCCTCTATGAAATGCCATGATATTACCTATGTCTGAAAAAATTCTTCATATACTAAATTAGTGTATTCAGGGTGTGAGAAAAAAACCCAGTAGGTTCCCACCAATTATTTCATGAATAAAAATTAGTAGAAAAAAAAATATAGTTTAAAAATAGATTATTTTAAATCATTATTTTGAAATTTTAAAAAATAGTGGAAGATTGATAATAATAACAGAAAACCAAGAACCATGGGGAAACCCTATAATAGATAAGGTGAGGCCTAATCCTAGGATCCTCAAATACTTGGTGATCGAACCATTCATAGTTGTTTCTGTGTACGAGCCACAAGGGAGGACCAAGAAAAATTCCTAGCATTAACTACATTCGAAGAAGAATTTTTTTAGTTAGAATTGTGTCATAGTCTAAGGGCTAAGGAGAGAATCCCATTACCTAGAAGTACATATTATATTCATCCCACCTTGGTACCCAATGTTTCCATGTGTTGTGACCCTTCTAATCAATTCAAATTCAACTTCCAAAGTATCCCATAAACAAATCATGACAATATCCAGTCCATTTCCATTTCAATACAAAAGTAATAAAACTTGAAACCAATCAAACACACCCATGTAGTTCTCAAAATACACATTTATGTATCAAAAAAATTTTAAAAAAAATTTCCAATTTAGGTGAACATATTTAGTTTTCCAAACAATGAAACATCATAAAACAACCTTCATTTAACCAATGATAACATTTAAAAGTGGATGTAATCCACAATATAAGAAGAGAGGAGAACCTATAAAAGAAAAAGGGAACCATAAATTCCAAGATGACACAATTATGTTTATATTAAATAAAACCTCAGACATCATGGTCATAGGGATGAGAAAAAACTAAGAGAAAGGAATAAATAGCCTATAGAAGGAAGATTAGGGTCTTACTTGAAGAAATATTGATGAAGCTTGATATGGTCCTATAAGAAATTAATCTAAGAAGATGAGGATAAGGGGAGATCATGTGTGATTTATGGGAAAAAAGATTAAGGAGGAGAGGATATGTATAAAGGGTTTAAAAGGAGTTTGAAAAAATGAGCCATTTTACATTTTATGTTTTTGTCTAGGCTTCACAGTTTGACTGCATTGTTTTCAAAAATCGTGTACTGACCGTGCGAATCAATATCACCTAACATAGGAACATAAATCAATTTTTCGCATGGTTATATAAATCGTGTGAAAAAATTGAAAAATGGAACTATAAAAAACTACAGTTTTTCTTGGTTATCACATGATTATCTCTAACTATGTGTTCATCGTGATACACCCACTATTTTCAAAAAAATTAAAAATTAAAAATGGAAAGATCGAAAAAAAGTTTAATAATAAAAAAAGTATGTAAATGTTATACATACTTAAAATTAACCAATGGGTGTAACAATTATCCCTACCATATAAATTTTTATACTTACAAAGTGAACCCAATGCATGACCGATAAAATGATAAGGAAACTACTCTATTAAAAGCCACTCTCACTCCCAAGTCTCATGAGAATCATTATCATGTCTCCAAAACACTCAGACTAATGGAATTAATTTCACATATAAAAATTTATCTAGGTAGTTAACAATAAAAATCATTTTCTTAATCACCAATGAATCAGGTTTTAATTCAATATATTTTTAATTCAAAACATCAGATGGATCTAGTTTATACTTCTTTAGTTGAGGAAAACATAAGATAGTTTGAATTAACATTATTTTAGGATATAATTCCAACTGATATAAAACCTTTAAAATCATTTTGGTGATGTCAAGGGGTCCCACATATAAAGGATAAGGATTTATCTATTTCTTTAGTCATCGATGACCCAACCGAGGTGACACAATTAAAAAACCAAGTCCCAAACTAAAAACTCTAAAGTGCAACCCTAAAAATCAATATATAAATTATGGTAAATACGAGCCATCACTAATGACTACCAAATCACCGGAATATTTTTAATCACTTGAACAATTATTAGCACAATATAGAGGCCTCACCCACCATTGTGCATTATAGAGGGTATAAAAATGGATGACCGTGCATATACTTTAATGGAGTCATCATAATAAATGGCCAGTAACTATTAGTATAATAAAATTAAACTAGTTCCAATTGGGTGTCCCATGATCCTCTAAAATTCAAGGCATGACCATGGATTATATCCTCTAAAATTTGTACTTTAAACACTATATGATTGTATGTCTGGATATGGTAGGTTTTACTCAACTTAATTTGGGATCCCATCACCTCTCGGTGGCCTTTAAAGAAGTGGGAGGTAAACTAGAGATATTTATCAAAAAAATAGAATAAGACAACCCATGTAACCTCATACCTTCCTACACATACAACATACCATGAACTAAAACCATAGTGGTGTCCATGATCAGAATGAAATGGGTTCAATTAGTTACTCAACTAATAATGAAACGTATAACATTCTTACCCCAAGAGGTACAAGGAAACTCAAGGATGAAATCCTTGGATACCACATACAACTTCCAGGTGTGTATGGGAAATAGATAGGGAATTCCATATGTCTTATGATGCTTAGATTTAATCTAATAACAAGTAAAACACTAAGATAATACATCCTTTATGTCATGTCTCATACTTAGCCACCAGAATCACCACTTCATATTATAATACATCATAGTCACTCCCATGTGAACCTCCCACTAAGTAAGATTTAAATCCTTCATAACCACCTTCCTCATCAATATTTGAACCACTTAATAGATTTATAAAAAATTATTTCCTAAGGATATTGAGGCCACTCATTAGTGGTCTCCCCACAATTTATAACTCTCATGATGCTATTACATTCCCCGTCATCTACTTTCTATGAAATATTAATCATTATAAGAGAATGAGTAAACTAGATACTAGAAATAAATGCACTATCCTTTTCTTCCCTCGCATCTAGATGCATCTACGTAAACAGACCCATCAAACTCCATTCATCAATAGACACCTTGAGGGCCTAAGATCTTAACTTATGAATGAGGGAATCAATCACCATATTTCCCTTTCCGAGAATGTAAGCGATGTTTTAATAAAATCCTGAAATATATTCCACCAATTTTTGTTTCATAAGGGTCAAATCCTTCTAATAGAAAATATATCTTAAAAATTTATAATGGAACAATATTGTGAACCTTTTCACAAAAAGACATGGGTTCCAACACCTAAGATCATGCATCAATATTGTGAGAAAAAAAACTAAAGGGTTAAGTAATTATTTTAATGTGTCCAGAGTTGGGAAGATCCATATTCCACCACATGGTTACTATATATAAGAAGAAAACCCCAAATCCATACAAGATTCATTGCAATAAACCATATATACATGAACAGCCTCCGGTAAAATCAGAATTATATTTTATGTCAATCATTTCTCTAACTCAACAAAAGAATATTAACACTTCACATTATAAATTTACTTCACCCCTATCTTGGTGATAGTTATCAGGGTAGATGAAAATTAGGATAAGTCCCTCACATACTGATTGTAATATCCTAACAGTCCCAATAATATTTTAATCTCAAAAAAAACTTAGGCTCCTACCAAGAAATTGTGGCCTTGAACTTATTAGGATCGACTGAAATACCCTATTATGATACTATCTATCTAGGAAAATTGAAATATTTGATCAAAGAACCACACTTTGATTGATTATCAAAGAGGTGGTGATCATGTAGGATTCCCAAAAAAAATCTATAGGGATCTACACACTCAAATATATTTTTAGAATAAACCAGAATATGATCCAAAAACACCATGATAACTGTGTCGTGGTACCAATGGTGTATCCATTTCATGAGAACTATGAACACATAAGGATAATTGGTCAACCTGAATAGAATTACTAGGTATTAAAAATGGATATAAATACTTGGAAAAAATTCATAGAAATATTTCCCTCTCTCAACCTAAGTTATTGATAGCCTGAATGAAGATCAATCTTAAAAAACTACTTTGATTCGTTTAGTGGATCAAAGAGGTAGCTAATATAGTGAAAGGGGTATTTATTAATGATCAAGGCCCAATTCAACTTTTATTAGTCGATACACAAGTGAAGGATCGAATCCACCCTTTTTCAAAAAAAAACCACAATGGCCCATGGGGACATGCTAAGGAAAATGAAGCCTTTAGCTTCTAAGTTGTTAAGATGAATCTTTTATTCCATTAACACCATAGGGGATATACAACATGAAGGGAGAGATATAAGCTAAGTTACTATAACTAGATCAATATATAATTCAACTTTAATCTTCAGGGTAAGACTGAGAAATCATCTAAGAAAACCTCTAGAAATTCCTTGATCATGGGAGGTAAATCACTTCTATAACTTCCCTTGTCAAATTTTAATGGAAGAGCGAACAAATAATAGATAAATAAACCCAATTATGAAAGAGTAGGTCCCACATGACTAGACCATGTGTCTCATTCTCCCTAGAACACTTGGTTACTCCCATCAAGGATGGTGAATGTCACTCTTTGATGTTAACAATCAATATAATCCTTATTTATCATCATCCAGCCCATCATGAGAATTACATAAAAAATCCATTTTGGGGATGAGATGCTTCCACACTATATTGAAATATGATATGAATATGAAACATGAAGGGTAATAAAAATATCATTCTCTATTTATTTTAAGTGGAATGAATATCTCTATAACATATGTAATGAGTTTTGTAGAGAGTTTCGTCAACTTTATAGTACTGGAAAATATAAAAGAGTGAGAGGTTCCGATATCACATAAACTAGTCATCATAGATGAAGCAATAAGAATAATACCTATCATTGGCATGGTTATTACCTCATACACCATTTCTAATTGATACTCAACATGAAACTTCATTACTTGTAAATGAGTTGGAGGTTTTTTTCAATCCTAAGCCTCAGTGTTAAGTTGAATATGTTTATATGAAGAACCTCACCTACCACCATGCTCATGAGAATGAGATCCATCTTCTTAAGAATCACTGAACTAAATCATATACCCACTAGGTGATGAATATCCCACACTAAGAAATGTTGGAAGGTTGGATCAATATAATATCATGATATGTCCCATAAATCCACATGAATGAAATGAATTGGGTGCCACTAAGCAGAGAGACTGTATATGACCCACCTTACCAAAATGGTGGTAGTTAATTATCCCACTACCCAAAGATATTGATGAACAGGGTCAAGGTGGATACCTATAACTACTTCCATTTCCCTTCCCTGTCTCTTCATGCTTCCTCTTCCTCATTGAGAAGTTATTCTGACCATCACTAAACCTTTAAGGAACCCCAAATATCCAAAAAACCCACCTGATCAATCCCTACCATTAAGTATTGATAAAAAAATAATCATAGGTATTAAGCATCAACAAGTATTATTGGGAATAAATATCGGGTTACAATCCTATCTCAAATCGTTAAGCCTTTATCTCATCACTACAAAATGATTTTAGGAGACAAGTGAACTAGCTTAGTGAATGAGTCATATATTCTCTGAGTGACTGATTTATTTTCAAGATGGACATGATTTATGAATATTTATCCAACACTAATGTGTCATAGTAAAAATTTCAAGTAAAAATTTCTATAAAATCATTCAACTCCAGGTTATCATGTTCCTTTTCCTAAATAACTTGATCCCACAATTTCCGATTAGGCTCATCAAGCATGAATCTATCACACCTCACCTTAAAAAAATATAAAGTTCCAAAGATGTAAAATATCTTCTTGTGGTTATCTAACCAATCATTTTCTTCATGAGGATATTTTATTACCCAAAAATAGGGAATCTTATTCTTCGGAAATTCCTAATCTTGATCCATCTAAGGACTTGAATAGGTTACCTTGGTTGGAGTAGGTTTGGATCCCACCCCATGGTCTATAGCTCAAAAATCATGGATCACTTCCTCGTTAAGTTTTTGATCAACCAATGGATTTTCTCATGATAATTTGTTCATAGAATCATTAAATGGTTTCATATGTTTCTTTTGAGGGGGAATAAAGTTATATGAAATCAATAAATAAAGGAAACCATCGAAACCAATAATAAATAATAAATTAAATGAAATTTTTTAAATAATAGAGTAATTAATAAACAAAAAGATATGTAACAAACCACAACATTCCATGAAATAAGGAATGCATGCACATTCCATGTCACATGCACCCTATTTTATGGGTAAGGGTAAAAAATCCAAAAATCTAGACCACATTTCCCAATATCCGCTTGAGCATTAATAAGAATACTAAGAGTGTTAGATAGAAACCTCTTATCACATCTTAATTGAGTCAAAAAAAATATTATTTTTGGACTATATAATCATCAAAAATAACATAGATAAAACTATAGTGGCTCTTATGAAATTTTTTCATGAACCAATGTCATAAAATGACTCGGGATACCCAAACCATCCCTAACCCAAACCAGTCATGACACTGCCAGAAGGGAAATCTCAGTCCCCATAGGCAATAGATAAGAACTAGAGCATCAAGAACTACCTTGGGAATTTTTTTTGACACAAAGAAACTAAAATAGTGATAAATATAAAGAATATGTCAGTATTACAAAAACAAAACTATAATATATAGATACAATCATCAGAAAAACATGTTTCGAGATACATCAAAAACCAAAAATGTACAAGAAAACTACAAAACCAAACTTTGTGAAACATAATTTAACATATATACCCATAAACCATACTAATTAAAAAACATTTTGACTCTATGTCATGCCTTTACCTTTCCTGCGTCAGATAAAACAATATCTACATACACCCAATGGTGTACGCATAATGTGAGAAAAAAACCCAAGTAAGATCCCACAAAGTGTTTTATAAGGTGAATTTATGAAATTAATCAATTATGCTCTAGTAATTCAATATAAGGAATGAGAAATAGTTAAACATAATGAATGGATAAATAACCTCTTACAGAATATAGAAAAGAATGATAATAAACAGGTTTGAAAAATAATTTCAGTAAACACACCATTATTGTTTTTCAAAAATAACTATTAGAGAAAACCAACCCATGAGTACAAACAATTCTAGGTCAATTAGAATCCTATTTACATTTTATTGATCATTAGGCCACTTTTTGTGCACATTATCCTAGAAGAACAGTTCTAAGGTGTAAAAATACACTCTTGAGAGTGAATCCTTACCAAGACTTAGGAAACATGGTGCACACATTTCCCTAGTAGAATAGGTCTATGGGGGAAGATTTCATCCACCAGGATGGATCCCTACCTCATCATCAATCACAACAAGGTTTGAAACATGGAAAACATCCAATGGGAATTCATATTTGAAACCATAAATTCTTTCTTTTAAAATTATTTTCATAAACCACAAAAAAGGGTAAATCCATTTCAAAAACTATATTCAAAACCAACACATTTTATCAAAACACATTTCATGCCTTCAAAAATTCCATGAAATCTATTTCAATGATAAATAAATCATGTTTATTATGATAAAGACATGTTTTGAAATTACCTAACTTAAAAATCATTGAACTAACATGCTCCTGATGCACTACAAGACCAAATGACTTGAGGGCCTTAGGAATAAATAAGATAACCTAGGAAATTAATTCTCTATTATAAATATACAAATTGAAAGATCTAGAATTAAGAAGGTAAAAGAATTCACATACCACCATAATTCTCGATCAACGCTCTACAAAGGTTAATGATCTAATCATGAACCCTCAACTCCATAATTAATCTATAAAGAATAATAATAGAATCATGGACCCAAAAATTTCCATCATTGATAGAGTCAAATGTTATAGAGAAACAATAGGAATTGGAGGAAGAAGGAGATTGAAGACTAAAATGAAGATCAACTTACAAAAGGATGAATAAGGGTTCAATCGGAGCTTCAATCTACAAATGGAATTAAGTTAAGAGGGCTGATAACACCCTGTGATATTCTGCATGTTTAATGGGACAAATTAGAGTTTAAGGGAATTTATTTAGAATTGAAATGGGTGTCTCCATTAGTGAAAATTTTAAGGTTAACCTAACTTTATTGACCTAGAACATGGCCACTAATGATTCATTGGATTCTAAAAATCTATAAATAGTACTAGTTAGTTAGTCGTATAGGAGAAATTTTAGCACCTCTAGACACCCAACTAGATGGCTGATGGGCTTCCACAGGCTTACTGGTGGGATTCTTGTAGGTAATCCCCTATGCTAGTCAACCACCAATAGGCTTGTTCCCTTCCTCAACTAGCTAATGGACTACCTATATCCCTTCCCTCTATAGGTCTTTTTCCACACTTATTCCAACCAAAAGGTCACACCCACAACTCTCAAATAAGAAACAAAACCTCACCCCAAACATTTATTTCAAAAAAAAACTATCCAAAATAAGAGGAAAAAGTAAAAAAAGTCCAAGGAAAGAAATAAAATATATGAACATGAAAAGAGTAGTAACTAAAAAAGATATAACAATGTTATAGTTTCCCCCATCATATTTATTTCTTCACAAATAAAGATAATGCAAAAAATTGTTCTTCAAAAATTTGAGGCCACTACTCCCTCATAAATGACTCTCGTTCACAAGTCTCATGATAGTAAAAACTATGCTTCCACAAAACTCGAACAATAGGTCTCAACTTCCCATGTATAACATTCACTTGAGAATAGAAAACCCAAAGTGGTAATTCATCCATAAACATATCGGGTTCTATTTTGAGGTCTTACCAATTCAGAACATCAGACAGGTCTGGTTGATGCTTTTTTAGTTGTCATATATGAAAAAAAACTTAGAACAAATGAGATCTACAGTGGTAAATCCAAGTGATAGGAAACATTTCCAAGTAATTACATGATCTCAAATGGTACTAAGTAACTCGGAGCAATATTACATTTATGTTAGAGTCTTCAGTAGACCAATTATTTAGATACATTCATGAACACCTAATTAACAACTAAAAAATTCAAAGGTAAATGAAAAAGATATTCATAATACTTGTATTAACTCTGATCCATATCCAAATTCTATCAAACCAAAGGGATATTCATCATTTTCTCCTAAACCAAAATTATTAAAACCAAGGTAGTTTTCCCAAACCCAAAACAAAAAGGGGGTTAACTACAAGGATAACCATAAAAAATCATTGAAAGGTGAAATTATGATAGCTGACTAGTAACCACTATTATTAGAAATTCAACTAGCCCCATATCGATATCCCAAGAACCATTGAAGTCCAAGACAGAGGCACAAAGAATATCTTTTAGAATCAAATTATCATGTTCTTTCTACCCACTAAACTAATGAAGATATATAATTATCAACCTGAGCTATGTTTCCATTGCCTCTTGGAGATACTTCCAAACCCATGAGATAATACAATGGTTTTTAGCTATTATAATGTCCATAGGGACTCCATTTATCCTTGTAATATCATTCATGTACAACTTTCCCAGTTCATCCATTTTAGTAGTGTCATGAATCATTATAAAATTTAAAAAAAATAGTCAACTGATCAATCATTTCCCATATGGAATTTTTACCACAGTGAGTTTGAGGAAAACCAATAATAAAATATTTTGAAATTCAATTCACCTTCCATGTTGGCATGAGAATAATCTGTAGTAACCCTAAATGCCTATTTTTCTCAACCTTAATATGATTTAAAGTTTAACAGTGACATAAAAAGTATGAAATGTCTCATTTTATACTGGGAAAATGAAAATGAAATTTCATAACATAGAACGTATTTATGGTTCTAGAGTGGGAAACCCATAAAGAAGAGTGAAAATCTCCCAAAACATATTTTCTCACAAATGAAGGGACAACATACTGACTCCAAAAGAAAAGGATTCCTTCTATGGAGAGAGACCAATCACCTAGGTTCTCCACACTATGTAAAGAATCCTTAATACTCCAAAACTCATCATCTAGTTGTTACTCTAGAAGATTAATTTCAATGAGATAGGATGTTAAGTGAAAAAATTTCAGAACATTACCAAACTCCTATTATATGAACCCAAAGTGTGTTTGAAAAAATATCCCCCATCAAGTTCCACTCATCTTTGGATTCCTTCATATCTCGAGAATGAATATTTATGCTAAGAGCATCAATAACTATGTTATGTTTCCCAGGGGTATAGGAAACATAAATGTTTAATAAAAGAAAGTACTCCACCCATAACATCTTCTATAGGTTCAAATAATTTTGAAAAAATATATAAATTATAATTTTATGACCATAGTAAATACTAATATTTCACCCAAGTAGATATAAAAGATAAAATTTAAGGTAATGAAATCCAGCAATAATTTCGAAGTAATGAGTGGGATAATTTTTCTCTCGGGGGAAAAGGTGATGTGATTCATAATCCACTACATGATCTCCCTACAAAAGGAAATATCCCAAACCAAAACGTAAATAATCACAGTAAACCACATTGGCCTTCCCATACTCTGGTAAATTTAGAATTGGTACTAAGGTGAAATGCTTCTTTATCTATTAAAAGGATTCTGGACACTTCATGTCCCATAATAACTTCACCCATTCTAGTATAGAGTAGTAAAATGATATGAAAACTTCTATAAGTCCTTTCTAAACCACTGATAGTATCCTACAAAACCAAAGATGTTATGTATCTCAAATATGTTTCATGGTTCTTCCCATGAAATAATAACCATCACTTTTTTACGATTAATTTAGATACCATTTTTAGAGATCTTATGTCTCAGGAACATGAATTTATGGATCTAGAATTAGAACTTTAATGATTTTTCATAATGGAAATAGTCCCTCAAAATTCAAAAAATATGCCATAGGTGTCTTGTATTATCTTATTTAATTTTAGATTACACAAGTATTCCATCCAAAAACACTATGAAAAATGTTTCAAGATACTCATGAAACATTTGGTTCATCAATTCCATAAATACTACAAGAGTGTTAGTTAGTCCAAATGATATCACAAGGTACTCAAAATGGGCATACCTACACCTGAAGGCATCCTAATGAATGTCTATCTCCTTTCTTCTAAGTTGGTGGTGACCAAACCAAATATAAATTTTTAAAAAAACATTTCCCCCTCTATACTTGTTGAAAAATCGTCACTATTAATCAATGGATATTTTTTCATGACCGTTATTATTTTATATTTCAATAATGGATGCATAGGTGAATTGTCTCATCATATTTCAAATCAAAAATGATAGGGGTCTCCCAAGGTGACATTCTTTGGAAAATAAATCTCATGGAACTCAAATAATGAAACTAAATTTTCATCATTTCAAACTTTTCAATATCAATTGAGGTAAGAAGGCATTTATATCAATTTATTTCTAAGAAATAATTCAAGTGAGAACTTCACCTTTAGCTCTGCAGTCAAACCCAAAAATTCATCCAAACAAACATTAGAAAATTCACAACTACTGGTGGAAGATTATCTCTACTAGAATCATATTTCAATATAGTTGTAAACAATAGAAAAAATTTATTAATATTATTAAAATATTTCCCTTGCTGAGTGGACCTTGGATCCAATTCACAATTAAAGACATAGGAGCTCCCATCATAATCAGTGAATAACACCCACTGATGATAAAAATTAATCTAATTCTTGTGAGTGATTAACCAATCCAACTCAATAGTCACATCAAAGAGGTCCAAGTAGAAATATGATAAATCTCAAACCATCTCTAGGTCTCACATAATGAAATAGGATGAGGGACATCTAAGACCTTGCTCACCCTTCTTTACTATAGAAATTTTCAATTCCATAACGAATGGAATGAGTTTCATTGATAGTTTTAAAAGATCCATTATATGAGTTGATATAATTGAGTCAGAGGTTCCAGCATCAAATTGAATAGTCTCTAAGGTAGAAGAAACATCATTGGTACCTCTCCTAGTTGCAGGACCTACATTAAATTCCTCTAGAAACCCCTCAATTGTGTATAATGACTACATTATGAAGTCTTATGGATGGAACCCTATAGTTCATGAAAACAATGACTACACCATTGGTCCTCTAGGTGCTCATTAAGTTTTACGAGAGTGAGGAAGAGATAGATCTTGAAAAAAATTCTTCATGTGGCCATGGAACCAACATAAGTTTCATACCTTTGATGGAATGGAGAAAAAGTGTTTCGTGCACCCCTTTTGGCCACACTAAAAACATGTCAAGACAATTTCCAATACTGATAGAACAACAAGACACTTTGGACAAGTACCACCACTATTTCCCCAAAGGATCTCACTCAACTTCCTCTTACACTTGAAGGAACCATCAGATCTACTGCTAGTGGAAATAGAAACCATGGTAAATCCTATCTTACCTTCCGGGATAATCTCTCTCATCAAGGTATTATCCAACCCATTGGAAAAGGTATTCATATTTAACATAAAGACCAGTTACTAGATATCATCATGAAGATCCATTTGAAACCTCTTACACTTTATTTTCTCATTATATATAACCTTAGAAGCAAACATGGAGAGATTAGTGAAATGATTGTCAAACTCCATCATAAAATGATCTCCTTGTAAAATCTTGAGAAACTATATGGATTTCACCAAGGTCATTGATTTTGGGTAGAACTGCTCGTTAAAAATTTCCTTGAAGTCTCTCCACTCAAATTCCTCATGATTTTTAGTTAAGAAAAGTCACACTGCCCTCTAACTCGACCTTATAGCTTAAATATGGTACACTTTACCTTGACTAGGTTAGGAGTCACTGGGAATTTGAAAATAATCTTTATCTTTCCCAACTAATCTTCCAAAAATTGAGGATAACTTATCCCTTAGAAGAATGGTGTCCTCTGGTGATGAAATTTTTTATCCAGAGTCCTATCCTCATCCTCTCATGGATTCACCTCTCCAGCATGAACATGAGAAGGTGTCACACCTTGGTCCATACATCAAACCATGTGCACCACTACTTCAATAAAATTATAATTTGAGGGTTTCCCTGCCATGTTTTTTCATCAAAACCCTCTTAAGAATCCTTTATAAGTCTTTTGGTGGGAATGGTACTACACATCGATATAAAATGAGACATTACAACATGATATACAGGTATAAATACTAGTTTATAAAATCATAAAACACTGGAATTGCCAAGAAATAATAAAAATAAATATGGGTATTAAAACTCTATAAATCCAAAAAGGCACAATTCTAAACAACCTATGGTAACTTAAGTCTCACCACGTTAAGAGTTAGTTAGGAACTTTTTCGTAACATTCCGCTTAAGTCACCATATTCCTATCATCAATATGCAAAAAATCCAAAAAATTTATACCAATGATGGAAACAAAAAAACTCCCTCTAATTCCAATTTGTCAAAAACTGACCCAGGTTACCCAAGCCATCCATGACTCAAACCATTCCTGACACACCTTGAATAGAGTTCTTGATCTCCATGGGTTAGAGACAAGTAACGAAGAATCAATAAATAACATGAGAATTAATTTTCCACAAAAGAACCCGAATAAGGTGATAAATATAAATAAGATTTCAGTATTCCTCAAATAAGACAAAAACATATAGATAAAATCATTAGAAAAAAAAATAATAAGATACATCAAAAACAATATAAGTTTTATAAAAATTTGAAACCAAACTCTATGTGACATGATTTCACCTTCAGAAAGTCACACCCTACTAACAAATAAACCTTTCACCTCCTTACAAAACCTTTCCATTACCTATATCAAATATAACAAGATATATATACACATAAAGGTGTATTAAAAGTTTGGTTAAAAGATCCCAGAAGGACCCCTCCAAGTGTTTCATAAGAAGAATTTTAAAATAAAACAATTATTCTCAGGTAATTCAAAATAGGGAAGGAAAACCAATTTTATATAAAGCATAGATAAATCACTCCTTTAACAATATAGAAAAGACTAATAATAATTAGTTTTTCTAAATAATTTTAGTACATATGCCATTATTTCATTTCAAAGATAACCAATGTAGAAAAAAATCCCATGGTTATAAATAATTCTGTATGAATGAGGATCCTATTGACATTTTTTTCATTATTAGGCCACCTGGTGTGAACTTTAAACTTACAAAGAGTTCTAGGGTGTAAGACAACACTCCCTAGAGTAACTCCTAACATAATTTAGGAAACCTTGTGTACAAATTACCCTAGAGGAAAAGTTCTATTGGAAAAGATTTTATACCAGAGGATGTATCCCTGCCTCATCCTTGATTCCATTTGGGTTTAACACATTAAAATAACACAATTTCATTTCATCAATAAAAACCTGTAATTAATTCTTTTAAAACTGTTTCCATAAACCAAATCAAAATGGGGAATAAATTTTGAAGACTATATTAAAAAATATAAACATTTATCAAAACATGTTTCATACCTTTAAAAATTTATGAAATCCATTTGAAAGAGAAAGAAATATAGGTTCAATAGATAAATCCAATTTACAAAATAACCTACATTGAAACACTTTCAATATACATGTCAATGAGGAACTAAAAAACAAGAAGAGTCAAGGGCCTTATGAATCAAGGATAGATCCTAGAACATGAATTACAAATAATATATCTCTAAATTAATAATATCTATATTGAAGATGACCAAAGAGGTCACATTCCACCACAATTCCTCATCAACGCTCCATAAAGGTTGAAGATTCAACAAAGACCCCTCAATCCTGCAGTGGATATATAAATTGAAAGAATTGAATCCCAAATCCAAAAATTCACATCATTGATGATGCCAAAAGTTTGAGATAATCAAGAGGAACTAGAGGAAGAAGGATATTCCAGACTAAAACAAATATTAACTTACCAAATTATGAACTTTTATTAGATTAGTGCTTTAATCCACAAAGGTAATTGACTTCAGATAGACAATAGCACCTAAGGATAGTCACTAGGTTAAATAGGATAAATTAAGATCAAAGGGGATTGATTTATAATTAAAATGACCCTATTGGGTGGAAGGAATGTGAAACTACCCATAAATGTTTTGTTTTAGAATTCCATCACTAGTGATCTGGTGTCTTCTTAGAATCAATAAATCCTACTCTACAGAGAATTGGCTAGTCTTTAGTATTGGAATAATTCATGAACTTTTATAAACCCCACCAGTAGGCCAGTGTGATTCCACTATTATGATAATGGGATTCATGTAGGTAATCCCATATTCCATCCTAACACTAGCTGGTTTTTGTCCTTCATTAGTGATCTGAAGGACTACCTATAGTCTTTATTGCTACTTGTCCTTTCCCCTCCTATTCCAACCACTTGGGAACCTATAGAACACTCAAATAAGAAAAAGAAACCTCATCTTTGACCATTCCTTCCAACCAAAACCAACCAAAAAAAAGTGTAACATGTTGGAAAATTCCATGGAAGGAAATAAAATATAAGAACATGAAAAGTGTGGTACCTGAATATGATATGAATATGTTACAACCAAACCATGCTACTATTGATTCAGGCACCCGAGTCATAGTATGGAATAAAGTTAATTCCCTATAATACTCAATATTAAATTATAGAAATTGAAAATTATATTTTGATAAAACTATAATAAAATTCATATTTATATATTTCATGGAAAAAAATTATAATTTAATAGGATGAATATATATTTTAAACTTACCTGGTCAAAATAAGCCTCAAATGAATTTTTAAAATTTTCCATTAGAAATAAGATTTTATGAATAATGGAAAATTTATTATTAAACTATTAAAAATATTATTTATAATAATGAATTATAATATGTTTAATTAATATTTTATTGACTCTCAATTAGATACAAATAAATATAATATCAATTTGAGGTAAAAAGGGATATTTTTTCCAGAATGGCCCAATGGCCTTCAATTTTTTCCATTTTTGATAATCCCCTCTTAAGGGTTGAAAGGGAACCCTTACATGTACAATAGGATTCTTGAAATTACATGAACCGAAGGTATTTATGGAATTCATCCACACTATAACTACTTAGAACTAATCCCCCCCAGCATCTACATCATGATGATATCTCTCCACCTTCACATGGATATTCGGCTCGCAATGTTGTACAGAGATGGATAAGCTAGGCCCAGTGGCAATATCCATACCCTCATATTCATCCAAATTCATTATCTCTTCTCTCTTGAATGTTTCTTCTCTCAATCCTCATCTAGAGCCTTCTTCTTTATGTAGTCTTCCTTGTACATTTTTGCACAAAATGTGGCCCGAAGGCCTTACTAACTTGAAGGCCTAGTTGGCCTAAAGGCCTTGAAGGACATAAAGAACAAACCAGTGGAAAAAATCTAAAATAGATTAATTTTTCAAGCTACTATTGTATCGAAAAGTACCTTCTATAATACCTGCTATAGTGCCTGCTACAGTACCCTATATGTAGGCCTCATCCTATATTTAATTAATTAAAATAAAATTTAATGATGAATGATTGAAATGAAATATATAGATTATATATATAAATATATGAATTTAAATCCATATAATGAATATTACTATTCATATAGTTAATATAAGATCACATTATGCTTTAAAAATGCATTTCTGGAATACTCGTTAGTTGATGTGTTTTGTGGGGGGGTTTTTAAATTAAAATTTACCCATTCTAAGAATAGAATTTGATAAAATGGATTAAATTTTTTCAATTAGTATAATTAATATTAGGTAATTATTTAATCATGATTTTTTTTCATAATGAATAGTAAAATTAGTAAAAAATTAATTAATGCGTTTAAGGTTAAAACGAGTTTATCTGGGGTTAAATGAAAAGATAAGGGTAATTTTTCTAATTAAACTTTTAAAAATCATATTTTCATGTCATTTTTTGAAATTATCCTATGAAAAATTTTAATATATGGCCATTTGGAATCATCTTTCTAGATAATTAAATTATCATTTTGTATTCTTTTAGGAAATTTCCAAGAGGGTCCCCTCCCCCATTTATAAAAGGACACATCCTATCCTCTAATTTAAACAATTATAGAGTAATTTTTTCTCGAAAATACCTAAAAATGCCTTAATCATATCCTTCCACATTTCTTAGATCCCATTTTTTGATCTTAAAACCATCCAATGAAATATTTTGGTGCAAACGTAAAGTGGTTTTTTTAAGAAGATGTATAATTTTCAACCATGAGTTTTTGTTTTACTTCTTCTTCCACCTCCTTCAAATATTATTAAAACATGATGATATAATAGCCAAAGTAAATTATGTATAATTTTATTTTTCATTTTTAATGTATTAAACTATATATAAATCCTCTTCCATCAAATGGGAAATGAAATTGATGATCGTGTGTACGACAGACTCTCACCACACAAATTGATGTAATATGTTTTCAGTCACCGCCTCTCACTGATGGATATAATGATGGATTTAATGTATATATATATATATTATATTTATGGCATAATTATACTTATTTATTTATAATATAACATATATTTTCTTACCTTCCAATCCATTTGAATGTGATAATTCCACTCATGCGTACGTGTGGACTACCGCCTCCATGAAGTAAAGTGATTTTTTTTTATTTTTTTTGACATGGATTGTAATAAAGATAGATTTAATGAATATATTTGATATAAAAAATGATTATATAAAGGATAAATATTATTTAACTTCCTTTTTTTCCATCCTTTATAAAAAATGGAAAAAATATTCTTGTGTATGTATGTTCTACTGTCTCTATGAACAATGTAATTCATTTTTCTATCTATTATTTTATGATTGAATATAGATTTGTATATAATGAATCTATATTATATTTATATCATTATTAAAATTATACAGATTATTCATCCATGATAAAATTACAAGAACAAAAATAACTGAACCAAAATATACATGAAAAACAAAATAATTATTACACAAAAAAGTGATTTTAACAATTAATTGTTCATAAATGAGAGAAAAAAGGTTATAAGTAAATCATATAAAGAATGATATATATGATAATTTTTCTGGAATATATGTATAATCTATTTATATTTATTTTACAGTAGTTTTAAATATGTACAAATGAATTCATACCTAAGGTAAGGGATTCTATCTTAATTTCCACTCTATTAAGACATATTTGGTAATATGCACCTATCTACTTTTAAACGGTTTATAGATTGACCATTTGATATATTTAACATGAATATATATATATATTTTTTATGATTAATGGTTCAATTCAAAATATTATTTCAATAGTAGTGTTTAAAATAAAAGATAATATTATTTCTCTTCTTGATCAGGTATATTTTTTCTTCTATCCATATTTTTTAAAAATAGATTTAAGAAAGTATATTTATTTTCAAAAATAGTTTATGAATAATATTTTAATTTTTCTATGAATTTTTACATGGTATTAACAGAATATTTCTAATTTTAACCCAAAAGTGTTCAATTTTGACTTTCTTTACAAAATGTTAACATTAATGTTGAAGTGCACTGTGTTGCATTTGTTGTCAATGAGGTATGTTGTTGTCAAGGAATGAATGGATGGATTTCAAGGAGTTTCAATATGTGAATGACAAATTATGTGATGGTGTTTATGATGAATGGAGGATGGCCATTGTGTTAAGATGAATGTCACTTAGGAGATTCACTAAGTGGCATAAGTGTTTATGGTTGAAACATTCATCCATGTTTATATCTGACGATTGTTGAGCTGCTCTTTAAGTTCAAATAACTTGTATCAACTAGATACAATGTCACAACAATGTTTGAAGACCATGCATTGTACTGACAATGCATGAGGAGATGAAGAGAGCCATCCACAACTTCTAAGTGGATGAAGTGAGCTAATGAAGTCCATGTACTAATTCTTAGTGCATGATGAATTGAAGATGATCCAGCTTGATCTCTGATTGGATCATTGAAGCATGTTGAAGAATTATTTGATTCAGGAGCTTTGGTAGAAGATGAAGAACCTTCGGGAATTCCACATTCTATGTATTGAATAAATGTTGAAGAGAATTGGAGGAATTCTAATGAAGAAGAAGAAATAAAGAAGAGGAGATGAGAAGAAGAAGAGTTGTGGCATTTGGCATTTTTACTTGGTTACTTTGTTTTTATACAAAGTCCTAAGTGTTTTACTTAGCAAAAAAATAGCCACCAAGGAAGGCCAGCCGAGGGTCATCACCCAAGGCTCATGTGGGACTCAAGGTCACCACGCCCATGGGGAACCCTCAAGGCCAGGGCAGCATCCTTGAGGCAGGGGCGCACCCGTAGGACACCGCATGGGAGCCTGGGGCACGCCCAGAGGAGCGCGGCAGGGGCCGTGTATAAGCCCCCGAGGGCACGCGGTGGTGAAGCCCGCGCACCCGAGGATGCCTAGTGGGCGCCAGTAGCGCGCCCGCAGGGAGCAGAAAGTGGGCGCAGAGCGCGCCCGCAGGGAGAACACGGTGCGGGGTGGCACCGTGGAGGGAGAAGTTCAATTGCTGAGAGGCGGGCGGCGCCAGGGTGATAAACCGCGGAAAAACCACGCCCCGTTTCGATGTGGGACGCGGAAAAATCACCGGGAGCGAATCCTGGCTGCACGATTGATCGCGCGCCTGATCTCCGCCGCTCATCGCATCGCACCGCTCCTGTTCTGATCGCGGCCGTCCGATGTGTTTCATTCGCCCGATCCAACGGCTCCCGGTCCATCTCCTACCTCGAGCTCGCCCGAAGCCACCCGCGTGCCTCCGTCGAACCAGGAGCAACCCGCGAGAGGTTTTTGAGTTCCCGGCCACCATTTCCGAAGCCGAAGGCTCCATTGAGCTCGTCTTGACCTACCGAACACGATCATTCAATAAAATGACCTTGCATGCATCAAATGAAGAAATTGGAGTTCGGCCGAGGCATGTAACGTTGCTGAGGCTTTGAAGGGTTCGTGATTTGCATGGATTGGAAGAAAAGAGGTCGTGCATGCGTTCTAAGTCGCATGCACGTGAAGAAGATAATAAATAAAAGAACCCGCTTGCACCGAAGAGAAAACGCAAAAATTTGGAAAGATTTTGAAGATCTGAAATCTTTGGTGATTCAAGATTTAACACGCTGATGAACTGAGGCTCTCCTCGCCTATAAAAAGAGAGCCCGAGCACTTGGAGTGCTTGCTGAAAAACTCGAGAGAAGTCCCGTGAGAGCTCTTGTGCCTCGCGAAGAATTACTGCGCGCAACACTTGCGTGGCAGAAGCCCGGAGCTCCGATTAGCTCCGTAAGGATCCTTTTGCGCACCTCTTGCGCGAAAGAAGAATTGAGAGGTCCCCTGCGCGCCTTCCCTTTGCGCGGCAGGAAGACCCGAGGCATCTGCATCACTTGCGCGCTCTCGTGGTTTGTTGAAGCTTGCGCGGCCGAGGTGCCTTGCACCTTTGAGGAGTCTTGCGTGGCAGTGACACTTGCGCCTGCCTTATGCACCCAAGTGCTTGTGCGACAGAAGATAAGTTGGCCACACTCTTGTGCCTTGCGCGGTTGAGAATAGGAGGAGGCTGCTGCACCCAAGCAACTTGTGTGCCTCCTTTGAAGATTGGGTTCAGGTGAAGTGCATTACACACTTGTTGTTGTGTGTGCCATGTGGAAAAGAGAACCCGAGGCCATACCTTATGGTTGTTCCAAATTGAAGAATACACCTTGTGTGTGCATTTGAAGAAGAGGCAGTAGCCTTGGGTGTGTGCAAGAAGAGAAGGAAGGTCGAGCCTTTGTGCTTGTGTGCCAAGAAGACAAGAACACCTACGGGCAGTGGCTTGTGCAAAGAGGGAGAACCCGAGGCCTTTAGTGCCTTGTGTGTGCACACTTTGAAGAACAAATTAAAAGAACAAATTGTTTGTTCAAATTAAAGAAGTGGCTGAAGGCTATGTGTGTGCACAAGAAGTGTGTGCTCACTTAGAAGAAGAGGAGAAGACCCACACAAAGTATAACACACATTTAAGTGTGTAAACACATTGAACAAAGTGTGAAGTTCAAGTGAGAAGGTTTGTGCTATAGTTGACTACACCCTCTGAGGGTTTACTGCACCAAGAAGAGAAAGAGGGAAGTGCATGCTTGCATGCATGCACATGCACACGTGAACAAAGATAAATTAGTGGTGTGCATTTGAGAAGACCAAGACCAGGAGTTCTTGAAGAAATTGAGAAGGCCATGCTGTCAGTGCATGAGGAAGCAGAGTTGCCATGCACTAAGTGCATGAAGTAGAAGTGAACTGAGACTGGACCAGACTGAAGTTAAAGATGTCAGTTGTCTGAGTATTCAGTAGTTGGAGAGAAGCCAGGTCATCCTGAGAAGAAGGAGATAAATCCTGAGCAAGACGAGAAGACCTGATCAACTCAAGTGATCAAAGGTACAGAGCAAGGCCAGCAGTCTTTATCCCAGGTTGCTGAAGATACTTGAAGAGCTGAACAAGAAGAAGAGCTACTCGTGTGACTCGAGCAGCCAGGAGAAGACCCCTGTGAGACTCAGGGTGGAGGAAGTCTCCAGTGGGATTCTGGAGCAGGCCAGTGGGACTCTGGTAACACTGTGGGACGCAGTATAAAGACCCTCCTGTGGGACTCAGGAGAGATACAGTGGGACTCTGTATCGACCATTGTAATTTTAACAGGTTGTAATAGAGAATTCTTGCTGGGAGAGTATGGCAAGGATGTAGGCATTTGGTGCCGAACCTTGTAAATCCTTGTGTCCTGTGCCTTTTCATTACTGCATTATCTGGGAAAGGTTGAGAGACATAAGAAGAGTGGATCGAGCCCTTAACAAGCCATAGAGGTTTAATTGATTAACAATCAATTAGTAAAAAGTTTTAAAGGATCACTGATTCACCCCCTCCCCCTCTCAGTGATTCACACTGATCTGGGCACTTCAATTGGTATCAGAGAGATGTTACCTCTAAAAGATCCAAGGGAGTCTTTAGGAAGTGCAGATTTGAGGAAACGAGCGACCAGCCTCAAATGGAGATATCTGCCAAGACTCAGAAAAATAGAAAGAAGAAACAGGCCAAGAAGATGAAGAAAGCCTGTCCTAGCTGTGATGAAGTTGGAACAATGAAAGATCTTCAAAATGCAATCGAATATCTTCAGAAGACAGTCCCCAAGGAAGTGGAAATGTGTATAGCTACAGGCATCCTTGATCTTCAAGAAGAAAAATTATAGCTAGAAGAAGAAGCCAATGCAATGGAAGATCAATTGGAAAAAAGGGTTGGCATAACCAACACTCTCAGAAAGCTGGTGAAGGCTAAAGATGAAACAGTTTCTCTTTGCAATGAAAGATATGAAGACACTGCTGAAGAATTGCAAAGAAGCCCTTCTAAGAAAGAATTGTTTATGATATTAGTCAAAGATGTTTTCCATGCACTGGAAAAGAGGAATAAAGTGTCAATGAATGTCAGAGATGCTCAACTCGAAGACAAAGTCAAAATGGTGAAAGAGCTTGACAACTCATTGTGTGAAATAAAGAAGGTGCATGATGACCAGATGGAACAGCTTAAACAGAATTGGGAAGGTAAGCTAAGATTGGTTGAGGATGAGAAGAACTCCCTCAACATGAAATGCTTTGAACTGGAGGTGATATTGAAAAATCTGCAATCACCCAAAGCTGAAGCCTCCCAGTCAGCTGAAAGGAGAAATGTTGCTACACAAGTGTGCTTTGAAGAGGATGATTCTAAAAGAAAGACATCCTCTAATAAAAGGGAAACATCTTCTAGAAATAAGGTACCATCCATACCATCTTGTACTGATGCTTCTAATTGTGTTTCCACAAAAAGTGCAGGATGGAAGAATAATTCCAAACAAATATGGATGAAGACAGTAAAGAAGCAGAGCTCTCCTGAAACAGCACAACAGGTCAAGAAAAGTACCCTACAATCGGAAGGACTGAAGAGGTCAAGATTCGTGGGACAATGCTGGTGTTGTAACAAGTATGGGCATTGTGCAAAGGATTGTTGGTACAATCCACTGAATTCCAAAGCACAGAGGAAGCCCATGCCAAGGGGGAGCAAGCCAGAAGAAAAGATGCAGCATCCACAGGTCCAGAGACATCTGTTTACTGCAAATAGATTTGGATTACTTGACAACGTCTGGGATGATTGCAAAAATGGTCAAAAAGATACATGTCAATCTCCAACTGTATCCAGAGCTCAAAAGAAGAAAAGATCACAGAACCTGGCTCAGAAAGAATCCTTGGGAAGCAAGCATAAGAAAGTGGAAGATGCTCCCAAGATGATTATGAAAAAGGAAGAGAAGACCTTGGAGTCTAAATCCAAGAAGGGTGATGCATCCAGAAGGACCACCCAGAAGAAATGCTTCTACTGTGGAAAGAAAGGTCATACCATGGATCTTTGTGAACAAGCCATGGAACTGAATAGAAGCAGACTGAACTCAAAAAGACAATCAATCCAGAAGAAGCAGATGGGATTGATTGAAAACAAGTTGCCTAATAAAGGTAGCTTGAAAGCATCAAAAGAACCATGTGGAACTTCCAGAACTGAGGCCACACTCCCAAGTGACTTACTTGTCATATGGCCAAATCAGTTGCAACTTGCCAAAGATCTAAAAAGAGCTGAAGATGAAGTTCTGGCAATTGCTAAGGCAAAAGGGAAGAAGAAGATTTCACATGAAGATGTATTGAGAACCACACCAGCACAATCATCAATGAAGATCAAACGTGCAAGTGTGAAGACTGGTGAAAATGGGACATCTCGGTTGAGAGAATCTTCTCAACCTTGTTGTTCACATTGATGAACCAAGGTGGTCCCATCTTATTCCCTTATACACTTGTATTTACATGTGCTAACATTGCAGGGAATTGAAGATGATGATCATTCTCAGCTGGAGGATGGTTTGGACAGAATGGAGTGCACCCCTTGAGGGGGAGAAAATCTGAAGAAGATGGGATTCTTAGATTAATACCATCTTGAGAAAAGTGAAGGTATTCCAATCATACTTTCATCCCTTTTATCTTGTCAATTAAGGGGGAGTATGGATTGAAGACAAATGGATGAAAGGGGGAGCTTTATCTTTTCACCTGAACTTTCTAATGAGTTTTGTAAAGTTGTGCAGGATTTAGCAATTCATTGTTATATCTGAAAAATTTCAAACCCCTGAAGCATGATTTCACATGTACAGTGAATGTTGGACAGCATTGAGTTCCTTGGTTACATCACTCTTGTTTTCTACACCGGGTTAGCCCAAGTAGACTTAGATTTGATTTACTAAAGGTTCTTTGCTAAAGAAGAACATGTGACATCATCCCTCTCTTAGTGATTTTGAAGAAAATGCTTTTATAAGGGAGGAAGAGATTTTTGAAGAGAACCACACCACACCTTTGCATTTGATTTCCAATAAGGGGGAGAAATATTGGCACACATATTGACCCATTCATATGTTCTCTAGTATATTGCCAACAAATACAAAGGGGGAGATTGAAGTGCACTGTGTTGCATTTGTTGTCAATGAGGTATGTTGTTGTCAAGGAATGAATGGATGGATGTCAAGGAGTTTCAATATGTGAATGACAAAGGATGTGATGGTGTTGGTGATGAATGGAGGATGGCCATTGTGTTAAGATGAATGTCACTTAGGAGATTCACTAAGTGGCATAAGTGTTTATGGTTGAAACATTCATCCATGTTTATATCTGACGATTGTTGAGCTGCTCTTTAAGTTCAAAGAACTTGTATCAACTAGATACAATGTCACAACAATGTTTGAAGACCATGCATTGTACTGACAATGCATGAGGAGATGAAGAGAGCCATCCACAACTTCTAAGTTGATGAAGTGAGCTAATGAAGTCCATGTACTAATTCTTAGTGCATGATGAATTGAAGATGATCCAGCTTGATCTCTGATTGGATCATTGAAGCATGTTGAAGAATTATTTGATTCAGGAGCTTCGGTTGAAGATGAAGAACCTTCGGGAATTCCACATTCTATGTATTTAATAAATGTTGAAGAGAATTGGAGGAATTATAATGAAGAAGAAGAAATAAAGAAGAGGAGATGAGAAGAAGAAGAGTTGTGGCATTTGGCATTTTCACTTGGTTACTTTGTTTTTATACAAAGTCCTAAGTGTTTTACTTAGCAAAAAATAGCCACCAAGGAAGGCCAGCCGAGGGTCATCACCCAAGGCTCATGTGGGACTCAAGGTCACCACGCCCATGGGGAACCCTCAAGGCCGGGGCAGCATCCTTGAGGCAGGGGCGCACCCGTAGGACACCGCATGGGTGCCTGGGGCACGCCCGGAGGACCGCGGCAGGGGCCGTGTATAAGCCCCCGAGGGCACGCGGTGGTGAAGCCCGTGCACCCGAGGATGCATAGTGGGCGCCAGTAGCGCGCCTGCAGGGAGCAGAGAGTGGGCGCAGAGTGCGCCCGCAGGGAGAACACGGTGCGGGGCGGCACCGTGTAGGGAGAAGTTCAATTGCTGAGAGGCGGGCAGCGCCAGGGTGATAAACCGCGGAAAAACCGCGCCCCGTTTCGATGTGGGACGTGGAAAAATCACCGGGAGCGAATCCTGGCCGCACGATTGATCGCGCGCCTGATCTCCGCCGCTCATCGCATCGCGCCGCTCCTGTTCTGATCGCGGCCGTCCGATGTGTTTCATTCGCCCGATCCAACGGCTCCCGGTCCATCTCCTACCTCGAGCTCGCCCGAAGCCACCCGCGTGTCTCCGTCGAACCAGGAGCAACCCGCGAGAGGTTTTTGAGTTCCCGGCCACCATTTCCGAAGCCGAAGTCTCCATTGAGCTCGTCTTGACCTACTGGACACGATCATGCAATAAAATGACCTTGCATGCATCAAATGAAGAAATTGGAGTTCGGCCGAGGCATGCAACGTTGCCGAGGCTTTGAAGGGTTCGTGATTTGCATGGATTGGAAGAAAAGAGGCCGTGCATGCGTTCTAAGTGGCATGCACGTGAAGAAGATAATAAATAAAAGAACCCGCGTGCACCGAAGAGAATACGCAAAAATTTGGAAAGATTTTGAAGATCCGAAATCTTCGGTGATTCAAGATTTAACACGCCGATGAACCGAGGCTCTCCTCGCCTATAAAAAGAGAGCCCGAGCACTTGGAGTGCTTGCTGAAAAACTCGAGAGAAGTCTCGTGAGAGCTCTTGTGCCTCGCGAAGAATTACTGCGTGCAACACTTGCGCGGCAGAAGCTCGGAGCTCCCATTAGCTCCGTAAGGATCCTTTTGCGCACCTCTTGCGCGAAAGAAGAATTGAGAGGTCCCCTGCGCGCCTTCCCTTTGCGCGGCAGGAAGACCCTAGGTAGCTGCATCACTTGCGCGCTCTCGTGGTTTGTTGAAGCTTGCGCGGCCGAGGTGCCTTGCACCTTTGAGGAATCTTGCGTGGCAGTGACACTTGCGCCTGCCTTATGCACCCAAGTGCTTGCGCGATAGAAGATAAGTTGGCCACAATCTTGTGCCTTGCGCGGTTGAGAAGAGGAGGAGGCCGCTGCACCCAAGAAACTTGTGTGCCTCCTTTGAAGATTGGGTTCGGGTGAAGTGCATTACACACTTGGTGTTGTGTGTGCCAAGTGGAAAAGAGAACCCGAGGCCATACCTTATGGTTGTGCCAAATTGAAGAATACACCTTGTGTGTGCATTTGAAGAAGAGGCAGTAGCCTTGGGTGTGTGCAAGAAGAGAAGGAAGGCCGAGCCTTTGTGCTTGTGTGCCAAGAAGACAAGAACACCTACGGGCAGTGCCTTGTGCAAAGAGGGAGAACCCGAGGCCTTTAGTGCCTTGTGTGTGCACACTTTGAAGAACAAATTAAAAGAACAAATTGTGTGTGCAAATTAAAGAAGTGGCCGAAGGCTATGTGTGTGCACAAGAAGTGTGTGCTCACTTAGAAGAAGAGGAGAAGACCCACACAAAGTATAACACACATTTAAGTGTGTAAACACATTAAACAAAGTGTGAAGTTCAAGTGAGAAGGTGTGTGCTATAGTTGACTACACCCTCTGAGGGTTTACTGCACCATGAAGAGAAATAGGGATGTGCATGCTTACATGCATGCACATGCACACGTGAACAAAGATAAATTAGTGGTGTGCATTTGAGAAGACCAAGACCAGGAGTTCTTGATGAAATTGAGAAGGCCATGCAGTCAGTGCATGAGGAAGCAGAGTTGCCATGCACTAAGTGCATGAAGTAGAAGTGAACTGAGACTGGACCAGACTGAAGTTAAAGATGTCAGTTGTCTGAGTATTCAGTAGTTGGAGAGAAGCCAGGTCATCCTGAGAAGAAGGAGATAAATCCTGAGAAAGGTGAGAAGACCTGATCAACTCAAGTGATCAGAGGTACAGAGCAAGGCCATCAGTCTTTATCCCAGGCTGCTGAAGATACTTGAAGAGCTGAACAAGAAGAAGAGCTACTCGTGTGACTCGAGCAGCCAGGAGAAGACCCCTGTGAGACTCAGGGTGGAGGAAGTCTTCAGTGGGATTCTGGAGCAGGCCAGTGGGACTCTGGTAACACTGTGGGACGCAGTATAAAGACCCTCTTGTGGGACTCAGGAGAGATACAGTGGGACTCTGTATCGACCATTGTAATTTTAACAGGTTATAATGGAGAATCCATGCTGGGAGAGCATGGCAAGGATGTAGGCCTTTGGTGCCGAACCTTGTAAATCCTTGTGCCCTGTGCCTTTTCATTACTGCATTATCCGGGAAAGGTTGAGAGACATAAAAAGAGTGGATCGAGGCCTTAACAAGCCATAGAGGTTTAATTGATTAAGAATCAATTAGTAAAAAGTTTTAAAGGATCACTGATTCACCCCCTCCCCCTCTCAGTGATTAACACTGATCTGGGCACTTCAATTGTTTTTAACGTATACATTGATAATATACTTCCAAACCATTGTAACTATTTTGGGATATTAATATTCTTCTACATGTTTTAAAAGGTTTTATAAATAAAATCTTCTGATAAGTTCTATTTTAAAATTTCTCATCTATTTTATTTTATTCTTATAAATATATAAATTTATTTTAAAACCTATATTTCTGATGAATTAATGGTTATATTTTATCTCTTATTAATTTTGAGGCCATTGAATTTCTCTTAAAATGTTCAATTTCTTGTGATAATTGAAAATTATATTTAATTTATATATCTGTACAATTTTCGTTATGGATATGATTATTGAAAAAATCATATACTATTTTTATATACGGTTTTTATCATTGAAAGATCCATGATTGATTGGGGAATTAATGATAACCCATATTCTTTAATCAATATATATATTTACTAATAATGAATATAGTTCATTAATTAAATAGATTGTTCTATATATGATGAATTAATTAGAAAATACAATGAAGGTTGGGTAACAAAATTATATATCCCATTTATGCATCAATAGGTCACATGAGACAGGTCATTTGGCCAAATTAAAATGGGACTTCACCCTTAGTTTTAAACTTCCTTAGTGGAAGGTGTGGACGATAGAGATATCATGATTTCAGATATCATAACTATGATGACTCATGCTTTTCATACATATATATTAAATATTTTTTATGATTATTAAATACATTACAAAAAATCACACCTGATTACTATAATAGTTTAGTTTCATTAGAGACTTGGTACAAAATGGTCTAATTTAGCGAAAGATCCTCAAAATATCTCACAAATATCTTCTCACATAGTACTCCCCTTATGCATACCCTACCTAAACAATTATTTATAACCTGGTGAAGAAAACCAAAAAAAGTGTGATCTCATATGTTTATTATGCGTATGAATAAAAGATATCAATTTATGATCATATAAAATCATAAGATAACAATAAGGGTATGTTATCATGAACATAACTTTGAAAGTTCACACCCAACCTATCATAGATTATAAACATGATTCATGGCATAAAACATTATCTTTGATTAAAAATTGTCCCATAAGGGTGATAAATCAGCATAAATCCATCAGGAACTATACACTCATATTAGAGAAGTGTGGAACCATAATAAATACTAAAAATTATTTCTTATGTCAAGTTTAAATACGAAGACTATAAACATAGTGGATTAGGTCTCGTTATGTATTTCCTTTTATGGATTTGGAAACACATGTTTCCCAATGTGTAACAAGACACACCTATTTCCCATATCGAATCAAGCTCATCAACTTGTTTCCCATTGTTATCTCATTAGGTACAAAGATTTACCCAATTAATTGGAGGGATATATAGGTCTCAGACATCTAATAATTAAAATCATACATTTGTGTTCCATAAGATCATAATAAATTCATCATATAATAAGCTATTAAATGAAAAGGGTTTCATAAAAATTTCATCATATCATAACCATTGGAAAATAGTCAGGTTTCATTGTCATTTCATCATACCATAACCCATGGAAGAAAGAAATAGGTTAGATAATAAATTTATCAAGGTATAACCCATGTATGTGAAAAGGTTTTCATAAACATGTTTCCATCAAAAACATAAACCATTTAGAGAAATAATAATATTGGTATCCTTGGATCATGTTCCCAGTAAAAAAAAGTAACATCAAAGGATGTCATCTTATATGGAAAATGATTTGGAAAATACGCGTGAAAATTTTCTAGAAGAAAATAATTTTTCATTAAAAATTAATTTTAGAAACTAAATATTAATAAAAAAAATTGTAAATCATTTTATTTGAAAATAACCATTAAAACCTATAATGGAATATTTAAAACAATTTAAAACCTTTATTGAAAAAAAAATATAATTTCCCATTTGAATTTTTTTTTATGTAAAACATTTTTAAAATAATTTTCATTGATAATAACCATGAAAACATATAAAGGAATATTTAAAAATCATTTAAAACAAGTATTGAGTAAAATATATTTCCCACTTTTAAAAAAACCTTTTAAGACCTTAATCATTTTTAAAATCCTTTTCATTTTGAAATAATTTATTTAAAATATAAAAAATTAAAAAATATTCAGGAAAATATTTTATTTTAGAATAATATTGAAAAATTATAATAGAATATTGAAATCATTGAGTGGTCATGAAAGTAGGAGATACTATTCATGCCATGTATATTTAAAACACATATTCTTTTCTCATTTTTAGAAAAATACGAACATGAATTATTTGGAAAGAGACATAAAGATTATTTTTTAAAACCCTTTTTAAAAATTCATACATGTTTAAAAAATTATTTTAAAAATCATAGGATATTTGTAAAACATTTTTTAAAACCCTTTTATAAATTGGTTTTGGAAGAAAATGAATTTCTAACTAATGAGAAAAATAAAGTAATATTTTCAAAAAAAATCTCAATTATTTTAAGTACCAAAGAGTGGTAAAACGGTACTATTACTTGAAAATTTCATTAATAACCAATGGATAAGAAATATTATTAGAATACTTGATTTTTAGATCATAATATTTTAATATTTGAGACTTGATACTAAAAAATCTCGATAAACAATGAGATTATAACATAAAATTATTATCACTTTGGTAAATATTAAAACATAATCCCCATGAATGAGATATACTCAAATGGATTTGTAATCCTAATAATTTTTAGGATTAGAATAATAAAATACATTCACGGGAAGTATATACACCATATTAATGAAATATGTGGTGAATATGGATTTTGTCTCACAAAAAAATAAAATTTACATGAAAATACCTTATAACTTTGTAATCTTTTTAATTGTAAGATTTACATAAAATGAAACATTAAATATCATGAAAATAATTATTCATGATATAAAATCTCAAATGGAAATTATAAAAATCACACAAAACAAATTAGTGGTGAATTTTTATATATATCCAAGAAAAAAAGAGGTAATAGAAATCTCTTACCTTATGTCTTGAATTTTGTTGTACAAGTTCAAACCGCATCTTCCTTACGTAACCTCCTTATGTTTGCACCAAAATCCTTTTAAGGTTAGATAACTACCCAATATAAGACTTATAGGATGATAGAATGGAATTTGGGATGTGATTTTGTTAATGATTTTATGAAACAAAAGGTTTTTAAGGTGTGAATAAGTGAGGAGAGGGTGGCATTTTATAATTTAGGAGAAGTGACATTTTTGTAAATACCCAAAAGTATTCAATAATTGGAGGTCACTCTCATCTAATGTGGTTCAAAAATTGATAAATAATGGATGTGTGGGATGATGTGTTCGAGTCACACCATCACCATAAAAAACACTTGTTTTAAAATTTTCATTCCTTAACCTTTAAGTTTTACTCACTTTTACCTTTTTAATTCTCACCATGGAAAATAGTTTTTTTACTTAGGTAATTTATCAATTCAAACTAAAATAAAAATATACATATTAGATAAATTTTTCCTACTTATTATAAATATAAAATCCAATTTATTTAATTATAATACTATGTTTTTTAAAAGTTAATATCAATACAAATGCATGTAATATGAAAAACCTAGATTTAACCCTAATCATGGAAATTAATTTGTAACTGCTTTCACTAAAAATTATGGTAAAAAATAAATTTGAACTTATTAGATAATATAAACATTCTAGTTAAAAATATTCAATCCATTTTTTCAAATTCAATTCAGAGAAGTGGAAAAATTAAATTTAAAATTAATCCTATAGATTCGATGAGAAAAAAAGGGTTTTAAAGAGAAAATAGTCAAAAGTTTACTAAGTTATTATATCAAAATTAAATATATAATAGATTAAAATTAACTAAATATGATTAATAGTTATATAATTTAACTAATTTTACATTAAAACTAATTTAATAAATGTTTTAAATTAATATATAATTTGAACAAGAAATACAATTTTCACTTAAAATTCAGTATTTTTCACTATTCATCAAAAAACAATCTTTTCAAAATATTATAAAAAATTCAACCTAAGATAATTTTGATATGATTATTTGAAGAATAAATTTTTTTTATAAAATTAATTTTCTAAATGTTTCAAAACTTGATTTTATTATTGTTCACAAAAAGAAATAAAAAACATGTTTTTTAGAAAATATTATTTTTTAAACATTTAATGACTAATAAAAATTAGGTACAGTTTCATCAATATTATTTCTTCACATAAAACCATTATAATTAATAATTACTAATTACTAATTATATTAAAATTGATATTTTTAATGTCTAGGTTATAACAGACGTGTTTAAATAATAATATTATTAATATATTGTGGTTTGTTACGACTTCTTTTTAGGTGTAATGCAAGCCAAAATTGGTGTTGCGTGTAACACAATGAAAAAATAGTGTTTCATGTAACATAAGATAAACTCAATTTTTCATGTAAATCATGATAAAAAATTCTTTGAGTCAAACGAGAAATATTGAAAAGATTAAATTTATTTGAAAAAATATATTTCACAAAATATTAGGGTGTTATATTCTACCCCCATTAAAATGAATTTATCCCTCAAAATTCAACACTTTCGTAACAAAAAATTAGGATAATTATGCCTCATTACATCTTCAGGATACCACAAAACTTAATCAAGATGGTGATTTCACCACCAATCATTAACCAGGTGAGTGGTCTTGTTTTCTATAAATTTTTCTATATGATCCAAAATCTCCACTAATTGTTCCTCAATATAAAGATCATACTCTGGTGGTACAAACAACTAGTTTAATGCATATGATGTATCGGGTATGTAAATCCTCAATATAGATACATGTAACACATCTTGAACATGAAATAGGTTCAGGGGAAGAACCAATTTAAAGGTTATCATTTCGATATGATCAATAATTTTAAAGGGATTGATATACCTAACGCTTAGATTTCATTTGAATTATAAGTACAATTTCATCCTTTTGTTGTTGTTTGGTAAATTTTCACTTCATCACTTACTCCAAGAAATGAAGATGAATTTTTTTTCATGCCTAAATCACTAAAGGATCAGAATATCTATAATTGAATGATAATTCATTCCTTATATCTATAGAAATAAAATGTTTGCACTAGTTATCTTCATATGGTGATGTAATAAGTTAATCTCTAAAACCTCATCCAAAGTTCAACCTAGACCATTCCATATTCCGAAATTAAAAAAATTATATATAAGGTCACTAAATTTCTCAAAAACAACAAAACATTAATCCCCCATATATCATAAAGTTTCTCTTGATTGTCACATACCAAACATGTGAATATCGTCATCATGTATTCTCATGAAAAAATGGTAATAACCAAAATGACCATAAAAACTTATTGAAAACATACATTATTCCTCATTACATATGTAAAACATAGATTACTGGTTACATTAATTAAATTCAAAAATGTTTTAAAATCCATCATTAATACTATAAACGACTTTGTCCACAAATCATTAATCAGTTATAAGGCAATCAGTAATATCCAATTAACTTATTCATATCCAACATCTCTTTATCCCAAAATAATTATCTCAATATCTATAATATATTATGGTTTATCTTCCATTAAAAAATATCACATTTCCATTAAATCACTTTTCTAGTCCATTGGTACAATTTTTTTTATAAAAAATCCCTAAATAAAACCTTATATTAGACAATACTTATATATTTCATGATTCATATAACACAATACTTAAATTACAATATTTTAATACATTAATCATCCCACTTACTTCTCAAACCATTAACAAGGATTCATCACATAATTACTTAAAAAAATTATCTTATATTATGATATAGGAATCATGTCTTAATATTCATCAACATAAATTTAATTATGCTTCTTATTTTTATCATAAAGAATAATATTAGAACAACACATATCGTTCATATGTATTTTTTGGTATCTTCATCATCAGTAGTATGAAAATCACTCATACAACCTCTCTTGTTCTCTACACAAGTTTTAGCCTTAGTAAATATATTTTCATAATGTTCATCCTTCCTACATTTAAAACATTCAATAGTCAGTGATACCTTAGGGAGAACATTATTCTCATCCATTGCATTAATTGAGATTTTTCTTTTTTTCTTTTTCAGCTACTTTATTTGTGTACTTATTTTCAACACATTCTCGTCCATCTAATACATTCCCTTGAGTCCTTATTTCCATATTATTGACATATAGATCTGTTTTCCTCTATGGTCTCCACCACCCAAACTCTTAGCACAATATGTCTTTATCTCCTTTGGTGAGTCCAAGAATTGGTTAAGGTGTACATTATTAATCATGTTCTATGATAATTGATTAGGAATAGTCACAATATCCTTCACTCCATTAATCATACCATTTGGGTACTCATTAGTAAATTTCCAATCATATTCAATATTAATCGAGTTCCTTCATGTTCCCGTCATTGGATAAAAATGAAAATCATAGTTTGAAAATATCAAATAATATTAAGAAAGAAAATAATCCAGAAAATAACTTATAGGATGTATAAATCATTACACCTTATTTTTAATCTACGACACCTTAGTTTTATCCTAAGTCATTCATAGCTAGCCTTTATTTAAATCCTTCATGATGGTTCATAAATAATTTATTAATTTCCAAAGAATTTCCCCGAGGAATGTAAAATGAGGTGTGAAACATGGACCATTTTCATGCACTAGGTGATATCGAGTATATATCAATATGTCCTTTTCATAGTTATTAACCATTGGTACCTCTATTCCAGAGCCACATCCCATTTTAGTATCCGTACACATATTTAATTTCTTGGAAACCACTTACTCTATCCATTACCCAAACTCTAGGGCATTTTCCTATACTTTAACTCATCCTTAGAATTATAATAAGAGGCATCCCTAGTCATATCCTTTTAAATATCTCTAGGGATATCACTAATGTTTTCTCATCCCGGTTTCCAAAGGTTAACTCAACCAATCCTATGATTCCAAATATAGTGGTTTGGAATTATTTCTAGTGGACTATAATTGATACCTATTATGGAAATCCATGGGTGGATACACCTCTTGGTTAGGTCACATCATCATCCCCAGTTGAATCTATTTTCACATTAATCTCTTGGTTGGAGATCCCTGCTTCATCCAATGCTCGCATTTGAGAGTTCAAAAAGATTAGATTCCTTCCTTTACCACTGATACCAACTATGAAGACACCAGATTTCTATACACATATATTACATCTTTTTAGACTAATATTAATAAATTAAAAAACAATTATACCTAAGCAAAATAATATTTTAGTGTATTTAGAGACTTGGTATACAATATTCTAATTTAGAGAGAGATCTTCAACATATCCCACCAAGATCCCCTAACACAGTGCCCCTATTAGGAATAACACACGTAACCTTTCCTTATAACCTAGGGATGGAAAAATAAGAAATGGTTAGATTAAATGATCAGTATGGGTAAGAATTTGAGATATAAATATATGATCATATGAAATAATTAGATAAGAATAAGGTTATGTGATAATTAACATAACTTATAAAGCTCATACCCAACCTGTTATAGATCATAAATATGATTCATGGCATAAAACTTTACCATTTATAAAAACATGTAATGTAAGGCTAAAAAATATTCATAAATACATCATGAACCCTAAGAAAGTTTCATAAAATCATGGAACCATTATAAATATTGAAAACAATTTCATATATCAAGGTTAACTACCAAGAAGTTCAACATAGTGTATCATGACTCATCACCTATTTCCCATTGTGGATCAGGATGCACTTTTTTCTCATATTGGATCAGGACACACATGTTTCCCATAATTTATCAAGCCCATATACTCTTTTATATTGTCATCACATGATATATAATGATTTACCCAATGCATTGGAGGGAGTTATGGGTCCCACCCATCTCATAATGGAAATGATACATATGTGGGCCACAAGATCATAAAACATTCATTATATGATAATCGATAAATTAATTGGGTTTTATAAACATTTCATCATATCATAACCTGTGGAAAGAGATAGATTTCTTAATCATTTCCTCATAGAAAAACACGTAAAAAATATGTGGATTTCTATATAATTTTATTATGGTATAACCGATGGAAGAGAAACTTGTTTCATAAACATCTTGTCATCATAAACACAAATAATTTATAGGAATAATAAGAATATTATCTTTTGATAATATTCCATGTAAATAAAAAGTAACATCAAAGGATATCATCATAGATAAAAAATGGTTTTAAAAAATAACATAGAACATTTCTTGAGGAAAGTAACATTTCATTAAAAAATAACTGTTTAAAACTAAAAAAACAAAAATAATTTTGGAAATCCATTTATTTTAAAATAACATTGAGAAATTATATAGGAAGCATTAAAAATCATTTGAGGCATTTTCTGAGGAAAATATCATTTCCAATTTGAAAAATACTTTTCAAAAAATAAAACATTTTGAAAATAACCATGAAAAACTATAAATGTATCTTTAAAATCATTTAAAATAATACATAAGAAAAATAGCCTTTCCACATTGAAAAACAGTTTTTAAAACATAAAACATTTTGAAAATGATTTTCATTTTGAAATAATTTATTCAAAATCTAAAGACTCCACAAATATTAAGGAAAATATTTTCGTTGGAAATAAATTTTAAAACATGTAAGGGAAGATGAAATTCATTGAGAGGTCAAGATAGCAAGAAATAATTTTCAGGTCATTTGTAGCACCCCAACTCTGATTCCACATCAAACAGTGCTCTGGAATGGTTGACCACTAGGACATAGGCATTTCACCTCGTACACTTAAGGCTTCCGACTAACAATGATGGTGTAAACTGGTGATAGTGGGGAGACAATACCCTTATATGGTGAGAAAAATAATGTTCTATGTATATACAATAGTGGAATAAATTCCATAAATCAGTGGAAGAAATAATAAGATATAGCAGAAGAATAATATATAAAAGCAGTAATAATAGACATTTCTCAATCATAATACCATTTTCAGATGCATAAAAACATGTCATAGAATGTCAAATGAAACAGTAGTAAAGAAGGGTTCCCTATTTCCTACCATCAATACATACATATATAAGCATGTTGAAATTAAAAGGAAACTAAAAAATAGACTCCAGATGATGAAATAACCTCCAAGATCCCTTGTTATCCAACCCATGCAAAATGTCTGACTTGGTAAGTAGGGTCCAGCTCCTATGTTTGGTTCACTATCTGATCATGGAAACATAATGTCTACATGCATTCTAAAGGGTATATGTAGGGTGTGAGAATAAATTTTAGTAGTCCATCACTAATGTGTGTCTATCATACATCTATGATAATGAAAGTGTGTCTAAATATAAAAATAAAATCAGCACATGCATATTTTATAAATAACCAGTATCTGTTGTGATCAGCAGCCGCAATGAAGTGCTCTACCTGCATCGTCCATCGCTAAAATTCACTGAATATGTGCCCCCCAATTATATATACAAAATAAAAAACATATATGTACATATAACTATAGTGTCAAGGATCTATGGAATAATCCTTTGGAATCCCCTATTTAAAATGCACCCTTAGTTAATTCTTAGGTTCCAACTCCAATCAAGTCACTAACACCTCATTCCAAATCTCATGTAACTGATTCACCAATAACAAAACCAATCACCAAGTACCTGGTCCCTCAGAACCTAGCTCCTAATCCTCCATTATCTTGATGCCTAACATCCAAGGCACAATGATATATACCCTCTAATAAATAAGCACCATTTGTTGAACAACCAAAATATCCAGGCACGGTGATATCCATCCTCCCAAGTCTTATCCCAAAGATCTCATGTATTTTGGTGAGCCTCATTCACCAAACAATGGTCTCACCACCATCAACTAATGGTTAATCACCATCCATATGTCTTTCTATTGTGATCACCCCTAGTATATTTGATGGTCAACACTATCTCCTAAGAAGCATAAACTACGGGGTCCTCCACCCACATGAGTGGTCAACACCACCTCGATCCAAGTCCTATCTATGTGCACTTGACTCCAATGGTGCATCAGGAAACAAATGATGAGAAGTAATAACCCAAACAATACCTAATCGACATCAACCATCACCTTGTTCTCCAGTGACCATGTCACTAAATCTTGATGGTCTACACCATCTCAAGTCATACAGGCCATGCCCAAATCCCAGTGATCTCATCATCTCAATCCGATGACCAATTCACCTCAACATGTAATAAATATTACCTATATTCCTCAGGCCTTTCCCAACATGATGAATCAGATTACCAAAATCTAGGTGATTAGTATCACCTCAATCCTCAGGCCATTACCAACACATCCCCATGGAACCAGGAAATTTCATAAAAATAATTCAATTTAATTAAAACATACACTCGGCCTAAACTACCCAATCTAGTCCAATCCCCTTACCCAGATTAACCATTTTTACTTGAACTTAGTCATACTCGACAGCATCCCATGTCATCATTTAAATTATTTAAAAATGACAATTTAATTAATTAGGGTCACCCTTGGACAACCCACACTGTGTATATAGAGAGCACCCCCAAAACACTTTTAAAAAAAGGAGAAAGCTTGGTCCCAACTACCTCACACTTTTAGGAATACACATGTTCGATATTGATCTCTAACCCAAGACAAAATGAGAGAAATCAGTATTTTAGATGAATTCCCTAAAATAGGGTAAAATAGTTCATACAGATTTAGAATATTTTATAGGGATATTAAAGAAGAAAATATTCTAGTGGATTAATAGTCTTACAAAGATGAATCCATAGCCACTAATTGATTTAATATCAAAGATCGGATGGAGTGTTGAGGCTAATACCTAGAAGAGGGTGAGGAGAGCTCCTCAACTGCCTGGAGGTAGAAAATTCATGGGAGAAAAATGAGGGTGATACCTCATAAACAAAATAAGGGTAAAATTCTCTCTTTTCATTTTAAAGAGGTTTCGTGGTTACCAAATGGTATGGAAAACTATGCACAAATTGTACAGTGGACACTATCAAAGAACCACCCTCACATAGACAAGTTGCACGGTTTGCCAAACTATGCACAAACTGCAAAAATATCCTCTACTAAAAAAATTTAGAGGTATCACACAACCACCAACCCTCTTTAATGGTTTGAAAAACTATCCTTAGTACATCAGGAGACCCACGTAGTTACTCCTAGGAGACTTCACAATTTTCCCAAACCATGCTCCCTAGTCATCGCTTTCTTCAAATTTGGTTTTTAGGTACTGACACTCCCAAAACCCATCTAAAACCCCGACACACTTTTTGAGTCTTAAAACCCATCTAAATGAAGACCATGGGTTAAGAAAACTCCTAGAATTAGGTTTTGAAGACCAAGAAAATAATTTTCCCACTCACCAAACTCGAAAAAAACAAATTTACCCAGAAAATGACCCATTCAAAAACCAAAGAAATTAAAATATCCCCATTTTAACATATACATTCCTATAGATGTAAATAATTACCAAGATATTCTACCGAACATATGTATCTCATTTCATCAACCCAGTATACCCCGGTTATCAAGTCATGGGTAAACTCCCCTCAAGGTGCTCCCCACCTTTGGAGTTACCTACCTAGTCACATATCAACCCAGAACAAGCAATTACTATGGTCCATAGACCATCCCCAGATTCAAAAGTACTCCCATGAATCCTCTTCACTCTTGGAAAACATTAGTTTTCCAAATTGTGCCCATATCACATATGAAACCAATCATGTACCACATCTCATCAGATGCCCATAACATCCCGATTCCCCATACATGATATAAAAATACATCAATTTTGATATTAAGATTCCAATTCTCCTCAATTCAAACCCGCATCACATCAATTAACACAAGAAGTCCTTGTTTCAACACACCTCATATATAACTGACAACATGTCAATGCCCATATTTCTACAACCCTCATGTATAACTCTTATAGAATCGATGACCATAATAAATCAAGTCACCAATACACCTCATATATATTAACATAACTCATCCTAATTTATTACTACGTACTAAACAACACCTAGTTAGTCCAAAAAATAAGATTTGTGCATGTAATGCACCAAAACTGGCCTAAATATCATAAAAAACATCAATCATGCCCATCAACCTGAGAAAACTATGACTGTAGTCAGATCCCCCAGCATCTCTACACCTAGATGCTCTACATAAAGCACCTATAATGAATCCCAAATACCTAAGGCATTTCGTCTGTATGGAGATACACTAGTTACCAAAAACTGAACCCATTATTGGGTCCATCTATCTCTACCATGACCTCTGCATGCATTTGAATCTTGGCTACTAGCTCCTGGTACCACTCACGATTTGACCTCATATTCTTGATTATGTCATGGTCCCTATCTGATGGATATTTGAGAAGGATTCTTACAGAACCTCTTCAGATGATTGATCTAGCCACATGCTCGATACTCGTTTAGAGGCTTCTCGCACTGAGTCTGGACATGTCCTAGCTTCACGCACTAGAATCACAAAGCTGAAGACCCACTTCTCAGTGGTCACCCTGAATCTATGGAATGGATTCCCTACTATGATTCCTAATGGATTTACTTCTTCCTAACCAAAGAATTGCCTCTCAGATCACATCACGTCATCACTCAGCCCAAATATGATCGGTACATTAGATTCACCTTTTCTATCAGTGCCTAGATGGCCACCCCAAAAAAAATTCATCCTGAAGTTGTTGACCTACAACTTTATGACATGACACAAGCCATCCACAAATTAGTGCACCCTGGTGATGTCATCACCCACCATGACAAGTGAATATTTAGACAAGTCTATAATGCTGGATGCATAGTCCATGTCAGAAATATCCCCTACTGGAGATTCATGAACCCTAAAGATTTTTCTACCCTCAATTTCTTCAGAAAGAAGTTCTTAAAGAACCTTGCCTCAAAATCCTTCAAGGACATTCCCTCATGTCTAGTTCCCTATACTTGTACATCTCACCAGTACATTCCTATACCTAGGATCATGTAAAAGACAGCTTCACCCTCTAACCTGGGGGTGTCTTGAGCTAGTAAAATATGGTTTGGACCGAATCGATATTGTTCTCTACCGCATGTGGTCCACTCTAACCCTAGAATAGTGGTGGGTAATTTGATTTCAACTCACATTTCAAATATTTCATATATGGATCAGCTTCATAAGATCTATGTTTGATATCCTATATCACGTGAACTAGGTTCACCCTGAGCTACTCATAAATCCTTGGCCAAAAAGTAACCATATCTTATGGTTTTCCCACCTATACCAGATCATGTACCTATGAATGTACCTACAACTCATGATCATCCCAAACCACCAGGGCCTCATCCAGTGCATGCTCAAGCAGCACCATATCACCGCCCTTTTGACGCTCAATTGATTCCCATCTATGTGGAATCTCACTGAATACCAATATAATGGTTAAAAAACCATAATAGTATATATAAAAAATATAAATGATAAGGAAATATGTAATAGGTAGCATAATACCACAACCCTTACACACTCCCTCCACACCATGTCATACAAAATATTGCTTTAATGCCTCTTACCTACCCATAACAGGATTAGGTATCAATTGTATCATTTAGTCTCAGGGCCCCCTACCTAACCACATAAGATTTGGGCATCAAATATAATTACACCTCACAAACCCTTAACTTCCCAAAAATAGGGTTAGACATCACATATAATCTGATTTAGCTATGTAGAATTCCACCAAAAAGGATATGGAGAAAAACACTATTTATCTTCTTTTTGACACTTTAAATAGATCAACCCTATCATCATCCCTACCTAATCATATCAGAGTAAGGACCATGTATATATCACATGCATAAATAATCACATATCATCACATATAGATCTCATTTTAACCACATGCCTGGGATGGATGAATAGAATTCCACAAAAAGGAATCTATGTAAGAAAAAAATGTTTAGATTAATTTGTTAACACTTTGAACAACTCAACCCCTCTTAGATAAATCTAGTTTCACAATGAAAATCAATCATATACAGATGCATATATAAAAAACCCTATGTTATTACGATAAAATATAATCAAACCTCCCTTTCCATACTGAGCCAAGGGTCAAAAACATATAACAGATAATCAACACAAACAAGTGTGACAGTCAAGGTGGAAATAAAATGAACTATAAAAGAGAAAATGAGAACATAAATCTCCCTTCCCTTTCTACTTGGTTTTCCCCCATGCATGGGGCTTCAGGCACCCAAACATGTGCTCTATATCAAGTTCTGAATATAACCTAGTCTTAGGTCTACCATATCCCAAATAGCAAGACCAATAGAAAAGTAATCATTTGATACCACAAGTAGCTAGTAAAATATTGTTACTCAATACTAGAGAAATAACTCATCTGGCACCATTTTTAGTTCCCAAACCCAAATGCCACTTCAAATAGTGCTCTGGGTTGGTTGACTACTAAGCCTTTGGCACACCTCTTCATACTCTAAAAGATTTTTACCAGTATCAAGGGTGTAAAGGGGTGATAGTGGGGAGAATATAACCTTGTATAGTGATAGTAATAATGGTACATGTATATACAATAGCATAAGAAATACCATAAATTAGAAGAAGAAATAGCAAGAAATAGTGGAAGAATAAAATATAGAAGTAGTAATAATAGACATGTCTCAATAACAAAACAATTTTAAGACACATAAAAATCATGAATAGCAGGTCATACATAAAACATTCAAGAAGGGTCTCTCATGGATAAACATTAATATATAGATATATAAGTATAATTAAATAAAAATGAAACTCAAAAATAGACTCCAGCTAATGAAAGAACCTCCAAGGTCCCTTTCCATCCATCTTAGGAAAAATGCCTCACATGACCCCTAGGGTCCAGCTCCGGAGCTTGGTCTCTAACCTGGTCAAAGATATATAAATTCTACCAATGTCCCGAAGGGCCCATGTAGGGTGTGAGAAAAAATCTTAGTAGGGCTCCACCAACATGTGTCTATCTTACATCCATGATAATAAAGGTGTATATAAATAAAAAATGTAGCTCATTTATTTTAATAAATAACATACTTCGCTTATTCTCAACAGCCATAAGGAATTTCTCCACCTGATTTATCCATCATCCGAAGTCACTAAATACATGCCCCCAATTATATATATAATATAAAAAACCAATATATATAAATATAGTTTCGAGGATCCATGGCATAATCCCATGGCATCCCCTAACAAAAATGCATCCCTAGTGAACCATCAAGTTCCAAATCCAATGAAGTCACCAAAACCTTATGCCCACTCTCATGTTACTAGTGTACCAATGTCATGTGCAATCCACAAGTACATAGTCCCTCAGACCCCATCTCAGAAGTCCCTATCGGCTCAAATACCGAAATCTATGTAAAAATGATTTCCTCCCTCTAATAATATAATAACCATTGGATCAACATATGATTTCTCAATTCATGATGATATCCATTATCTCATGTCCTTGCCCAATGGCCTCAAAAAATTCGGTAAGCCTCAACCCCCAACTGACTATCTTCTCACCATCGACTAATAGTCCATCACAATCCACATTGATTTATATGGTTAGTACCCCTAGAATATCTGATGGTCAACACCATCTTCTAAGTTATATAAACTATGGGTGAATCCAACCACATTATTGGTCAAGACCACCTTGATATAAGTCCAATCTTTGTGCAGATGACTCCAACAACATGTTGGCCAAAAAACGGTGAGTATAAATAACCAAAAAATACCTAATCCACGTCATATAACTCATATTTCCCCTATGCCCTTGTCTCTAATTCATAAGGGTCAACACCATATCAAGTCATACAGACCATGCCCTAATCCTGGTGACCTCATCTTCTGAATTTGATGACCAAGTCTCCTCAACCTCTGATCAACATCACCCATATGCCTTATGCCTTTCCCAACCTAAAAAATCACATCGCCTCATATTAGGTGATCAGCATCACCTTAATCCTTAGGCCAAGCCTAGTACGTCCCCAAGGAACCGAGAAATTTAATAAAAATAATTTAATTTAACTAAAACATACACCGAGAATAAATTTCCCCAGATTGTCCAAGCCCCTTACCTAGCTTGACCATATGTAGTTTGACTACAGCATACCCAATGGCATCCCTTTTAATAATTTAGACACTTTAAATACAATAAATTAATTAATTAAGTTCTCCCACATATAACCCACATGGAGCATATAGAGAACACCCCCTGAAACACCTATAAAAACACATAAAAATCTAGGTGTCACCTACCTCATACTCGTATGTGTACAATTGTCTAATATTGGTCTCAAAATCGAGTTGAAATGAGATTAATCGACGTTTTAGATGAACACCCTAAAAATAGGGTAAAATGGATCAGATGGATTTGGTACACCATGTGGTGAGATCAAATAGGAAAAGTGGCTAGTAGATTAATGTTTGTTCCAACACGAATCCACATCGACCAATAGATTGAAGATTTATGCCTAGATGGAGTGTGGAGGCCAATACCAAAAATTGGGAGAGGAGATCTCCTTGGCTTCTTGGAGCTGGAGCACGCATGGGAGAAGAAATGAGGGTGAGCCTTCATAAGCAAAACAAGGTGAAATAGTCATTTTGGTCTTTTAAAGAGTCCACATGGTTGTTGTAAGGTTTGAAAAACCATGCACAAATGGTCTGGTGACCACTTTTAAAGCATCACCCTCTCATGACCAAGGCACAAGATTTCCCAAAAAATGCACACATTATGATAATTCTCTCTACTAAAAATCACAGAGGTCTCTCATGGCTATGTTAAATCTTTTATATGATATAAAAAACCATTATAAATACAGTTGGAGGGCCACATGGTTACTCCTTTGAGGCTTTACAGTTTTTCCAAACCTCGCACCCTAATCAACACTTTTTTAAAACTGGGTTTTCAGGGCCCAATTCACCTGATACCCCTTTGAAACCTCGAGGAGATTTTCAAGCCATAAAATATTTCTAAAAACAAGGGATTGAGTAAATAAAATTCAATAAATTTGGTTAATGAGATTGATAAAATAATTGGACAACTCACTAAACTCTAAAAAAATTAATTTACCCAGAAAACGACTCATTAAACAACACAGGATGTTATATCATGCATGTAAAAAATGAATATTCTTTTCACATTTCTAGTAAAATCCAATAGTATTGTTTTGAAATTTACATTAATATAACTTTATTAAAACATATTTTAAAAATTAAAACATGGTTGGAAATTTATTATAAAAATAATATGATATTAGTAAAAAAATGAAAAGTTTTTTAGAAAATATGATTTTGGAAGAAAATGTATTTTTGACGGAAGAGATAAATAATGTCGTATTTTCTTAAAAAACATTTTATTAATTATTTTATGTACAAAAGAGTGGTAAATGGAAATATTACATGAAATTTCATGAAAAATTAGATGTAAATAAAACTATTTAGAGTTTTTTAGTGGTAGATTATAAAATTTCAAAATTGGAGACTGAATCATAGAAAATCCCGATAAACAATGAGATTGTAACATAAAAACATTACCACTTTGGAAGCACTTGAAACATAAACCCCATGAAAGAGAGATCCTAAAATAGATATGTAATCCCCATATTTTTTAGAATAATCCTCATAAAATACATTCATGGGATGTATATACACCACATCAATGAAATGTGTTGTGAATATGGATTGTGTCTCCTAGAAAATAAAAGTGATACAGAAACCCTTTACAGCTAATTAATATTTTGAATCATAATAATAACATTAAATGAAACATTAAATATCATGAAAATAAGTAGAGTCATGATATAACATGTAAAATGGAAATTATATGCACCAAACAAAAGAAAGGCATGGTGAATTTGCATGTCTCAGAAAAATAAAATACATACTAGAAATCCCTTATCTTAAGTATTGACTTATCTCATACATTCTAAAACCTCACATTACTTTGGTAAACTATTTATGTTTTCACAAAAATATTTCCATTGTTGGATTTATGCACAAACTAAGGATAATATGATTATATAAGGAAATTTGGGAAGTTATTTGGTTAGGTCTCTGCTTAACCAAAATTGTTTGAAGGTGTGAATAGTGGAGAGGGATGTCCTTTTATAATTAAGGAGTATAATTTTAATAAATACCCAAAAGTATTCAATAAAGGGTGGTCAATATCACCTCATATGGATCAAAATATTATAAATAATGGAGGGGAGGTATGATATTTTGGATCCACACCTCCACAAAAAAACACATGTCTTAAACATGTCATTCTTTAGCCTTTATGTTTTACTCAATGTTACCATTTTAATTCTCACTGTTGTAACTAGTTTTTTAACCAATGTAATTTATCCTTTATGACAAAATTAAAAATATAATTATTATATAATTTATACTTAATTACTCAAAATATGAAATCCAATTTATTAAATTATAATTCTACATGTGTATAAATTTAATTTTTTCACAAGCGCATGTAATGCGCAGAACCCCATTTTAAACTTAATTAGGGTAATTAATTTTTATATTTTTTCACTAATAATTACGAAAAAAATAAATTTTACCTTATTAGATCATATAAATTATTTTTATTCAAAATATATAATCCTTTTTTTACAAATTAATTTCCCATGAGTGAAAATTTTTAATTTAAAATTAATCCCATAGACATGGCGAGAAAGCAGGTTTTTAAAGAGAAAATGTTTAAAAGTTTAAAATGTTTTTATAAGAAAAATAAATATGAAATTGATTATAATGAACTAAATTGGATTAATATATATATATATATATATGTAATTTTAGTAATTTTGTTTTAAAAAAAGTTAAATATAATTTAAATTAAAATGCAGTTTTCACTTAAAATTTTGTATTTTTCACTATTCTTGAAAAAATTAATCATTTCCTGAAATTATAAAAAATTAACCCTAATATAATTTTCATATGATGATTTAAAAATTTAGGTATATTTTTTCAAATTAATTTTCTAAAAGTATCAAAAATTATATTTATTATTTCTCACAAAAAGAAATAAAAAATATATTTTGAGAAAATAGGATTTTCAAAACATATAATTACATAACAAAAATTAATAAATTTTTATCAATATATTTTATTTATATAAAAGCTTTATAATTAATATTTAAATTTTTTTATTACTATTTGTATCACTAATTTTAATGATTATGTTATATCAATTTCATTTAAATAATAATATTAATAATATATCACTGTTTGTTGTAACTTAATGTTGCATGTAACGCAAGCTAAAATCAGTGTTGAATGTAACGAAATAAAAAATTAGTGTTGTGTGTAATGAAATATGATCTCAGTGATGTGTATAATGTAAGATAATGTTATTATTTCATACAATGAAAGCTAAACATGGTGTTTCATGTAATGCAATCTAAAATCAGTGTTGTGTGTAATGAAAAATATCAAAATGATTAAATTTATTTGAAAAAATATTCCAAAAAATCATAGGGTGTTACAATTACATACAATCATATTCATTTACTTCATTGAGAAATTAGTTATTTTTACACATGAGATTATTGCATTAACATTATCCTTGAATTCATTTTTTTCTCAAGTTATTGACTAAATGGAATGTGTTTACAATTATTTACCTTACCATATTGATTATCAGTAATTTATTCATGATAAATTCCATTATACATAACCCCTACTAAGAATTTTAGATCACCATTATTTTTTTCCTTTCATATTAGATCCCTTGTATCTATTCCAATGTAATTAGGTAGACACTAGATCTAGGATACTAGAGTTAGGGTTGTATTATTTGGTTTCATAGAGAGTTTAGTAGAAACCTTGGGAAATATATTTTAAATAAACTTAGCTAAAATGAGAATTGTGAAAGTTCCTTATAGTATTTGAAATATTTTACCATTATATGGATTTTGGGCTCAAAATTCATGATTAATAGGATCTAAATTAGTGTTTACCATTATTTAGTGGTAGCACCTAATGGAATAAAGATAATCAACACCTGTGGTCAATGTATTGATTTCCCCATTGATAAAACCAATACAATTGGGGATGGAACTAAGAATATCACGACCATATTAGGGAATTAAACCTAGGTTGTTCTAATTACCTTAAAAATATGGAATAACATGATGTTCAATGGAATGATACACCTATATTTGATCATTTTATGCAACATAAGCCTCCATATTTTAGTGGAACTACTAATACAATGGTAGTTGAGCAATAGATCAAGTCTCTTGAAAATATATTTCTTGCCTAAGGATGTGAGGAAAGGGAAAATTTTGTGCTGGAAGTTTATTTTATTAGGGATAATGTTGATTAATGGTGGTCATTGATCCAGAATACTAGCGCAGAAGAAGAAATAGAACATATATAGTGTAGATATTTTAAAATTATATATTTTATAAATATTTCTTGTATGATAAATCGACTAAAATGAAAATAAAGTTCCACATATTAAGTCAAAATGAGAAAAAAGTGTTGCAAAGTTTGAGGCTACCTTTAAAATAATCTCTAGGTATGTTACAGATTATATATATAATCTAAAGAGTAATATTGAACATTTTTTAGAAGGCCTTAAGTCGGCCCTATGAAAATCACTTGTCTCTAAAACTTTTTCATAATATTATGAAATAGTATTATATGCCATAAAAATATAAAAGTAATTTTATAGATCCTATATCTTTAATGTAAATAAAGAGATGAATATGCTGGTGGAGAACTATGGAAAAGGTAAATCATCAATGAAGAATAAGGGGCCATATAAATTCCCATCATGTGAAAATTATGGAAATAAATATCTAAGAAAATTCTTGAAGGTCATGGGATTTTGTTACATGTGCAGAGATAAGGGTCATCTAGATAATTGATGAAAGTAGAAGAAACAACATAATAATATACAATGCATTAACTATAGATAAATGGGGAATTATTCACACTAATTACCCAAGAATAAAAATAACATACCACAAAAGAGGATAAAGAGATATGACCAAGCTTATGTGATCACTACAACTGAGGTTGATGCTCAAAATGATGTGGTGGAAACTAATTTAATCATATTTAAAAATTTATCTAATGCATTATTTGATTCTATATCTTACCACTCTTATACATCTTCCATGTTTTCCAATAAAATTAGATATTTAGATGGGACCATAAGAAGAAATTTTTCTGTCAAAAATCCTAATGGAAATATCATAACAATAAGGATGTGTCAATCAGTTCCCATTATGACATATAAAAATGATCTATTATCTAAATTTATTATTATACCTATAGTTGAATTTTATATAATAATTGTTATGGACTATATTTCAAAATATAATCCATAAATTTATTAAAAAGTGAAGGAAATTGTTATTCATGATGAAGATTTGGAATTCTTTATCGTTGGATGGGATACTTCATCACTCGATTCATGTCTAGAACCACCCCCGATAGACATTCTGATTGAGATTCTTGGGGAACAAGAGTAGATAGAGCCTATGGATGGAAAAGGAAATATTCAAATTCAGGATATACCTATAATACAAGAATATATTGATTTATTTCTCAAGAAATTTCGTAGACATCCACCAGAGAATGAAGTTGAGTTTACTATTGATTTAATCCCTGATACCAATATAAAATACTCCCTATAGAATGCTCACTATAGAATTAGTATAATTAAATAAACAACTAGATTAGTTGCATGATAAGGGATTTATATGACTTAGTGTTTCACCTTGGGGATCCCCCATTCTTTTTGTTAAGAATAAAATTTATTTTGGAGGATGTTCATTGATTATTGGGAAATAAATGCTATTTTGATAAAGAACAAGTATCATTTGCCTCACATTGACGACTTGTTTGATCAGTTTCATGAAGCTCAATATATTTCAATGATTAAACATCATTCTGGATATCATCAATTGTGAGTAAATACTGAATATATTCCAAACAAAACATTTTGAATGTTGAATGGACATTACAATTTTACAATAATGTCATTTGGACTTAATAATACACCCTCTATTTTTATGGATCTAATGTACAGAATATTCAAGAAATATCTTGACAATTTTCTTATGGTATTTATTTATTATATATTAGTGTACTCAAAAATCTATGGGGATCATGAGAATCACTTTCAGGTTATTCTAGAAACTCATAGAAAAAAGCATATTATGGGAAATTTAGAAAGTGTGAGTTATGGATTAAAAAAGTAACTTTTCTTGGTCATATTGTTTATAAATATTGAATCCCAATTGATGATACAACAAAAAAGTTGTTAAAGAATTTCCTACACCAACAAACAAAATCTAGGTATGTATTGTCATTGTTTTTCCATTTTACTATCATCATTTTGTAAAAAACAAATTCCTGATTGGCTAACTAATTAAACAAGATTACATATAAGGGGGTTAATTTCATATAGAGAAATTAACATGAATATTTTTTTGAGGGATTAAATAGGATATTTTTCAATGCTCTGATTTTGACTCAACTGTCAGGAAATTGTGAATTTTTTATATATAGTGATATATCAAATTAGGGACTTAGATTTTTTCCTTAAATAGAATGATAAAGTTATTACATACGAATCAAGGTAGTTAAATACTAATGAATATAACTATATAAACCTTGATATTGATTTGGTAGTTTTAATATTTGCTTTGAATATAAGGATAAATTATCTCTGTAGAGAAATATTTGAGTTATACACAAAACATAAGAACCTAAAATACATCTTTTCACAAATATAGATCAATATGAGGCAAAGGTGATGGTTATGGATACTTAAGGATTATTATTTCACAATACATTACCACTCAGGAAAAGAGAATATGGTAGTGTATGTTATGAGCATAAAAATATCATGGAGTACTGACCAAAATGATGATTTAGAGGGATTCTATATTTATTGGTTTAGTAAATATAGATATAGTAAATATTAAGGAAGGGGAAAGATCACTACTTTTTCAAATGATTTCCGAACCATATTTATTAGAAAAGATAAAAAAAATTCATCCTATTGATGAGAAACATCAAAATAAAATTAAATCCATGAATGATAAAAAATTGGTAGACTTCATATATGAATATGGAATTATTAAATTTGGAAAGTGTTTATGTTTTTAATCTATACATGATCTGAAAATGGAATTATTATATGATAATATAGCATAAAATTCTCTATACACTCTAGTTTCACACAGATGTATAAATATTTGAAGGAGAATATTGGTAGGAAAATATGAAGTGGGAAAAAAAATTTATGTATCCAAATGTTTTGATTTTAAAGAATTGAAGGCTGAGATACAACATAATAGTGAAATAATGAAACCTATGCATATTCCTATGTGGAAATGGGATGATATTATTATAAACCGTATCATTAGATTACCAGATACTCCTAAAAGGAATGATGTGATATGGTTTATTATTGATCGCTTAACCAAATATGAACATTTTCTTTCTATAAGAGAAGGCTTACCTCTTCATCACCTCATAAGGATTTATATTAATGATGTTTCAAGACCTCATGGATAACGTAATTAAATTTTTTCTAGTCACGATCTATGATTTATATTTAAATTATAAAAAAATAGAAGGCTCTTAATATTGATCTTCATTTCAGCATCGCCTATCATCCTCAAACAGATGTACCATTCAAACATTAAAAGATATTTTGAGGTCATGATCAATTAATTTTAAAGGTTTTTGGGATCATAATTTAATTCTAGCACAATTTTACTATAGAAATAGCTTCCATTTGAGTATTAAAATGGCATTGTATGAAGCATTGTCTGGAAAGAGATGTCTTACTCCAATTTTTAAAGATGAAGTTTGTGAGGAAACTTATGGGTCCAGATCTTGTTGGGGAAACAAAGACAAAGGTAAATACTATTTATACTAAAATTAAATAATCTCAAAGAATTTTAAATATTTGTGTTGATAACCAAAGGAAAGATTTGGCATTTTAAGTGGGAGATCATCCTTTCTTGAATGTATCTACATGGAAAAGTGTTATAAGGTTCGATAAGAAGGGAAAACTGATCCCAATGTACATTGGAACTTTTGAGATTATGGAAATAATTGGATACATGGATTACCATTAAGAAATTACATTTATCCTCTAAAAATTATATTATGTGTTCCATATATATGTGTTAAATATGTATATGTCAGACCTAATGCACGTGATCACCTCTGAAGAAATATAATTGGAACCTGATATATCTTATATTAAAGATCCTATTTAGATTCCTAATACTATAGAGAGTGTTTATTAATTTGATAAATATAATGGAAAATAAACTTTTGAGAAATCCAAAAATATAAAAATCAGTGTGGGAACCATATAATTTTATGAAGAAGAACAACACTAATTCTTTTAGAAAGTAATATCCATGAAAAATTCAAGGGCGAATTTTTTGTATGAGTAAATAATGAATCACCCATTATATAATTATAGTAATTTAACATAATTTTTTTATAAAACTATAATAAAAATCACATTTTAATATTTAGTGGAACAAAAATTTCAATTTTATTTGATAAATATCAATTTTGAACTTTCTTGGTCAAAATAATCCAAAAATAAATTTTTGAAATTTTCCCTTAGAAATAAGTTTTTATGAATTATGAAAAAATTTAATTATTTATTTTATAGTAATTTATTATAATATTTGGAATTAAAAATTTATTTACTATAATTTTTATATAAATAAAGATAATATCGTTATCAGGTAAGCAGAGAATATTTTTTAGAAAACTATTTTTTAATGCATAATGTTTTTAGATTTTAATTAATTAAAATAATATTTAATGATGAATTATTTAAATGAAATATATAGATTATATATCTAAGTATATAAATTTTCATATTTATAATGATTATTACTAGTCATATAGTTAATAGAATATTACATTATTTTGGAAAAATTCATTTCTTGAAAAACTATTTTTTGACATGTTTTTTGGGTTTTTTAAAATTAAATTCTAAAACTTCTATGAATTGAATTTGATAAAATAGATTCCATATTTTTAATCATCATAATAAAATTTAGGTAATGACTTCAACTTAATTTTTGTTCATAATTAATTTTTAATGTAGTAAAAAATCAATTACCGCGATTAAGGATAAAACGGGTTTACTAGGGGTAAATTAAGAAAAAGGTGATTTCTAGGATTAAAATTCTAAAAATACTATTTTGTCGAAATATTTTTACCTTATATCATCCCAAATTCAGATATATGTCCATTAGAAATCATTTTTCTTGAAAATTACTTTATCATTATTTATTTTTTTAGGAAATTTTCAAGAGGGTCCCCTCCCCCACTTATAAAAGGACACCTTCCCTACTCTATTATACACACTTCAATATTCATTTTGATTCATCCAATACCTACCCAAATACTTTATTAAATACATTACCATGTCCTATAGTAATTTTTTATCATAAATCCATCCACGGAATTCTTTTTTTGTAAAAATGAAGTGGTTGCCTGAAGAAATAGTATCGTTCTTAGACAATCCTTTTTGTTTTACTTATTATTCCACCTCCTTAAAATATTATTAAACCACAATGAAATAAAAAAGAGTATAATATAAGTAATTATATTTTAATATGTTTATTTAATAGCCTATATATATCTCATATTCCATCAAATGGGAAACTAAATCGTTGATTGTGTGTACGGAAGACTACCACCTCATGAACCAATTTAATTTGTTTCCATCACCATCTCTGATAGATGGATATAATGATGTATTTATTGTATATATATTATATTTATAAAATAAATATACTTATGAAAATATAATTTCTCATGTGCCTTCTTACCATCCAATCTATTGTAAAATGATAATTCCACTCGTTTGTATGTGTAGACAACCGCCTCCATAAAGTGATGTGATTTGTTTTTCATTTTATTTTGAAATGGATTGATATGAGGATAGAATACACTAAAATATATGATATTTATTATAAAATTTTTTTTTTAAATGTTGAATTGTAATTTACCTTTCTTTTGTTCCATCTATAAAAAAGATGGAATCAACATCCATGCGTACATAGGGTCTACCATCTCCATTAAGTATGTAATTGATTTTTCATTATCTAATTTTTCAGATGACTAAAAATCTGAATATAATTAATATATATTATATTTATATCATGATTACATTATAGATATTATTTAAAATTGATCAAATTCCAAAGATCAAAAATACCAAACCAAAACATACATAAAAAACAAAGTAGTTATTACCTGAAACAACGATTTTAACAAAGAACTATTAATAAATGGGTCAATAAAGGTTATAAGTAAATCATATATGGTATTATATATATAATTATGGTTATGGAATATATTTAAATAAATATATATTTATTATACATGAGGTTCTAACATGTATGAAGGAAGTCGGACCCGAGGTAAGGGATTCTGTCTCAATTTCCACTCTATTGAGACATATTTGGTAATATGAACCTACTTAATTTTATGTGGATTATATACTAATAATTTTAAATATTTAAAATGAATATATTTTTATTAATTATGATTAATTATTCAATAAAACATTCTCTTTTATGAGTATTGTTGAAAAGAAAAGTTGATCTTATTTATCTTCTTAATCGGGTATATTTTTCTTCTATATCCATATCTTTTAAAAACTATTTTACAAAATTATATTTATTTTAAAAAAACTATAGAGGATATTTTAAGTTATCCATAAATTTTTTCATGGTATGAAATGAATATTTCCAATTTTCTCCCAAAATGGGTCATTTTTAACATTCTTTACAAAAAGTCAAAAGGAATGTTTTTAATATATAAGACACTGCCCAACATCATAATTGTGTTATGAAATTTAGCTTATTATACTTGTTTTAAAAGGTTTTACAATGAAAAATATTTTTAGAAATTTTATTTTTAAATTTCTCAAGAGTTTTATTTTATTCTTCAAAATAATTGAGTTCATTTCAAAACCTATATTTATAATGGATTAAAGGTTATCTTTTATCTCTTATTAATATTATGGCCATTGATTTTCTCCCAAAACATTCACTTTATTTTTATCATTTACATTAAATTCCCCTTAAATATCTATATTATTTATATCACGTATATTATTATTGGATAAACCATATACCATTTTTACATAGGGTTTTTTCATTGAATGTTAATTGATTGGTTAGGGAATTAATGATAATCCGTATTATTTACTCAATACAAATATTTTTTGATAATAAATATTTTTTATGAATTAAATCGATCAATATATATATGATAAATTCATTGGACATGTATTTATGGGTTGGATATGGATTTATAGAGCCCCTAGATGCAACGAAAGGTCTCGTGAGATAAATCAGTTGGCCAAATTAAATGGGTACTTACCCAGAGTTTTAAACTTTCTTAGTATAGGGTCTTGATGATAGATATATCATAATGTCATAGATCATGATGTTAAGTACTGTTCATTTAATTCATTGAGAATTTAGTTATTATTATCCATGAAATTAACTTATTGAAATTATCCATGGATTCATTTCATGCTCAATTTATTGACCAAATGGAATTTGTTTTTATTTGTTTACCATACCATATTTATTATTCCTTATTTACTCATGATATATTCCATTGTACATAACCCTGGAAAAGAATTTGAGATTTGACATAGTTTTTTTACTTTCCTCCGGTTATGAAAAAGAAATCATTGAATGATTTTCAAGGATGAAGAAACAATTACTTTGGTTAGGTTTATATTTTATTCCCTTTGAAAAATGGGTCTCATGGATTTATTTAGTTCTCCAAAACTAATAAATTTATAATTCCTTTGGGATTAGATCCTTTGTATCTATTATAATGTAATTATGTATACACCAACTCTAGGTTACTGGAGTTGTGTTATTATAGTTCCAAACTCCAATGGTTGGAAACAAGTGTTTGGGTATCAATAATATACCTTGGGAACAATTTGATAAATAAACTCATAAATAAAATATAAGAGAAACCTTTAAAGAAACTATAACCAACCAGATATAAAGATACATCAAAACATATAATAAGGAATGAAAACATCCATATACAAAAAGAAATGTGGTGGGGAGAAACATACTATAAAAGGGGGCATAAGATACTATAACAAGAGCCCAAAATAAATAAATGTGACACCCATATCCATGTGACATGAGGTTTAAAATCTCACCATGTTACCAATATTACCTATCCAAGACCCACTAGATATAGAACCTTACACATCTGATTGATGCCTTCCTTTTACTTATGTATGATAAAACAAATTCTGCATACACCCTTTGGGTGTATGAAATGTATGAGTAAAAAATCCCACATGGTTCCCACTAAACATTTCATGAATAACAATTTTTAGAAAAAAAAAATTATATCTTAAAAAGAATAAAATTGAAAACATGATTTTAACATTTAAAAATATATGCAGATTAATAATAATAACACATAACCAAGTACTATGGGGAAACCCTATAGTATCTAAGGTTGGACATCATACACTCGAAGATTGAACCATTTATGATTTTTCCCATGCAAGATCCACTAAGTGGGTTGAGCTAAATTCCTAATAGTAACCACATTCATAAAAGAATTTGTTTATTTATAATTTTGTTATAGTCAACTGGATATGAAAGGTGAACTTTTCCTAGTTGTACTTTTCCTGGTCATCCCACAAGCTACTTGGGTTTCCCATGTGTAGGGTCCTGAAAATTCCGCAAGGTGGAAATCCAATTACCCTAAGACTTGGGAAAGGACCGAACCGGTCCACGTACAGGATCCCAATAATAGTATGCGGTCGGTTCGGCGAACCGAAATTCCACGGACTGGCGTCGTCCAAGAAACGGAGGCTGGATCCCTGACGCGGGCGTGAACCAGGAAGACCGCCGGTGAAGCCAGGCCGGTCCACCGCCACGAACCGTGCCAACCGGCCCATGACGCGTGCACCATCATTTGTGAAATGGAGGCGGATCACTTATGTAGCTGTAGACCACAGTCATCCACGGAATAGAGGTGGAGTGGTGCCCAGCCATGGAGCAATTCTGTGGATCTCGGTTCCAAAAATCTGTGGTTGACCTAGTCGTCTGTGGGTGGGGAATCCTTCATGGGCTTCCACAAAAAAGTGTCGTGTGCCATATCCCCTAAGTGAGTTTATAAATATTCACTGAGGGGAACCAAAAACAAGGAGAGGAAGGATGGGTGAAAAGCGGTGGGGAGACGCTGGAGAAATCGCTCCCAGCGATAATGTTCCACGACCATCTGTAGACCCCATATCGTCCATGGATGCACTCTTCCACATAGGGGAGAAACCAGTCCGTGAACCATATGCGGCCAGCTCCTCTGCGGATAGTTCCCCCTACGGCAACCTCCTCTGCAGAGTAGTGTCATTCGTTAAATGGAGGCAGAAACCCCTCCGCGGGAGAGAAGTAGGACATTACCCTTTGCAAACAGCACCCTTCACGGATGACTATCCTTCGAGGCCCAGTCCTTCGCGGGAGGCTCCTCCGTGGCTAGTCCCTCGTGGCCAGTCCTTTGCAGATGGCTCCTCTGTGGCTAGTCCCTCACGGCCGTCTCCTCATGGCCAGCTCCTACGTGGACCGCCAAATGCGAAAAACACCATGCACTCGTTGGTCCATACAGCAGGGGTTGCGCCCCCACACTACCGCTCGAGGTCAGTTCCGGGCTGCGGTCTTGGCCCTCCGGACCGGTCCCTTCACTACCGTCACTAACCCCCATGAAAAATGGAGAGTCACATCCCGAACTTTTCGGGTCGGTTCAACATTATATTACATTGCACCATCGTGCCTCCCCAACATCCATCCAATATATTCCATGAGTCGAGCTACTCCTCATGACTCTTTTATAACCACATTTCCTAACTCCTTTTTCTAAGTTCGTCCAGAAATGGTCGCCCTTGCGTAAGTTCCAAGCCAACCATTTCTAGGTCCCTCCTACCTAGTCGTCCGGACCACATGACGTTAAACTGTATAGTCCTCGTCCTATCCATGTGACATTAAAATATTTGGAAACTATCCTATATACATGACTTTAAACTATAGTATTCCTTTTGTTACAAACGTATGATGCCTCTTGCTCCAAACAAGAGATTCATTATGCTCCGAGTATAGGATTCCTAATGCCCTGATCACAGTGGTGTACCTTCAAGAACGTTGGAATCCGTTAAAACATTCCATCACTCCACCCCACGCTTTGTGTGTCCTTAATTCGGATCTGCATCCACTTCCATGTTCGAAGGGACCCCCTAATGGCCTAGTCACATGCCGCACCGGCTCACCTACCATCCTGGGCCAACGCCCAAGAAGACTTTTGACAACCCTTTGATTCAGGTCCTGTGTTTCGAACACGATTATCAGTCGACCCTCATTTGTTTGTACCCATTTCAGGCTAACATGATATGGATGTTGTGTTTTGAACACGGTCAACAGTTATCCTCCATCTCCATGCCACCCTCATTGCGTTCCGAATGTCGGTCATGTAATTCAAACTTTTTATATCCCTTTGTTCGGACTGATTCCAACACCCTTGGCGTTATCCCGCTTGTGCACTTGCGCATAGGCATTGGCCCCCAATATATACCTCAACCTACCAATGGGTTGGGATACCCTCATGGCCAGACATGAGGAAGAAACCATGGGTATCCCTTCCGGAGTAAGCCCTACACCATCCTCACCGGAGGCCAATGACCCCACTCCTTTCAATTTGGAGGGTTCATTGCTCCACCGCGTGACTTCTACCATCCTCGAACATCAGGGGGGAAAGAGATTCCAGTCGTACCAAACATTTCCTACACTAATCATTTGTCTCTCCTTCCCTTGGTCGGGAGAAAAGTGCGAGGTTTTTCAAGTCTATTGTATTCTCTTATTTCTCACACTGAGCATGACTCACGTGGGATTAGAGATTTGTGAATGTCGTGATATCTGCACAACGACGGTGGAATTAATGCAAATTATATGGACTTTCATTCTTGTCTCCTAGGAAGGGTACGTAGGAAGCCTCCCTGAGGTTCAAGCCCATCACTCACACCTTGGGCCACCTTAGAGCGTAAGACCCATACCCATGTGAACTATGAGTACTTTGATTCCCCATCACAGGGATACATAGGAAGCCTCCAAAAGGTTCAAGCCCGATCACCATCGGACCCCTGGGCAGACCTTCATGTCGGTTCTCCGACGCTCCCATACGAACTACAGGGACGTTGACCCTTGTCTCTTAGGCAGGGTACGTAGGAAGCCTCCCTGAGGTTCAATCCCATCATCCACACCTTGGGCCTCTTCAGAGTGTAAGCCCTAACCCATCACTCTGGGTTGCCTCAAAGCGTAAGTCCCAAGCCCTTACGAACTATGTGGACTTTGATCCTTGTCTCTTAGTAAGGGTACATAGGAAGCCTCCATGAGGTTCAAGCCCAACAACTGGTCAATCCGACTATCTTCAAATCAGTTCACCGCTCCACTCTGAGTACCGCCTCAATGAGTCCCGACTCCTCGGGATCATTAATCCAACGAGGGATGGTAAACCTCTGGCATAAATGACTCTAAACCCCTACGTTTAGCTGACCATTTCTAACTAGGAAAAATCCGTGGATACTATGTTTGTGTATAAACCAAATATTTGAGAACAAATGAATGCGTCTTAAATCTATAAGAGAGTCCCAAAACAGGAAATAATTCCCCCCAAAATGGTGTGATGAGCCCAAATTCCCATCCTCTCGACCAATGTGAGTTCTTAAGCATCGCTTGACAAACCATCCAGTGAATGTCTGCCTTTGTAAAGAAGGTCCATGTGTCATCGGATACGGAACCGTTGGGTGTTTCGAGACCGACCTGAAACACCATGTGTTATCCCCTTTCCAATCAATTCAATTTCCACTTTCACGGTATCCCATAAACAAATCATACTAGTTTCTGATCCATTTTCATTTCAATAAAAAATGAAAAACAATTTGAAACCAACAAAACTCAATCATTTAGTTCTCAAAATACCCTTTTATACATCACAACAATTAAAAACATTTTATAAATTCAGATGAACTTATTTATTTTTTCAAAAAATGACACTTCATGAAACCACCTACCTTTAACCAATGAATCCATTGAAAATAAAATGGAATACATAACACAATGGGAGATGAGAACCTATAGAAGAAATATTGAACCATAAAAACCAAGTCAATTCCATTAGGTTTAGATTCAATGAACCCTAGTCATTCATGATCACAGGGAAGAGATAAAATTAAGATAGAAAGGAAGAAAGAGTTGAGAGAAGGAATAAAAGGGTCTTAAATGAAAAAATATTGACGAAACATGATATTATACCACTATAAATACCTCAAAGTATAGGAGTTGAGATTGTGTGTGACAGATGGGAAAATATAGTATTTGAGATGAGAGGGAAAATGGGTCTGAAATAAGTAATGGAAAATGAGTCCTTTCATAATTTTTGATTTATGGTCATGTTGTATAGTTTGGCCACATGGTTTTATAAACCATGCACCACCCATGAGGATCAACACTACCTCGCCTAGGTACCTTTATAGCTGGTATGAATGGTTATGTAAACTATTTACCAACCATTAAATATAATGGTTTCAAAAACTAGAGGTTGTTGCATAGTTTTATGGTGGTTTCCTTTAACCATGTGAAAATTGTGCATCACCCACCCATTTCCAAAAACAACAAAATCTCATATAGAAACACTCAAAAAATGATAATAAAAAAATAAGTAAATAAATTGAAAAATAAACCAAAAATTGACATTGTGGGTGTAACGTTACTCTTCCTCTATGGTGGATAATGCCGCCACTTTCTGTAACTCAGATATCCAACTTACCGTTGTTTTTCCATAAGCAAGTATATAACTTATAACACTCGTTGTATTGTCAAAATCATCTCCAATATCACATCCACATAACCTTATAATGAATTTCATTTCTAAAATCACAATATAATACTTTGATTACATTTAATTACCATAGAATCCACTTCATAACTTCTTGATGTTGATTTATCAAATTAGCCATGTACCTTCTCACAACTCCCACTACATGAGTAATATCAAGTTGAGTAAAAACCACGACATACATCAAGATTATTAAATTGGAATCATATGGAACCATTGTCATGTACTCAACATCTTATTCTATAATTTGTGATTTCTATTTAGACATCAAAAAATACCTTTCAAGTTGAATAAAAATCTTGGTTTTTCATGTATACTATTAGGTTTATTAGGGTAGTTTAACACATATATATATAAGTGAAAATTAATTAGAAGACCAAACCAAGAACACCATGAATGGATTAAGTAAAGAATATATATGTGTTCCTTTCACTACTAAGATCTTTCATCCTATTAAATCATATGTTTTGATTAAGATAATAATTGATTTCCAAAGGAAATCTCTCCTCTATGTTTTATCCATGGGTTATGCTGAATAGTTCAGTGCTCAAGAAGGATCCTTCACTCTCCATGAAATATTAGTGTCTCACTGGGTGAAGGATGAAGGAGAAGAAAACTAACATGGTAAAGGTTATGAAAGGGTTAGGAACACATGAATACACCATATAAATGGTAGTGACCAATATATATAAGCCTTGGGACATTCTTATGACCTGCATGGATTTTAATCAAATGTTTTGTAATATTTGAGTAAAGCCTTTTGTTATAAAAAATTATAACATATATTTGAACCAAATCCCATTCATTTCATAACATTAAACACTTAATAATTATTTATAATGTGGAGTATTTATTTAATATTAACCTTTAACATTTTAATACCCATGAAAAATAATGTCATTCAATGGTGGTGGCTACAATATATCATATCTAGTGATATAGCTCAATTGAACCCTATGATTCGATGAAGGTATGGGCATATTACATTAAAATATCACTTACAATATACATATATAACATAATTTGATATATCCTATAAGTATCACTTCTATATAGTATTTAGGGACTATATCATTCAATATCCCACTTACACTAAAGCCTCATAGATTTTTTTTCTATATCACATTATATTGTATCATATATAATAACTTTTCAAACCATATCAAAAACTCATTTTTTGTATCTTCAAAAACAATTTTGGAAAGATATAATAAACTTCCCCTTGTTTCATATCATGTGAAATACCTTGTGAATACCCTATAGAAAACTATTTTTTGGTTAAATATAAAACATTTTTAGAGAATCTATCTAAGTTAAATGCAATCATCATTCATTCAACCACAAAATGCGACCCCATGATACTTTGTAGAATTGATAAAAAAATTATTGATCACTAAATCCATAAATTTATATAAATAGTGGCCTCTAGAAATTATTTAATTCTATTCAAGTAATAAAGGGATTGGGTGTGATCATATTCAAACACATGTGTCTCTATACCTATATCCACTAACATCATCATATTCAATAATTCATTTTAATATGATCCCTTTTTACATGACATTGAGTAAACATGGGAAATAGAATATGTCAATCCCATATTGCCAACTCATTCATTTTTTATTGTCTAAGTATAGACTAACCAAATTAATGAATACATCACATGTCATTAACCTTATGTATAATTAAATTGCATGACAGTAATCACTAATTAGAAATGGGTACAATGAATGAACAACCTAATCAATGATTTTGGGTCTTAATTGATAACTAGTAAAAACTATATTAAAATTCTATACTGTTGATAATGAGAGTAGAACATGACCCATTTGATTACTCAAAAGGGATGGTTTTCACGGTAATGCACTAATATTTTGATGAATAAACATCACTTTATAATGACTAACACAACCATTACTTTTCTAAGACCATATTTAATCTATGGATTTAAATCCTAAATTGGTTGAGATTTTATTACATGAACACAAAGTCATTGAGAAAACAAGGGTAAAGTATTTCCATAAAATAAATATACCTTAGTTTATACTTTACACTTAACCTAGGTTTTGAGTGCTTCATTAATCAACTAAATTCATCCAAAAAACGTATAACAACATCATTTGTTCATAAAAAATAAGAAGGAAAGGGAGTAACAACTTTTCATGGGATGGGGAAAATTCTAACAAACCTATTGGAATTGAATGAAAAATTTTATTGTGAACTATTGACTAAGAGTATCACTCTGGACCCCATCATCAAAGTTTTGGTTAAATAGGTCTTGATCATCGACCTCTTATATAACCCAAATGTTTTAATTTCTCCTTCACCATAAATCTTACAGTGAAAACCAATACATGAGAAATCATCAATGATAGGTGGGATGGAAGAAATTTGTTTTTCATAATCAACACAAAAAATCCACGAAAAATCATTAGTTTTCAATAATATTTATAATATTATTACACATTCATTTTTAAAAAAGAACCAATGAAGCTAATAGATGTAGAGAGGGGAGAATTTGAAATTGAATGACATAAATTGAAGTTTATAATTAGGTGAACTAAGAGGAGAGATGATTTGGATCAAGAAGGATGGATTTGGATATCATTCGGTTGGTTTTTTGGGTGATTTTATAAAGTAGTTTTCATCGAAAGAGGATTTATAGTTGTTTGTGAAAAATATAAAAGGCTTATACAAAAATACAAATATACCCCCTATGAAACGTTGCATTTTTCATGGATTAATATCCTCCCTCGTTTGGGGTCCAACCTGACCATCCATACAATTTTCAAATTGAAAGTACAGTCCCCTTATCATTTTTTTATTTTATACCACATCTAATATTATTATATATTTTGTATATATTTACTAAATAAATTTATAATATATATATATTATGATATTTATGACATATAATATTCATTATATAGATTTATTATCAGATATTTGTTAATAATATAAATATTCATAAAATTATTAATATATCTATTGAAATGTTTATTTATATTATAATTTTTAATATAATGAAATTATTATATATATTTTTATTATTATACACATAAAATAGAATGCTCCCACACATTATTTATACACAAACACACACACACACATATGTTATATATTTATTTATTTATATGTATATGTATATATTTATTTATATCTATTTATATTTTTATATATATACATATTCATATATAAATATGCACACATTTATAAATTTTCATTGAAATATTACAATATAAATTTACACTATAAATTCTTAGTGCGTACAAACATACGTGTTTTTAAATTTGAAATGAAAATTTCTAATTGGAAATTTTACAATTTCTATCAAAATTTTCATTGAAAATTCATGATTAAATGTTCGTATAATATGTCTAAATTAATACTAAAAATTTAATTTCCAATGGAAACACTAATAATTCAAATATAAATATTCTATATAAATTTTCAATAAAATTTTAAAATTAAAATTTATTGTGAAAATGTATAGTTATATTTGAAAATTATGACCAAAATTAATAAAATTATATATATATATATATGTATATATATATGTATATATATATGTCTATATCAATAAAATTATATTCATACATATAAACATAAATTCTAAATTTTGACATGAATTATATGGTTTTTAGGGGAAATATATACTAAATATTTTTAACAAAACTTCATAATGAAAATTTATACTAGAAATTCAATTTCCAAAATCTTAAAATAAATGCATGTTTAAATTTTTTATAAAAATATATTAATAAATAAATAAATAATGTGATATTGAATTGAAATTTTTTAGTGAAAATTTCTTCTTATAAATATATAGTGAAATTTTTTTAGTCAAATTGTTTAATTTAAACACTTTTAACCTTTTTTGAAAATCACATAACACTTTCTTAAATATCTTATATTACTAACTTTACACTTTCTAATATTTAAGCATGTTTTTGCTTAAATTTTATTTTACAAAACATAGAAAATTCTATAATCAAATGAAACTTTTTACATAGGATGGAATTAAAATTTTTAGATCATATAGATGGTTACATATTTCATTGGATCAATATTTATATAAGTATAGAATTTAAAGTTTAAAGGATTCTACTAGACAAAGTTATATCAAGATTATATGATGAACTTCATTAGATGGATATAGATATATTCTCCTGAAAAACATTCATTAAATCCATCAGATGAAGAAATTATATTTCACCAGATGTAAAATTTTTATTCCATTAGATAGAATATCAATATATTATAATGGTGTAGAAACTTATGAGCATCATATGAACATATTGAGAAAAATATTTTCATGAAAAGAGATATTATGTTTGAGGCCATTGCAATAACCTCTGAGATTTATGGATATGACCATTGGAAAATTTCATATGAATAGGACTATTGTTCGAGAAGGAGGGATATTTTTAAAGCTAATATTTTTCATCCCTGACTATAAATATTTATTGCAAAGAGTTTGTAACATCGTTTTACTTTGAGAGTGATTTAATGTAACACATTGAGATTTTTTTATTAAAGAATAAGTGAGAGGATATTTTGTAAATTATTTTATATCTTTTTTGATTTGTAATTATCTATTAAATTAGGTTTGATCAAGTGATTCTATGGATATTAAGACATAGTTTTTTTAATCTCTTTGATTGATGGATTTTGAGTATTGGAAGAGAGAATTCTTTTGATAATCATTACTGATGGATTTATTGTTTATAAAAGATAGAAATTTACAATTAGGTGAAACCATAGATACCCAAAGATAGGGTTTGTGACTTCATTTAAACTAAAATTTACAGTGTGGAATTATTTTATAAACTTATGTAATTTTTCATTACATGTTTTATAAAATTATACTATAATTTTTCTTATAAGTGAATTTTTCCAATGTGAAATTTGTATGAAAATTTTATGTTTTCTATAAACTTTTCTTATAATCTAAAATTATAAAGTACCAGACTATCTGATTACTTGTATCTTAATCAAATAGATTATTTGTTTAGTAACCTATTTTAAGAAGCATATTAAATTTTATATTTTATTTTTATAAACTACAATTCACCCCCCACCCACTTTATTAAATGGATTACTCTTTTGATCTTATATTTGGTATCAGAGATAGTTCCACTACTTTTTCATGTTTATATTTATCTAAAGTAGTATATTTTATATCATTTTCTAACATTTTTATCAAGCTTTAACACTAAAATGTATTTTTTACAAATATAATATTTTGATGTTTGTAATATGGAAGGTTTAATAGTTGGAACATTAAAAAATATATATCCAAGAATACCACCAATATTTGATGGTGTTTATTATGAAAATTGGAGGGACATGATGGAGATTTTTTATCAACATAGGGTTTGCAGATTTTGTGATGTCAATAATTTACTATCATGTTTCGGAAAAAGAGGTTTCTACATTTACAATTCAAGAAAAGATAGAAGACCAACATAATTTTCAAGTTAGATAATCCTTTTTACGTTCAATAATAAGAAAAACATATAACAAGATTTTTTATTATGAGTCTATGAATGATATTTGGAAAAATTAGGAAGTTACTCACTTTGGGATAACCAAATTCATTGAAATTAGAAGAGAAATTCCCATAAATGATTATCAATAATTTTATTTTCTACTTAGAGAATATATTGAAAATATGAATCAAATATTTATGAAAATCATAAATAGTATAAAATAATTGGGTGATAATGATATAACTGATCAAATTTTAGTTGAGGATGTTGAAACCTATTTTTGAATTGAAAAAATACACTGAAGGAGATATTAAGTTTCCTGATGACTAAATATAAGGGACAAAAAACAAACCTTATTAGTTGTGAAGATATTACGATATATGACTTAAAAAGTCAATAAAAGTACAAGAGGGATTAATAATTGTGAAAATAATAATATGATCCAAGTTGAATAACTTTTTGAACAAGTAAAGAGATTTATAAGCCTCGAAGAAGAAGTTTTGAATATGATGTTTGATAATAGAAAGGTTCAATTCTTAGAATAAGAATTGTTGAGGTTGATGTAAGAAAATAGAATGTTTAGTTACTCAATGATGAGTTAGAAAAGATAAAATATTTTTTTATCAATTTAGAGACATTTCAAGAGGATTTAAAAAAGTTGAAAGTGATTGTAAAAAGGATTTTGGGGAAGAATAAATTTTACTCTAAACTCTTGAAAACTTTTTAATAATAAAACTATTTTTAATGAATGTTCAGAATGAATGCTTCTCCTTGAATATTTTTTAATGGGGTTTTTTCCAATTATAATTGAATGAATATAATTTTATAATTTTTGTATGAATATTAATTTTATATTGAATTATTTCATAGAAATATTTTATGCTCTAAAATTTAAAAAACACATTCTACCACCCATTTTTTTAAATAAAAAAGTGGGATAAAAGGATCTAACATGAGAAAAGTAAAGAAAATATTATTTCTAACACAAAGTTTGGAAAAAAAATATTAGATAAATTGAGAGAAACAAATAAAGGATTAAACATGAAGAAATATGGATAAATTGAAAAGATAAGTAAAAATATATGTATTACATAAATTAGTAAGTATATGGGATTAAGTTTTACAATAAAAAATATTTGTTTTTTCTTTTTGAGATTTTTGCTTTGTGATTTTCAAAAACGAGGATATTTTTTAGTCAAAAGATACAATTTTAAGGATTTATAAACTTTTTTTGAAAATCACAAAACAATTTCTTATATAAATTAGTTTACTAACTTTACACTTCCCAAACATTAAGTGTGTTTTTGTAGAAACATTATTTTACAGGATAGAGAAACTTTTAAAATCAAGTAAAACTTTCTTAATCATATGGAAATGTACTTTGTACATCATATGGGTGATTAAATATTTCATTGGATGAATATTTGTAGAAGTACAAAAGTCTAAGTATATTGAAATCAACCATAAAAAATTATACTGATATTGTCATATGAATTTCATTGGACGAAGGAAGACATGATCTCCAGATGAACAATCATTAAATCCATCAAATGAAGAAATTCTATTTCACCAGATGTACAATTTTTATTACCCCGAATAGAATATAAATACATTTAAATTGTGTAGAAACTTATGGTAATTAGATGAAAAAGCTGAGAAGAATCCATTCAAGAAAATAGAGAGTTTTTCCAATGTTGTTTCAACTACCTCTGAGATTTGCAGACAAGACCATTGTAACATTACTGATAAATAGGAGAAACATTCAAGGAGGAATATTTTTCAATATTATATTTCGCATTATTGACTATCAATAGTTTTTGTAAATAGTTTCTAACATATTTTTACTTTAATAGTACTTTAATATAACACTTTTAATAGTCTTTTTCTTAAGGCATCGATGAGAAGATATTTTGTAATGACTTTAGAGATTTTTTTATTTGTAATTATCTATATGATCAGGTTTCATTGAGGGATTATGGGGATTGGAAGATAGTGTGGTGTTTTATCTTTTTGATCAAGGTCTTGTGGGGATAAGAAGAAAAATTTGTTTCGATCATCTTGATTAGGTAATTTATTGATGAAGAAAGATATAACATTATAGTTAGGTGAAATTATGGATACCCAAAGTCAGGGCTTGTTCCTTCCTTTAAACATATGGTTAAAGTATCAAAATATTTTATAAACTTATGTAAGTTTTTATTAACTATTTTATGAAATTATACTTATTTTTTTACAAGTTTATTTTTCCAATGTTCAGTTTTGTAGGAAAGTTTATGTTTTCTATAAACTTTTATTATACTCTGAAATTATAAAGTATCATAATATCCAATTATGTATCTCTAAATTTTATAGATTGTTCTTTTTTTCATCAATTTTAAGAGGTGTATTAAATTATAAGTTTTATTTTTATAAACTACAATTCACCCCCTCCCCCACCCTCTTATAGTAGATTGATTATTCTATTGATCTTATAAAAACTTCCATAAGAAATTTATAGTGAAAATTACACCACATAGAATTATAATAAAAATATATTAATACACAAATGACAAAGTAATTTTTCAATGAATGTTTTAATTGGAAATTCATGGAAACTATTAATAAAAATTTTCAATGGATAATTTTATTTCAAATTTCCTCTTAATTTTAATTATAATTACACAAAAAAATTTGATTACTATAATTCCAAAATTAGTGCATCATTAAATTTCCATTTAAAATACATAAACAAATAAATCCATGTTATTTTTTTATCGAAAATTTAAAATAAAATTTTCCTATGGAAATTTCTTGTATAAACTTCCACTGGAAATTTTCGGTATAAATTTCTATAGGAAATTTTTTGTTCAAATTTTAAGTTAAAATTTTAATAAAAATTATAATTTTTTACTAAAAAAAGTGTATTAAAAATTTTCCCAATAATTTTTTAGTGTAAATTTATACTATAAACGTTTTATGAAAATTTCCACTTAAATTTCAAATGAAAATTTTCAATGTATATTTTCTACGGACTATTGATGTGTGTTCATCTATATGCATGTCTATATATATCGAATTATAAATTTAAAATGTATTTTTTATGAGAACTTATAGTTAAAATTTTCAGTGTATACATACATATATACATATATATATTTATTTAGGTATGTATTTATATATCTATTTAAAATAATATACATATATAGTGTAATTTAATGGTGTAAATATTTTATGTCAAAATTGGAATGAATATATAGAAACATACAATATGTATATGTATAAAAAAATATAAAATGTAATTTCTCAGTGCACATTTACATTATAAATTTATATGACGGTTGAAATTTCTAGTTAGTGGTACAAATTTCTACTCAAAATTTCATTTTCAAGGTAGTGTTCAATCTTCAAATAATTTTTTTCATTTTAAAATCATAGTGAAAATTTAGAGTGAAAATTTACACAGAAAATTCTTATTGTAAATTACCAAGGAATATTTCATGATTAAGATGTCATATCATTTTTGTATAATTTTACACTAGAAATTACTATAACTTTACAATGAAAATATTATTATCAATATTCTAAAATAAATACATGTTTAAATTTTTATTCTAAGGCATGAATATAAAATTTAATTTTTTCTGATTTTTTTTTCCAAATAACCACATGAAAGTTTACTACCAATTTCTAATGTAAATTTATAACATCCCGGCCAGGGTTCCACATGTCAATGACCTGAGCTAGTTCACTACGTGACTTCTAGTATGCCTTCCCATATTCCAGAGGTTTCCAACTAGCAGTGAGGGTATAATATCAATAATAGGGAGACTATACCCTCATTACAAGAGTAGTACACAAGTGGAAATAAATTAACAATATCCAAATGATATAACCAATAACCATAATAATACTTGTATTATAAGATTAAAAAAATTGGAAATACAATGTCAAAATTAAAACAGTAGATATTCCATGATTAAGTACGTACCAAGTGCCTATATGAAAAACCCAAAATAAATAAAGACACTAGAAAATACTTTAATAAAGTCTCAACACTAAGTTTGGTTCCCTCAGTATGTTCTATCCCAATTAGTCTTCTAAAATAATAATTTTTTCCTTAACATGTCTTGCAACCATGAAATCTATATGGGTATTGATCAGGCAGTCCGAGTAGGGGGTGAGTACAACTCAATAATCTACCACCAATTACATCTAAAAAATATTCAGTCAAACAGTGTAAACAATTGTATATAGAATAAATACCAATAATAAACTAAATAGATTACATTTATTCAATTAATATTTATTTAACCACATAAATCCATGGGTTCCTATGGATACTCGAACATCAATACCTACTTCTTCCCATGTCTTAGTCTGAACTTTCCATAAAGAATATCATATAACATAATTCCATTATTACCATTCATCATCTCAATTCATATCATTACCAATTGGAATCATAGTCCAATTCCCATTCATTTTCATAGAACATCATGTCTAATAACACCGTGGGTATTTTGATCCTCTGTCTATTTCCCATTCCTTAATATCACATGATTATTTGGAGCCTCAATCCCTGTCCCAACATCATTATCTCATAAGTGTATTTGGAGCCTTAGTCCTTGTACCAAACTCGTTATCTCATGTATTAATTTGGAGCCTCAGTCCATATGCCACACAATTTATACCATATATGGGAATTTGGAGCCTAATTCCCTATCCCACACATTTTTATCACACATACAGGTATTGAGATCCTCATTTCCTATCCCAAACATGTTTATCACACATATGGGTATTTAGATCATCAGCCCCTATCTCACACACTTTTTTCACACATATGGTTATTTTTAACTTTAGTACCTATCCCATACCCATTTATCACATATATGGAAATATCACAATTTCACATGTGCCACAATACACAATAATTAATTCATCAATTAATTAATCAAACTCAACAATTTTATATTCTCATTATTTCATAAATTAATTCAATAATTAATTAGCCACATCAATTTCATACTAATTTAACAATTAGTTTATCACATCAATCAAGGCTAATCAACGTTAACGTTCTAATCACATTTCACAATAAAACCCCCAATTAATTAATTCAAAAATTAATTAATTAATTTCAATCAATTGAAAAATCACCAAAATTTCCTTAATTAATCCAATAATTAATTAATCAATTCACAATCCTAATATCCCATAATTAATTCACCAATTAATTATTTAGTTAGAAATCTCAATATCTCATAATTATTTCATCAATTAATTATTAAACTCACAATCTCAATAACCCTATTTAATTCATCAATTAATTATTCCATCTCAATAAATTTAATTTATCCAATTAATTCATAAATTAATTGTTACATTTTGATCAATTTGATATCCCTAATTTCACAAAACCATTAATTAATTAATATACCCAATTAATTAATTCGATATTGGAAATATTAATTGCTAATCAACCAATTTAAATTCAAAAATTACATACACGTAATGAAACAAAGACATTGGGGTTTGAATTATATACCACCAACCTCAATTTGATGATGAAAAATTTCCCAATAGATGCCCCCAATTAGAAGTATATCAAGCAAGAACACGATGAAGAACACAGTCTAGATCTGAAACCTAAATCCACAATTAAATGAAACAATATCTCTTAAATATAGATCTAGATCCAAAAACCTAGATAAAGATTAAAAAAATCTAGATATACATCCACAAAATAGAGGATAACATCCCAAATAAATAATATGAGAACAAAGGGATAGATATGAGAAATCAATTGGGAAGAAACCACATACCTGAAGAGGTGCAGATTTGCTAAACGCGCTTCAAATCACCAAGAATGGAGGTCAAAGAGACATGGAATCCCTCTTGGAGGCTCTAGAATTGATAGAAATTCATTATGGTTAAATCTAGGTAATTTGGGGTTATAAGATGGGGGTTTGGAAATTTTTTTCACAAAATTTATGGGATTAAAATATCATACACACAGTTTCTACTCAGTGCGCATAGTTTCCACTAACCGTATTCCTTAACTATTTACCTCTTCTTGGGGGGCAATATTTCTCTTTTTAGGGTGCATGGTTTTTCAAACCATGAACCAGTCGTGCAAACCCTTTCTGTCCAAGGATTCACGGTTTTTTAGGCTAGGACTCATGGTTTGGGAAAATTGTGTGCCAACCATGAATTGTCCTATTTCTTCCAAAATTTCTAATTGTTCACCCAAACACACCCCAAGGTAAAACTTAAACAAAATATGCTCAAAGAAAGAAAAAAGAATATCTAAAAACAATCTTGATACATCTATAGAAAAGGTCGAGATCTTTCAATCTCCCCCACCTTATAATAGCTTGTCCTCAAGATGTACTCCCCAACATCACTATAATTCTAATTCAAAAATATCAGGACACTTAGCCCTCGTATTTTTTTTTCCTGAACACACCCATGTTTCTACAATACATTAACTATCAGTATGTGCTTTCCCCAAAACACTTTCACACTATGATCTGACACACTTATCAGATGCTCCTTAAAGGATGAATCTATCTATGTCTCAGCATCATCCACATCGATCACATGAGAATGGTCGGGGTGATACTGCTGAAGTTATTAAAAATGGAAAATATAATTCATAGCACGGTATCTCTATAACATCAGAGATTTTTATGAGAAATATTTTGTTTTTATGTTATATACATCATCAAAGTAATCTTTCACTACACAAAACACTATCTTGGCTTTCTTTACACGCAATCGCGACCTTCCTCGATAGCTTGCGTCATACGCAATACCGAGTTTCACAAAACAATGATATGCTATTAAAATATTATTAAAACTAGCCATTATGAATAGTAATACCCACATTTTGAAATTTTTTAAATTTTATCTTTCAAAATGGACTTCATTTTTGGATTCGGAATATTGAAATTAGCCTAGGGTGAAATTTTGGTATTTTTCTGAAAACTTTCAATTTTTGATGAATAGTGAAAACACTCGGTTACTATTTAAAAACCGACTTTTTATAATTATTTATTTTATTTAAATTTATTTTATTATAATATTTATAAATAATTCCTATATAAGTTCAAAGTAATCCATTTGAGTCATTTTATAATAATTTTAGATATATAAAAATTTTATTGAACTTTTCACCGTCTTTTACCCATCTCCTAGGAGAGTTTGAAAATTTACATAAAACTCAATTTTACCACTTCTGTGAGTGGAGTTTCGAAAATGAGAGAGATGTGGTTAATATCAAGGACTAAAATTTGGTTCAATGAGATGAAAATAATTTTTGGCGAATAGTAACTTTTTCCTTTTTTACCACGATTAAAAGTAAATAGGGTAATTAAGGGTAAAAATGATATTATTATTATACTAAAACTTGTAATAATTCTATAGGATATGTTTAATTCGACCGGAAACAACCTTAGTAATAAAATATGACCATTTAGGTCCACTTGGATTAGATTAGGACATTTAATATTATTTAATTTAAATAATAGTTAAAATAGTTAAAATCATAGTTTAATAACTAAAAAAATTTAATATAGGGTTATACATAAGATAAATTAGAATATAAATATTAATGATAAAGCTAAAAATATTTCCTACATAATGGTATTTTATTTATAATTTTTAGACATTAAATAGTTTAATTTATTTATGACACAATGATGATGTAGTAATTATCTTATTAATAAAATATTAACATAATTGATGTTATAAATACTCAAATAAATGTAATTTGAGACTTTTTATGAATTAAACTAATTTTATAGGTAAATATGACATGTTAGTATTTCTTTAATTAACTTTTTTTAACTAATAATTCTGTTATGAGTTTCCCAAAAATCAATTACCAAATAGTGTCAAAATTGACATAAAATAGTTTTTAAAAAAAATATTATTTTATTAATTGTTATTTTATTCCAAAAAATATAAGGTTCTGAAAAATGACTTATATAAGGTTATATATATTAATAATAAACAACTTGGGGTTCGTTTGGATTGTTATAGTATGTTTATTAACCTTACAGTGTAAGAAAACAAGAAGACACTGTAAAAGTTAAATTATCTAACATAAAGTTAAATCTAAATGATAAGGTTAAAATAGAGACCTAAACTTGTCTAAATTATATTAGATGAGAGGCTTTAGACACATCCTCAACTTATATTCGAAATTAATCAAATTGGAGCTATTAAAAACCGAATATGACTTTATAATAAAATAATATTTTTAGTTTTTCCAAAGGTGCCCCTCTCATCCCTTATAAAAGGGAACCTCCTCCCTCTCTTCCTCACACCACTTTGAGCCTTAAATCTCAGAAAAACCCTTACAATTTATCTTCTACACTTTCCTAGAAACATCCTTGATGTCCTGGTCTTCTTCAAAGACCATCTTTAGTTCCCTAAGAGGAGGTTAAGAAGAGGCGCTTCAAAGAAGAGGTAATGTCTGTTACAGATTCTTTCAAAATTATTTCTTCTTCTACTTCTTCTTATTTGGTTGATTCATTATGAATTAATAACATCAGTATCACTCATATACTTATATGTTATTATAAATATGAAACAACCCTATTTCACCTTCTATCCATCCTACGGAAAATGAAATCACCACGCGTGCGTACATACGGAATATCGTCTCCACGCCCTGGTGTAATCTGTTTTCCCCCACCACCTTACTTGGATGGGTATAATGGTGCAAATAATAACCATATATGATTAAAGTAATGTGATATTTATTCTGAAATATTATACATACTCTTCAATGAAATTACACATTCATGGGAACGATATCATCGCTCGTGCGTACGTACGGCCTACCGTCTCCACGATGTGATGTGACTCGTTCTACATGATCATCCATGAATAATGATTATATACATGAATTGAATGAATAAATATGATATATATTACACTAATACCATTCTGTAAATGAGGTATCTATATCCTAAAAGAATAATAATAATTTATTCGACAAAATACGCAAAAGAACAAAAAGCAATAAACACCCGAATAACAAGTAACATTGAAATATTACTAATAAGAAGATAAGAATATGACCATATATGATATCATAACAATAATTATGATTTTGGAATAAGTCAATAACATTATTTAAATCATTATACATGAGGATCAGACATGTATGAAGCAAATCGTACCTAAGGTAAGGGAAAATATCGCAATCACAATTTTTATCCGAGATTGTTTATACTTCGGTAATTACTGGGGCATATTTATCATCCACATCCATGTTTCGTCAATATGTAATATTACTTATATCCTCATAAAATTGATTAAATCCAATTTTACCCTTCGGTGAGTTTTTAGTAAAAGATATGAAAGGAATCTTTTGTCATTTTTCGTACGAGGTACTTTCTGACTCTTCTGTCCAAAGTACGAGAAGAATGTTTTCTTTAACAGATACGACATGAATGGATTATCAGAAAATTATTTCCATGAAGCTTCATTTACAAGATTTCATTTTTATTTTTAATCAACTTATTTTATTTTAAAATTATATGACATTTTAAACAATGAAAATGTTTTTGAAGTAGAAAGGATATTTTCCTCAAGAATGGAGTTCAAGCATTTTATCAAAATTATTTTCCTTCAAAGATAATATAGGGTTCTGTTTCTATCCATATTTTTACATTGATTTGATTATTTTATGATGGAATTTTTTTTATGAAGTCGTTTTATCTTATATGGATTATGTTATGTTGGCATGTTGTTTAAGAATCCCATTTTTATTACATGGGTTTTGTTATGATGTATGATTTATGATTTTGTGGCACACATAATAATGGTTTCATTATGAGATGGGTGGGACCTATATCTCCCTCCAATGCATTGGGTAATGATTTATATCTCATAAGATAGATGTGGCTAGAATGGCAAGTTAAACCGGTTCAGTGATACAGGACTGGAACAAGGAGTGAACTCAGTTCAAAAATGGACTTTGTCCGCTAAGATAGTCTTGGAAATGAGTCTTGAATAATAAGAAATGATTCTCTATGATTATTTGTGTATGCCAAAAAGTTTCATGTCTTATGTTACGATTTTTGGGATTACATTTTACTACAATGATTTATCCCATGATATGAAATTATGATCTCTTTTGCAGGTTAATATTTCCAAAATGATATTTTATTATGAATATGATGTGATTGATATTTATTTTGTTTACCCTTACTGAGCATTTGAGCTCACCCTTTTGTATGTTTTCTTTTCCCCAGGTTAGGAAGAAGGGTATTAAGTATGATATGCCAAATGGGACTCCAGATATGATAAAATAAAAGGGAGACAATGTAGATGATTTATGAACCAGTTGTTTATGTTTCCCAGTTTCTAAAGAAACTATACCTATATGGTCCTTTCATGGTTTTGTTATATGTTGTAATAAGTGTGCTTCAATTTTGAAGTATTAACAATGTATGTAAATTATGGGTCATTAAAGTTGGTATCATAGGAAATATATAGTCAACCTTTGGAAACTAGGATGTGAAAGCCTTAGTAAGAACCCTAAGGATAAGTCTAAGCATAGAACACAATCTTAGTGTTTTAGAAATGGACATGAAAAACCTATGATAAGACCTTAAGAGTGAAATTTTATTCTTGCTTATGTGGTTTTCCTATTATTATTAGTGTTTCTCACACTATTCTTCTTGGTTTTAGTCAATGGATGGAACCCGGTGGAACCGTGTTAATGTGGAATGTGATGGGCAGTGCAATGATTGTCCCCCTGAGCAATCAATCGTTATGGGAGCTAGAATGAAAAATCATGTAGCCATTCTCACACAATGTTCTCAAGCTATGAATCATGCAGTACTTCTAAACGAGCAATGGAAGGAGAAACATTCTGTTGAATCCTTCATGAGGCAGCGTCCACCCTCAGCGGGTCTACTGATCCATTAGTTTCTGAACAATTGATTAGTACTACTAAAAAGATATTTTCAGTTCCTCAATGTTCTGAACATGATAAAGTCATCTTAACACTGTATCATTTGGAAGGTGAAGCTGATAAATGGTTGAATCTTATCAAGAATACGAGTCCAAGATATGAAATTGAGTCCACGGAATGGGACGAGTTCAAGAACTTATTTTTCAATAAGTACTTCCCCCGTATTCTTCGAACAAAGATGGAGAAGGAGTTTCTTGAACTAAAGAAAAAGGATGATGAATATGTTGGTACCTACGAAGAAAATTTTACAAGACTGGCAAGGTATGCTTCTGGGATTATTATCCAACCTGAGAGTAAGATCGATCGATTATTTAGTGTCTTAAAACCAAGTATTCAAAGGGCGTTAGCCATACGGGACTTCAATTGCTCTGAGGAAATCGTTCGATGTGCCCTCAAGGTTTAGATGGATATTGAAGTAACCCATCAGTCATATTCGTTTGATAAGAAGATGAAAATGGAATTCAAAGGAAAATATAAAGACCACACTGAAAAGAAGATTACTTTTCCCTTATGCTCAATGGGTGGAAAGAAACATGGAGGGAGTTGTCTTAAAGGGACAATTAAATGTTTAAAATGTGGAAAAGAAGGTCATCGGGCATTTGAATGCCGTAATGAAGGGAAGAAGATGTCTAGTGATGCGAACAAAGAAAAGGCTACACAGGGTGCACCTCCTAAACTTCAATGTTACAAGTGCAAGTAAATGGGGCATTATGCTAATCAATGACCTAATCCAAGGGTTATTGATGATGATCGATGTCAGCAAACTCTTAAGGCTAAAGAAAAAGGAAAGTCACATGAAATTTCTATCAGCGATGTGTAGTATGAGAATGTAGTTGTGAAAGGTACAATTATCATCCACTCTAAAGTAGAAAATGTTTTATTTGATTCTGGATCCACCCACTCTTTTATTTCTGAATAATTTTCTAAGTTCATCGCCATATTACCTCAACAATTAGATGTTGATTCAGCTGTGACAACCCCTAATGGCACAACAATCGCATCAAAAGTTTATAATTTTTCTCTAATTGAAGTTTGTGGGAAAGTGCTTCCTAAAAATCTTGCGATCCTTCCTATAGTGGAAATTAATGTGATTATTAGCCTGGATTGGGTTTCTTTATATGGAGCTCATATCAATTTTTAAAAAAGGGAAGTCACATTTCATATTCCAGATCAATCTATGATTGTCTATCGATGCAAGGATGAACATAACCTTCCAGTGGAAATTTCTTCCATCTTATGGGTCTTGATTCCACTAAATGAAGGTTATTTATCTCAAATGGTTGGAGAGAACCTCACAATTAAGAATATTCCAATTGTATGGGAGTTTGATGATGTCTTTCCGGAAGAATTTCCAGGTCTTCCACCGAATCGTGAAGTTGATTTTCAATAAAACTCATATCGGGTGCTATGCCCATTTCAAAGACACCTTATAGAATGGCCCCAATTGAGTTGCAGGAATTAAAGAAGAAACTCCAAGAGAACCTTGATAAGGGATTCATATTCCCTAGTGCATCACCATGGGGAGCACATGTTCTATTTGTTAAGAAGAAAGATGGACCAATGAGACTCTACATTGATTATTGAGAACTTAATAAGATCACTATCAAGAACAAATATCCTATCCCATGAATTGAGGACTTATTTGACCAACTACGCGGAGCTCAATACTTTTCCAAGGTTGATCTTCATTCTGGGTATCATCAATTAAGGGTCAAAAGGGCGGATATACCAAAGACAACTTTCTGTACAAGGTATGGATACTATGAATTTATTGTGATTTCATTTGTTCTTACTAAGTCCCCTTCTATATTAATGGATCTAATGAATAGAGTATTTAGAGACTATCTTGATCAGTTTGTGGTAGTCTTTATAGATGATATTCTTTTCTATTCAAAGAGAAAGGAAGAACATGAAGATCACTTGAGAATTGTATTGAAAACCCTGAGAAAGGAGAAGCTTCATTCCAAATTTACCAAGTGTGAATTTTGGCTTCAAAAAGTTCCATTTTTGGGTCATATAGTCTCAAAAGAGGGGATATCTGTAGATCCAGCAAAAACAGAGGTTATCGAAAGATGGTCGACACTAACAATAGTAACCGTGATCTGAAGTTTTCTTGGTTTGGCTGGATATTATCGACGTTTTGTGAAATATTTTTCAAAATTATCTAATCCACTCACCAGGTTGACACGAAATGGAGTTAAGTTCGTTTGGATGGTGGAATGTGACGAAAATTTCAAGGAGTTGAAAAGAAGGTTATCTAGTGCACCTGTACTCACACTTCCTTGTAGTAGAGAAAGGTTTGTGATCTACAGTGATGCATCCAAGAAGGGGATGGGGTGTGTTCTTATGGAAAATGATATGGTGATAGCTTATGCCTCACAACAGTTGAAAATCCATGAGAAAAATTACCCGACTCATGATTTGGAGTTAGCTGCGGTAATCTTTGCATTAAAGATTTGGAGGCATTATCTTTATGGAGAAAGGTGTGATATTTATAATGATCATACAAGTTTAAATTATATTTTCACACAAAAGGAGCTGAATATGCACCAAAGAAGATGGTTGGAGCTGAGTAAGGATTACGACTACTCAATTCATTATCACCCTGAGAAAGAAAACAAGGTGGCAGATGCATTAAGTCAACAAGGCCATGTTAGCTTATCCATGATGAGGATCACTAAAGATCCAATATTTATGGATTTACAACGGATGGATCATGGAATTATAATGGAAGGGGAAAATCTTATCATTCTCAAATAAATGTTCAACCATCTATACATGTCAAGATTAAAGAGGCACAGAAAGAAGATGTAGAGTTACAAAAAAAGGTGAGAAATTTTCCTGAATTCAACCTTGATTGTAATGGGATAATAAAGTTCATAAATTGGGTTTGTGTTCCTCCTATCCCAAAATTAAAGAAGGATCTGCTGGATGAGGCTCATAGTTCTTCATTCTCTGTTCATCCTGGAAGCACGAAGATGTATAGGGACCTAAAAGAGTACTTCTGGTGGAATGGGATGAAAAGAGATGTTGCTGAATATGTCTCTCGATGCTTGGTTTGTCAGCAAGTTAAAGCTGAGAGACAGAAGTCTAAGGGGATGTTACAACCATTACCCAAACCCGAATGGAAATGGGAAAACATCACTATGGACATTGTCACTGGACTTCCTAAAACATCCAATGGAAATAATGCTATCTGGGTCATAGTTGATCGTCTTACAAAGTCGTCACACTTCATTGGTATTAGAGAATATTTCTCTCTGGATCAGCTTGCTAGGATATAAGTAAAGGAATTGGTAAGATTGTATGGAGTGCCACTTTCCATTATATCTGATCGGGATCCAATTTTTACCTCAATGTTTTGGCGAAGTCTTCAGCATACTCTGGATACAGAGTTGAGTTTCAGCACTGCTTATCATCCTCAAACAGATGGTCAGTCTGAGAGGACAATTCAAACACTAGAAGATATGTTGAGAGATTTCTCTATGGATTTCAAAGGTGGTTGGGATCAACACCTACCTTTGGTGGAATTTTCTTATAATAATATCTTTCACTCCAGTATTCGATGGATCCTTATGAATCCCTCTATGGAAAGAAATGCAAAACTCCAACTTGCTAGGATGAAGTTGGGGAAAGAAAGCTATTGTACCTGATCTTGTTGATGAGATGGTAGAAAAGGTTTGATCTATTCAACAACACATAAGAGCAGCTCAGAGTCGACAGAAAAGTTATGACGATAACTGTATAAAATACCTAGAGTTTGAAGTGGGAGATAAAGTTTTCTTAGGAATATCTCCTTGGAAGAGAGTAATGAGATTTGGAATGAAGGGAATATTGAGCCCTAGGTATATCGATCCTTTTGGAATACTGGATCGTGTTGGAAAGGTATATTATCGATCGGATATTCCACCAAATCTCCCTCAAGTTCATGATGTGTTCCAGGTATCTCTCCTGAGAAAGTACATACCCGATCCTTCACATGTACTCATCTCAGAAGTTGTACCGCTGGAGCAAGATCTTTCTTATGAAGAACAGCCGATAGAGATTCTGGATCGTAGAGAAAAAGTTATACGAAACAATACCACTCGATTGGTGAATGTTTTATGGAGGAACCACAAATTAGAAGAAGCTACATGGGAGCTTAGGGACATGATGAGGGAGAGGTATCCTGATCTGTTTGTTACCAAGTGATAAATTTTGAGGGTGAAATTCATTTTATGGGGGGTAGAATGTAACACCTAATATTTTTAAGAGAAATATTTTGTTTTTAGGTTATATACATCATCAAAGGAATATTTCACTACACACAACACTTTCTTGGCTTGCTTTACACGCAATCTCGACCTTCATCAATAGATTGCGTCATACGCAATACCGAGTTTCACAAAACAATGATATGCTATTAAAATATTATTAAAACTAGCTGTTATGAATAGTAATACCAACTTTTTGAAATTTTATAAATTTTATCTTTAAAAATGAACTTCATTTTTGGATTCGGAATATCGAAATTATCCTAGGGTGAAATTTTGGTATTTTTCTGAAAACATTCAATTTTGATGAATAGTGGAAACACTGGGTTAACATTTAAAAACTGACTTTTTATAATTATTTATTTTATTTAAATTTATTTTATGAAAAAATTGATTCATAATACCTATATAAGTTCAATGTAATCCATTGGAGTCATTTTATAATAATTTTAGATATATAAAAATTTTATTGAACTTTTCACCGTCTTTTACGCACCTTCTAGGAGAGTTTGAAAATTTACATAAAACTTAATTTTACCGCTTATGTGAGTGGAATTTAGAAAATCTGAGAGAAACGGTTAATATCAAGGACTAAAATGTGGTATAATGAGATAAAAATAATTTTTGGTGAATATTAACTTTTTACTTTTTTTACCACGGTTAAAAGTAAATAGGGTAAATAAGGGTAAAAATGATATTATTATTACCCTAACACATGTCATAATTCTATAGGATAAGTTTAATTCGACCAAAAACAACCTTAGGAATAAAATATGACCACTTAGGTCCACTTGGTTTAGATTAGGACATTTAATATTATTTAATTTAAAGAATAGTTAAAATAGTTAAAATCAAAGTTTAATAACTAAAAGATTTTTAATATAGGGTTATACATTAGATAAATTAGACTATAAATATTAATTAGAAATATAAAAATATTTCCTACATAATGGTATTTTATTTATAATTTTTAGACTTTAAATATTTTAATTTAATTATGACACAATGATGATGCATTAATTGTCTTACTAATGAAATATAAACATAATTGATGTTATAAATATTCAAATAAATGTAATTTGAGACTTTTTATGAATTCCACTAATTTTATAGGTTAATATGACATGTTATTATTGATTTAATTAATGTTTTTCGAATTAATCATTCTATTATGATTTTCACAAAAATCAATTACCAAATAGTGTCAAAATTGACATAAAATGGTTTTTAAAACAAATATTACATTATTAATTGTCATTTTATTCCTAAAAATATATGGTTCGGCCAAATGACTTATATAAGGTTTTATATATTAATAATAAACAACTTGGGGTTCGTTTGTCTTTTTATAGAAAGTTTATTAACCTTATAGTGTAAGAAAACAAGAAGACATGGTAAAAGTTAAATTATCTAACTTAAAGTTTAATATAAATGATAAGGTTAAAATAGAAATATAAACATGTCTAAATTATATTGGATGAGCATCCATATGTTAGATTCTAAATAAATCAATTTGGATCTATTAAAAACAGAATATGACTTTATAATAAAATAATCTTTTTAGTTTTTCCAAAGGTGCCCCTCTCCTCCATTATAAAAGGGAACATTCTCCCTCTCTTCCTCACACCACATTGAGCCTTCAAGATTGGCCAAAACCTACCAATTTCTCTTCTCCTATTCCCTAGAAACATCCTATAGGTCCTTGTCTTCTTGAAAGGACATATTTAGTGCCCTAAGAGGAGGTTAAGAATAGGCGCTTCAAAGAAGAGGTAATGCCAGTTACTGATTCTTTCAACATTATTTCTTCTTCTACTTCTTCTTCTTTAGTTGTTTAATTTTGAAGTAATAACATCAGTATAACTAATATACTAATGTGTTATTATAAATATGAAAAAACCCTATTTCACCTTCTATCCATCCTACAGAAAATGAAATCACCTTGCATGCGTACGTACGGAATACCATCTCCACGTCGTAGTGTAATCTGTTTTCCACCACCACCTTACTTGGATGGGTATAATGGTGTAAAGAATAACCATATATGATTACTGTATAGTGATATTAATTCTGAAATATTATAAATACACTTCAATGCAATTACACATTCATGGGAACGATATCATCGCTTGTGCGTACGTACGGCCTACCGTCTCCACGATGTGATGCGACTCGTTCTACATGATCTTCCATGCATAATGATTATATAAATGAATTTAATGAATAAATATGATATATATTACACTAATACCATTGTGGAAATGAGGTATCTATATCTTAAAAGAATAATATGAATTTATTCGACAAAACACACATAAGAACAAAAAGCAATAAACACCGGAATAACAAGTAAAAATGAAATATTAATAATAAGAAGCTAAGAATATGACCATATATGATATCATAACAGTATTTATGATTCTTTAATAAGTCAATAACATTATTTAAATCATTATATAGGAGTTTCGGACACGTACGAAGCAAATCAGACCTAAGGTAAGGGAAAATCTCTCAATCTCAATTTTTATCTGAGATTATTTATACTTCGGTAATTACTGGGGCATATTTATCATCCATATCCATGTTTCGTCAATATGTAATATTATTTCTATCCTCCTAAAATTGTTTAAATCCAATTTTACCCTTCGGTGAGTTTTTAGTAAAAGATATGAAAGGAATCTTTTGTCGTTTTTCGTACAAGGTACTTTTTGTCTTTTCCGGCCAAAGTACGAGAAGATTGTTTTCTTTAACTTATATGACATGAATGGATTGTTAGAAAATTATTTCCATGAAGCTTCCTTTACAAGTTTTAAAGTTTATTTTTAATCATATTCTTTTAGTTTAAAATTATATGACATTTTAAACAAGGAAAATATTTTTGAAGTAGAAAGGATATTTTCCTCAAGAATGGAGTTCAAGAATTTTATAAAAATTATTTTCCATCTAAGATAATATAGGGTTCTGTTTCTATCCCTATTATTACATTGATTTGATTATGTTATGATGGCATTATTTTTATGAAGTCTTTTTATCTTATATGGATTATGTTATGTTGGCATGATGTTTAAGAATCCCATTTTTATTACATGGGTTATGTTATGATGTATGATATATGATTTTGTGGCACACATAAGAACGGTTTAATTGTGAGATGGGTGGGACCTATATCTCCCTCAAATTTATTGGGTAATGATTTATATCTCATGAGATAGACATGGAGGGAACGACAAGTTAAACCGAATCAGTGATACAGGACTGGAATGAGGAGTGAACTCGGTTCAGAAAAGGACTTTGTCCGCTAAGATAGACTTGGAAATGAGTCTTGACTAATAAGAAATTATTCTCTATGATTATGTGTGTATGAAACAAAGTTTCATGTCTTATGTTATGATTTTTTTTATTACATTTCACTACTGTGATTTATCCCATGTTATGAAATTATGATCTATTTTTCAGGTTAAGATTTCCAAAATGATATGTTCTTATGAATATGATGTGATTGATATTTCTTTTGTTTAACCTTATTGAGCATTTGAGCTCACCATTTTGTATGTTTTCTTTTACCTAGGTCAGGATGAAGGGTATTAAGTAAGATATGCCAAAAGGGACTCTAGATATGATAAAATAAAAGGGCGACAGTGTAGAAGATTTATGAACCAGTTGTTTATGTTTCCCAGTTTCTAAAGACATTATACCTATATGGTCCTTTCATGGTTTTGTTATATGTTGTAATAAGTGTGCTTCAATTTTGAAGTATAAACAATGTATGTAAAGTATGGGTCGTTAAAATCTCTTTAGAAGAGCCAATCAGTACACCACTAGCTCGATCCTCTCCACAACCACAAATGGTCCAACAAATCTGGGTGCCAATTTTCCTTGCCTCTATATCATGTGGTGACCTAATTGAGGTGAAAAATGAAGTAATATATAATCACCCACTATATAATCTATGGGTTTTATTCATCTATTATTATATAAAATTTTATATACTCTAATCTATAGCCACGCACTTTTGAATCAACTATACCTTCTCTAATGTCTCCTACATGTGATTCGGTCCCAAAAGTTCTAACTCACCTACCTTCATCCTACATAGAGGTGATCTACATGGCCTACAATTAAGAGCCTAATATTGCGCCATCTAAATATTTTCCTAATAACTATTATTATAGGACAACTCTACTAAATCTAGTTGTTTCTCCCATGTTCCATTGAATTCTTGAACACGCGCTCATATAATATCATCAAGCACCTTTATGGTACGTTTTTAATGCCTATATTTATATGGGTGGAATTATAGACTCGGTAGAACCTAGGTACCTAGTGACTTTTTTAAGACCTTCTAGAAGCACGAAGTAAAGAACGAGACATTGTCTAAAACTATAGTTTATGGAAACCTGTGTAGACAGACTATATTATGAATGTATAGTTCTCCCAACTGATCCACCAAGAAGATCTATCAAATTGGTAAAAAGTGTTATACCATTTTCAAATGGTCCACAATCACCCAAATAGAATCATTATTCTGAGGCATCCTCAGAAAACCCACCAAAATATCAATAGTCAAGTCATCCCACATCTATTCAGGAATGGAAAATAGTTGTATCAAACCTCCAGGTCATTTATGCTCAGCCATCACCTACTGAATGGTATAACATCATATCGAGAACCATACTATCTCCTTTTTCATGCCTGACCACCAAAACTATCAATGTAGGTCATGGTACATTTTGGTCACACCCAGATACACCGCCAACTTTGAGGCATAAAACTCACACATCATATGCTCTTGTGTGCTCATAGGCACAACAACGTAATTCCCAACATAGATAATAGAATTCTCATTTATCATCCATTCTGAATGTGTCTCCCCACATTCAGTGATTTCCTTCAAGATCAAGAATTATGGATCTACATGCTATCTATAGCTGATCTATATCAAAATTATATACTCCACTGAAATTGATATGAGCATCATCTACTTCTAGATCTCTTTAAGCACTATATGAATCTCAACCAGTAAATTTTTCATATTTCACTCAACATTAGACTCCTAAACCACCAGAGTCTAAGTTTTCATTCTTAAATAGTCAACAACATTGTTTCCCTTTCTAGGCATATATGATAGCTCAAAATCAAATGAATACATATACTCAACCCACCTCAACTTCCATATATTAAAATCTAATTGAGAAAAAGATATACTTCAAGATCTTGTGATATGTATACACCGTAAAATATCAACAAAAAAATACTGTTTCCAACACTTTAAAGCATAAACCACAACATCCAACTCCAGGTCGTGTGTAGGTTAGTTCTGTTCATGTGGCCTCAGCCGCTGAGACCTATACACCAAAACTTTATCTTCGTGAATAAACACTACTCTAATCCCAATTTCAGAAGTGTTACAAAAATACCATATACTCCTCACCTTGAGAAGGTAGAATCAATATCAGTGCCAATGTCAAGCACTTCTTCAACTCCTAGAAAGAATTATAATAAGATTATGACCATTAAAACATTATCACCTTGTTCTTCAATCTCAAAAGTGGTTATCCCAAATGGTAACAGTCCTAGATAAACCTAATATAATATATAAAATAACCCTAGAAATCTATGGATATCAAAAATGTTCTTGGGATGCTCCTAATAAACCACTACATGAACATTATTTGGGTACACCAACACACCTTCCTTTAAGATGATGTGACCCAATAAGTGTACCTGATCAATCCAACACAAACACATAGATAACTTAGCATATAGATGGTTCTCTCTCAGTTTACTCTGGAAAATGTCAAGATGTTGGATATGATCATCATGAGTCTTGGAGTACACAAAAATGTCATCCAAAAACACTACAACAAATAGATCCAGGTATAGATGGAAGATTATTTTCATCAAGGCCATAAAACTTCTTGTGAGTTCATCATCCCAAGAATCCTTATGAAGAACCCATATAGGCCATACCTGATCTATAATGTAGTCCTTGGTAAATAATTTTTTCGAAATCTCAATGAATGATACCCTGATCTCAAGTCAATCTTTGAGAAAACACAATCGCATGTTAACTGGTAAAAAAGATCATTGATACATGGAAGAGGATATCAGTTCTTAATTGGAATCCATTTCAACATTTTATAGTCAGTAAACAAGTGAATGGTCCTATCATACTTCTTAGTAAACAAAAATAGTGATCCCCAAGGTAATATACTCATTCAGATAAACCCCTTATCCCCCAAACCCTCCATCTGAGTTTGGATCTCTTTAACCTCTGCATGTTCCATTTTTTATGGTGTAATTGAAAATGGATTAGCTCCAGGCATGAGCTCAAATGTAAATTCTTCATCTCTCTTCGATGGAATACCTGAGAAGTCTTTAGGAAACAAATCCTGAAACTAGTCTATTATTGGTGGAAAGGAACCATGATTTTCTCCTATATCATATAGAAATAGACTAGCAACCAGGGTGGTATGATCACCCAGTTGGTGATGAACTGTACCTACATGACCCACCTTGATATCCCATTTTACATGGTGAACATTTTTTTTAACCCTTGGATACGTAAAAGTAACTCTCCTTCGGTAAAAATATATATGGTCTTGGTATGCTACTAACTAATCCATACATAAAATTTTGTTGAATATTAACATGTTAAGGATGTAAAGATCCCATAGAAAATGATACTCCCCAACCTTGATAGAACACCCCATGCACAAGAATATGTCCCTAGACCATAGTTCCAATGATGTATCTATTGTCATCACCCTATCTACAAACTCAACCATGAGGCTCAATCCATTCAAAAGTTGTGTATAAATAAAATAAGGAGATTCCCTAATATCAAACAAGGAACTAAATAAGGTAGAATATAAAATAATATTACCTCTCAATATCGATGGTCCAACCTCTCTATCCACAAGTGTAGGCTGAATGGAATGTAATTGTCCTACTCTTCTTCCCTGCAATGCAGTTTGAGTCCCCTATGTTGCACTACTCTACTGATATGGGTGATCTTTACCTGAAGCTCCACATCCACATCCTCTACTTTTATAGCTCATAGAACTCCGGTTTCCAGACCCATACAGTGCATAAGATCCTCTTCTTGTACTCTGGTTCTATCTAGCATCCATGTCACTTCATGTCTGTCTTAGGTTCCTATAGAACATCTATAGATGTCCCATCTTGCAATAGGCTTGGCACTCTACTATTGGTCTTTTATAAAGCTACAAAAGTGGCTTGGCCTACTGAACTGGTGGAAAATAACTCTGGTAAGATCCTAAGTAACTGATCCATCTGTCTGGCCACTCTTCTTTCCACTATCCTGACTAACAATCTCATAACGAGGCTTCCTTATCATAGAAGAGGTACCTCTTGATTTTACAAAATAAATCACATGTACTGCACCAGAATCCTCCTTTAGGCTCCCTCAACTATGATATCCAGATCCACTACCTTAACAAACATTATTATTTCAAAAAGGTTAACTTGGGACGTAATCTCACATTTAATCCCATCTTGAAAATGCCTCATCTTAGTTGTCTCGTCCCCTACCAACACTATAGAAAATAACTGAAAATCTATAAAGTTTCCAACATAGTCCATCACAAACATACTCCCCTAATTAAACCTCAGGAACTCAGTTTCACTCTTCTACATCAGCATATCTAGATATAAATGCTCTAGGAACTTTTCCAAGAAGTTCATCCATAAAATACCATCAATATGTCCAGTCTACGCCTAAATGTCCCACAAGTGCTTCATTGATCCTCATAGCACATATGTGACCACCTTAACCATCTTCTCAGATGGAGTCTCCAAATGGTCAATTATGGTCTGGATAGAATCAATCCAGAACTAAGATCCTACAGGTCAACCCTCTCTAGTAAAATTTGAATGGTGCTACAACTAAAACTCTCTCATCAGACCAGAATTGATTTTCAAAACCCACCATGGGTATCTCTCCATTAATTTCATAAACCAATAAAATTTATCGCATAACAACTCCCCGACTTCCCACATGGAACTATCAGTGCCTCAGGTTCCACTATAAGAGGGGCATCTCCAGCCATGTCCTACTGTCATCCTCTCAACAAGCATAATCGTGGAAGCATATGTCTACAATTACAAACAAACATCTGAGGATACATAACATAACTTTAACACATTTATGGAGAATCAAAATAATCCACAACAATTATTTTCCCCAAACCTCGCTACATGGTCAAAATTGAGGCACTAATACTACCCTCGTCCGTCCTACATCTAGTTCATGGTTAGCAAAGGTTAAAATCACTTTCATATTAAAGTTTATAACTAGAAAATCAATTATTATCATCCTTCACCATTTTACAATTTTCAATTCTCATTAGGAACCATTTTTTCAATTCAACACACAAGCAAGGAAAAAATTTCAAGTTCAACAACATTCCCAAAACTCATTTTACCATGCATGACTAAAATGATTCATGTCAAAAAACAATAATGAGTTCCTAGAATGATGCATGTATACTCAACCCTACTTCTATACTAGTCCATGAGCCAATTATTAGAAAAATCTCAAAACAATTAGCATATCACACCACATGTGTGTCACTCAAGGTGAAATAACATCCTAACTATTATAGTAAATGACAATAACGACAATCCCACCCTGAGTACTTCGGTTTTCTCCCATAAATGGGTTAGCTACTCTCATGAATGAGATCATAACCAAGGCCTGAATCTTTCTAGTATCTTGCCTACCTTTCCCAAATTGTAATAACAAATGAAAAAAGAAAACTGGTCTCTAATACCGCTTTGTAACATCTCGGCCTGAGTGCCACACACTGGTTCCCCAAGATGGTTCACTACGTGACCTCAAGAGAATCTCCCCATACACTAGAAGCTACTAACTTGTAGTTAGGGTCTAATCTTGATCATCAGGATTCTATACCCTCTTTACCAGAGTATTACACCAGTAAAAATAAATAAACAAAAACCAAATGATATTACTAATAACCATAATAATACTAGTATCATAAGATGAAAAAAATAGAAATACAATGGAAAAACTAAAACAGTAGATATGCCATGATAAATTGAATTCCAAGTGTCAATATTCAAAACCCAAAATAAATAAATACACTAACAACTCCTCCAAGAGGTCCCTGAAACCATGTTTGGTTCCATCATCATGCTCTACCCCAATCATCCCTCTAACATAGGACATTTTCTTTTAACATATCCTAAAACCATTAAATATATTTGGGTACTGATCATGTAAATTAAGTAAGGTGTGATTAGAACTAATAGGACACAACAAACAACGTCTAAAACAATATCCAATCAAACAATGTATGCAATTGTACAATGAATAAATACTAGTAATAAAGTAAATAGATTACATTTATTCAATTACTATTTATTTAACCACATAAATCCCCAGGTTATCAAGGAAACATGAACCTCAATACCCACTCAGCCCATGATATTGTATAAAATATCCACAAGGAATATCATAAAACATAATTCTATTCTTACCATTCATCATATCAATTAATATCATGGCCAATTGGAACCATAGTCCAATGCCCACTCATGGGCATACAATGTCCTTTCTAATAGCCTTATGGGTATTTGGGGCCTATTAACCTATCCCACACCTCAATATTACATGGTTATTAGGATCCATAGTCTATTACCCAAAATCATTATCTCATATGGGTGTTTTGAGCATCATTTCCTATAAGGGTGTAATTTCGGCCTGGCCCGGCCCAGACAAGGCTGGGTCTACCCTGCAAAAAAATTGGGCCACTGACTACTATTCTGGTCAGACCAGTCCATCTCCAACAACCGCATGAGGTGGCTGGATCCCAACCTTGGGCTGGCCCAAACCATCAAGGTGGGTATGGCTTTTCGGGTCGGGTCGGGCTTTTTCGAGTCAGGCCATGGTGGGTGTTTCCCTCAGAATTCGGGGATGACCGCCTTGATGGGAGGTTCAAACATTCTGATCGGTTTCTAATAGGTTTGTTTGTAGAACCAGAAACATACAATGATTCCATATCCATTTGGACTTACTTTCCAAAGGTAGGTGTTCATTAGTTTGTGGACTGATGAGGCTTAGGAATTTGCATTGGTCGAGAGGATGGGAGGTCGGAATCATCACACCTTTTTTAGGGGAATTATTGTCTACTCAGGGAGTGTATTTATAGATTTAATTTGTGTTCATGAATCCTTATTACATTACCAAGTATAAAATGGGCTTTACTTCAGATTTAACAATCAATGATTAAATATGTAGGAAATTTAGAGAATCTTTTATATGTATTCGAGGTTCTTCATCAAAAGAGAATCATATGTATTTATTAGAGATTCTTGGTCAATGGTATCCTTCGACACATTTATATAGAAGTCTCTTGGTAATTATAATGACCATGCTGGTTTTAAAGCCACTCAGTGGGGCACTTGAAGTTTATTGTCATTCAGAAGGACATGGATTATTTCAGAGTTTGGATCGAACCCGCAGATGGGCTACCTACATATCCTTTGTTCAGAAAAGGAATCAGAACCCACGTAGTTCAAGTAAAGGAGTATGATGTTTATGATTGATGGCTCAAAGAAGGATTTCATAATTACTTTTACACTCTAAGCTCACGTGAGTCATGCTCGGTGTGAGAAACAAGAGGTATTGGAAAAAATTAGACAATTGTGCCATGAATGATGAAATCATAAGAAATAATGTGGGACTTATGTATGTATGACTGCCTAGATAAATAATTATTAGGATTTACTTCAGGGAAGATATCCAGGAACAGTGTCCATAAAGGTATATGTGCTTCATGGAGATTTGAATACTCTAATTTAGGGCTTACTCCTAAAAAAAGGCACAAATTAGGAGAGGATTTATGATTGGGTTTTACTCCTAAGAAGGAATCCCAGATCAAAGGTAAATTAGGACTGGTTAAGAGAAATTAAGACTGGGGCTTACTCTTGAAAAGGAGGCCCAAGTTAAGAGACTTGAAAAATTAACGGACTTGGGGCATACTCCTGAAGAGGATGCCCATATTTGTGACTGGGGCTTACTCCTAAAAAAGGATTCCCAGGTGAACAGGTTCCATAAATGGTAAATGTGTTTTATGGAGATTTATACTCTTAATTTGGTATTTACCCGTGAAAAGGGTACCCAGAATTAAAGAGGGAACATTGAATTATGATTGGGGCTTACTCCTGAGGAGGAGGCCCAAATTTGAGAACATGGACTAGGGCTTACTCTTGCGGAGTAGGCCCAGGTTAATGAGGACTTGGGTCTTACTCCTGAGGAGGATGCCCGGATTAGGGTTCTATCATCTTTAAAGGATGAGGTTGAATGAATGGAATCTCTAACCTTAGTGACAAGATATGTAAATCTCTAGGTTTTGAGAAATGTTTCACGGAATTCCTTTCAAATAAGGAAGTCAATCAAGAAGACATTCCATAAATGGCTTAGAAGAGTGTCTCGAAGACTGAATTTTGAAAAGGAGAGGTGGAATGGCATAAGATGGATGAAATAGGAAAGAATGGCACCCAAAAAGGTAAGGGCGCACAAGTCCTAAGAGTCTCGCAAGTAATGTGTGGGCGCGCAAGTCTGGTCGCGCAGGTATACCTACGCGACGCATGGGTACTTGCGTGATTGTTAACCAGCAGGGTATACTTGAGTAATCATTTGATCAATGCCTTTAGAATCATCTTGAGGTTCTTCCAGAAGGGAGGTGAGCAAGTTTTATTGAAGGAGTATGGTGGCGCGCAAGTGTGGCCATTTCCCTTAAGGGCTGGCCACTCAGGTGCACAAATGTTGATAAGTTTCAACATTTAGTTCTTCCTCCTCCTCTTTAGATCTTCCCTTCTAGGTAAGAAATTACCTTAGAAGTGTTTCGGATGATTTGAGAAGAGACTAGGGCACCGAGAGCTCAAATCTGAGTTTCTAGAAAAAAATTCCTCCCGAATGGGGGGGCCACAGGGTCTATTTATAGGCTGGAGAAGACCCTGGGTGGTTATCACTTAGGGCGCGCAAGTGTACTTGCACGACCATTGCGGCGCGCAAGTGTACTTGCGCGACCATCATAGAACATGCGTGGCCCTTGTGCAACATTCTTCTTATTCCTTTATCAATTTTTGATATTTTTTCAAAGGTAAAATCACTTTGAGCTAAGATATTCCCCTTTTCCAATCTTTTGACTCTGTGATGAAAGGGGTGTCAACAAAAGTCCCCCCTCAGAGTTGGATTCGGAGAGAAAAGAGGACTTGACTCTGAGGAAAAATGAGAAATCATGGGTCTTTGTGGTTATTGGCAGTTTAAAGTCATGCATATCGGACATAAGGAGGCTAATGTTTTACGGTCGAAATAGCTTTGACCGAATGAATTAGAATTGACTCAATTCCTTAACAATTCATCTGAAAACATAGTACCATACTCAAGTATGAGGGAAAAATATGTAAACTATGACTTAAGAATATTTGAATCTGGGGAATTATATGAAAAAGAGATAAAAGGAATTTAGAAGAAGTAGTTTCCAAGAATGAAGATACTATTTTTTGACAAACCCGTTAGGGGGTTGAATTATGCAGGGCAACTTTAGGGCATTGGCTGCATAGTCAAATAAAGCGCATATTTTCGATAACAAGTCTGTTATGTAGACTGTTTATGCAAGGCCGCCTAAGGGCACATGCTATATAGTCAGGAAAAAGAACTCTCATAAATTTACCTTTCTACTGCTAAAAGCTAGTGAAAGTTTATGGAGATTCAAATTTTCCAAAGTATAAAGTTTTCTATGTGGAATGAGGTACTTGAATATGGAGAAGATATTTTCGAACAAGATTATTGAAGAACTGGATGGATATCACTTCTACGAAGGTCTGACCCAAATGTAGGGAAGGAGAATATAAACCGTAGACTTGAATACTTTTAGATCATGAAATAGGATATGGGAAAAATATGTTAAGGATGGATATTTTTGCGGATCCCTACATACTGTCATTTAAGACCAATAAGGACAAAAGAGGATTTCTTCCTAATAATGAAGTTAGCAGTATCCGATAAACCCATTAGGGGGTTGAATTATGCAGTGCCACCTAAGGGCATTGGCTGCATAGTCAGATAATAGTATCTTTTGGCTGACAAATCTGTTATGGAGACTGTTTATGCAAGGCTGCCTAAGGGCATGTACTACATAGTCAGGTAAAAGAACTCTCAGAAATTTGACATTTTTGTGACTAAAAGTCATGAAAAGGGGTATGAAGATCTGAAAATATTTAAAGTTAGGAGTATTACACGTAAAGATGGGTATTGTTCAATGTATACAGAGATATACATATCAATGCTAACCATAATCATGTTGTGGATGGGTCCTGACTGGAAATGTTGGACTTCACTACGTATCCCATAAGGGTGGGAATCAAGCCATATCTAGTTCTTAAACTACAGTTTAACGTCGTGTCGGACAAAATTATTAGAGTTCTTTGTTTAGGGTCATATATCTTGGACCATTATAAGAAATACATAGTGTGTGTTTTCATGGGGACTTTTCAGCCAAGGGACTGAAAGTGGAATTTGGGGTTAGGACCAAAGACTTGGGGCTGGAATCGAGGGACACCCGAACATTCCTACATATCCCATAAGGATGGGAATCAAACCCACGTAGTTCTAGAAATACCCTATGTACAAATTTGGTTCGTACATGTGAAGGGTGGAAGGGGACTTTAGTACAGTGATGGTTTAACCCAAGATAAAAGGTTTGGGCATTGCCATGTATGCACATAGTCTTTGAAATGAAACATGATTGAAAATCAATGTAAATAATGATTCCCTCTCAAGTGAGGGTATCAATGAATATTGTAGTTTATTTTCATACTGGACAAAAGTGTTGTATAGTTTAACGTCGTATAACAGGGATAAAAGTGAACCAATGTAAAGATATTGATTCTAGGGGCGGTTTCACGAATCAACATTGTATAAGATGGAGGTGAACCAATGTGAAGAGATTGATTTTGGGCTTGAACCTTGGGAGGTTGCCTACGTACCCAGCATGGAAGGAAAGGATCAAAGTCCGCGTAGTTCAATTAAAGAATGAGTTAATGATCAAGTTGTTCTTGGGGACAATGACCTAAAAAATGATGTTGGGAATTACACATGGTCAGCGGCCCAGAGAGAGTGTTATGGTTGAGGTTCTCTCTAAGATCACGTGAGTTATACTCGTTGTGAGAAACAAGAGGTAGCAACAACCTTAACGATACACATTTTAACGTCATGTAGGACGTATGAAGGGACTATGCTGTTTAAATTCTTTTTGTTAGGACTATTGGTGCTGCACAGTTTAATGTCATACAGCAGGGACAAATTAAAGTTAAATGTCATGTAAGATGTATCAAGGAAATTCTATACAGTTTAGCGTCTTGTAGTTAGGATGATGGGGACAATATAGTTTAACGTCATGTTGGACGCAAAAGGGACTTTTTTCCCCCACAGTTTAACATCATGTTGGACAAAAAAAGGATGATACAGTATAGCATCATGTTGGATGTAAGTGCGAATAGTTTAAGGTCATATGCATGGACCGTGGATGGTGCAGTTTAATGTCATGCTGGACGGTGGTGTAGTTTAAGGTCATACAGGACCTTTGATGATTATGAAGTTTAACATCTTTCCGGACGTAAGGGACTTTTATATAGTTTAGCGACATGTAGTTAGGACGTCACAGTTTAACGTCTTGATGGACGTAAGGGACTTGCAAATAGTTTAGGGTCATATGCATGGACCGTTGATGATGCAGTTTAAGGTCATACAGGACCTAGTTGCAGTTTAAGGTCATACCGGACCATTTAGGGAATTTTTCACAGTTTAACGTCGTGTTGGACGTATGTGAAAATAGATTAGGGTCATATTCATGGACTGTTGATGATGCAGTTTAACTTCTTGTTGGACAGTGGTGTAGTTTAAGGTCATACAGGACCTTTGATGATTATATAGTTTAACGTCTTTCCAGACGTAAAGGACTTGCAAATAGTTTAGGGTCATACGCATGGACTGTTGATGATTCAGTTTAAGGTCATATAGGACCTAGTTACAGTTTAAGGTCATAATGGACCATTTAAAGAACTTTTTCACAGTTTAACGTCGTGTTAGACGTATGTGCAAATAGTTTAGGGTCATATGCATGGACCGTTGATGATGCAGTTTAATGTCTTGCTGGACAGTGGTGCAGTTTAAGGTCATACTGGACCAAGTTGCATTTTAAGGTCATATCGAACCATGTTGCAGTTTAAGGTCATACCGGACCAAGTTGCAGTTTAAGGTCAAACCAGACCAAGTTGAAGTTTAAGGTCATACCGGACCATGTTGCAGTTTAAGGTCATACCGGACCAAGTTTCAGTTTAAGGTCATACCGGACCAAGTTGCAGTTTAAGGTCATTCCGGACCAAGTTTCAGTTTAAGGTCATACCGGAACAAGTTGCAGTTTATGGTCATACCGTACCATGTTGCAGTTTAAGGTCATACTGGACCATGTTGCAGTTTAAGGTCATACCATACCAAGTTATAGTTTGAGGTCATACCAGACCAAGTTGCAGTTTGAGGTCATACCGAACCATGTTGCAGTTTAAGGTCATACCGGACCATGTTGATGTATTTTGTGTTTATACAAATTACTTCTTCAAAAATCTGGCATTGGTTGGAGTAGTGATGAGTTCTCCATCCATCGAGATTAATGAATAAGCTCCATTTGAGTAGACCCTATGTATTGAGTAAGGTCCTTCCCATTTTGGATCAAGCTTGGGAGGTTTCTTTCCTAGTATCATTGGAGTTCTGAGAACTAATACCAATTCTCCCTAAGTGAATGAACGAAGATGAACTTTTTTGTTAAATGCTCGTGCTATTCAATTCTGATAGACTTCCAAGTGGTGAAAAGTGCACAATATTTTCTCATCTAACCATTCAAATTCATTCAATCGCTTTTGAGATTGTTCATCTGTAGATGACTGATCACAAATGGCTACTCTGAGCGAAGGCAATTGAACTTCAATGGGTAAGACAACTTCTGTTCCATATACCAGTGAATATGGAGTTGATCGAGTTGCAGTGCGGGTGGTAGTCTGATAAGCCCATAAAGCATGAAAGATTTTATCATGACATGACCTCTTATCTTTATCCACCATCATTTTTTTATATTTGAAAGAGTCTTGTTAAAGGATTATATCTGGCCATTGGCCGCTGCATGATACCGAGATGAATGGTTGGATTTGATGTTGTATTCTTGATACAACTTCTTCACCTCGGATGAACAGAAGTTGGTTCCATTTTCTGTCAATATGGTATGAGGGACACCAAATCTGGTAATGTTGTTAGACTTGATGAAGCTAAAAACGCATTTAGAACTGACTTCTTTGAGAGGTATTTCCTCTGCCCATTTGGAAAAGAAGTCAGTAGCAGTAAGAATGTACTTAAACTTCTTGGTCGTAGTCGAAGGATAATGTCCCACCACATCTATTCCTCATGTGGAAAATGGCCATGAGTATTTAGCTGTATGAAGCAACTCTGGTGGTTGATGAATGAAGTTGGCATGTACTTGGCATTAATGAAACTTCTTTGTGAAATCGACACAATCTTATATCATTGAAGGCCAAAAGTATCCAAGCCTTCGAATCTGATCAGACAGTCTATGTCTAGACTGGTGGGCACCGCAGACTCTTGCATGCACTTCTTTCATGACAGCCATTGTATCTTCACCATCAATGCATCTGAAGAGAACTCCATCAAAACCATGTTTATAGATAATTTTCTCTAAGTGATCTAGGCTATCATAAAGAGTAAAATAGACCACACATCGCCAGATTTGTTCTTTCTCGGCTCTATCAGGTGGCTGTGTTCCATTTTGAAGGTATTCCCTGATAGGTGACATCCATCCTGTAGTATGACCATACGGTTCAGGAATTGGAATAATTTCATTAATTTCCTATGTTCTGATTCAAACATTAGGTGAAATTGCATGACGGTGGGCAATACTGATGGTTGTCTCGTCCCGATTTGGATCTTCCAGAGCTGTGGCTATATTAGCCAGTGCATCAGCTTGAGCATTTTTGTGATCTTGGGACATAAGAAAATGTTGGTTCCGAAGGGAATTACACCATTAACTCTTTGACATAATCATACAAAGGGATTTTTTCTTCTTTTCTGATGGCATAATCCCCATTGACTTATTTGATTACCAGGTCCGAATCACCTTTCACTTTTATGTGATTCACTTGTGCTTGAAGCGCTAATTCCAAGCCTGCGATGAGAGCTTGGTATTCGACTTTATTATTGGTACCACCTTCCCACAATAAGAAGGAATAAGGTAACACTTCCTTTTCTGGATAAATGAGCACAATTCCTAATACAACTTTGTTGAATTTAGGATTTTCCATTTTCCTCCCTGTTGGACTTCTAGAAGCACCATCAAAATACATTTCTCATTCTTGAGGACTTTCTTGAACAGAAAAGACTTCCTCATCAGGGAGTTCAATATCTAAAGATGTTTCTTCCACAGAAGGGTGTTCAGCTAGGAAATCAGCCAGAGCTTGGCCGTTTATCTCCTTTTGAGACACATACTGAATATCAAATTGCTGCAAAATAACTGCCCACCTTGACAGACGTCCTGTAAGCATCGGACGACTAAGGATGAATTTGAGCGGGTTATTGCAAGATACCAATTGGACCTCATGATGTTGCAGGTAGTGTCTCAACTTCTGAACTGCAAATATTAATGCCAGGCAGCATTTCTCAATGCTTGAATACCAGGTTTCTGCTTCAAGCATAGTTCGACTGAGATAGTAGAGGCTGTTTTCATTCCCAACATCATTATTTTGAGCAAGTAAGTCACCCAATAATCACTCTAGAGCTGTCACATAGAGGATAAGTGGTCTTCCTTCAATAGGTGGCATGAGTACTGGTGGACTCAAGAGGTATTTCTTGAGAATATTGAATGCTTCCTGACATTCTTCAGTCCACTGTTAATTGACTCCCTTCTTCATAAATTTGATGAATGGTAAACTTTTGCCTACCAAATTGGCGATGAAACACCGAATATAGGCTAAGTGTCCTTGAAGTCCTCTTAATTCTTTAAAATTTTGAGGAGGTGACATACCAAGGATTGACTTGGTCTTCTCAGGACCGACTTCAATACCACGATGGCATACAACAAAGCTGAGAAATTTTCCCGAGGTTACCCCAAAAGAACATTTTAAGGGGTTCATCATCAAATTATGTTGTCGAAGCTTGCGGAATATGACTTCCAAATCAGACAAGTGATTAGAAAGTTGTTTGGATTTAACCACCAAATCGTCTACATATCATTCAACAAACATCCCTAAGAAGGGTTTGAAGATACGATGAATGGCACTTTGATACGTTGCACCTGCATTCTTTATGCCAAAAGGCATTACCCTGTAGTAAGACACACCCTGAGGGGCTCTGAAGGCTGTGGATTCCTCTTCTTTTAGGGCCATTCAGATCTGAATATATCCAGAACATCCATCCATGAAGGAAAGTGCTTAATATCCAGCTGTTGCATCAATTAAAAGTTCTGTAATCGGAACTGGGAAATCATCCTTAGGACAATGCCGATTAAGTTCTCTGAAATCGATGCAAACTCTAATTTGTCCGTTCTTCTTCTTTATAGGGAAAATATTAGCCAACCACTTGGGATATTGAACTTCTCTAACGAAGATAGCTTTGATAAGCTTATCCACTTCAGCGTCAATTTTGGAATCATAATTTGGGGTGTGTTCTTCTCGTGGCTTGCTTAAATCCTCGACATTATTCTGGTAAACCCAAATGATGAGTAGCAACATCATGATCAATCCTGGGAATTTCTGTATAGTTCCAAGAAAATATATCTCTATTTTTCTTTAGAAAAGAAATATACATCTCTTTCTCTTCAAGAGTCATGTTCGCACTGATTAAAGTGGGGGTGTGGATCTTCTTTTGTACCCAGATTTATTTCTTTGAGTTCATCCACAGTGGTAGAGATACCCTCTTCAAATGCTGGAGGAGCATCTCTGAGATCTTCCTCTTCTTATTCATCATGTGTTATTTCTTACGTTTCAACTTGCATAGTAGATGATAAAGCACAATTTTCATGATCAGAAGAGATGTCACAATTTGCACATCTTGAAGAATAAGCTTCCATTTCTGCCCCGATTGATGATGAAGGGTCATCTTTGGGTAATAAGGAGGATATGATGGATTGAGAATCGACATCATTATTCACTTCCGATGTTGCTATAACTTCTTTTGGCCAAATTGCTGAAGTATAGACTTGTTGGATTTTAGCAGATGAAATGAAGACGTCACCATTTGTGCTTTCATCACTGCTTTGTGGGTTACAAATTTCTCCCATGTTGTCTGGCACGATTGTCGTAATTGACATTATGGATCTTTCCATAAGATTATTTTGATTTGGGTCTATCTTGTCAATTTGACTGATAGGCAACACATAATCTGTACTCACATGGGTAAATGGATTTACTGGAATCTTCTCCAAACCATATGGAGCATTAACTTTGGTAATCTCCTTGGTTGTGGATTTCTCCCTTCCCTTCATGTGATAGAATTCCTCATCAATGTATTGAGACTCACATGTATTGAACAAGGCCTTATCACCATTCAATGTCCCAACTTGACCATCAAAAATATATTTGATACATTGATGGTATGATTAAGGGATAGATGCATGCTGATGTAGCCAGGGTCTTCCAAGAAAGATGTTGAAGGCTGAGTCTTGATCAACAACCATGAAATCTGAATTGGATACAAGATCTCCAAACTGCGTTCTGAGTGTAACTTCTCCCAGTGGTTCTTGTTCATTTTATTCATATCCTTGTAACATCATGGTAGAAGGAGATAAATCAGATTCCGTGAGGCCCAATCGACGAAGTGTACGAATGGGCATGAGGTTGACTCATGAACCCTTCTCAATGAAAGCTCTTCGAACATCTATGCCATTGACCTTTCCAGATAAGTACAAAGGTCTCATATGCTCATGCACAACATCATATTCCTCTTTATCAGTAAATGATATTACTACATGGCATTCTGCAGGATTATTCTCTATGTGATAGACTCCAGCTGCAACAATTTCAGTTTCAAACTCTTGAGGACTTGACAAAGCCTCGATGAGTGCTTCCTGAAGATCTTTTGACAGATTCAAAGCATCAAGAATTAATAACTTGGCTGGTACTTGGGCCATGTGTTTCAATACATCATACTTTTTATCCAAAGGTCTGCATTTCCGAATAGGAATATGTGGTTTAGAAGGTACCTTGGAAGCAGATTCTTTGGAAGTTGATGCACCTTGTAATGGGATAGGAGTTGGCAATATTCCCAGTTTTGGAATATTAGACTGATTAGATCCATTTATTTTCTGAGAGGAAGAAGATGGAACCTTCAACCGGTCTTCCAAAATAATTTTGCCAGGACTCAATTTTCTATTGGTAGAAGAACTTTCTTGTTCTTGCTAAGCTCGCTGAAGGGCTCTTCCACGAGTTTCTACTGCGTACATAGTTCTAGCAGGGGTAGAATTGGAATAGTGGCTTTTGAAAGATCCATGTCTTCTCCTATATCCTGAGCCTTTGGAAGTTCCTTTAATTCCCCTGATTAGCCTGTTTAGGCTATGCCATTTGGTTGGGCAGTGCCCGTTGCTTTGAAGTAGATGGCGTGAAGTCTACCATAGTCAAAGACAACTTAGGCTTTTACACATACTCATCTTCTTCTGATTCTTTTTCTTTCTTTGAATCATGTCGTTTCTTTGAGGACTTTCCCTCTTATGAAGAGGTTTCTGCCGCAACATTCATGGAAGAAGACACAATTGGTTTCTTTAATTGTGTTCGCAAAATAGAATGAGTTCGGTTGATTGTCTTTCTGACCATCCAATCATCATACTTCTGTTCATTTTTTCTTTTGACTTCTTGTCATTCGCCTTCCTCCTCTAGAACTGTAGCAGTGACACATGCTACCTAGGCTAAAGAGCCTCTCAGTTTGACTTGTCCCGAGTCGACCATCTTTTTCAGGTGGTATTTGAATACAAAACACTCCTGGATTGGATTCCCCATCATTTGATGAAAGGGGAAATAACTGGGACGGTCTTAACTACTTCCTTGTTTGGACTCTTGGGCTTTGGTAGTTGAACAATATTATTTTCCAGATCCGAAATAAAGTAACCAGAAACTTGTTCATTTCGGAAAGAGTATGTTTTTCTCTTTAAATCCTCAAATTTTTTTCTTCTTTGATCTCTTTGATCATCTGGATGAAATGACCTTTGTTGTTGGCTCTCAGGAGGTGGAGCCCTTTGAGAAGATGATGGTTTTGAAGTAGAAATAGGTACGGGTGCTTGTTTAAGCATAACTGTAGTAGTTTCTGCTTTACCCATTCTCCTTCCTAGAGCTGGTGGAATTACACGAGATTTTGACTTAGCCTGTATAAGGGAATCTTCAATCTGCTGAGTGATTGAAGTAAGGTCTCGAAACCCTCCTGTGTATTTCACAGGGATCAACGTCGTGCGTAATTTGTCACGTAGATTTTCCACACATATTGGAAAAAATTCTTCTTGAGGGAGTGCTAAGCTTAGGGAATATGTTAATCCCTTCTAGCGAGTAATGAAATCTGAGACACTTTCATTCTATCTTTGCATTTAGTTTGTAAGATCGAAAACTGTTGTCTTTGGAAAAGTTGAGTTGAACTGAAGAAGGAATTTTTGGCAAAGATCCTCCCATCCGATAATTGATCAGGATTGCAAGCTTGTATACCAAAAAAAGGCTGGTCCTTGCAAGGTCCGTACGAAGCAACTGAGTTTTACTACTTCTTTCTGCTCCGGAGTTCCCATCATAGTATCACAACAAGACACGTAATGCGTCAAATGCTGTTCAGGTTCGCCTAATCCATTGAAAATAGAAAATACATGGTTTCCAAAACAGGATGGAGGAGAGATTGAATCTACCCATTCAGGGTAAACTTTCTTTTCTGGTTGAACATGTTCATGTATCCCTTCCATAGTTTCTAACCAAGCTGTTAATGACTCAATAGTAGTTATTATCTTTTGAGAAACGTCCGGTTGAACTTGGACTTGGGTAGGTGCAATGACTAGAGTTTAAAAAGATGTGGTGGTTGGTGCTGCAACTGATGGTATCACTGCCAACTGTTGTTGCACTTGACCCGTAGGATTAGACCTATGAGGGTGTACTGATAGAGGAGGATATTCTTGATCTATCTCAGTAGCTGCAACAAATTCCCTTGGCTGACTGACTCCAACACGCTCACGAAGAAGACTACCTTGAAGTAGTTCTGCATTCGACCTCCTTAATTCCTTCATTTCTTCCTCCGATTGTGCAAACCATTTCTCTAGTGAGAGCGATTTTCCTTCTCCAGAGGAAGGATATGTAACCTGATTATTTCCCCTCCCTTTGTTGGATCCTTTTCGGAGAGGGGGAAGTGGGTTACTCGAAGGATTACCTAGGTTCTGAGTAATCCTTTGATTTTGTGTACACACACCTTCTTCATTTGTGTCGGTGCGTACATCTTCTTGAGCAGGAACCTCTTCATCTGAGTCCCCTGAGTGACCCTCATCTGGTGGATCAGCAACAACGGCATTAATGACATTGATTGATGCATAACGCATCACATCCCTTCTATCAAAAATTTTGTTATATTTTCCTCTTCCATGTCTTTGATGAGACATTTCCTTTTGTTGATTTGATCCCTCATGAACTTCTTGACGAACCGTAATTTGAATAGAACCTCCTGATAATTTGGCTCTTCGTTCCTCTTGAGGATTCTTCCCAAATCGAGAAAAGACCGACTTTCTCTGGGGAGGGGATTGATGATTTGAAAAAGTCCCCAGTCCGGTGGACTCGGGTTGTTCCTGCTGTTCCTGCTCAACTCCTTGAATACTATTTGTTGATTCTGAGGGTTGGTTTAAAAAAGTCCCCAGTCTGGCAAGCTGGGATGGATCTTTACATGTTATGTCTTAGAATTTCTTAAAATCTCTCCTGATCTTGCGAACCTTAGTCTAGAAATTTGCTGGATGCATTAATCTGTATCCACTTTTATCACCTTGTTCAAAAGACTGTTGTATAATTTCCGACACTTCGTCACTTGATGATGTGATTTCTCCATACGAGAAGCTTGTTCAATATTCTCGTTTGCTAGATGGATGAGTAATTCAACAACTTGTTCTCTATATACTTGATTTTGAGAGGAACTAGTTGAATCATGTTCTTGGGCAAGCTTTTGATTACAAACAAAACCCATTTACTGTGGTCGGCCATGGGCAATAACATTGCATGAGACCATTTTCGGCGGGCTTTACTGACTAGAGAGCACAGTGAAATGTAGTGATCCATGAACACCCCATCCTCTGACATGAATACCAGATGGGGCATTGGCAATTAACTAACACAATTTTCTTAGTGCGCCAAGGCATGAACGTTGAAGGGCTCTCTGTTTCCTTTCAGCCATCGGATATCGAGAGACTGATAGAGATTCCCAATCAATTTGACGTTGTAACCCTTCTATTATCTTAAGATGATTTTCATATTCATCATAATATAATACTTTCTTTTTCAACTGACAAAGATTTTTCCATATGTTGAGACAAATATCATGAATTCCATCTTTCTTCAACAATTCTGGAATGTCATACTGAGAGTCAACTAGAGGCCAAAACATTACTGGCACTTCACCTTTCGCCAGTTGTTTTCTCATGTTCATCATTTCCTCTTTATCATTAAATGAAGATTGTTCTACCTGATTTGACCAGAGTTGGTGTTTCCTTGTTGCTTCATCAGATTCAACAAGATTGGTAGAGAAATCATTGATCATACTAGAAGATGTATGACTTAGGGGTGGTTCGGAGAATGACCTACACCCTGGGCTATCTTCTGATTGAGAAAGTATTTCACCTGCTAGAGATGAAGCATCATATATGACTGGTTTCGCATTTGAAAGTGCCTCAAGATAAGATGTCTTCCTCCACACTACATTGTCCACTGGAGCATTTTTCAGGCAATGTGCATCACTACTATGGAGAGGACTTTCGCAGTGAAATTCAACATCATGGGGAGGACCACCATAATGGGTTATAGTAAAAGATGAAATCTCTTACTCCTTGGGCTTCTGACCACATAGAGGGTTCTTGTGGCTCTCATCTGAAGATGAAACTTCGAGATCGACTGAATTATCATGAAGAAAGCCTTCATGAGGAAGTTTCTATTGAAGACTTTCGGAATTAATGTTCCCATTATTGGGAAATGAGGGAGTATAATCTTGAATTCAAACAGATAACTGTCTGAGGGCTTCAAGAACCCCAGCATCGAGCAAGGCCTTGTTATAGATTGTCTCTTGATCTCCTGACTGTGCTGGGCGGGTCTTTTTCTTAGATGCCTTCTTACCCACCTTGGACACCACTTGTTGACGAAAGTGGCTGCTCAGAGCAGGTCCATGTGCCTGATCCGGAAAGATGTCCAGGTTAGGCTGACGATCTCCACTCAAATCAGGTGTATGTGCCTGACTTGGTTGTCCGTATGATATAGGGGAGTATGCCCCAAAACCCTCTTGGAATAGAATAGATGTGTCTGTCTGTTCCGGAGTAAGTTGTTGATGTGTCACTCCACTGGTAGGGATAGATTTATGTGTCTTTCTCTGAGATGCCGCTGAAGTTGTTATAATATCATGGAAAGCAACCAGAATATGAGCAGAGATTTGCTTCTGCTCTTTCACCATTGATAAAATATGCTTGGTGACTTCAGTTGCCGGAACGAGGATATACGTCCATTCCATGCTTGGAGTAGGCGTATGTGCCTACTCCTATCCTCCTTTTCCTGTCAGTGAATCCTGACAGTACTCAAGTGTGAGGGTAGAGAGTTGAGTCTGCCTCTTGTTTGTCGCCGGAGCTTTCCGGCTGACTTCTCTGAATGCTACCAAGTGAGACTGTTGGTAGGCTTGATTAATACTAGCAGGTGTATGTTCCTGCTGATTTCACTTCGCCAAACGTGGTTGATGAGCTCCATCATATGTAGTTAGACGAGCCTGCTGACTAGCTGATGATGTATAAACAGGTGTATGTTCCTGCTTATAGTACTCCGCTGGAATTGCCTGTCAGGATCGGCGTGATGCTGCCAGACGAGTTTGCTGGACAACGGAATTAAAATGGGCAGGTGTATGTGCCTGCTGATTTCTTGCCATCACGTTAGGTTGGTGGAATTCTCTGGAGATGGAAGAGATGAGAACCTGTTCACTGTTGACCAGATTCCGCCTCTGGTGGTTCGTCTTGCCTGCTCGGGTTCGAAGAACCTGAGCCGAACGCCTGGAGTCGGTACCCTCATCATGTTGAGGGTGCACCGTCACACGAGTCTAGCGGCGATTGTTGGTGGGAGCCCTCAGGAAGGACTCGTGTATACTTGAATTAAGGCCCTGAGGGACCTTCTCATTCACCTCCTCAGAATAAGGGAATGAATGGTGATTTAGTTCTGGGGATAAAAACCCAAAACGGTTGGAGATGGTAGTCAGCACCGCCTGTTTCTTGAACACTGGTCGTTGTTTTCCGAACGACCGGTGTGAGTTGTTCACCTGGAGGTCTTGTCGGGCAGCCTCCAGAGTTGGGATGGTACCGTATTGATGGTACTCCTTAACCAGTACATTTGATACCCAGCATTGAAGACGCTGAGTAGGTGATGTCATCCTCAGAGCGGACGATGATCCAGCAGGAGTAGCAGTAGTGGCATTTGCAGTAGCGGTATTCACAGGTGTGAATTTGAGAGCAGACATTCTAGAAATGCAGAAGATCTTGGAAAAGAGTTCATGTTTGATATAATAGACGTAATGAAGATAAATTCAGCCACTACATCTTTTGGATGAGCACATATGTCAATGATTGTTTTGTTGGCCCTCTCATTGCATTTTAAATAGGGGCCTAACAAAAAGGTAAAACATTATTTTAACTTGGTTAGGGATTCAGGTTGGGTTCACCATTTTTTGTTTCCCTCGGAATTCAGGGATGACCGCCTTGATGGGAGGTTCAAACATTCCAATCGGTTTCTAACGGGTTTGTTCATAGAACTGGAAACATCCAATGATTCCATATCCATTTGGACCTACTTTCCAAAGGTAGGCATTCATTATTTTGTGGACTGATGAGGCTTAGGAATTTGCATTGGTCGAGAGGATGGGAGGTCGGACTCATCACACCTTTTTAAGGGGAATTATTATATACTCCGCGACTCTCTTTATAGATTTAAGTTATGTTCGTGAATCCTTATTACATTACCAAGTATAAAATGGTCTTTCCTTCATATTTGACAATCAATGATTAAATATGTAGGAAATTTAGAGATTCTTTTATATGTATTCGAGGTTCTTCATCAATAGAGAATCATCTGTATTTATTATAGATTCTTGGTCAATGGTATCCTTCGACACATTTATATAGAAGTCTCTTGGTCATTATAATGACCAGGATAGTTTTAAAGCCACTCATTGGGGCACTAGAAGTTTATTATCATTCAGAAGGACATGGATTATTTCAGAGTTGGGATCGAACCCGCATATGGGCTACCTATGAATCCTTTGTTTAGAAAAGGAATCAGAACCCACGTAGTTTGAGTAAGGGAGTATGATGTTTATGATTGATGGCTCAATGAAGGATTTCATAATTACTTTTACACTCTAAGCTCACGTGAGTCATGCTCAGTGTGAGAAACAAGAGGTATTGGTAAAAATTAGAAAATTGTGCCATGAAAGATGCAATCATAAGAAATAATGTGGGACTTATGTATGTATGACTGCCTAGATAAATAAATATTAGGATTCAATTTAGGGAAGAAATCTAGGAACAGGGTCCATAAAGGTATATGTGCTTCATGGAGATTTTAATACTCTAATTTGGGGCTTACCCCTGAAAACGAGGCCCAAATTAGGAGACGATTTATGATTGGGTTTTACTCCTAAGAAGGAATCTCATATCAAAGGTAAATTAGGACTGGTTATGAGAAATTAATACTGGGGCTTACTCCTGAAAAGGAGGCCCAGGTTAAGAGACTTGAAAAATTAAGGGACTTGGGGCTTACTCCTGAAGAGGATGCCCATATTTGTGACTGGGGATTACTCCTAAAAAAGGATTCCCAGGTGAATAGGGTCCATAAAAGGTATTTGTGTTTTATGGAGATTTATACTCTTAATTTGGGATTTACCCCTGAAAAGGGTTCCCAGAATTAAAGAGGGAACTTTGAGTTATGATTGGGGCTTACTACTGAGGAGGAGTCCCAAATTTGAGAACTTGGACTGGGGCTTACTCTTGAGAAGGAGGCCCAGGTTGATGAGGATTTGGGGCTTACTCCTGAGGAGGATTCCCAGGTTAGGGTTCTCTCATCTTTAAAGGATGAGGTTGAATGAATGGAATCTCTAACCTTAGTGACAAGATGTGCAAATCACTAGGTTTTGAGAAATGTTTCACGGATTTCCTTTCAAATAAGGAAATCAATCAAGAAGACATGCCATAAATGGCTTAGAAGAGTGTCTTGAAGACTGAATTTTGAAAAGGAGAGGTGGAATGGCATAAGAGGGATGAAATAGGCAAGAATGGCACCCAAAAAGGTAAGGGCGCGCAAGTCCTAAGAGTCGTACAAGTACTGTGTGGGCGCGCAAGTCTGGTCGCACAGGTATACCTGCGCGACGCATGGGTACTTGCGCGATTGTTAACCATCAGGGTATACTTGAGCGATCCTTTGATCAATGCCTTTATAATCTTCTTGAGGTTCTTCCAGAAGGGAGGCGCACAAGTTTTATTGAAGGAGTAAGGCGGTGCGCAAGTGTGTCCATTTCCCTTAAGGGCTGGCCACTCAGGCGCACAAGTGTTGATAAGTTTCAACATTTAGGCCTTCCTCCTCCTATTTAGATCATCCGTTCTAGGTAAGAAATTACCTTAGAAGTGTTTCAGAAGCTTTGAGAAGAGACTAGGGCGCCGGGAGCTCAAATCTGAGTTTCTGGAAAAAAATTCCTCCCGAATGGGTGGCCCACAGGGTTTATTTATAGGCTGGAGAAGACCCTGGGTGGTTATCACTTAGGGCGTGCAAGTTTACTTGGGCGACCATTGCGGCGTGCAAGTGTACTTGCGCGACCATCGTAGAACTTACGCGACCCTTGTGCAACATTCTTCTTATTCCTTCCTTTTTCAATTTTTGATATTTTTCTAATGGTTGAATCACTTTGAGCTAATATATTCCCCTTTTCCAATCTTTAGACTCTGTGACGAAAGGAGTGTCAATAGTGGGATTTTATTATTTTCAAAATATTTATTGGTTTTAAAACTTTTTTAAACATTTTTATTTAAATATTTTTGTATCATTTATTTAAAATGTTTTTTCCATTTATTTTTAGATGCACGTTTTTTGTAAAAACGTTTATTTTATTTTTTATTAAAATTTTACAGTGGATGGATATGTTATTTTTTGTCTAAATATATTTATATATATTGAATCTAAATATATTATATGAAAATTGTAAAAAAATCAATGATGGGCTGGGGGTTGTACAGTGGTGGGTGATTTTAAAGGATTTTTATTTAAACATTTTTTAACACTTATTTAAAACATTTTTTTACATTTGTTTCTTAACTTATTTATACTTTTTTAAGAATTTATAATTATTTTATTTAAATGATTTTATTTAAATCTTTTTTTAAATCTCTTAAATATTTTTTTCATTTATTTATAAATGATTAATTTAGAATTATTTTTAATTTTTTAAAAAATCATACTTTTTACCAGTATATTTTTAAAACATTTTGCTTTTTTTTCAAATTTTAATGTAAATTTTTTTAAGTGTTTGTTTTAAAAACTTTTTTAAAAAAAAAATTTACAACATTTTTATTTAAAACTTTTTTTGAACCATTTTTTAATACTTTTTTAAAATGTTTATTACATTTATTTTTAGACGTTTAATTTAAAACGTTTTTTTGAACACGTGTTTTTTAAATATTTAATATATAATTTGTAAAAAAATCGACATTTTATAGTGGGTGGATATGTTATTCTTTTATAAATATATTTATATATGTTTGAAAATTTATATATATTTTGTGCAAATTGAAAAAAAAAATGAGGGATTGGGGGTGCATAGTAGTGGATGGGTTAAAAGTGTTGTTATTTAAACATTTATTATCATTTATTTTAAACATTTATTTACATTTATTTTTTTAACTTATTTACGAAAAGTATTTTTAAGTGTTTATTTAATTTAAATCATTTTTTAAATGTTTTTTAAATGCATGTTTTTGTATGTATTTTTATTATATGTTAAACATTTATTTGTAAAAATGATTATTTTTTATTTTATTGAAATTTTACAGTGGGTGGATATATTTTTTTTTCTAAATATATTTATATATTTGAATCATTATATATTATGTGAAAATAAATAATGAGATGTTGGGGGTTTCATAGCAGTTGGTGAGTTATTTTTTCAAAATAGATGTATATATGTATATATAATATATATCTAAGTTTAATCAAATTTAAAAAAAATAATTAGGTTGGAGATGTGCAAACATCATTGGGTGGGTAGTTATTTTTGGTTAATATATAATAAGTTATTATATATATATATAATGTTAAATGATTGATATGTATATATATAATATGAAAATAAATTCTAAAAAAATATTAATTAGGGGTTGGGGGTGCGCCGCAGTTAAGGGTGTAATTTCGGCTCGGCCCGACCAGGCTTTCAGGCCGTCAGGCCAAAATTATAGCCTAAGTGCGGTCCTTCCGTGTCTCGTTGGTATCATCATATTAGTGTTGGCCTCATAGTGGTGTGTAGGGGGGAGGGCCCTAGGTTTTCTTCTGTGTTCTTGCGGTCCTTCTGCAAGTTTGGTTTTGGTGCTTTCTTTGATTTTTTTTGCTTTCGCTGGAATGGTGTTTTCGTTGGAGTTGTGGTTCTCTTGGTATGGTGTCTCTGTTGGAATGTTGTGTGACGGGTGTGGTTGTTACTCCTTGGATTTTCCTCTCATCTACGGTCTACTTGTGTTGGAATATAATTAACGTTTGTTTTCTGTTATGATTAGAGAGGATCCATGCCCCAAGTGGCGTTTCTTGTCAAGAGTAGCCCAAATCCTCTCATTAGTGAAGTTCCTTTGGTGTGGGGTTGAGCTATCACTCCTAGGTGATGATGGCTTGGCTTCAAATTCCTTGGATTCTCTTTCGGCCATTTCGGTGATAGCTGTGGTGGCAGGAGTCTTTTGGTGTGTGACGGGGTTTGTCATGTCATGATGGTGGTTCTCCTTTTAATGGTGAAAGGGTTTGAGAAGCTTTGTTTTGTGATCTTTCCTATGATCCTAATGGTGGGAAGATAGTGAAGCCATATTGACCACATGGAACAATCCCTAAGGGAGGATTCAGAGTATGCATATTATATTTGCAAATCTTTAAGGATTTGGTTGTTTGAGAGGGTATGGCTTTCGCCATCAGATCAGGCATGTGCTTTGATATAGGACACTTGCTTGCTGAACTGCCTTGCAATGATGGGGAGCTTCATCATGTTTAAATGTTGGGGAAGGGGAGCTCCTTGTTTTCATTCTGGTTTTTATTATCTTGTATTTTGGGTGTGATTTTTATTATGTACATGATGTCTATGTGGGTTTCCCTCGTTTTCCCCTTAAAAGGGGGTTTATCAAAATAATAAAAACAAATTGAAGGCTTTCGGGCCATTGGATGTATTGTATATATAATATTAAATTATTGATATATATATTGTTAATATCTTTATATATATATATATATATTATATTAAATAATTTATATATATATACACGCACATATATATATACATATATATATATATATATTATTAATGGATTTTTAAAAGTTTCGCTTAAATGATATATATTATTAATATCATTATATATATGTATTATTAATGGATTTTTTATATGTATATATTATATCATAGCATTGATATATATATTATTAATAGATTTTATTATATATCTATATATATATATATATATTATATGCATGTTTTATCATATTTTAAAAAATATTAATGAAGTTGGAGGGAGTTCGCAAAAATCATTGGGTGAGTGTGTTTTTTTGTTAATATATAATAAGTGGTTATATATATATAATATAAATACATGGCCTTAAACATTATTTATTATTGAATTACATGAATAATTCACATTGAGGATCTTTTCAGGTTTAGAGTTTTAGAGAATTAGGACATAACTATTACATCTCAAAGATTACAAAGTAGACACATCTACTCAGCTTCCATTTTTACACAAAAATAAAAAACTCTTAAACAAAAGAGTCATGTCTAGATCCTTGTTTTAGACAGCCTGACATTTCATTGATCTCATCCTTGACCCTATTCAACTTTATGTCCTATGAAAAACATTTCAAAAAAACATGGGATGAGCATAAAAAGCTCAGTAAGATTTATAACAATATGGAAAGAAAACATTAGTCCATGTATAAATAAGAATCAATGAAATCATACTTTACTCATAAAACATAAGCAATTTAACATACCTCATGAAATCATAATATTTATGAATAACTCATAGAAATTATAAGACATAAAGGTAACTTGAGGCATTCATAACATTCTTACATAGGGAGTAACCCTCGTGGTTACGTTTGGAATACCCTTCATAGTATATGCCCTAAATCTCTTCAGAGAAACCTTAACATTTAACCCCTTCACGTTACCCAATGCATTGGAGAGGTATATCGGGCTCAACCGCCCTTAGTTTATCACAGAACAACCCATCTTCATAAACAATACCCAAGAACCATAACATAATCATAGCACATACCTTAAGCATAAAGGAAAGATAACAGTCCCACATTGAAACAACAATATAACATTTTAAGACATTGAAATAATGAATCCATTCTAAGAACCATTTTCAAAACCATTTAAAACATTTAATAAACAGATTTTTGAATCAAAGTGTCCCATACCACTTTGAAACTTTTAACATTTTAAACCATTAATATCCATATAAATAAATCCATAAAACCATTTTTAAAACATGGATATTAATGAGAAATATTTATAATAATAAATCATTGAAGCATTTAAAATGATAGTTTAGTTAAAGGGTTTTTAACAAAATGAGAGACACTTGAACACCATAATTGAGGAATAACATTTAATCAAAACATTATAATATCATCAGAATAAATGGGTTCATGATATAATATTTCAAAATATAGTATATACACCATATAAGAGTGAATTGGTGCATAACAACAATGATGTCTCAATAGAAATGTAAAATGAGATGAAATCCCTTCTAAAGAAGGTATCCATAAATTAAGGATAAATCAATCTCATAATTATGTGTGAAAAATATAAATACACCGAATATAATTGGATATTAATTGTAAAGCATTCAAAGGTTATTCACACATATTCAAAGGATGACATATTCAATAACTATATATTGAACCCAAAGAAATCGAAATTGGATTAAGAAGTTCCATTGGTAAAATTTGACAGCCTAACGGCGTCACTTTCAAATTCATAAAATTAGTTGACGAGAGAGAAAACGGTATCTCATCACTTGGACAAAAAATTTACATCAATAAGGATATAGAAGAACATATCCCAACAAAAAAAGATTTAAATTAAAAGACATAACAAAATAAGTCTTTTAAAAAGAGGAGGGTGAAAGGTTTCCTTACCGATTTGGGTAACCTTCGAAACGTTCACCCCATGAAAGAAGGACTGTACAAAGTTGATGTAAATACCCATAAAAGAAAGTATATTACACAATGAGTAAAATAATTTTAATTAAAAACACTACTCAAAATAAATAGTGGAAAATGTAGCATAAATCTCACGGGAATAAAAGTGAGATTCAAAATCCCTTACGAAAACGTGGTAGCCTAACGGCGCCACTTAAAACTTCCAAAAACGGATTTATGAGATCAAATTGGATCTCTCATAATATGAACATAAAAATTACATAATTAGGAATATAAAAGAACATCCCCAAACATAATAAAGATGAGCTTAAAATAAATGACATCAAAGAGAGTACTTAAAAAGAAAGAGAGAAGTAGGATCCCTTACGAAAATTCGGCAACCTAACGACGCCACTTAAAAATTATAAAAAATGAATTTCTGAGAGTAATAGGGGGTATCTCATCATATGAAAATAAAAATGACAGTATGTTGAATATAAAATAACATCCTCCAACATAAAAACATGGAGCATAAATTAAATGATATAAAATAGGGTACTTGAAAAGAAAGAGAGAGGTTGGATCCCTTACCTCAAGTCAGACTTGTCTTATTCGTTTCATTATATTCCTGAATAATAAACTTTGGTAAATTTATAATTTCTTAAGGTAATCCTTTAAATATTATTATTCATTTCATATCACATATTATAATTTTATAATAATTGGTTAATAATGTGATTTCATATCAGACGTTTTTGTCGATGTTTGGAACATGGGTCAAAACTGAACTTGTTTGAAAATGATTGTCCATGTAGTTATAAGTAAATCATCTCGAGAATAGTATTAATGATTGAAATATCATATATATCCAGTAAATATTAATTTTATGCTATTCCATAACATTTTGAGATAAAAGGAAATGAAATGCACCGTTCATGGAGACGATAGGTCGTACGTACGCATGAACGCTACTTTCATTTCTTTGACATATTAATGGAATTATAAGATAATTAAGAGATATATATATTATAATTCCAGTATAATATATATGTTTTATAGGTCACATATGTTCATTAATTTCATTCTTTATACATTCCATGTATTGCATGAACGAGTCACATCACTTGAGGGGGCGGTCGTCCACACTTCCTCGTATGAAATTATCGCATTTTCACAACATGCAAAGCATAAAGGTATGTTTTAAATATAAAATACAGAAGCATATGGAAAATAAAAATACCATATATATCATATATAAAATAAAGTGACATCATAATGTCCACCATGAATGGTGTTAAGAGAATATTGAACAATCATTGTTTTGTGAGACAGTAATTTTCCATCCACAGAAACAGTATGTTATTTCACCATTAGACGGAGGTGTGTGTAAGTGTAGCTAGAATACTTCACATAAAAATATCCTAGTATATTGAAGATACTGTTTTTGTTACAAAATAAAGTAATAAAAAGATTTTAGGTGGTTGGAGAAGTAAAATAAAACAGAAGAACACAAGTTAATACATTACCTTTAAATCAGGTAACTCCTCTTGGTTTGAACCAAAAGGTTTTCTTGGAGAGCATTCTGCCAAATGTGAGGCTTCAATGATGAAGAGAAGGATGTGGAGAGATGAAATGGGTAGGTGTTGGCCGATCCAAAGGCTTGAGAGGTGTGGGTAAGGTGGTTGAGGTGGGGGGCCTTTTATAAGAGAAGAGGAGGGGCACTCTTGGAATGTTATAAAATATTACTTTTTTATAAAACGATTTTCGGATTTTAAAGGTCCCAAAAGGACATATTTCGAGGCTAAGGTGATAAGGTTTTTAAATCCACCCATCCAATAGGTTAGTGACAAGTTTATGACTTATATTTGACCCTATCTTCTCGTTTTATTTAAATCGTTCATTTATGAGGTAATCACTGCATCATCACAGTGTCATAAATAAAATAATTTATTTAATGTCTAAAAATTATATAAAAAATTTCATGATGTAGGAAATCTTTTTATATTTATACTTAATATTTATAGTCAAAAATATGACTTGTATAACCCCATGTAAAACTTTTTTTAGTAAAATAATAAATGTTTGTAACATTTTAATTTTAACTTTAAATAAAAAGTTATTAATGTCATTTTCTAACCCAACTGGCTCTATGGGGTCCCCAAGTTGACCCATGGATTGTCTTGGTCGGCAATGACTCATACAATAAGGGTAGGAAATCTGTGAAGGTCATTTCATATTTTATAACATTATCTTTACCTTAAATTACACTAATTACCTCTAATGGCGATTAATAAAACTTAAAAGTTACTATTCACCAAAAAATTATTTTTATCTCATTGAACCACATTTTACTTCCTAATTAAAACCATGTATGTTGGATTTTTGAAAATTATATCACAGAAGTGGTAAATTTTCATTTAAAAGAAAAATCAGTTTCTTTAACTACCACTTAGTGGTTTCACTATTCATCAAAAATTGAAGTTTTTCAGAAAAATACCAAAAATTCACCCTAATATATATTTGATATTACAAATTCAAAAATGATGTCTATTTTACAAAATTGAAAATATAAGTTTCATTAATTAATTTAATATTTCATTCCCCCTGTCAAAACAAATAGCGTGTTTTTAAGAAACAATATCTATTAAAAGATGGACACTAGTTTAAGTCCAATTTCAAACTGAAATTAATTCCAATGACCACCATTGGATTAAATGGTAAAAATATATTCTAAATTTACTTTAATATCAATTAAAAAGATAATCTATCCATATAAATAAATCATATTAAAAGGAGGTTTTGAATTAAAATGCAACATTTTCATTAAAAATGATCTTTATCGGAAAAATAACTAAAATTTACACAAAGTAAATTTTGATGTACATATTGTAAAGAAGGATTTTATTTTGTCAAATAAAACATATAATATTTTCAAAAGTATATTTAAAAATGGTTCTCCATCAAAAAGCGGTTAATCGACCTTTTAAATAATATTAGAAGATTTATGCTTAAAATTGGATTCATTTTCATTTTAAGCCTCTAACATTTATTGAATAAATGTAAAAATAATTAACAAACATATGTAATAATTTTGTAGTTATTTATGTTCATTATTTCCATTATAACGGCTAGGCATTAACTATTATAACATTATTATATTATTAGTGTGAAACTTATGATTTCAAAGAAACTCGTTGTTGCGTATTGGGTACGCCATCGAGCATAACATTCACATTAAAGTAGTATTAACATTTTATTCACAAATATTGATAAAAATTAGAATGTAATATTATTTATTTACCTGGGATGTTACATCCTTCCCCCTTTTTAGGAATTGCGTCCTCACAATTTCAAAATTGGGCTTGAAAACTTCATTGAAAGTCCCACATCGGAACAAGAGTCAATAAAACTTTCACATTAAAATAAAGGGAGAGAAGTACAAAGGTCACCTGAGTTAACCCATAATAGGATTACAAGTATGAAAATATGGATATGGAGTAGAAAACAAAGTTTCATGTTCTGATGGAGAGTGATATTAAACATGTCTAGGAGAAAGTTAACCACGAGAAAATCACAAACTTCTGATGGGCTAAACGGTATTTGATTCCCCAGTAGAAAAAGTTAACAGACAACATTATTGTTTTAAGTTACTCTTTATTGAGGAATTTATTTTTAATCTTAACTAAATCCTAATGAAACATACTTACTTGTCACTTAGACTTTCAACTTTTACTAGATTCCTTAATCAAACTCATATTTTCTCCAAAAGACGAGTATTTAGGAAGACTTTTTCACATTAAGAATACTATAATCAACTTCTTTAGAATCACCTAATCCATAAAAGAGAACTATATATTTCCCATGTCTTTAGATCTCAAACAAAACCAAACCAAAAAGTTTAGTACGAGATCAGATAATACAAAGAAAAACTACTCCTAATCTCCAAAATTTATCAAACAAAACCCAAAGTTCAACGAAGACCATTCAATAAACATTTTGTCTATAAAATTCTTCAAAGTAAACCCAACTAAGATTGAAACCCCAATATTTGATGGATTTAATCACATAGTCTCCCAAGGTAAAAATTAACATTTATCTACAAATAACATCAGTTTCTCTTAAAGTATCATACTGAAAAGTAATTAACCTAATCACATATCCTCCATGATAGGTTAATAATTTCCATAGATAACCCAAAATAAAATTACTCTTGATTAATAAAATCATCTAGATAAAAATAATTAGTCAAAATAACCAGGGACTTCACGTAGTCCAGTGGTAGGTGATAAATACCAGTCACACTTTGGTTGTGGGTTCGATTCCCACAGCTTTGTCTGACACGACGGGTTGTCACACGGTCTACGTGTTGTCCTTTTTTCAAAACTATATACTTCTTAAAACATTCCCCAAAATGATATAAAATCTTCAAAAATAACCATAACATAATTTAACCTCAAGTTTATCTCATGTTGTTCATATTCCATCATAATGTATAGTAACCCATAATTACCTCAAAAGTAAGGATCGTATAATCCCTAATGGTTACCTTTATAATTATTACCTAAACTTCCATGTCGAGTTGGTTCTCTCGTACATGATGCATTAGAGAACTCACCAAGGTTCATGTGGTTGATCATGACTCCTGATAGTTGGTTTAGAATAACCATGAGATTTCTCATTTAATCCCCCATTTCATCCAGTCTCCTAATTAGAGAACCACCACTGTTTCCTTCAAACCCATTGTCACTTTAGTGCCTAGTAGATCCATCCATTTACTAAAACCAGAAATGGCAGTGTGAGTATATCAGCAAAATCATTATGTACTAAAGAGGAAGATAAACACTAAGATATACTTATCCAGGATATCTCAAAATCATTAAAACCTTCAAAAATAACAATGACTCTATCTAATATAATAACCATTGTGTTTATACACAACTTTTCACTTAACACTCTAACCTCTAAAGTTATCTAAACCGTCCTTTGATACCAACTATAAGGACCCGGCCTTAAACATTACTTATTATTGAATTAAATGAATAATTCACATTGAGGATCCTTTTAGGTTTAGTGTTTTATAGAATTATGACATAACTATTACATCTCAAAGATTACAAAGTAGACACATCTACTCAGCTTCCATTTTTTTCACAAAAATAAAAAACTCTTGAACAAAAGATTCATGTCTAGTTCCTTGTTTTAGACAGCCTAACATTTCCTTGATCCCATCCTTGACCCTATTCAACTTTATGTCCGAAGAAAAACATTTCAAAAAAACTTGGGATGAGCATAAAAATCTCAGTAAGGGTTATAACAATACGGAAAGAAAACATTAGTCCTTGTATACATAAGAATCAATGAAATCATACTTTACTAATAAAACATAAGCAATTTAATATACCTCATGAAATCATAATATTTATGAATAACTCAAAGAAATCATAAGACAAAAATGTAACTTGAGGCATTCATAACATTCTTACATAGGGATTAACCCTCGTGTTTACGTTTAGAATACCCATCATAGTATATTTCCTAAATCTCTTCTGAGAAACCTTAACGTTTAACCCCTTCACGTTTCCCAGTGCATTGGAGAGCTATATCGGGCTCACCCACCCTTAGTTTATCACGAAACCACCCATATTCATAAACAATTCCCAAGAACCATAACATAATCATAGCACATAACTTTAGCATAAAGTAAATATAGCATTCCCGCATTGCAACAATAATATAACATTTTAAGATATTGAAATAATGAATCCATTCTAAGAACCATTTTCAAAACCATTTAAAACATTTAATAAATGGATTTCTGAATCAAAGTGTCCCATACCACTTTGAAGCTTTTAACATTTTAAACCATTAATATCCATATAAATAAATCCATAAAACCATTTTAAAACATGGATATTAATGAGAAATATTTATAAGAATAAATCATTAAAACATTTAAAACGATATTTTAGTTAAAGGGATTTTAACCAAATGAGAGACACTTGAATACCATAATTGAGGAATAAAATTTAATCAAAACTTTATTATATCATGAGAATAAATGGGTTCATGATATAATATTCCAAAGGTCATTATATACACCATATAATAGTTAATTGGTTCATAACAACAATGAAGTCTCAATAGAAATGTAAAATGAGATGAAATCCCTTATAAAGAAGGTATCCATAAATTAAGGATAAATCAATCTCATAATTATGTGTGACAAATATAAATACACCCAATATAAGTGGATATTAAGTGTAAATAAATCAAAGGTTATTCACACATATTCAAAGGATGACATATTCAATAACTACATGTTGAACCCAAAGAAATTGAAATTGGATTAAGAAGTTCCCTTGGTAAAACTCGACAGCCTAACGGCGTCACTTTAAAATTCATAATATTTTTTGATGAGAGAGAAAATGGTATCTCATCACTTGGACATAAAATTTACATCAATAAGGATATAGAAGAACGTATCCCAACATAAAAAGATGTAAATTAAAAGACATAACAAAATAATTCTTTTAAAAAGAGGATGGTGAATGGTTCCCTTACCGATTTGGGAAACCTTCGAAACGTTCACCCCATGAAAGAAGGACCGTACAATGTTGATGTAAATACCCATAAAAGAAATTATATTACACAATGAGTAGAATAATGTGAAGTACAAACACCACTCAAAATAAATAGTGGAAAATTTATCATAAATCTCACGGGAATAAAAGTGAGATGAAAAATCCCTTACGAAAACGTGGCAGCCTCACGACGCCACTTAAAACTTCTTAAAATGGATTTATGAGATAAAATTTGGTCTCTAATAATATGAACATAAAAAGTACATAATTAGGAATATAAAATAACATCCCCAAACATTGGAAATATGTGCTTAAATGAAATGACATAAAATAGAGTACTTAAAAAGAACGAGAGAGGTAGGATCCCTTATGAAAATTCGGCAGCCTAACGGCACCACTTAAAAATTCTAAAAAATCAATTGATGAGAGTAATAGGTGGTATCTCATCATATGAAAATAAAAATTACAGTATGTTGAATATAAAAGAACATCCTCCAACATAAAAGCATGGAGCATAAATTAAATGATATAAAAGTGGGTACTTGAAAAGAAAGAGAGAGGTCAGATGCCTTACCTCAAGTCTGACTTGTCTTGTTTGTTTCTTTATATTACTGAATAATAAACTTTGGTCCATTTATAATTTATTAAGTTCCTCCTTTAAATATTATTATTCAGTTCACATCACATATTATAATGTTATAATAATTGGTTAATAATGTGAGTTCATATCAGACGTTTTTGTCAATGTCTGGAACATGAGTAAAAAATGAAGTTGTTTGAAAATGATTGTCCATGTAGTTATAATTAAATCCTATACAGAATATAATTAATGATTTAAATATCATATATATCCGGTACATATTCATTTTATACTATTCCATAACATTTTGTGATAAAAAGAAATGAAATGCACCGTTCATGGAGACGGTAGGCCGTACGTACGCATGAACGCTACTTTCATTTCTTTGACATATTAATGGAATTGAAATACAATTGAGAGATATATATATTATAAATCCAGTATAATATATATGTCTTATAGGTCACATAAGTTCCTTAATTTCATTCTTTATACATTCCATGTATTGCATGAACGAGTCAGATCACTTGAGGGGGCGGTAGTCCACACTTCCTCATATGAAATTATCGAATTTGCACAACATGAAAATCATAAAGGTATATTTTAAATATAAAATATAGTGACATCATAATGGCCACCATGAAAGGTGTTAAGAGAAGATTGAACAATCATCGTTTTTTGAGGTAGTAATTCGTCATCCACAGAAACAGTATGTTCTTTAACAATTAGACCGTGGTGTGTGTAAGTGTAGCTAGAATCCTTCACATAACAATATCCTAGTATTTTGAAGATACTGGTGTTGTACAAAATAAAGGAATAAAAATATTTTAGGGGGTTGGAGAAGAAAAATAAAACAAAATAACACAAGTGAAGACATTACCTTTAAATCGGGTAACTCCTCTTGGTTTGAACCAAAAGAGTTTCTTGAAGAGTATTCTTCCAAATTTGAGGCTTCAATGATGAAGAGAGGGATGTGGAGAGATGAAATAGGTAGGATTTGGCCGAGCCAAAGGCATGAGATGTGTGGAAACGGTGGTAGAGGTGGGGGCCTTTTATAAGAGAAGAGGAGGGGCACTCTTGTAAAGTTATAAAATATTACTTTATTATAAAATGATTTTCGCATTTTAAAGGTTCCAAAAGTATATATTTCAAGGATAAGGTGATAAGGTTTCTAAATCAACCCATCAAATAGGTTTGTGACATGTTTAAGACTTATATTTCACCCTATCTTCTCATTTTATTTAAATCGTTCATTTAGGAGGTAATCACTGCATCATCACAGTGTCATAAATAAAATACTTTATTTAATGTCTAAAAATTATATAAAACATTTCATGATGTAGGAAATATTTTTAGATTTATAATGAATATTTATAGTAAAAAATATGACTTGTATGACCCCACGTAATATTTTTTACTAAAATAATACATGTTTGTGACATTTTAATTTTAACTTTAAATAAAAAATTATTAATGTCATTTTCCAACCAAAGTGGCTCCATGGGGTCCCCAAGTTGACCCATGGACTGTCTTGGTAGGCCATGACTCATCCAATAAGGTTAGGACATGTCTCAAGGCCATTTCATATTATTATAACATTATCTTTACCTTAAATTACACTAATTACCTATAATCGCGATTAATAAAACTTAAAAGTTACTATTCACCAAAAAAATTATTTTAATCTCATTGGACCACATTTTACTTCCTAATGAAAACCATGTTTGTCTTATTTTTTAAAATCAAATCACAGAAGTGGAAAAGTTTCATTTAAACGAAAAATCAGTTTCATTAACTACCACTTAGTGGTTTCACTATTCATCAAAAATTGAAGTTTTTCAGAAAAATACCAAAAATTCACCCTAAGCTATATCTGATATTCCGAATTCAAAAATGATGTCTATTTTAAAAAATTCAAAATATATAACTTGCATTAATTAATTTAATAATTCATTCCCGCTGTCAAGACAAATAGCGTGTTTTTAAGAAACAATATCTATTAAAAGATGGCCACTACTTTAAGTCCAATTTCAAAGTGAAATTAATTCCAATGACCACCATTGGATTAAATGGTAAAAATATATTCTAAATACACTTTAATATCAATTAAAAAGATAATCTATCCATATAAATAAATCATATTAAAAGGTGGTTTTGAATTAAAATGCAACATTTTCAATAAAAATGTTCTTTATCGGAAAAATAACAAAAATTTACACAAAGTAAATTTTGATGTCCAGATTCTAAAAAAGGATTTTATTTTGCCAAATAAAAAATATAAAATTTCCAAAAGTATATTTAAAAAGGGTTCTCCATCAAAAGGTGGTTAATCGACTTTTTAAAGAATATTAGAAGATTTATGCTTAAAATTGGATTCATTTACATTTTAAGCCTCTGACATTTATTCGATAAACGTAAAAATATTTAACAAATATATGTAATTATTTTGTAGTTATTTCTATTCATTCCCGCCATTACAACGGCTAGGCATTAACTATTATAATATTATTATATTATTAGTGTGCAACGTAAGATTTCAAAGAAACTCATTGTTGTGTATTGGGTACACCATAGAGCATAGCATTCCCTTTAAAGTAGTATTAATATTTTATTCACAAATATTGATAAAAATTAGAATGTAATATTATTTATTTACCTGGGATGTTACCTATAATGTTGAATGATTGATATATATATAATATGAGAAAATTATAAAAAAATAATTAGGGATTGGGGGGTGCAGTGGGTGAGTTATATTTTTTTCTAAATAGATTTATATATGTATAATATATATAATATATGCAAGTTGCAACATACTTAAAAAAATAAGGAGGTTGAGATACGTGTACGCACATCATTAGGTGAGTGTGTTATTCTTTTATTAATATACAACAAGTTATTATATATATATAAGATATTAAATCGTTGATATATATATATATATTAATAGCTTTGTTTATATATATTTAATTATATAAATCATTTATATATATATATATTATTAATGGATTTTAAAAAGCTACACTTAATTGATATATATTATTAATGGTTTTGTTTATATATAAACATTATTAATTATATTGTTGTATATATTATACACACACGCACACACACATTATAATTATATATAATAATAATAATATGTATATATAGACATTAATATATATATAGTATATATATTATTTTTTGTTAATATATATATATACATATATAAATATATCATTGATATATATATATATATATAGTTTTTTGATAACATAACAGGGGAAGCCTTGGAAGCTTGAGGTATGGGGATTGAATCTCTCTACCAGCAATTTCCCATTATATTTTTTTAAGATGAGCTTCGCATGGGCTGGGCTTCATGCAGGCATGCAGGTAGGTATTTTTCAACATGGCCCAGCGTGGTCTGCAAGCCTTCTTGGATAGGCCGAGGCCCGACCTGATGTACCTACAGCCTAAGCCCAGCCTAGCCCAATGTGGGCTTTTCCAGGTCGGGTCGTGTCAGGCTTTCAGGCTGGGTGTGTCAGTCGTACCGAGCTTTGAGGCCATCTTGCCCAAATTACACCCTTCATTCCCTATCCCAAACTCATTATCTCATATTGGTATTTGGATCCTTAGTCTCTATCCCACAAAAGTTGTCTCAAACATGGGTATTTGGAGCCTCCATCCCTATCCCACACTTGTTTGTCATGTATATGGGTATTTAGAGCCTTAGTCCTTATCCCACACACATTTATCACACATATGGGTATTTGGATCCTCAATCCTTATCCCATACACATTTATCACACATATCGGTATTTGGATGGTTAGTACCTATCCCACAAGCATTTATCACATATATGGAAACATCACAATTTCACATGAATCACAATATAAAATTAATTAATTCATCAATTACTTAATCAAACTCAACAATTTCGTATTTTCATATTTCTATAAATTAATTAAACAATTAATTATCCATGTTAATCTCATAATAATTCAGCAATTAGTTTATCACATCAATCACGGTGAATCAACATTAACCTTTTTATCACATTTCACAATCAAACATCCAATTAATTAATCCAATAATTAATTCATTCATTTCAATTGATTGTAAAATCACAACAATTCCAATAATTAATCCAAAAATTATTAATCAATTCACAATCCCAGTATCTTTAATTAATTCAACAATAAATTATTCAATTGGTAATCTCAATATCTCATAATTAATTATTCAATTTAAAATCTCAATAACCCCACTTAATTTATCAATTAATTATTCCATCAAAATCCGTTTAATATCCTCAATTGATTCATTAATTAATTATTATATTTTGATTAATTCAAATTCCCTAATTTCACAAATCCATTAATTGATTAATCTACCCAATTAATTAATTCAATGTAGGAAGACTAAATTTATTATAAACCAATATAAATTCTACAATTGCATATATGTAATGAAATTAAGACTTTTTTATTTGAATTATAGATGACCTACCTCAATTCATTGATCAATGATCTCCAAGTGGAGAACCCCAATTTGAAGCGGACCAATCATGAAGGTGATGAAGAATACGGTCTAGATCCAAAACCTAAATCCATGATTAAAAGAAAAAAGAACTCTTAAATATATATATGGATCCAAAAATCCTAGATATTGATTCAAAAAATCTAGATCTAGATCCGAAAAATAGAGGATAAGATCCCACAAAAAGAATGGGAGAAGAATGTGAGAGAGATAAGAAATCAATCCGGAAGAAACCACGTACTTGATGTGGTGCAGATATGCCAAACGTGATTTGAATTGCCAAGAACGGAGGTTAGAGGGACTTGGAATCCCTCTAGGAGGCCCTCGAATAAATAGAAATTGATTATGGGTAGATCTAGGGAATTAGGGAGTATAAGGTGGGGTTTGGGAATTTTTTTAATAAAGTTTGGGGGATTAAAATCCCGTACACACGACTTGCTACTCATAGCACACAGTTTCCCCGAACTGTGTTCCTTAACCACGCATATCTTCTTGGGGTTTATGGATTCTTCATTTAGGGTGCATGGTTTTCAAAACCATGCACCGGCCTTGCAGACCTTCTTTGTCTAGGGTTGCACGGTTTACACAGCCGGAGCGCATTTTTTGGGAAAAATGTTTACCAACCATGCATTTCCCTCTTTCTTCCAAATTTTCAAAATTTTCACCCAAATGGACCCCAAGATAAAACCCAAAAAAATATGACCAAAAAATCAAAAATAATACTTAAAATCTTGCTCGATAAATCTCTAGAAATGTTCAGGATCTTACAAAATTTCAAATGAATATTTTCCATGCTAGTTTATAATAAAAATATCAAGTATAGGTTTATAATTTATATTTGAATGAATATACACATACATGCATATAAGTATCTGTTAAAATATAATTATAAAATATAATTTTCTAGATAAAATCTATAATATAAATTCTCAATTCATATATGCATGAATACATGAAAAATTAAACTATAATTTTTTAATAAAAAAAATTTATTTATTATTTTCAATGTGATTTAATATTTAAAAATTTTCATGTAAATTACTGAAATTCACACTAGAAATTTCATCTTCGTATTTACTACACTTCAGAAACATTAGAAATTTTCTTTTAAAATCACACACACACACACTAATATTAATACACATTGGGATATTAATTTTTTTGCAGAAACACATACATATATACATGTATGCATGCATGTATGTAAAAATACTTGAAAATATACCTAATAATATTTATTATATTCAAATTAAATATTTTTAATATTTATATAAATACATTTTTAGGTAAATGAATGTATAAATAATTGATATATAAATATTTTTAATAATTATTATAAATTATTAAATATTTATTTTAAGAGTGTATAAATTTAAAAAATGTATGTATTTAAAATAATAATTCTTATTTATTATATATTTATAAAAATATAAATAATTATTAACTATTGTTATACATTTAGTTTTATTTACTGTGATTTTATATTTATTATTTTTATTCTATTGATACTTATATTTATTATTAATTTTTAATATTTATTATTAATTTTCTATATTTATTTTATATTTAATTTTTATTATTTTTATTATGATTATTATATAAATAATAATTAATATTTCTTGTTATATATTTAGTTTTTATTTAATATTTCTGGGTTTTTTATTTTAATTGCATTACAACAAGAGAAAAGGTAATTTTAGTTTAACACATTCAAAAAATCGATTTGTTTTTTAAAAATTATTTTGATCTAAAATTATGGTATGTCACCATGTCATTTATTACATTTATACAATTATCCTAGTGTGGTATAGATCCTTATATTGGTATCCCCAACTTGAGATGATATTTTTTTCCCTTTCCTTGAGGCTAATCCAAATTCCAAAGTAAGTTATTTTTTTCTGTTAGTAATAAAATTATTTTCCAAATTATTATAAAGATATATTTATGTATTTTTTAGAGATTAGCCCAATGAAAAATTTATGAAGTTAAAAAATAATTTATATAGAAAAATTATTATTTTTATTTAAATATTAAATAAATTATTATGGATGATCTTATATGTGTGTTCACAAAATAGTGATGCAATTTAACAAATTAATATTGTATTTTATACACTATCAAAACAATTTAGTGGATCACATGATCCTAATCATATACCAATTGAATGGTTTTTAATTCATCACAGAAAAAAAAGAGATCAATATCCAAATGATATTGGATAATTATAGCTTGAATCAACCTGAGTGTTCAAATTAATAAGTTAATTTGTGAATTGATGTGATCTTAACCATTTTTGATAATTAGCATGATCTAATATGTTGTAATTATAGAATATAACTAGAAATGTAAATTGAATCAGTTGTGATCCAATAAAATTGATTCTCTTGAATAAAATACAATCCCCAAGAATTGGTATGTTTCTTATTTGAAAGGGTAATATGTTGAAATTGATTATATTTCTACATCCCTACATATTGTTTTATTTATGGGCCATTTCAACACAATCCAATCATCTAAAAACATTCCTTGTTTCTTCCACAATTTTCTATAAACTTTTTTTAATAGAATCAAGTGGTTTTAAAAATAACCTATTATTTCGGATCGTAATGGTGTTCTTTTCTTTTGATCTCACTCTATGTGATTAGTATTTATTGTCAAGATATGTTAATATGATCTTAAAAAAAATCTTGTTGATGATAATAAGATAACCCAAGAGGTTTTTTTATGATTATAAAATATATTATATTATCATGTTTAAATAGTTTTATTTGTACATTTTGGAATGGTTGTTTTTGGAATATATTTTAGGCCAAATGTTGTTTGAAGAGTTTGGGTTCCATAAAGAATTATATATATAATGATGAAATTTATATATATATATAATTAAGATGTTTATGATGGTGTTTCATTCATGTTATTTATGAGAATTAATGTGTGTGTGTTTGTGTGTGTGTGTGGATGAATTTAAGGTTTATGAAGAGTTTGTGAAGGGCGGTATCAAGGTGATTCAAGTGCTCATGTGATGTATTGGTACCTATCATGTGAAGATTAACTCAAGAGACTACATAATGTACTAGTACTGGACATATAAAGTGTAAATTCCTGGTCAGTGTAATGATCACATGATGAAACAAGTACCAGTCACATAATAGAGATGACTTACCATGTGCTTCTCATGGTTGGTGAAGATACCATGAGCAAGTGACCACATGAAGAGAAATTGAATGCATTAATAAATTTAGAACTAGAACATTAAGGATTTAAAATCCACTAGATCCTAGGTCAAGTGACCATAGACATACAAAGCAGGTAAAGTGATTATGGGCTCTCATGGTAGGTTTATTGATTTCATTCTCAACCTAATAAAATATTGAGAATTACAATAAATGGTAAGTCTCAATGCTCAATATGAAGACAATGACATGCAATTGTCAATGTACTACATAAATAATGATAAGGAGAAGGATATATAAGGATCATCAGCATCAATAGAAGAATAATTATTTAATTACATTAGATGATTTTTGGAATATAAATCAAGGAGATGATTTTTTATATATTTTTTTCATGAATAATTTAGTTGATGAAAGGTATGTTGAACTTAAGTTTACCAAATATCATGATAATTATCATCATTATTATTTCTTAAATATAGAAAAAGTAAGAGGGAATTCATGAAGAAATTTTCACTATGGATTATCTAAATAAATATATTCCAAGTGATGATCCAGAAATGAAATTCACCGATTAAACATCAAAATGTGATTATGATTCAAGCAATTATATTTAAGAAAAATGGATTTTGAATAAATGGTATAAAATTAAGGATGATTCTGTGATGAATATTGTGTTGTTCTTATAATTGAGTAGTAGTGTAAGCCTTTGGAAGATGATTATAAACTAAACATACATATTTGATGTTGACAATAAGTCTTAATTATCATAATACTCCAGGAGTGTATGACCTACCTCACCAAGGATGAAATAATGATAAATGCATGAGTGTAAGACTTTGAAGATGATCATACAACTATGATGTTGAGAACATGTCTTCACGACTGTAAGTCTTCATGATTTTATGACTTTGATGAGGTATAAAAATGATAAAGTTATGATCATATGATTTCATGATAATATGAATTTATTGGGGAATAAAAATGGTAAATTCATGAGCTTAAGACTATGGCTAGGCATATAACTTATGTGTAAGCCTTCAAGACTTAGTGAATTTGTTATGTATAAAGGAATGAAGAATGAACTTTTGTTCCAAGTCAAAAGCTAGATCTACATGTGACAAAAACACACGGTGGCATACACATGAATATTTTAATTGAATCTAAAGAATCTATTTTTTATGGAGTAAAAAAGCAATAAATAAGATCTCATGAGCTGATTATCACAAAGAAAGGGATCTATGACTGTAACTAATACATATGTAATATAAAGACATGAATATGGTTTAAATATGTGGATTTTTTAGAGTTATGATTTCATGATTTTTACATATATCATGGAAAGAAAAGAATAAGGCATAACCAATCCTTTTCCCATGACTTTAGTGAATGTTTGAATAATATTAAAGACTTGAAAAATACAGAAAGTCTGATTAAGGTAGATCTAGACAAAATTTGTTACTGAAGATTTTGTAGGATTTATATTTTCATAAAAATGGTAATTAAAATATTGTGATCACATAATATTGTGAATATAGAATAATGAGAATAATAACTAACACTTCATGTTTTATATATACACAGCCTACAATCCATTTTTTTCATTTTCTAAAAAGACGTTTTATGGGTTACTGGTAACGGTACAGACGATAAACCAACATCATAAACGGCGGTCGTGGAACCTGCTTACCAGATTACAAATCACAATATCAGCTGAATTCAAAATTCAAATTATCAAGAAAATTCAAACTCAAGGAAGCTGCTCCAAATCATAGCAGCCCCATTGTTGCTTCAACCACATCACCAGTGAGCCCTTCCACCCGAGACAATTCGACGACTCCAAAAAACTAAATCAAGACATTCAACCATAAACACAATGACGAACACTTAATATTCATCCATGAGACAAACTATAACCATCACCGCAAAATCATCCATGAAAAGGGTCACAACCATCAAAAAATAATCCAGGAAATATGAAGATTCACCCAACACCAGCATCATGTTCTTCCAACAGATCATGAATAGCACGAAACCAAGAAAACCGCAAGCAGAGCCCAGAAAAGAGAAAGACAGTCACAAGGCATCAGAAGAAATCCCAATACCTAGATCTCGTCGCCGCCGTCCTTCTCAAGCTCGGAAACAACTATAAAACACCAACCGAACTCACCGAAAGCGAGGTGGAGACCAATAGAAGTTGGATCTAGAATGTCACTCGCCAAACGGACCGCGCCGGCATGAAACCCAAACCAATTCAGGCAAGAAGGCACGGTGAACCACCGATTCCGCGAAGCCACCTGAGCTGAGGAAACCACCAGAACTTGATGAAGGAAACCTAACTATTTAATAATAATTCTCATATAGATTTTTTTAGTTTAAGAACAAGAGAATAAGGAGAAATAGTGTATATCATATTCACTAAATAAAATGAAAAAGAGAAGTATGAATAATATGGAATAATATAAGATAATGTTGTGCATATTTGGTTGCACAAGAAGGAGAAGAATGATTGGACTATTTTTTCATGAAGTTCACAAAAATAATAAGGTGTTGTGAATTTAGGGATATAAAGATTGAAGAATGATCTTATAATCCGTGTAAGAGATGAAGATGTGGAATAATACATAAACCTATGTAAGAAAATCCGAATTACATTATAATACTGTAACACTCTATTACCTTCCATGAGGTATTCCTTGACTTTTGTTTTGGGTTTCCCTTTTCGTTTGGGTGAATTGTGGGATTCTCAGTAATGAAGGGTCTTTGATGGGGAAAATGTCCTAAATTCTAGGGATGTATGTTTTTTTGTATTAATGGAGTTCGAGTATAAATGTGTAAATGGATTTGGAAGGTGATCCTTGGGACTAGAGACCCTGAAGTTTTGGTTTGAGGGCGTTCTGTAGAGAACATAACTAAGTATAGCCTACAAAAAACATTCACATCATGAATGGGTTATGCAATGTTAATATGTTTTGAGGAATAATCCGTTAATTTCATGCAAGGAATGAAGATTTTATAGGCCATCAAAAATTTACACATCATGAAAACTTCAATTAGGATAATTTAATCTGATGTGACACCTTTTTTGACATATTTTTAATATGTGATATTCCACTCTATGGAAGGGATATATGATGTGAAGCCTTGTAATCCATCAGTTTTAAACATGATTCATACCTAATTATTTAATCTTTTTTTGTGAAGGATTTAATCTCAAAGCATAAAATGATTTTGTGTGATTTTGGGTGTCCTCACTCCTTTCAGATTGCTCCATTCGATGTTTGATTCCTATGGTGCTTACACCATGTATCCATGGTAAGTGGTCTTGTTGCTTCTTTGTTTCATTTGGACACAGTGGTAGCATTGGCTATGTTTTTATATTCTTGATCAATTGGTTTTTTATCAATAATTTACATTTTCTTTTCATTCCTTATCTTTTGAAGGTCGATCCATGGTTTTTTATCCCTGTTGTCAAAGGTAGATATGTTTCCATTGTTCTTAAGGTGGGATGATCTACGCAAGTGTTTCAAATTCATTTTTTTTATATTTTCATGTTGATACTATTGGGTTGTTAATTAAAAATGGATTTTCCTTGGTGAAAAAAGGTTTTAATTAAATCTGAACATGGGTTTTCAAATGGTTTTGACCAAAAACGGCACATTATGAACCATGGGTGTGTTGGGAAATAGACATAGGTGACCCTAATGAGTGTGGTACCACTAGGGGTTACTTTTTTGATATTCATAGATTATGGAAGGACTTGATATCAATTGGAACCAACTTATTCATGGTTTTGGATTCTTTTATGTCTAGTATGTATTCCCATAGGCTAGATCCCAAATGGTGTGCTTTTTCTTTGATACCTAGTTTTTTACATGATGGTTTACTTCAGGGATATTTTATCACATGTTTAATCTACCTATTATTATATTATATCTCATATATTCTTGGATTTGGTGAATATGGTATGCGTTTATGGAAAACAAATGAAATATTTATAATTTTTTTATTTATGAAAATGATTCATAAATTTGATTTTGTTTTAAATCTAGAAGATATGCATTCTTGATATTATAACTTTTATATATTCTTTTGTGGCATCTTAATAGTATTTATGCTCACACCCTAATTTTTCCTTTGGATAGTTGTAGACCTTGTTTTAAAGGACACAGGGAAAAGGGATGGTCGTCATATAGCTTGTCAGGTTCTCTTGTCGTATGTTGCCTTCTTAGTGGGACGGTTTGGTGGTGATGGGTGGTTACATAGAGAATTTTTTTTGTCTTGTATTATCATACTTTTCTATTTTATCCAGTTGCCTTGGATTTTATGGATCATATTGTATCTATTTATTCAAAATTTTAATCTAGATGTATGTATTTTTTTGGTTATATTCATGACTTGTTTTCATCATATATATTATACCTCATCATGTGATGGATGGATCAAGTGGATGGTTTAGCTAACCTGGGCTGGTTCATTAAAAATTTGTATCAGAGGCTTTCTCAACCAGAGGTGTTTTAGCACTACCTTAGTTTGGTTCTATTTATTAGGTATAAATGAGTATTATTTTATTAATTCGTGTATAAATTAAGGGAAGAGGTCTTATCTAGCCCACCTCCATGTCTTAACTCTAGTTTCCATGGGTGGTTGAAATTTTTTTACAAGGTTTGAGACATGGGGTTTGAGGTCATTTGAATGATCTATATGAGAAGTTTATTTAAATTGACCAGTTACTTTCATAAGGTTTCATCCTTGTTTGAAGAATACTTAATTTCTTTAAATTATTATCATTTTAAATATTTGATATCAATTCCTAGAGTTTGCCCTATGATTTTGGAATTTTCTTGTAACTAATTGGTTTTTGTCTTGTGATTGTATGATAATTCCTCATAGAAGAGATCTTTCAAATATGAGAGGGGAAGTTTTGAGATAGGTTTTATAGGAAAATACTTTAGTGGACCCTTCATTGGTAGAAGCTGCAATCTACACTATTCAGACTCTGGGTTAAGAAGGTGTAGGAAAACTAGAACGAGTTGTGGATCACCACATTGAATTTACAAAGTTGCATCCACATACCTTTTTTGTTACAAAGTACTGTCAGAATCTAAAGAATGTATTGATGTGATTGATAGGATATTTAACTTCTTTAAGACTACTTAGGACTCTATAGTGGGTTTTCCATGTATATATTTGAAGGACCGGGAATGAGATGGTGGGAATCTATTGTGAAAACTAAGTTTCATAAGGATCATACCTAGGATACTTTCAAGAAAATGTTCAATCATCAATTTTACATTGATATGTAATGTGTGTATAAGACCTAGGAGTGTCTAACCTTAGATAAAGGGGAGTATGACATTCTATATTATTCCACCTTTTTTATGAGATCGTGCATATGGCACTGTATCTTGTCACTAATGAGTAACTAAATGCATGGAGGTTTGAGTTGCTAATAAGGCATGATATTTAATCAATATTTATTCTCATGTGACTTTTTATCTTCATGGAGGTAGTTAACAAAGACACTTTGGAATATTTTGACATAGCTGGAAAAATTGGTTTGGGAGGAGCTTTAGTTGGTATTTTCATTATCTAGAGAATCTTTTTCCTAGAAAAGGAAGTGAAAAGGTAGCCAGTTTCCTTCAGGACCAGTTTTGAGTGTTTTTATGGAAAATAGAATGTTCTTTGATATCAGTTTGGGTGTCATGTTCATGCCAATCCAAATTTTATAGAGTCTCCCAATACTTTTAATCATTGTGGAAAATCTATCCATCCGAAACAATTTTGTGATTGGATATCCCAAGGAAATAAGGATGGATCCACATTCACCAAGGGATCATAGGTTTGTAATAATGATTTTATAGTAGGTGGATATTATCCTCATGTTAAGGTGGATGTTCATGTGGCTATGAAAGCTAAGGGAGTAGCTGGGACCGGATGTCTTTATGCACTAGAGTATGCACTAGAGGAATCTGAAGAAGGGCTAGCCATAACTAGAGGTATAGTGTTCATGTTTTCTTATATGGTGATAGATTTGTTTGATATATGTTCTACTCATTCATTTATATTTTAAAATTTAGTTAATGTGTTGGGATTTCATTCAGATCTTATGTCATTCTTGTTGTATCTTTCCACTCCTTTGGGAAAGAGGTCCAAACAAGGTTTCAAGTGCCACCATGTTGAGTGATGATAGCAGACCATGAGGAGGAGTGGGATTTCTTGGTGCTTTATATTAACATATTAAACTTGGTTATCAACATAGATTGTATTATTAGTGTTAAGACATTGAAATACAACTATCTCTATTAAGTTTATTTATTAACTTTTTTTGGGGTCACTAATGTTTTCTAGGGTGAATGGGACTCTAAATCAGGAAGGGATAGACGTTTTGATATTAATGCTAGGGTAATCTCATACGATTTTTCAGTGATGTTTCTTGATGTTTTTTACCCTTATTTTGGAAGTAAGCTACCTTTAGTAGTGTGTGCATACCCCAAGGTCTTTTAGAATTATTTTTCTAGTTTATCACCACAAAGAGAGGTTAAGATTACTAGTGAACTTCTCTTGGAAATGATGCCCATTTCTATGTCATCTTACCATATGGTGGCTATTGATTTGGTATAACTCAAGGTATAACTTGTGGATCTTGAGGCTAAGAGATTTATTTTTTCTAGCATTCCACTGTGGGATTTTCCTTCCCTCTTTTCTAAGAAGGAAAAAAGAATCTTGAGACTTTGTATTGACTATCAAAAGTTAAATCGGGTGACTATTAAGAAAAAGTATCCCTTTACCAAAATTGATGATCTCTTTAATCATCTTAGAGGGGTCATTGATTTTCAAAGATCGATCTACGGTATGGGTACCATCAGGTGAGAATCTGAGAAGAGGATATACCTAATACAATGTTTAGGAGTTGGTATGGGCATTTAAAGTTTCGGGTTATGTCATTATGATTAACAAATTCTCTTATTGTGTATATGGCATTGATGAACCAAATATTTCATTAGTTATTAGACTCTTCTATTATGGTGTTCATAGATGATATTTCGTTTACTTTAAGTTAAAGGAGGAGCACATAGAATATTTGGATATCATTCTTATAATGTTGATGGGACATCATATGTATGGTAAGATTTGAAAATGTGAGTTTTAGATTAAATAATTAATGTTTTTAGGAAATTTTATATCTAAGAGAGGCATCTCAGTGGTTCCTGAAAGGGTATATGTAGTTATATCCATATAGCAGCCCAGAATTGTGTTTGAGATCTGAAGCATATTGGGATTGGATGGTTATTAAAGGTATTTTTCTTTGAATTCCCTAATATGGAATCTCTAATGATAGCTTTAACCCATAAGGGTGTAAATTTTGAGTGGAATTAAAAGTGTCAAATATATTTTTAGGAACTTAATTTGAGGTTGACTTCAACTCTAGTTTTGATTCTTACAAAACCAATATTGGGTTATTATATGTTATTCCATGATTCGGGATTGGGTTTGAGGTGTGTCTTGATGTATGGATGATAGGTATTAGAAACGACTCTCAATAGTTACACCCTCAAGAGAATAAATACCCTACCCGTGATCTTGAGTTAGCATTGGTTATGAATGTACTCCAAATGTGGAATCACTTCATCTTTGGGAAATGGTTTATGGTATATTTTCATCATTAAATCTTGAATCATATTTTCACTTAACGGGATCTAAACACAATACATAGACTTTGGGTAGATTTTTACTAGGCCATTAATTTTTATATTTCAGATACTCCTAGAAAAGGGAATGTGGTTTTTGATGTACTAAGTAGGAAATTATCAACACAAGCAGTGAAGGAATCAGTTGAAGAGTGGTATTTTATTATTTTGTTTACATAGATGAGAATGGGAATGGAAGAAGTTGGTGGGAAGGTATGTTTGGATTCAATAAGGGATGGAATGTCATTTTATGAGTGGGTTAAAATCGTGTAGATATCTGACCCTGAGTGCTAGAGATTTAGTAAAAGTATTTATGGTTGGGAGACCTCAGGTGAGTGGTCTCAGTCTCCTAGTGGAACATCGTGTTTTCAAAATATGGTTGTTTCCCCTTTTTCCTTATGGTAGGAGTTGATGGAAAATAGACATTATTATTGTTGGTCTATACACCTATGTCCAACCAATATGTATCAGGATTTGAGACATCAAAATTGGAGGTTGAGGATGAGATGGTCGATTGAAGATTTTATATCATGGTGTCTTGCTTGTCAGATAATTAAGGCGGAACACCATAGGCTTGATGGTTTCTTATATCCCTTAACCATTCCAATATGGAAATTGGATGACATTTATATGGTTTTGTTTTTGTTTACCATAGACTCATAGTAGTAAGGATTCAAATTGGGTGATCATTGATCGACTCATGAAATTAGTGATTTTCCTACCTATCAAGGAGATGATGACGGTGAAAAAAATTTGGGACTTTTAGGTCTGGTATATTGTGATACTTCATGGGGTTCCCACTATAGTTTTTTATTATAGGTTACTGAGGTTCACATCCAATTTTTTTAAATTTTTGTAGTAGTTTATGGGTTCTCAGTTATAATTAAGCATAGCAGATCATATGTAGAAGGACAGACAAATAGAGAGAGTTATCCAAGTTCATGAGGATATGATTCGGGCTTGTGTGCTTGATTTTGGTGGTTCTTGGGAAAATAATTTTTCTTTGTTCAAGTTTTCCTATAGAAATAGTTATCATTCCTCAATCAAAATGTCACCCTTCGTAGATTTATATGGGCGGCCATGTAGATCTCCATTATGTTGGGTAGATTTGGAAGAGTGTTCCTTGGTTGGACCAATCATGTTCAAGAGAACACAGTGAGGGTGAAGTTGATCTAGAAGAGATATATCATGGAATGGCGTCATTATAAATATTATGCATACCATCGATACCGGCCACTAGAGTTTGAGGATTTTGATTGGGTTTTTCCTAGAGTTTCACCTTGCTTGGGACATCATCGGTTGGGTAAGTAGATTAATTTGGAACCATGTTTTATGGGCCCCTTTCAGATCATTTGATGAGTGGGAAAGGTGGCCTATCATTTTGACTTATTACCTAGTTTGAACTCTATCCCTGACGTGTTTCATGTTTCCCAATTGAGCAGGTATCGACTAAATCCTTATCATGTGATTGAATGAGAGGATAGTGATCTTGAGCCTGATATCATAGTGGTTAAGAATCCAGTTCAGAATATGGATTGTTGAGAGAAGATATTGTGCAGTAAAATGATTAATTTGGTCCGTGTACTGTGGTAGTGCATATGTGATATCAAAGAAACATGGGAGGGGGAATTTTTGATGAGGAAGTAGTGGCCTTCACTTTTGGCGAGTCTGTGATCTTGAGGAATTTCTAGGGATAGAAATATTTTATATTATGGAGATTAAATCACCCCCTTACCTTCATTAAAATATTCCTTGAATTTTTTTTGGTTTCCCTTTCTGTTTGGGTGCATTTTTGTATTCTTGGGAATAGAGAGCCTTTGATGGAAAAAATAATATAATGTTTTGGGATTTATGTTTATTTTAATCAATGTAACTTGGGCATAAAAGTGTAAATGGATTTAGAAGGAGATACATGGTATCAGAGATCCTTAAGTTTGGGTTTAGGTGTCCTATGTAGACAACTGGGTTGAGAAATTCATGCTCGAGACATTCATGTCATGAATGAGTTGCACAATGTGAATTTGTTATGGGGAATAAGTCATGAAAATCATACAGGGTGTGAAAATTTTATAGGTCACGAAAACTTTACATGGTGTTAAAATTTATATTGGGATAATTTAATCTGAGGCAATTCCTATTTTTTATATTTTTAATACGTGAGATTTCATGCTATGAAAGGGATTCGTAATGTGAAATCCTCAGGTCCAGTGGTTTTAAATGTGTTTCACATCTGGTTATTTTATATTTTCGTATGTAGTTTTCCACTCTAACCCTTTGAGTATTTTCGGTGATTTTGTGTGAGCTCCCTCATTCGGGATCACTTCGTTAGGCATTTTATTTCTCTGGTGGTTGCGCTTCATATCCATTATAAGCGGTCTTTCTACTTCCTCATTGTATTTGGTCACAATGGTGGCGTTGGATACATTTTCATTTTAGATTCATGATTGATTATTTTTTCTATCTATCCATTGCATTTTCTTATCATGTCTTGTATTTAAAAAGCCTATCTATGTTTTTTTTCCTCATTGCCAAAGAAAAATAGGTTTCCATCATTGTTGAGGTAGGTAGACCAATGAAAGTAATTCTAATTCTTGAATTATTTTATGTTATTATTGATCCCTTTGGATTTTTCATTAAAATGTATTTTCCTTGGTGAAAAGGTATTTAATTAAATATTATCATGGTTTTGGAAATGGTTTTGAACAAACCTGGCACACTGGGAACCTTGGGTGCATCGAGACATAGACATAGGTGACCTTAGGGTGTGTGTCGCCACTAGGGGATACTAGTTTCATATTGACAGACTATAGAATAACTCGATATCTATTAGAACAAACTTATTCCAGGTTTAGACTTATTTTATATCTATTATGTATTCCCACGGATTAGAGCCCAAATGGTGTGATTTGTATTTTATACCTGGTTTATCTCATGATGGTTTATTTCTTGGATATTTTCTCTATGTTTAATTTACCTATTTTTATTTTATACTAAATATATTCCTGGATTTAGCGAATATGGTATGAATTTATAAAAATTAAATTAAATGTTTACAAATGGTATATTTATGAAAATTCTTTATAAAATGGATTTTGTTTTAAATCAAGAACATGTGAAGTATTTATATTAGAAATTTTATAGACTATTAAATAGTATCCTACAAGGATTTGTTCTCACACACTAATTTTGTATTTTTCAGTTGTAGACCTTGTTTTGTAGGGAATAGTAAAAGGTAAGGGAATCATGTAGAATTATAGGTACCCTTTTCTTCTTTTTTTTCTTCTTAGAGGGATGTTTTGGTGGTGGTAACGGTCACATGGAGACTTTTTGGTCTTATCTTATCATGAGTTTCTTGTTTATCATATTGTATAGGATTGTATGGATATTGTTTTATCTTTTCATTCTTCATTGTACTCTGGTTGTAGGTCTTGTTTTGGTTATATTCAAGACTTTTTTTCATTATCTTTTTTATACCACACCATGTGACAGTTGTCTTGTGTTTATGGTTTAGATGGCCTAGGTTGGTTCACAATAGTTGTTGTTAAGAGGAATAATATCATGTGCACTATTGGGCACACAAGGTAAAAAAAATAGAGGAGTTTATTACATACTTTTTTTAAATTAAGTGAAGATAAATAATCAAATTTAGCACTATAACATAAAATAGATTTCTCAACTGAGGAAAGACTCTCTTGGTATAATAAACCAATTGTAGAAGTGGAAGATTTTCTATACAGGCAGTATAAAGATCCAATTGGATATATGGTTGGACTATGATTTCACTAGTCCATGGAATCATGATTGATTTTTGTCCACCCTCTTTAAGTGTAATGAACCACACTTCATTTCATGATTATTTCTATTCCAAACCATTTTAATTAATACCTCTTTATAGTGGAGAATTAGTATATTGGCCACCACTATACCTAATAAAGACTAACTACTCTTATTGAGTAATGAACCCTTTTAAAACCTTGTGTTCAATTTTTTACATGGTTTCATATAATTTCATTTTAAAAATAAGTGATAATAACCTAATCAAGTTCCAAATTGGTCTAGGAGTTAAATGGATAAAACAATTTGAGGTGTTTTAAAAAATCCCCCAACATTGATTCACCCCCTCTCGGTATTGAACATTTTACAAAGTTTACCAAATATTGTCTTTATCTTATCAAAAATTATATCCCCTAAAATGTATATTTATAAGATAACACAATATCATTTTTTTCCCGAATGAAGTTTTTGGAAAACTCTTATGCTACCCATATGGGGGGGAATTCATTCTTAAGGGGAATGAAAACATAACATGTTTTGATTAATTTTTTCTACTAGAAACCAAGAAAAATATTTCACATAATTCTCTCAAAAAAATATTTAGTGTTAAACCATGTTATCCAAGATGGAATTAATAATTCTTAAAAACATTCCAAATAAAAAACTATCAAAAACAACATCAAATAATGGAAAATGCAAATACTCCAACTCTTGGAAACACTAAAGGTGGTGTGTGCACTATCTACCCTTAAACTAATACAATATAAGAATATTAATGGAGATATATTTCAAGATTTCCATGCTATAAAAAGTGGGTAAATTATGAAATCATGTATGATGGAAAACACTCAACTTTATTACTAGTGATATTTTTTCCACCTATCAACACATGGATAAACCAATTGAGATACAAGATGTATTGCAACAAAAGTATATCATCAAAGATTTATAAAGTAATAGTTTTCTTATTAGTAAATTGAATTAGTTTTGGATAGTAGATTATTGATATAATTTAGAAAATAATAAAAATTAAAATGATACTCCAACATTTAAAGAAATTTAGTATGAATATGGATGATGAGATCACCCTAAATCCATAATTGATAAACTTATCCCTACTTGAAAAAATTTTAAGCATGTAATAAAACATAGAAATAGGGGTATATACATTAAAGAATCACTCTAATATATCCAAATTGAGGTGAAATAAAAGAAGAATGATGATTGATAAAACAAAATTTTTATGTTTATTTTAACCAAAAGACACAGTTAAAACTCCCACAGACCATTTTAAAATATAGGTAAAATTTATAATTTTATGTTATCTTGTGTTTCAGATGAATAATTGGAATTGAGCCTAATTTTTTGTTTTTAATGATAAATTTTATTTTGAAATTTAAATATACAAAGCTCAAAGATATATTTAATTTCATTTGGAAAGTCATTTTGAAAAATATTTGTATTCTTCTAATCTATACATGTGAACTTAAATAATTATTTAATTTTAATTTTAATTGTTTTTTAATTTTAAATTTAATTTATTAATTTTTTATGTGATTTTTTTTAAATAAATTTTGAACTCGATCATATCGTAATAAGGTCGGGCCATTAATTTGATGGGATTTTCTAGGGGAGGTCTAATTATAAGGAGCCTGGATCACTCCATTCACCATTATTGATTATCTACACAAGGGGATCCCTAATGAGGATCTTTTTGGGAAAGACGGAAATTGATGAACATTAAAATGAACACCAAATCAATTGACTATCAGAAATAAAATTATTTCCCTTCAAACAATCAGGAAAATTTAAGGCAAATGTTTAGAGACCAAAAAATATGTGTAGAAAAATAAATATTTACTCTAGAAAAGTTTAAAATGGAAACCCCAATGAGGGATAAACCACATGAGATACTCTTAAAAAAAGATCCAGTATAATCATTAAGAAAAAAATAGTCTCCCAAACAAGAAATGGATCTCAAATGTATATCTCTCTAATACATAAGAAAAGATACTAGTGGACAAGAGAGGAGGAAATAATATCAAAAAAAAAAGAATATCATTTGAGAAAGAATAAAAGATAATAAATCCAGCCATATGGATCTAAATATCATTAACTGAATTATAGGGTGATGAAAAATCACTAAGATGAGAAGAAAAATTTTCATCAATCAATGGAAATCACAATATGAAACTTAATCCTTGTATAAAACTCACACGCCCAAAAACCTATCCACTACTACATCAAAAAAACCATCTGGATTTTTGGAAGTCCGTAACTCCCACATCCTTGTATCTTTTTTCATTTTAAGTTTCACATGGGGTCCCCATGTGAGGTGGAACCCCAATAAAATCCCCCTCCAGCTCGAGTGGGGATCATTTCCAGCCCTAAAATCAGTTGAAAAGTCTCAAATTTACCTCTAGGTAAGCTCTTTGTCAAAATATATGAACTATTTTCATCAATTTTGATCTTAAAAAAATTCAAATGTATTGTTTTAAGGACATCACAGATCCAATCATAGTGAACATCAATATTTTTTTACCTATAATGAATGGTGGTATTTTTTCTCAAACAAATAGAACTATGACTATAAAAAAATAAAACATACCTATCCTGATTAAAATTAATTAATTGAATAAAATGTTTGATCCAAAAAATTTATTTTCATGCCTCTTTAGCTAAAATAAGCTCAAACTTGAAGATAGATAAATCTACAGATCTCTTCAATCCAGACTACCAAGATACAACTCCCCCGGCAAAAGTGATCAAATATTCTGAAGTGGACTTCCTCAAATCCATGTATCCTTCCATATATGAATATATAAATCCACAAATAATATGTTTCCCATTTCTAAAACACAATATCATATCATAGGTACAATAAGTATAATTAAATACATACTCAACTGCTCTTTAGTGCTCTTTACCCGAATTAGATCGAAAATGACTGACCACATGAATTGCATGATCTATATCAAGTATAGTACATACCACCATATACATCAAAAACTAATAAAATATGAATAAGTTATGTGAAGAATATTTTCTCTCTCTTTATCAGTAGAATGGGAATGACTTTAACTGAGCTTAAAATGTAAAGAAAGAGGAATACTAACTACTTTTTCTTTGTCCATAGAAACTTTCTTAAGAACCTTCTCAATATATCCCCCTGAGATAACCAAAATATCTTGGACTTTCTATAATGAGAGAGAAAAATGCTAAGAATGTTTTTTAATGGCCCCATGTCTTTCAGCACAAAATATCCAGAAATATCCCTCTTCAATTTTTAAATTATACAATCATCATGGACAATTATTAGCATATCATAAATATAAATCAATAGTATAATAAAATCATCATCAGTAAATCTCCAAAAAACACAATGATAATCAGATTTAATCCTAAAACATTGATGAAACAATGATAGATTCAAACTTCTTTTTCCAATGCCTTAGAGCTTCTTTCAGACTATACAAACTCTTCTCCAACTTTCAGACATAATTCTCTTTAATTATTTCAAAAAAACCATCTAGATTCTATATATAAATCTCCTTATCATGATTTCTATGGAGGAAAGTTTTCTTTTTATACATGTACTCAATCTGTAGATACAAACTAGTGACCCAACCAAGAACAACCTGAATGTAAGTCATTTTTACAACATGTGAAAAAATCTCATTGAAATCAATACCTTTATTCTAATGGAATCCTTTAATAACTAACATTTCCTTGCATCATGGAAAAAAAATAGATTATTTATTTTTAATCTAATAAATCCATTGATTTTTCAAATATCTCTTACTTTTAGGTTACTTCACCACTCAACATTATGATTTTCATGCAATGATATCATGTCATCATCCATTTCCATAACCCATCTATCCTTCTAATCACTTTCATCACCTCTTCAAAATATTTTTTTTGTCCTCCATTAGTGAGGAGTACATTAAAATCAAGTAAATACTGAGTAGAAATGGTAAGATGATGAGATGATCTCTAAAGTGGAATTCTGGGCTCATTAATAACCCTTGGAACCAGATAATCAGAAATAAATGGAGTATCAAAAATATCAACTCCAACCTATTCACCAAGAACATAATTCTTCTCATTAACATGATCATTAGAATCAATAATATGAGGTAAATGGGAATCAAAAATCGGATCAATATTGAAAAAACCATTAAAAGTTAGAGAAGTGGATTTTTTCTCTTATCAATATCTAGAATAGTCTGATCCTCATTAAACAATACATCATAAGTTTTGTAAAGTTTCATTAAATCATGATCATAAAACCTGTATCCAAATACATCAGTTTCACAGCCAATAAAAATACATTTTTGTGACTTATCATCCAGTTTGGACCTCTCATGTCTAGGTGCATGAACAAAAGTCTTGCAACCAAAAACACGTAAGTGATTATACCTAATCTCTTTTTCATACCAATACTTTTCAAGAGTGTTTTTTTTAATAGAAAAAATAGGGTATAAATTGATCATATAATTATTAGTAAATAAATACTCACCCAAAAAATGTCCAGGAAACTTTTTTTCTAAAATAAAACATCAAACCCTTTCCAAAAAATTCTTGTTCATCTAATCAGCTACACTATTTAGCTGAGGTGTATTAACTGGAACATTTTAATTCCTAATAAATTCTTTCCTTCAATACTAATAAAAAGGACCACAATACTCACCTCTATTGTTAGTGTAAAAATAGTTCAACTCCTTAATAGATTCTCTCTTATTTGAAACCTAAAATTTCATAAAAAACACGAGAAACTATATTTTTGAATTCAAAACCTAAACTCAAATATTATATGATTAGTCATCAATAAATGTCAAAAAAAAAAGACTATCACTAATGTCATTATATTTCAAAATACTAAAATCATCAAAATGAAATAATTCAAGTTCATGTGACTTATTGTGCAAAGGATAACTGTTGAAACTCACTCTGCTCTGTTTTTTGGCCAAACAGTGATCACACTTTTCCAATTTAACACCTTACAAACCTGGAGGAAAAATTGTTGTATCCAATCAACCAATCCCCTTCTCACTAATTTGGTTGAGACTCTTCTTCCATAACATGGAAGATGCATTAGTCTCAACAACACAATCCTTACCATAAGAAATAGAATCTCAAGTCTTTTAAAAAACAGACTACTTCTTATCTCCATCCATAATCAAGGATCCCTTGGAAATATTCCATTGGTAATCACTAAAATTACTGATAAAACCATCATAAAAAATAACATTGGTAGAAATAAGATTCAGATGAACCTTAGGTGCATGTCGAACTTCCTTAAAAATCATCTTACTTCCTATGTTTGTCTCTAAACAAATAGTTTTGATACCTACAACATCATCATGTCCATCATTACCCATCTTCGAAATCTAAAAATTATAGGGACTGTGAATCCTTCTTCAATTTCTTGTGAAAATAATAACCACTATTAAAAACCCAACAAGAATCATTAGAAGAAATATTTATGGAGTCATAAATAATAAAAATATCACCCCAATAGCAGTGGCTACATGATCATCTCCAATATCATTTTTCTTATATTGATTTTCTTTTATTATATTTCTTATTTTTAGATGATTTCAAAACTTCTTAACCTTTAATTTCTTTCCAAATTATTGACATTCAAATTCTTTATGATTTGACTTGGATTTACATCTATCTTTATTCTTACCTCGACTTCTTTGTTC